>HG996486.1:0-1250000 GCA_905340225.1 Abrostola tripartita
GCTATGTCAAGAGACACAGCCATCAACACCCCGCCGCCCGATACTGCCTGGTCCGAGAGGGCCTTTACGCGCAAGATCGCGTCGACGGTAGAGCGACCCTCCCGGAACCCGAACTGATGGTCCGACAGATCGGGCCCAACCCTCGTTAGGTGCTTGACGAGACGGGCAGCGATGACACGCTCGAAGAGTTTTGCCAACTCGCCAAGCAACACTATCGGCCGGTAGGAGGATGGAGCGTCAACAGGGCGCCCCTCCTTCCGCAGCAGCACCAGCCTGCCTGCCTTCCACAACTGTGGGAACTCTCCGCGCTGCAGGCAGGCGTCCAGCAAATCGCGTAGTTGGGGCCCTAGGGCCTTCAGTGCCAGGGCCAGTGCACGGCCGGGCACACCATCCGGTCCTGGGGCGGTGTTCTTCGCCCTCATGCGAAGTTCAGCCGCCCCAAGCTCCGCAGCCGTTACTGCGGGCACTTCGCCCTCGTCATCCCTCGCTGCACGCGAGTGCATCGGCGGGGGAGTGTGGTGCGTCCTCGTCGGGAAGAGGGTCGTCGTCACGGTGTCCAGAAACTGGGGATCCAGGGTCTGGGTCAGCGGGGGCGCCCAAGGGCGGAGTTTGCCACGTACCCACTGGTACGGGCGCCCCCAAGGGTCTGCGTCAAGGGTGGCCAGCTGCTCCTCGCGAGCCGCGTCCTTGGCCCGGCAGATCGCCTCTTGAAGGGCCAACGTGGCCCCTCGGTAGGCGGCGTAGAGCCGGGCTTCCAGATCGCGGTCGGTGGTGCGCCTCCTGCGCTGGCGCGTGTACGCACGCCTGTGTTGGGCGCACGCCACGCGCAGTTGTGACAGCTCAGCTGACCACCAATAGACCTGGCGTCGTGAGGGCCGCGACCTGGCCCGGGGCATTGCACTGTCGCAGATGTTTGACATTGCGTCCCGGAACCAAGCCGCCTCCTCGTCTACCCCCACGAGCTCAGCTGTTGTGCCGACCCAGGCCTGGACGATAGCCGCCTCCTGCAGCATGTCCTTGTCCAGCTTCTGGAGCACCCAACGCGGGAAGATCGCGTGTGACGACGACGACGACGATGTAGGAGTGGAGACGTCGAATCGGATATACCGGTGGTCCGATAACGTCTCCACCCCCTCGAGGACTCTCCAGCCGGTGACCCTACGCGCGACAACTGGACTTGCGAGAGAGACGTCCACAATGGACCCGCCCAGCTGCCGCACGCAAGTGTGCACCGACCCCCGGTTGAGGACGCACAGTCCCACCTCCAACATCCACTCCTCCACGAGCTCGCCTCGTGCGTCGGTGGCGGGGGAACCCCAAGCCGTGGATTTGGCATTGAGATCCCCAAGAACGATGGTAGGAAGGGGGCGATTCTGCCCAATCAGGGCCCCTAGGTTGTTGAGAAAAACCTCAAACTCTGCAAGGACCCTGTTGGGCGAGAAATATACCCCCACAACGAAGATGTTGTCCGCCACCGCTGCAACGCAGCCCGGACGCTTGGCGACGACCCGTAGAGGAGTCCGCGAGACGAGGGCGACGAGTGCCGCAGGATCACCCACCCAGTTGTCCCTGGGTGGGACGAAGTAGGGCTCCGCAACCGCCGCGATGTCTATCTCCCACTGCGCCATGCTTTGGACCAAAAGGTCTTGGGCCGCGGCGCAGTGGTTGATATTCGCCTGCAGGAATCGGTGGGCCATGTTAATCTGTGGTCATTGGTACCACCGACTCCCCGGCTTTCTCAGCCGAAGTTGGGACTGAGGGCGGCTGCGGAGCAGACCTCTTCCCCTTTCCCTTCCCCGTTTTGGACAGGCCACTCTTGCAGTGTTTCGTCCCAATGGCATGCCCGGCATCGAGCCCGGCTGCCGCACAAGATGTGCAGTGCGGCTGTTGGGAGCACTGCTTGAGCTGGTGGCCTGTCTGTCCACAGCGGAAGCACTGCTCGCTGCGGTCCACCGTATCGTTGCAGTCGGCCTTAATATGCCCCGACCGAAGGCAACGGAAGCATCGTTTCGGGCGGTCCTCGAGCAACTTGACTTGTGCCGAGACCCACCCGACGAGAAGCCTGCCCCGCGTAACCTTGCGAGCCGCAGCGACAGGGCAGCTCAGCCAGATGGTGCCCACCCCCGTCTCGGTGTGGCGCACCTCGCCAGCTTTGATGTCGGTCGGCTCACAACCACCTACTTTTGCCACAGCGGCGATGACTTCGGCGGTAGTGACCGAGTCATCCAGGCCTTTGATACGCAATTCTGCGCATTTGACGGGCCTGGAGACCCGGACGTCTTCGGCCTTGAAGGCCTCGCGCATTTTGGCGGCGAGAGCATCCGCCTTCTCGCTACTCGTGGCGCCCGAGAGCTCAAAGACGCGAGCCCCCGACGCCGCCTTCCTGTATTTCACCGAGGTGATCCCCAGGTCAGCTAGCGGGACCTTTTCTTTCGCCTCCGCCAGCACCGCCGCGTAAGACATGCCACGCTCCTCCGCACCCGGCTGCAGTGTGATTACTACAGCTGTTGAGCGCGGAGAGCGTAGCGCCTTATCTTTCTTCTTGGAGGCCTTCTTCGAGGCCTTCCTTGAAGCCTTCTGCAAGGCCTTAGGACCTGCCCTTGGTTGTTGGGCAGGCGCCTTTGGCTTCTTTGCCTTCTTCACCACCGTGGTCCAGCCTTCGGCATCTGTGCTGGTACCCGCGGTGGGCTGGGAGGCCGCCTTGGTGGGTGCGTTTTGGGCGTTCTCTTCCACGAACCCCAAACCCGCTCTCCCTTTTTTCCCCTTTTGCTTCCCTTTGGTTGGGGTTGCAGCGGGGGGCTGCGCCTGCGACTTTGCTGCAGGAGCCGAAGGTTTCGACACCTCAGCTGGCTGCTTTGGTGCCTGCGCCGACTTCTTGGCGTCCGCAGCGAGTGGTGGCCGCAGTCGGACCTCCGGCAGTAACCGGTCGTCCAGTCCGGCAAGCTTGGCGTCGACCATGGTCCCCACTTGGACCATGATTGCTCGGACTAGCTCGTTTTGGTCGAGCTGTGGGCGGACCAGTTGCGCCCCAGGAATCGGAGCGACGACGGGAGAAGCAGGAACGACTGGAGCTGCCTTCTGCAGCTTCGCTTCCACCCGTAGCGCGTCGAATTCCTTGCGAAGCTCGAGCATTTCCCGCTGCATGCGGGCGTTATCCGCCTGCAGACGGGCGCACTCAGCTTGCAGGAGCGCAGTCTCATCAGAGACGGAGCGAGCGCTCAATGTCTCCACTACCTCCTTAAGGGAGGCCGCCGCTTGGTTAAGGGCACCCTGGAAGGAACCCTTTAGGTTGCGTGATTTTTTGACAACCTTAAGTATCATGTCGATACTTTCCTCCGCGTTTTGCTTGACTGCCGACGCTGTCTTGTCACTCAGCTTGCCGGTGTCATCAATTACCTTTTTCAGGTAAGCCCTAGATTTTTGGGCTCGCTGAGCTGCCTCAACCATCTCCTCCTCCGCCGACAGCCTCAGCGCCTTCTCTTTTTCGGCGTTAAGCTCCGCTTGAGCTGCCGCCAAACCAACGTATCGGCCGGTAGTTGGTGGTCGTCCTCGTCCCCGCTTTGGGGTATTGCGCCCCGAAAGCGAAGATCTGGACGCCGGCCTAGCCTCGTCTCCTGACGACGCCGACTCCCCAGACAGTGGCCGCTTGCGGAAAAACTTCCCGCAGTCGCCGCGCACCACCACCTCCATCTCACTCGATGCGGAGTCAGACTCCGCACCCACCATAACGTCTTGGGTTTTTTGGGTTTTATTAGAAATATCCATAAGATTCCCACGAGTATGGGGGAAATATTCGGTCCACCCAGGCAGTGCCCCCTGTACCTGGGTAAGCGTATTACTACCAGAGAGGCCGCCGGTTCTCTGGAGTGTGTACGTTCGGAACTGAAGATCCCATCAGCCATCCATCAAGTCGCCACGTACAAGAGCTTGAGATTCGGGGATTTTTTATAGAGGTTTACTCCTCGCAGCCCGGGCAATTAAGCCAAGACCCTCGTTCCTGCCCAAGAGACTCGAACAGGTTTACGATATGCACGACGTTGGCATTGCTGCCAGTCCGCCGGCCGCACACGCGGCCACCAGACCCGCCGACTCCGCGTCCGTAGACGCCCACGTCTAGTTTTTTATAGAGGTGCTTTCCTCGCAGCCCGTCCCGGCAAGCCGATGCGAGCCCCCGTTCCTCTCAGTGAGGCTTACGGTTTGTCCGACGGTGACCGAAGTCGCCGTCCGGCCAGTCAAAACGTGACTGACCGGAACCCGCCGCACCGATCGCTCCTCTCCGTGAGAAGCGATCCCACGTGTCTGATTTTGGTCCGCGCCGGTCGAAACCGGTACCGCGCATATCTGCGCGGCGTTCCCCTATCCGCCACCCGGGGGACGCGCCCGATACGAGACCAGCAACTCGTCCGGTAGGCCAGACTGACCCACCGCGGGAACCTAACCTAACCTAACCTAACCTAACCTAACCTAACCTAACCTAACCTAACCTAACCTAACCTAACCTAACCTAACCTAACCTAACCTAACCTAACCTAACCTAACCTAACCTAACCTAACCTAACCTAACCTAACCTAACCTTTTTTTTTTTTTTTTTTTTTTTTTTTTTTTTTTTTTTTTTTTTTTTAACGTGAGGGAAATGCGTTACGCATTCCCCGCCGCTGGGAGGCGACGGGGATATGTGGGACTCTCCCCCGTGAACCCAATAAGATCCACGAGGGCCTACCCACTAAAAACCTCACATATTGCCTGCATCAGCGCATAAGTGGCGGGGAGGCGGGATCGCTATAGCATTCTACCGCCAACCCCACCAGCGCTATCCGCCCTGTAAAGTGGGGCGGATTCTTCGCTCCCCCCTATGTAGAGGTAGGGGGGTACAGGACTTCGGTGCAGAGGCCAGTGCAATGCAGAGGTGGGTCTCCCAACCCAGCCTCCGCGGGCCTCTGCTCAGTGAAGGGACGAAAGCTCCGTCCCCTCACTGACCCTTTGGCGCATGGGTGCGCGTCACCAGAGGGAGAGGTGGGCCACATCAGGCAGACATGGGCACCACCTCCCTACCAGTGGCAGCTGGAGCAGGGGTCGGCCGCAGGGTTGCGGTCTTCCCCTTACCCTTTTGGGGCACGCTAGCCCCACAGGGCTTGGTGCCGATCGGGTGGTCAGCCTTTCGACCCGCAGCAGCACAGACTGTGCAGTGCGGATCCCTGGCGCACGACTTGGCCAGGTGGCCGACCTCGCCGCAGCGGTAGCACTGCGTGCGGCGTTCCTCCTCGGACGTGCAGAAGTGCTGCACGTGCCCGTTCAGTAGGCAGCGGAAGCATCGGGTGGGCCTGGCATCGAGCAGTTTTACCTGCGCCGAGACCCATCCGACCAGCAGCCTACCTCGGGCCACCTTTTGCGCGGCTGCCACAGGGCAGCGCACCCATACGCTGCCAAGGCCGGAGGGGGTGTGACGTACCTCCCCCGCCTTGACCTCGTCGGCCGTGCAGCCACCCGTACGGGCGACTGCGGCGACGACACTTTCGGACGTCGCGGAGTCGTCCAAGCCCGAAATGCGCATTTCTGCGCACTTGATAGGCCTGGAGACCCGGACGTCCTCGGCACCCAGTGCCTCCCGCAACTTTGCCGCGAGGGCGTCGGCCTTCTCGCCGCTCTTCGCCCCCGGCAACTCGAAAATGCGGGCCCCGGTCACCGCCTGCCTGTATCGCAGGCCGGTGATCCCGAGGTCCGCAAGGGGCACCTTTTCCTTGGCCGTCGTGAGGACGGCCGCGTAGGAGAGGCCGCGCTCAACCGCGCCTGGCTGCAGCGTAATTACTACAGCCGACGAGCGCGGCACGCGCAGCCTCGGTGCCCTCTTCTTAGGCGCCTTCTTGGGCGCCTTTTTCTTCTGCCCCTTTGCAGGGGCGCCCGAGCCCTTGTTTTTGGGCTGTTCGGGCCCCTTCTTTTGCCCCTTTTTCTTGGCCACCGTGGTCCAGCCCTCCTCCGTTAGGACGGGGCTGGCAGAGGTGGTGGCCTCAGGGGCGGTCGCCACTGTAGAAGTCGAAGGCTGCGGAGGCTCCGCAACCTTCTTCTTCTTGGGCTGCTGCTTCTTTCCCTTGGGAGGGTCCGAAGCAGCAGCAAGCTGTGGGGCAGCAATAGGGGCAGGCGCCATCTGCACCTGCTCCGTCGCCGCCGGCAGACTCTCGACCGGAGCCGGAGAGTCCGCCCTTCTTCTGTCCGCCGCGAGGGGTGGACGGGTCCGCTGCTCAGGCAGCAAGCGGTCGTCCAGGGCGGCGAACCGCGCGTTCACCATGGTCCCGACTTGGACCATGATGGCGCGCGACAATTCCCCAACGTCCAAGGACGGTGGACGCGCCGTCGCAGCAGCCGCGGCCTCAGCCGCACCCTGCCGCTTCGCCATGGAGCGGACCTCACGGCGAAGCCTCTTCAGTTCGCTACTGAGGGCGCGGCCATGCGCCTTCAGATTGGCGTTTTCGTCCCTCAGCGCTATCATCTCGTCATTGACGAAACGACCGCTGAGGAACCCCACATCCTCGCGGATGGTCTGCACGGCCTCATTGAGTATCCGCACGTATCCGCCCTTCAAATTCTTGGACTTCGTGGCGACCTTCGTCACCAACGACAGAGCGTCGTTGACCTTGTCCTTCACGTGGAGGCCGAACTTTTCCAACGCCCTAAAGTCGTCAGAGTCCGAGACCTCCTGTATCGCCCTCTGGCGAGCTTCGTTCCGCTGCTCGACAGCTTCCGCCTCACGGAGGATCTCCTCCTCCGTGTCTAGCTCCCGCTGCCGAGCTTGCGCGGCCTTCAACTCGGCCTGGGCCTTGGCCACACCGACATATTTGCCGGAGGTTGGCGGTCGGCCCCTGCCTCGTTTTGACGCGCTCCCCGAGCGCGATCCGGACGATGGCCTCGAGCCGCCTTCAGGCGACGACGAGCCAGACCGTGGCCGTTTCCGGTAGGTTTTGCCTACCGCCCCGACCACTAGGTCATCCGGGCTCCTGAAACCGGACGCGCTGCCTTCCGAAGTCGGCTCCACGTCGGTCCCGGAGCGTCTAGAGTCCTCCCGACTCTTCCTCAAACTGCTCTTGCGAGCAGATGAGTGGCACTGGGTGCCCCCCCCAGAATACGAGGGGCAGACGGACCCCGAAGGGCCCGCAGAGGATTGTCCATCCGCGGAGCGGGTGGTACCTCCCTGGGGTAGTTTATATTTTCCAGGTGCCATTTCATAAGTTTCCTTTTTTGTGCCAGGGGTGTGGTCCCCTGGGACATCCTCGGGACGGGGTTCACCCCCGCCATTCAGCCCACGGCCGGACGTCACCAGCACGAGCTTAGGGTAATTTTATAGTGTTGTCTTCACGCAGCCCCCGGCCAATAAAGGCAAGGAACCCCCATTCCTGTCCCAAAAAGAACAGGATTACGGGTTCGGCCGGCGGTGGCCAACTGCCATGCCCGACTGCCCACTCTCGTGAACAGCCGGACCCGCCGCCCGCGCTCGTAACCGCCTCCCCCTCCAGAAGGAGAGGAGGAAACAAGCACTCCGCCGTCGCCGCTGCTCGGAATACGTCCGAGACGCCGACCGGCTCTCCGCACCTCGCAAAACCACAAAGTGCGGACCAACGACGGTGACCAAAAGGTCCCGCCCGGCCAGACAAAAGGCATCTGACCAGACCCGCCGCCATGATCGCTTCTCGCGAGAGAGGCGATCCCAACACAGTCAGTCGCTAGTTCGCATCCCAGTCATGTCTGAAAACAGACACGTACCAGGAGCGAACTTCCCCAACCCCCCAGCGACCGACTATGACCGCGTCCTCAATGAATGAGGAGCGGTCCCAACGCCTGGTTTTGGTCCGCGCCGGTCGAAACCGGTACCGCGCATATCTGCGCGGCGTTCCCCTATCCGCCACCCGGGGGACGCGCCCGATACGAGTCCAGAAACTCGTCCGGCAGGCCAAACTGACCCGCCGCGGGTAACCTAACCTAACCTAACCTAACCTAACCTAACCTAACCTAACCTAACCTAACCTAACCTAACCTAACCTAACCTAACCTAACCTTTTTTTTTTTTTTTTTTTTAACGTGCGGAAAATGCATTACGCATACCCCGTCGTTGGGAGACGACGGGGTTATGTGGGACTCCCCCCCGTGAACCGAAAAGGCCGGTCCACGAGGGTATACCCACTAAAAACCACACATGCCTGCTGGCGCCTATGATGGCGGGGAGGCGGGATCGCTATTAGCACTCTACCGCCAACCCCGCCGGCGCTGCCGCCCTGAAAAGGGCGGAACTTCGCTGTATGTGCCCCCCCGGGGAATAGGGGGGCAGCAGGACTTCGGCGAAGGCCAGTGCAATGCGGAGGTGGGTCTCCCAACCCAGTCTCCGCAGGCCTTCGCACAGCAAGGAGTCGGCTAGTCCAACTCCTCGCTGTCTTCCCTTAACGCGCAGCGCTCAATGTAGCGCGCGCCCACGGGCATAGGTGGCCCTGAGGCCTTTATGCCTACGGGGGTTGGAGGAGGGCGTTGTCTGCCCTCCTCCTCCCCCTGGGTCGTCGTGCGCGGCTTGGGAGAGCGGGCGTGAGCTCCCGCTCTCTTTCAGCCGCCTCTTTGAGCGCCATCACCTCCCCACAAAACTCCGTGATGGCGCTCCAGGACCCCTCGCTCCCTACCATCTCTTCAACGACAGCTGGAAGCGAGAGGTCCGACCCGATAACTGCGGCGAGTGTTCGGCGCTGCACAGCCCAAGCCGGACAATGCTCGAGCGTGTGCTGCGCCGTGTCCTCGCCGCACGGACAGTGGTGGCAGGCCCTGGACGGCTCTCTGCCCACCCGACACAGGTAGCTGCCGAAGCAGCCGTGCCCCGACAGCACCTGCGTCACTCGAAAAGTGAGTGTCCCGTGGCGCCTCTTCAGCCACTCCATGAGACGAGGGCGGACGGCTTCAATGGTCCGAAGACCGGCTGTAGGCCGGGTAAGCCTGTCCGCCCACTCCAATACGAGGGCTCCACGGAGCTCCTCCATACGCCGCTCGACGGCTCGAGGCGGGGGCCTTTCGCCGCGTTCAGCCAGTTCCTTGCGCCAGCAATAGGCAGCCGCAAGGGCTCTGGCGTCCAGGTCCCACGGCATCGCCGAGGCCAGCACACATGCTGCCTCGTGCGAGATGGTGCGATAACCGCGGACGACCCGGACGGCAATTGCTCGCTGCGGCCGCCGCAAGGAAGCGGCGCCGCGCGGCGTCAGATGATTCGCCCAGACTGGCGCACCATAGAGCGCCATCGAGCGGGCAACCCCCATGAAGAGGCGCCGGACACTCACCTTCGGTCCCCCCAAATTCGGGAGGAGCCGTCCCAGAGCAGCTGTAGCTGCGCAGACTCTGGGCCCCAATCGGTCGAAGTGGGGGTCGAAGGTCCACCTGCCATCGAGCACCAGCCCGAGATAGCGCATGGTGGACCCGATGTTGATTCGAACCCCCCCAACGACGATGTGGGACCCAGCAGGTGGCGCTTTCCGGGGCCCATGAAAGAAGAGGGCCTCGGACTTGGATAGCGCCACCTCCAAACCAAGAGCGCGAATGCGCCCGACCACGTGGGCCACTCCGGCCGTGGCGAGTATGGACGCCTCCCTGTGTGACCTCCCCCGGGCCATCACGAGTGTGTCGTCAGCGTAGCACACGACGCTGACACCCGGGAGAGTGGCGCCCCGCAACACCCAGTCGTAGCCGATGTTCCACAGGAGAGGTCCGAGGACTGACCCCTGTGGAACACCGCAGGTCACCGGTTTGGTGACCAGCCCGCCACGGCCTTCAAAGACCACGGCCCGGTTGGCCAGATAGGCCCCGACTACTCGGCGGAGATAATTCGGCACTCCGTGAAATTGGAGCGCCGCCGCAATACAACTCCATGGCAGGGTGTTGAAGGCGTTGGCAATGTCGAGAGACACAGCCAGCAACACCCCGCCGCCCGATACTGTCTGGTCCGAGAGGGCCTTGACGCGCAAGATCGCGTCAACGGTCGAGCGACCCCCCCGGAATCCGAACTGGTTGTCGGACAGATCGGGCCCTACCCTTGTTAGGTGCTTGACGAGGCGAGCGGCGATAATTCGCTCGAAGAACTTTCCCACCTCGTCAAGCAACACTATCGGCCGGTATGCGGATGGAGCGTCCACGGGGCGCCCCTCCTTCCGGAGCAGGACGAGCCTGCCTGCCTTCCACTGCTGTGGGAACTCTCCGCGCTGCAGGCAGGCGTCGAGTAGTCCTCGTAGTCGGGGCCCTAGGGCCTTGAGTGCCAGGGCCAGTACGCGGCCGGGCACTCCGTCGGGACCGGGGGCGGTGTTCTTGGCTTTAAGCCGAAGCTCTGCCGCCCCTAGCTCTGCAGATGTGATCGCAGGCACGGTCCCGTCATCACTCCCGGTCGCCCGCGGATGCTGCATCGGCGGGGGAGTATGGTGCGTCCTCATCGGGAAGAGGGTCGTCGTCACGGTGTCCAGAAACTGGGGATCCAGGGTCTGGGTCAGCGGGGGCGCCCAAGGGCGGAGTTTGCCGCGTACCCACTGGTACGGGCGCCCCCACGGATCTGCGTTGAGGGTGGCCAGCTGCTCCTCACGAGCCGCGTCCTTGGCCCGGCCGATTGCCTGTTGAAGGGCCACTGTGGCCCCTCGGTAGGCGGCGTAGAGCCGGGCTTCTAGAGCGCGGTCGGTAGTGCGCCTTCTGCGCTGGCGCGTGTACGCACGCCTGTGTTGGGCGCACGCCACGCGCAGCTCCGACAGCTCAGCTGACCACCAATAGACTTGGCGTCGTGAGGGCCGCGACTTGGCCCGGGGCATTGCGCTGTCACAGATGCTTGACATTGCGCTCCGGAACCAAGCCGCCTCCTCGTCTACCCCCACGAACGCCACTGACGTGCCGACCCAGGCCTGAACGATTGCTGCCTCCTGCAGCACATCCCTATCCAGTCTCTGGAGCACCCATCGCGGAAACATCGGACGCGACGATGACGACGACGACGTTGAAGGGGCGGAGACGTCAAACCGGATATAGCGGTGATCCGATAATGTCTCCACCCCCTCTAACACTCTCCAGTCGGTGACCCTGCCCGCGACAACTGGACTTGCGAAGGAGACGTCCACGATGGACCCGCCCAGCTGCCGCACGCAAGTGTGCACCGACCCCCGGTTGAGGACGCACAGTCCCACCGCTACCAGCCACTCCTCCACGAGTGCGCCTCGCGCATCGGTGGCGGGGGAACCCCAAGCCGTTGACTTGGCGTTGAGGTCCCCGAGAACAATCGCCGGAAGGGGGCGATTTCGCCCAATCAGGGCCCCCACATTATCGAGAAACGTCTCGAACTCGGCGAAGACCCTGTTAGGCGAGAAGTACACCCCCAGAACGAGTGTGTTCTCTGCCACCGCTGCGACGCATCCCGGCCGCCTAGCGACCACCCGAAGAGGAGCCCGCGAGACTAGGGCGACTGAGCTTGCTCCGTCACCCACCCAGTTGTCCCTGGGGGGAACGAAGTACGGCTCCGCGACCGCTGCCACATCGATTGACCACTGCGCCATGCTCTGAACAAAAAGGTCCTGAGCTCGGGCGCAGTGGTTCAGATTCGCCTGCAGGAATCGGTGGGCCATGTTAATCTTGGGCCATGGGTACCACCGACTCCCCGGCTACCGGAGCAGCTGGAGCAGGGGTCAGCTGCGGAGCCGCAGCACTTTTCCCCCCCTTCTTCCTTGGCTTCTGCGCCGTGGCCACCTTGCAGGCCTTTGTCCCGATTTGATGGTCGGCGGGACGACCTGCATCGGCACATGCCGAGCAGTGCGCATTAGCAGTGCACTGCTTGACGAGGTGGCCGGTCTGCCCGCAGTTGAAACACAGCGAGCTCCGGTCCACCCCAGTGCACTCCGGCTTTGTGTGCCCCATCTGCAAGCACCGGTAGCACCGTTTGCGGCGCTCCTCGAGGAGTTTCACTTGCGCCGAAACCCACCCGACGAGCAGCCGCTTCTGCGACACCTTCCTGGCGACGGCGACAGGGCACCGCACAACAACAGAGCCCACGCCGGACTCCCCTCGCTGCACCTCCGATGCCTTTATGGCCTCCGGTGCGCAGCCACCCTCGCGGGCCACGGCGTTGGCGACCTCCTCACTGGTGACGGAGTCATCCAGGCCCTTTATGCGCAGCTGTGCGCTCTTCACGGGCCTGGAGACAGTCACGTCCTCCGACTTGAAGGCCGCCCGAATTTTGTTCGCCAGGGCGTCGGCTTTATCGCCGGTTTTGGTCCCTGGCAGCTCAAACATCCGGGCTCCCGACTTCGCCTGCCTGTAGCGGAGGCCTGGGATGTCCAGCTCCTTGAAAGGGAGCTTCTCCTTGACCTCGGCAAGGATCGAGGCGTAGGTTACGCCCCGCTCCAACGCACTCGGCTGCAGCTGTATCACTACAGCTGAGGAGGCGGGCGCGCGCAGCTCCTTCTTCTTCTTGCCCTTTTTAGGGCCCGACTTTTGCTTGTCGGAACCCTTGGGCTTTTTGGCCTTCTTGCCGTTTTTCCCCACTGTGGTCCAGCCTTCAGAGTTGGCGCTGGTACCCACAGTGGGCTGTGAGGCCGTAGATGTACTGGCCTCAGCAGACGTCTGGGCTAAGGGTGCTGCTTGAAGGGGCTCCTTGTTGGAGCCCGCACCCTTCTTCCCTTTACCCCCTTTCTTCCGCCCCTGGACTGGAGCCGAAGTTGGGGGCTGTGCAGATGCCGTCGGAGTCGGTTTCGGAACCTCAGCAGACGGCTTTGGTGCCTGCGCCGCCCTTTTGGCATCAGCAGCCAACGGTGGCCGTAGCCGCACCTCCGGCAGCAATCTGTCCTCCAGCGTGGCGAATCTGGCGTTAACCATGGTCCCGACTTGGACCATGATCGTCCGCACCAGCTCCTCGCTGTCGAACAGCGGTTTGGCAGGCTGCGCCTCAACGACCGGAGCGACGGGAGCTGCCCTCTGCAGCGTCGCCTCCGCCCGCAGCTCCTTGAACTCCCTGCGGAGTTCCTCCATCTCGCGCTGCATGCGAGCGTTGTCCACTTGCAGCCGAGCACACTCCGCCTGCAGCAGAGTCGTCTCTTCGGAGACGGAGCGAGAGCTCAACGTCTCCACGACTTCTTTCATCAGGGCCGCCGCTTGATTCAGGGCACCCTGAAAGGGGCCCTTGAGGTTGCGCGATTTGCTCGCAACCTTGAGAATCACGTCGATACCCTCCTGCGCCGTTTTGTTGATGGCCGAGACAGACTTCTCGCTGAGTTTGCCCTTGCCATCAACTAGCGCCTTAAGGTGTGCCCTAGACGTTTGGGCACGTTTGGTGGCCAGGATAACGTCATCCTCAGCCGCCAACCTTAGCGCCTTCTCCTTCTCGACGTTTAATGCAGCTTGAGCTGCCGCCAAACCAACGTATTGGCCGGTTGTAGGTGGACGTCCTCGTCCTCGCTTTGGGGTATTGCGCCCCGAAAGCGAGGATCTGGACGCCGGCCTAGCCTCGTCTCCTGACGACGCCGACTCCCCAGACAGTGGCCGCTTGCGGAAAAACTTCCCGCAATCGCCGCGAACCACCACCTCCATCTCACTCGATGCGGAGTCAGACTCCGCACCCTCCACAACATCTTGGGTTTTGGGTTTTTTTATGTTTAAAGATTCCATAAGATTCCCACGAGTATGGGGGAAATATTCGGTCCACCCAGGCAGTGCCCCCTGTACCTGGGTAAGCGTATTACTACCAGAGAGGCCGCCGGTTCTCTGGAGTGTGTACGTTCGGAACTGAAGATCCCATCAGCCATCCATCAAGTCGCCACGTACAAGAGCTTGAGATTCGGGGATTTTTTTATAGAGGTTTACTCCTCGCAGCCCGGGCGATTAAGCCAAGACCCTCGTTCCTGCCCAAGAGACTCGGACAGGTTTACGATTTGCACGACGTTGGCATTGCTGCCAGTCCGCCGGCCGCATACGCGGCCACCAGACCCGCCGACTCCGCGTCCGTAGACGCCCACGTCTAGTTTTTTATAGAGGTGCTTTCCTCGCAGCCCGTCCCGGCAAGCCGATGCGAGCCCCCGTTCCTCTCAGTGAGGCTTACGGTTTGTCCGACGGTGACCGAAGTCGCCGTCCGGCCAGTCAAAACGCGACTGACCGGAACCCGCCGCACCGATCGCTCCTCTCCGTGAGAAGCGATCCCACGTGTCTGGTTTTGGTCCGCGCCGGTAAAACCGGTACCGCGCATATCTGCGCGGCGTTCCCCTATCCGCCACCCGGGGGACGCGCCCGATACGAGACCAGCAACTCGTCCGGCAGGCCAAACTGACCCGCCGCGGGTAACCTAACCTAACCTTTTTTTTTTTTTTTTTTTTTTTTTTTCAAGTGAGGAAATGCATTACGCATCCCCCGCCGTTGGGAGACGACGGGGGTATGTGGGACTCTCCCCCGAACCCAATAAGATCCAGGGGCATACCCACTAAAACCTCACATGCCTGCTCTGCGCTTTTGATGGCGGGGAGGCGGGATCGCTGCAGCATTCTACCGCCAACCCCGCCGGCGCTATCCGCCCTGTAAAGAGGGGCGGAATCGACATCCCTTGTTGGAGAGGGGGCCGCAGGACTTCAGCGGAGGCCTATTCGGTGCGGAGGTGGGTCTCCCAACCCAGTACTCCGCAGGCCTCCTGTGGCAAGGGGCGGTAGTGTGCCCCTTGCGCCAACTTTGGTGTGCGCACTATGTGCGCACACGCGACTCGGCCTCTGTTGAGCGGGCGGCAGTTCAGCCGCGTCTGCCGCCCTGAGGCCGAGTCTTATGGCGGCTGGTAGAGGGCGTTGTCAGCCCTCCGCCGCCGCCGGGGCCGCCGGGCGCGGATTGGGAGAGCGGAGTTGAGTTCCCGCTCTCTTTCCGCAGCCTCTTTGAGCGCCATCACTTCTTCGCAGAAGTCTGCGATGGCGCTCCATGACCTCTCACACCCTACCATCTCCTCGATGATGATTGGGAGCGAGAGGTCCGGCCCCACTTGGGCAACGAGTGTCCGGCGCTGCACAGCCCAGGCAGGACAATGCTCGAGCGTGTGCTGCGCCGTGTCCTCGTTGCCAACGCAGTGGTGGCAGGAAGTAGATTCCTCCCTGCCAGCCACTCGACACAGGTAACTGCCGAAGCACCCATGCCCCGACAGTACCTGTGTCAGCCGAAACGTGAGTGTTCCATGACATCTGTTCATCCATTGGAATATTTGTGGGCGGACGGCTTGGATCGTCCGATGTCCCGCTGTTGGGCGGGACAGCCTGACCGCCCACTCCAGGACGAGGGCTCTACGGAGCTCCCTCATGCGCCGCTCCACGGCTCTGGGCGGAGGCCCATCGCCGCGCGCCACCAGCTCCTTTCGCCAGTGGTAGGCGTCCGCCAATGCTCTGGCGTCCAGGTCCCACGGCAGGGATCCGGCTAGCAGGCACGCTGCTTCGCCGGATACCGTGCGGTAGCCGCGGATGACCCGGACAGCCATCACGCGCTGCGGACGCCGCAAAAACATGGCGCCGCGCGGCGTCAGACAATCCGCCCAGATCGGTGCTCCGTAGAGCGCCATCGACCGGGCTACGCCCATGAACAGACGTCGAACACTCTGTTTCGGCCCTCCCAAATTTGGCAGCAGCCGCCCCAAGGCGGCCGCCGCGGCGGCCACTCTGGGCCCCAATCGCTCGAAGTGGGGGTCGAAGGTCCACCTGCCATCGAGCACCAGCCCGAGGTACCGCATGGTGGACCCTACGTGAATAGTAACCCCCCCCACGACGATGTGGGACCCAGCAGGTGGCGCTTTCCGGGGCCCGTGGAAAAACAGGGCCTCGGATTTTGGTAGCGCCACCTCTAGGCCAAGGGCGCGTATGCGCCCCACAACGTGGGCCACTCCAGCCGTGGCGAGCAGGGACGCGTCTCGGTGTGTTTTCCCCCGGGCCAGCACTAGTGTGTCGTCAGCGTAACACACCAGGCTGACACCCGGGAGAGTCGCGCCCCGCAGGACCCAATCGTATCCGATGTTCCACAGGAGAGGTCCGAGGACTGACCCCTGTGGAACACCGCACGTCACCTGCTTGGTGACCAGCCCGCCACGACCTTCGTAGGCAACCACCCTGTTGCCCAGATAGGCCCCGACTACTCGACGTAGGTACTCCGGCACTCCGTGAAATCGGAGCGCCGCGACGATGACACTCCACGGCAGAGTGTTGAAGGCGTTGGCAATGTCAAGAGACACAGCCAACAACACCCCGCCGCCCGACACTGTCTCGTCCGAGAGGGTCTTGACGCGCAGGATTGCGTCGATGGTGGATCGACCCCCCCGGAAACCGAACTGGTGTTCTGACAGGTCGAACCTAACCTAACCTAACCTAACCTAACCTAACCTAACCATCGATTTTTCAAAGACTATAGTTGACCCCTTTGTGATTGTTAGTGTCCCCAAAAATCGGCAGATTTTTTATCTTTCATAATCTCTTATCGAAATAGATCTCTCTTTTATAATTATTGAATTATTCGACTTTTTCGATTTTCAATATTTACCGAGATAAACTCAAATTTTCTAAAATCGAAATCTTTGTTCCCTTATAATAATTTTATTCTCTTGTGATCTCTTATCATTGCTTACATATTTATCTACCTTGTCATATAATTCACATGAGTTTAGGCCAGTAAACAAATTTTTTATTGACATTTTAAGTTTTGTGGAACTCTGATAAAGTCATCAACATAAAACTCCAAAATTTAGTAAAATCGATAACTTTTAATTTCTTACCCTTAAAATCATAATAAATATATTAGTACATGCGCAAAATTCAAAACTTACTTTTGTAGGAAGCAGAATTTTCAAATTTGAAAAGACAACATTTATACCCTAGGTTTTTCCTCAAAAATTTTGACATATTGACAAATGTTCAATTTGAAAATTAAATTCTTCTAAATTACTGACAATAAATCTGTTTCAAGATATACATTAAATACTCTTCATATAGGAACTTAAAACATATAGCTACTACGACCAGAAGCACACTATTTGCTCACCCTAAGGGGTATATGACGTACAAAAGTTTTGACTTTGCAGTTTGTGCAAATTACCATTTATATATACAAACGCCTTTTGGCAAAATTTTGACTTTATTCGTTACTTACGGATATAGAAAGAATATACTACTAAATATATATTTACATGACACAAGGGGAACAAACTATATTTACAGACAACTTTTAACCAGTGTTGAAGAATCGTAATTTCAAACAAATCTAATCTAATTAAATTAAAATATATATACACAGTCCCTATTGACACTCCAGCAATCTACACTGGAGACTGCGCAGCAACTGACGTCTTAGTGACACTCCGGACTTTACACCGGAGACAATATTTACAAGAGAAATTTACCTTTTTGACACCTCGGCCTTTTACACCGAGGCAAAGATACCATCGTCAGTTTTTGCATTTTTAAATTGATTTATTATATACATCAGGTTAGGTACGGGAAGGGAAAATGTTCGGCTTCAGAACGCCTGCGAAGAAAGCCCAGGACACGGATTCACACTCCCCGACACAAGCCAAGTTGCCAAGCCCGCCTAAACCATCAAAGGTGAGACGCAGCATCGGAGAGTGGGAGTCCGCCAGTAAGGTGACACCCGCAGCATCTTCCCCTCTTTCCGCAATAGCAGCCCCGGCGGCCCCCCAAAAGCCGAGACTGAAACCCGCGCCCTCCCAGGAGGGAAAAGCAGTGTCAGCTCGCAGGGTTTCGGTCGAAGCGACTGAAGCAGCACCAACTAACACCCCTGTCAGTAGGCTGGAAGAGGCCAGAGCATGCCTAAATAGAGCGAAACTGTGCCTTTCCACCTCGAGAAACTTAAAGACAGACCTTAAGGAGGGTATCACAGCCGCAATTGACCGGCTATACAAAATTGTGAAAGAGGCAGAAGCCGAACTTTTAAAGATACGGAAAGGAAAGGATGGAGCAGGAAAGGGGCCTGAAAAAGAAGATCAAACTATAAGTTCGGAAGAAGAAGGTGTAAAGAAGAAAGAAAGAGACGAGAGCCTTATCCTCGAAAAGCTGGAAGAAAATAAAATAATACTACTGGAAAATGGAAGAAAGGTAGAAGAATTAAAGAAAATTATGGTAGATAGCCATAAAGAAGCACTCGAGAAAGCCACGTACGCGGGTGTGCTGACTGCGGGGACACAGATTAGGCCGGACACAAACCGGCCAGCCCTGCACTCCGTAGTCGTCACATCCACGGACGAGATGGAAACTGGAGAGGATATTTTAGAGAAGGTGAGGAAGGCCGTAGACGCAAAGGAAGGATGGGTACAAGTGGAGAGGGTCAGGAAAGCAAAGGATAGAAAGATCATAATGGGGTGTAGAAGCAAAGAGGAAAGGAACAAGGTTAAGAACAGACTAGAGGCAGCGGGACAAAACCTCGTTGTCGAGGAGGTCAAAAACAAGGACCCACTTCTGATTCTGAGGGACGTATTGTTGATACATAGTGAGGACGAACTCCTGAAAGCCCTCAGAAATCAGAACCGGGGGATCTTTGTCAACCTCGACAACGGGGACGACAGAATGAGCATCAAGTTCCGTAAAAAGGCCAGAAATCCTCACAACAACCATGTTGTCCTCAGTGTTTCCCCCATTATTTGGCAGAGAGCGACTGAAGCGCGAAGGCTGAAGATCGACCTCCAGAACGTCAGTGTGTTTGATCAGACGCCGTTGATACAGTGCACTCGCTGCCTGGGGTACGGGCACAGCAAAAAGCACTGCATAGAATCTGACGATCTATGCAGTCATTGTAGTGACCCGCACCTCAGGACCGAGTGCCCAAAGCAGGCAGCGGGTGAAGCACCAGTATGCAAAAATTGCACAGAGGCTAAAATGGCAGACTGTACGCACAATGCATTCAGCATAGAGTGCCCAGTAAAGAAGAAATGGGACGCGCTCGCCCGCGCCTGCATACAATATTGCTAATGTTGTTCCACAGCGTACCTCCTGCAACGACAAAACGATTAGGTCAAAACAAACAAATTTAAAATATAGTACACAAGATATTCAAAACTCAAGAAAAACAAATTTGAAGTTGCTTCTTATGAAACAACCAAAAATTGTAATAGTCATGAAATCACTAAAAGAACCTCCTAAAATAATAATAAAAGTATTAAATAAAACCCGCAAACAATCAATCTACAAATATAAATCAAACAAGCTCATCAGAAAAAACAATAAAAAAGCACATACCTTGTCGTTGTGGTTTGAGGAACTGTCGGAAGAAAAACGGTGCATGGAAACGAGAAGACTCAGCAAGAACAGGAACACAGAACCTGAAAGAGAAAATAAAAGCATCAAGAAGCAAGAAGATCAAAAATGTAGCACCCCACAGCTAAAAAAGTTGCAGCTTAAAAGAATGATGAGTAATGAAGGAATAGTTTCGGAAGAAAGAAAATCAAAATTTGCAGAAAGAACGAAAAGGTAAAGTATGACACCACTGTATAATAAGTATATAGCGGCGGTCATACAAAAGACGAAAAGAAGAAGCTGACAATGAAGACGGGAAGTAACACATACAAGAAGAAACATGCTAAATTCACAAAGAATGCAAATCAAAACAAAACTGCAAAAAGATAGAAGCAAACAACCCTTAATCTCCACAAAAACCCGAACCAAACAAAGCGAAAATAGACAACCTGACTACCAAAGGCCCTGATTATGTTAGGGGTACAAAGAAACAAATATAAAAAAAAAAAAAAAAAAAAAAAAAAAAACCTAACCTAACCTAACCTAACCTAACCTAACTACCTGGTCCCCCCCCCTAAGAACCCCCCCCACGGTTTCTACCGGAGAGAAACCCTTTGGCCCCAAGCGCATCATTTGGAAGTATTTTCAACCCTCTACCCCTAAATTTATCTTTTGATCAGAATATTCTAAGTGTCAAAACTTGTAGCACAATTCTTATATAGAACTAAATTACATTTTTGATCGCAGTAACTTTGTCAGCCCATTCAACCCTTAAACTCAACCCTTAAAAACAACCCCTATTTGACTAGTTTACTTAACGGCTTAATTGTTCTATTTAACTGATAAGATTAATAACCGTAATCACAGTTCTTAGCGACCAAAGGTGACGGGTACACATACTGGTGGCCATTTTGTCGGCCATTTTGAAAATACTAAAACGCGTATAACTTCGGCCCCTGTGGTCGTACAGAGCTGGGACTTGTTTTATAAATAACCTCGTCACCTCCCACACGTGCTGGGATTAAACGCAAAAAATTGTTTTAAAGTAATTTCTTTTTCTTTTCGTTTTTTTTTGAAAAGTTTTTCTCTTATTTTTATTACTGCCTGTATACACCTAGTGGTCCCTATATTGGAGTAATAGGAAAAAAAAAAAAAAAAAAAAAAAAAAAAAAGAAAAAAAAAAAAAAAAAAAAAACAATTGAATCGCATAAAAAGAACTGTATGCATCGAAATTTCACAATATAAACACATACAACGGGACTTATTACGATACTTTATTGTTATTAAATTACTTTTAAGACATTGTAAACATCCCGGCCTTTACACCGGTGATCTTGTTAATTGTATTAGATAATAGCTATCGACAACATTATGTTTGGCTTCAGAACCCCTGCGAAAAAGCCCTGCGAACCGGACTCGCAATCCCAGACACAGACTAGTACACTAAGTCCGACTGTAACAAATAACGTGAGACGAAGTATCGGGGAATGGGAGTCCGGCAAACAGGTGACAAACCCCAATCCTTCTCCCCCAATGTCCTGCACTGCCCCGGCGGCCCCCTCGAAGCCAAAACCGAAACCTGTACAGCCCCAGGAAGGGAAAGCACCTACCCGAAGGGTCTCGGTAGAGGCCACAGGGAGCTCACCGAAAAATCTTCTGCCCGCAAACAGGTTAGACGAGGCAAGAGCGTGCCACAACAAGGCAAAGCTCTGCCTCTCGAACTCCAGGAACCTGAAAACAGATTTAAAGGAAGGCATAACACAAGCCGTTGAGCGATTATTTAAAATAGTTAAAGAAGCTGAAGCGGATCTAACAAAGGAAAGGAAGGGGAAGGGGGGAGTTACAAAACAGAAAACAAAGGAGGAGGAAATTATCCCTGTGTCACAGAAAAGGACTGAAAATCAAATAGAGAGTCAAGTCATACTTGAAAAAATTGAGGAACATACAAAACTATTAAAGGAGAATGGAAAGAGAATACAGGATCTGAAGGAAATAATAGAAAGCCAAAAGGAAGTAATGGAGAAAGTAACGTACGCGAGTGCAGTGACTGCGGGGCGGAGCGTGAACCGGACTTCAGAGCCGACAGCGCTCCACTCCGTAGTCATAACATCCGCGAACGTAGAGGAAACTGGAGAGGACATCCTGGAAAAGGTGAGGAAAGCAGTGGACGCCAAAGAGGGATGGGTGCAAGTTGAACGAGTAAGAAAGGCAAAGGACAGAAAGGTAATTATGGGATGCAAAACTAAAGAGGAAAGAAGGAAGATCAGGGAAAGATTGGAGTCGGCAGGGCAAAACCTCGTCATCGAGGAAGTGAAAAACAAGGATCCGCTTCTGATTCTGAGGGACGTGTTGCTGATACACAGCGACGAGGAAATCCTCACAGCCCTCAGGAATCAGAATCGGAGCGTTTTTCATGGCCTCGAGGGCGAGGAGGACCAGGTGACTGTCAAGTACCGGAAGAAAGCCCGAAACCCCCATAGTAACCACATTGTCCTGAGTGTCTCCCCCATAATCTGGAGGAGGGCGGTCGACGCTGGCAAGCTAAGGATCGATCTCCAGAACGTGCACGTCTACGACCAATCGCCACTGGTACAGTGCACCCGATGTCTGGGGTACGGGCACAGCAAAAAGCACTGCATAGAATCTAACGATCTATGCAGTCATTGCGGTGGCCCGCACCTCAGGAGCGAGTGTCCGAACCGACAGGCAGGCGAAATGCCAACATGCAAGAACTGCTCACGCGCAAAACTGGAGGATAGCAAGCATAACGCTTTCAGTGGCGACTGCCCTGTTCGCAGAAGGTGGGACGCACTAGCTCGTGCTTCAATTGCGTACTGCTAAGGTTGTCTCCGAGAGTACCTCTCAGTACAAAATAGCGCAAGCTAACCTACAGAGAAGCCAGTTAGCCACAAATGAATTATTACTGGAGGCTAAAACATCGGGGATCTCTATAGTTTTGCTTCAGGAGCCCTATGTTGGTGCGGTGAGGAGAATGAGGAGTTACCAGGGCGTAAGGGTCTTCCAGAGCTCAGCGGTTGGAGAAGGGACTGTAAAAGCGGCAATAGCCGTCTTCGACCAAGAGCTCGATATAACGCAGTACCCGCAACTAACCACTCACAATATCACGGTGGTAGGAGTCCAAACCAAGGCCTGGAAGATCACGCTGGTGTCCTATTACTTCGAGCCCGATCAGCCAATGGAGCCGTACCTGAAACAAATGAAGAAAATAGAGTTAGATCTAGGACCGAATAGGCTGATCATCGGAGGGGACGCGAACGCAAAAAGCACCTGGTGGGGCAGCAGCAGCGAAGACCACAGGGGAGCTCAAATGTACGGGATCCTGAGTGAGATGGATCTGCATATCCTGAACAGCGGAGATACACCAACGTTTGACACCATTAGAGGTGGAAAGAGATACTGCAGCCACGTCGACGTTACAGCGTGTTCAATAGACATGCTGAACCTGGTGGAGGGCTGGCGAGTAGACGAGAATCTCACGAGTTCGGACCACAACGGCATCATCTTTGGCATCAACCTGAAAAAATCGAAAGGAATAAAAATAGAAAGAACAACCCGGATATATAATACTAAAAAAGCGAATTGGAGTCAGTTTCATGAGAAACTGGCTCAAATTATGCCAGAAAATAAACTCACTATAAATCACTTAACAGAAATAACAAATAAAGATCAACTGGAGAAAACTATAAATAGATACACACAAACCATAACAGACATATGTAAACAGACAATACCTACAAAAAAGAAAAGAGAAATACTTACCATGCCGTGGTGGACCGAAGAACTCGCAGAGATGAAGAGACTGGTCGCCACCAGGAGACGCAGAGTCAGGAACGCAGCGCCAATCCGGAGAGACCTCGTAGTCAGCCTGTACCTGAAACAAAAAGAAGAATATGAGTTAGCAGTAAAGAATGCCCAAGTCGAAAGTTGGAAGGAATTCTGCGGGAAACAGGACAAGGAAGGAGTCTGGGAAGGGATCTATAGAGTAATGGGTAGAACAGTGCAGAGAGAGGAAGATCTGCCACTAGAAAAGGATGGTACGATACTGGACGCTAAGGATTCGGTAAAATTGCTTGCCGAAACCTTTTATCCTGAGGATCGACGGGACGACGACGATATGGACCATCGCCAAATCAGGGAACAGGCGGAGAAGGTAAACGATTGGAACCATGATGAGCGACATGATCCACCATTTACCCTAAGTGAACTCATGAGGTCCATAAAGTCGTTCAACCCTAAAAAAGCTCCAGGAAGCGACGGCTTCACAGCCGAGATCTGCGCCCATGCCATTAATTGTGGCCCTGATTACGCTCTAGCTCTGCTGAATAAGTGCCTGGAGCACTGCTATTTTCCTGAGTGTTGGAAAGAGGCAACGGTAGTGGTGCTCAGGAAACCAGGGAAGGACTCGTACACTGTACCCAAGTCATACAGGCCGATTGGGCTTTTGCCTGTCTTGGGGAAGGTGTATGAAAAGATGGTGGTTGCCCGCCTGAAATTTTACCTACTGCCTAGGATTAGTACTCGCCAATACGGCTTTATGCCCCAACGAAGTACCGAAGACGCCCTCTTTGTCCTCGTACAGCACATCCGCGCGAAATTAAAAGCGAAAAAGGTTGTTACTTTAGTGTCGCTTGACATTGAGGGGGCCTTCGACAGTGCGTGGTGGCCAGTTATCAAAGTACGATTGGCTGAGGAAAGGTGTCCAGTAAACTTGAGGCGGGTAATCAGCAGCTATCTTAGTGACAGAGTAGTCAGGGTGAGGTATGCCGGAGAGGAAGTGACAAGGAAGACTAGCAAGGGATGCGTCCAGGGATCGATAGGGGGGCCGATTCTCTGGAATCTGTTACTGGACCCTCTCCTACAGCAGTTAGAACGAAGAGGTGACTACTGCCAGGCGTTCGCTGATGATGTGGTGATGGTGTTTGACGGCGACTCAGCCCAAGAGATTGAGCGACAGGCCAATGCCGCTCTTGAACATGCTCGGACGTGGGGCATCAAAAATCGGCTAAAATTCGCACCGCACAAAACCTGTGCGATGGTACTTACGCGGAGGCTGAAATATGATGCGCCACGATTGAGCATGGGAGGGATCGGCATTGAAATGTCAGACAAAATAAAAATCCTTGGGCTTACAATTGACGCCAAACTCACCTTCAGCGCTCATCTAGCGAACGTCTGCAAAAAGGCAGTAGCCATCTACAAACAACTAGCCAGGACAGCTCGGGTCAGCTGGGGACTTCACCCGGAAGTCATAAGACTGATATACACCGCAGCAGTCGAACCAACAGTGCTGTACGCCGCCAGTGCATGGGCACCAGCAGCCAACAAAAAAGGGGCGCAGAAGAGTCTGGACGTGGTGCAAAGGAGCTTCGCTCAAAAGCTGTGCAAAGCCTATCGCACAGTCTCCCTAAACTCAGCACTAGTGCTGGCTGGGATACTCCCCCTTGACCTCCGCATCCGTGAGATGGCTGCACTCTATGAGGCCAAGAAGGGACTACCCCAGCCAGTACTGGGAGACAGGGAGATAGAGCAAATGATCTCTGCGTTAGAGGCCCCACATCCGGCGGAGCAGACAGATTTGGAGTTCGGCTGCCTGATAGACGAGGAGCAATACAATAATCATAAAAACCTAGCAGTCCGCATCTTTACTGACGGCAGTAAGATTGAGGGCAAAGTCGGAGCGGCATTATCAGTATGGAATAGTGTCACCGAAACTAAAGCCCTCAAACTTACGTTGCCGTCACACAGTACCGTCTATCAGGCGGAACTACTTGCTCTTCAGAGAGCAACCAAGGAAGCCCTGAAACAAAAAGGTGCCACGATCGGCATTTTCAGTGACTCGATGGCTGCGCTCCAAACAGTCACAAACCTCAGTTCCACCCACCCCCTGGCCGTGGAAACAAGAGACACCATCAGACGCTGTAAGCTCCAAAGCAAGAGTGTCTCCTTGTTCTGGATCAAGGCCCACGCGGGTTTGGAGGGAAATGAGAGGGCAGATGAACTGGCAAAGGAGGCTGCCCTTCGGTCGAAGAAAAAGCCAGATTACGACAAATGTCCGATCTCATTCGCCAGGCGCCAGATTCGTCTTGAAACGCTTGGCGAATGGGATAGGAGGTACGTTTCTGGTGAAACAGCCTCCACGACCAAGTTCTTCTTCCCAAGTGCGGGCGCTGCGTACAGCACTGTGAGAAAAATAGAGCACACAAGCGTCACCACACAGATCCTGACGGGGCATGGTGGTTTCTCCGCATACTTGAACCGCTTCAAGTGTAAGGAGAATCCGTCATGCCCTTGTGACTCACAAGTTGAGGAGACTGTACAGCATGTGCTACTAGACTGTCCCATTTTCGCAAAGCAGAGATACGAACTCGAACAGACTCTGGAGATGAAATTAGAAAAGGAAACTATCCCGCTGATAATTAAAGGTAAAAAGAGGAAAACATTCTTAGAATTCTCCACAAAACTAGCACTGATCGTCATAAATAGAAATAAATAACTGATAATAATTATATAATGGCAATGACGACAAAACAAGGGAAAGCAATACCTACCTACAAATAAGAATACAAATCAACAGAAGTCAAACATACCTGATGGCAAATAGCCCTGACCATGTTAGGGGAAAGAAAGATAAAAAAAAAAAAAAAAAAAAAAAAAAAAAAAAAAAAAAAAACCTAACCTAACTATCTATCTATCTATCTATCTATCTATCTATCTATCTATCTATCTATCTATCTATCTATCTATCTATCTATCTATCTATCTATCTATCTATCTATCTATCTATCTATCTATCTATCTATCTATCTATCTATCTATCTATCTATCTATCTATCTATCTATCTATCTATCTATCTATCTATCTATCTATCTATCTATCTATCTATCTATCTATCTATCTATCTATCTATCTATCTATCTATCTATCTATCTATCTATCTATCTATCTATCTATCTATCTATCTATCTATCTATCTATCTATCTATCTATCTATCTATCTATCTATCTATCTATCTATCTATCTATCTATCTATCTATCTATCTATCTATCTATCTATCTATCTATCTATCTATCTATCTATCTATCTATCTATCTATCTATCTATCTATCTATCTATCTATCTATCTATCTATCTATCTATCTATCTATCTATCTATCTATCTATCTATCTATCTATCTATCTATCTATCTATCTATCTATCTATCTATCTATCTATCTATCTATCTATCTATCTATCTATCTATCTATCTATCTATCTATCTATCTATCTATCTATCTATCTATCTATCTATCTATCTATCTATCTATCTATCTATCTATCTATCTATCTATCTATCTATCTATCTATCTATCTATCTATCTATCTATCTATCTATCTATCTATCTATCTATCTATCTATCTATCTATCTATCTATCTATCTATCTATCTATCTATCTATCTATCTATCTATCTATCTATCTATCTATCTATCTATCTATCTATCTATCTATCTATCTATCTATCTATCTATCTATCTATCTATCTATCTATCTATCTATCTATCTATCTATCTATCTATCTATCTATCTATCTATCTATCTATCTATCTATCTATCTATCTATCTATCTATCTATCTATCTATCTATCTATCTATCTATCTATCTATCTATCTATCTATCTATCTATCTATCTATCTATCTATCTATCTATCTATCTATCTATCTATCTATCTATCTATCTATCTATCTATCTATCTATCTATCTATCTATCTATCTATCTATCTATCTATCTATCTATCTATCTATCTATCTATCTATCTATCTATCTATCTATCTATCTATCTATCTATCTATCTATCTATCTATCTATCTATCTATCTATCTATCTATCTATCTATCTATCTATCTATCTATCTATCTATCTATCTATCTATCTATCTATCTATCTATCTATCTATCTATCTATCTATCTATCTATCTATCTATCTATCTATCTATCTATCTATCTATCTATCTATCTATCTATCTATCTATCTATCTATCTATCTATCTATCTATCTATCTATCTATCTATCTATCTATCTATCTATCTATCTATCTATCTATCTATCTATCTATCTATCTATCTATCTATCTATCTATCTATCTATCTATCTATCTATCTATCTATCTATCTATCTATCTATCTATCTATCTATCTATCTATCTATCTATCTATCTATCTATCTATCTATCTATCTATCTATCTATCTATCTATCTATCTATCTATCTATCTATCTATCTATCTATCTATCTATCTATCTATCTATCTATCTATCTATCTATCTATCTATCTATCTATCTATCTATCTATCTATCTATCTATCTATCTATCTATCTATCTATCTATCTATCTATCTATCTATCTATCTATCTATCTATCTATCTATCTATCTATCTATCTATCTATCTATCTATCTATCTATCTATCTATCTATCTATCTATCTATCTATCTATCTATCTATCTATCTATCTATCTATCTATCTATCTATCTATCTATCTATCTATCTATCTATCTATCTATCTATCTATCTATCTATCTATCTATCTATCTATCTATCTATCTATCTATCTATCTATCTATCTATCTATCTATCTATCTATCTATCTATCTATCTATCTATCTATCTATCTATCTATCTATCTATCTATCTATCTATCTATCTATCTATCTATCTATCTATCTATCTATCTATCTATCTATCTATCTATCTATCTATCTATCTATCTATCTATCTATCTATCTATCTATCTATCTATCTATCTATCTATCTATCTATCTATCTATCTATCTATCTATCTATCTATCTATCTATCTATCTATCTATCTATCTATCTATCTATCTATCTATCTATCTATCTATCTATCTATCTATCTATCTATCTATCTATCTATCTATCTATCTATCTATCTATCTATCTATCTATCTATCTATCTATCTATCTATCTATCTATCTATCTATCTATCTATCTATCTATCTATCTATCTATCTATCTATCTATCTATCTATCTATCTATCTATCTATCTATCTATCTATCTATCTATCTATCTATCTATCTATCTATCTATCTATCTATCTATCTATCTATCTATCTATCTATCTATCTATCTATCTATCTATCTATCTATCTATCTATCTATCTATCTATCTATCTATCTATCTATCTATCTATCTATCTATCTATCTATCTATCTATCTATCTATCTATCTATCTATCTATCTATCTATCTATCTATCTATCTATCTATCTATCTATCTATCTATCTATCTATCTATCTATCTATCTATCTATCTATCTATCTATCTATCTATCTATCTATCTATCTATCTATCTATCTATCTATCTATCTATCTATCTATCTATCTATCTATCTATCTATCTATCTATCTATCTATCTATCTATCTATCTATCTATCTATCTATCTATCTATCTATCTATCTATCTATCTATCTATCTATCTATCTATCTATCTATCTATCTATCTATCTATCTATCTATCTATCTATCTATCTATCTATCTATCTATCTATCTATCTATCTATCTATCTATCTATCTATCTATCTATCTATCTATCTATCTATCTATCTATCTATCTATCTATCTATCTATCTATCTATCTATCTATCTATCTATCTATCTATCTATCTATCTATCTATCTATCTATCTATCTATCTATCTATCTATCTATCTATCTATCTATCTATCTATCTATCTATCTATCTATCTATCTATCTATCTATCTATCTATCTATCTATCTATCTATCTATCTATCTATCTATCTATCTATCTATCTATCTATCTATCTATCTATCTATCTATCTATCTATCTATCTATCTATCTATCTATCTATCTATCTATCTATCTATCTATCTATCTATCTATCTATCTATCTATCTATCTATCTATCTATCTATCTATCTATCTATCTATCTATCTATCTATCTATCTATCTATCTATCTATCTATCTATCTATCTATCTATCTATCTATCTATCTATCTATCTATCTATCTATCTATCTATCTATCTATCTATCTATCTATCTATCTATCTATCTATCTATCTATCTATCTATCTATCTATCTATCTATCTATCTATCTATCTATCTATCTATCTATCTATCTATCTATCTATCTATCTATCTATCTATCTATCTATCTATCTATCTATCTATCTATCTATCTATCTATCTATCTATCTATCTATCTATCTATCTATCTATCTATCTATCTATCTATCTATCTATCTATCTATCTATCTATCTATCTATCTATCTATCTATCTATCTATCTATCTATCTATCTATCTATCTATCTATCTATCTATCTATCTATCTATCTATCTATCTATCTATCTATCTATCTATCTATCTATCTATCTATCTATCTATCTATCTATCTATCTATCTATCTATCTATCTATCTATCTATCTATCTATCTATCTATCTATCTATCTATCTATCTATCTATCTATCTATCTATCTATCTATCTATCTATCTATCTATCTATCTATCTATCTATCTATCTATCTATCTATCTATCTATCTATCTATCTATCTATCTATCTATCTATCTATCTATCTATCTATCTATCTATCTATCTATCTATCTATCTATCTATCTATCTATCTATCTATCTATCTATCTATCTATCTATCTATCTATCTATCTATCTATCTATCTATCTATCTATCTATCTATCTATCTATCTATCTATCTATCTATCTATCTATCTATCTATCTATCTATCTATCTATCTATCTATCTATCTATCTATCTATCTATCTATCTATCTATCTATCTATCTATCTATCTATCTATCTATCTATCTATCTATCTATCTATCTATCTATCTATCTATCTATCTATCTATCTATCTATCTATCTATCTATCTATCTATCTATCTATCTATCTATCTATCTATCTATCTATCTATCTATCTATCTATCTATCTATCTATCTATCTATCTATCTATCTATCTATCTATCTATCTATCTATCTATCTATCTATCTATCTATCTATCTATCTATCTATCTATCTATCTATCTATCTATCTATCTATCTATCTATCTATCTATCTATCTATCTATCTATCTATCTATCTATCTATCTATCTATCTATCTATCTATCTATCTATCTATCTATCTATCTATCTATCTATCTATCTATCTATCTATCTATCTATCTATCTATCTATCTATCTATCTATCTATCTATCTATCTATCTATCTATCTATCTATCTATCTATCTATCTATCTATCTATCTATCTATCTATCTATCTATCTATCTATCTATCTATCTATCTATCTATCTATCTATCTATCTATCTATCTATCTATCTATCTATCTATCTATCTATCTATCTATCTATCTATCTATCTATCTATCTATCTATCTATCTATCTATCTATCTATCTATCTATCTATCTATCTATCTATCTATCTATCTATCTATCTATCTATCTATCTATCTATCTATCTATCTATCTATCTATCTATCTATCTATCTATCTATCTATCTATCTATCTATCTATCTATCTATCTATCTATCTATCTATCTATCTATCTATCTATCTATCTATCTATCTATCTATCTATCTATCTATCTATCTATCTATCTATCTATCTATCTATCTATCTATCTATCTATCTATCTATCTTATCTTATCACTAGGCAGAAAGCTGTTCACTCTAAAATTGGTATGGCATGGAGGTCTATATAACAAGAGATTTTTACGTAGATTTCTTACTGGTATTCTCAATTTTATTTTTGAAAGCAGTTCAGGACAGTCGATCTCGCCCTGAGCAATCTTGAGAAGAAAAGTTATGTCAGAAATGTAACGCCTTTTATGTAAAGGCAGAATATGCAATTTAACACAGCTGTGCTTTTAATAGCTTATGGAGCAGGTCCATAAGCTATTAAAAGCACTCGATCCATGTAAGTCCGCTGGTCCCGACTCAATACCAGCCTCTTTTTTGATTTCTTGTGCAAATGAACTATCCATTCCTATCACTTTTGCCATTTTGATCCTAACTGTAGAGATGTTACAGGCTTGGTTACTAATTGGAGTAGGATGGTGTGATGGCAAGGATACATTATCGTTAATAAGAAAGTTAGATGCAAAATAGTCGGAAAATAACTCACTGATGCCTGGTCCAGTGTCGCTGAACGTGTCCGCGTAAGTCATTAATGCTGGGTAATTACTATTACCTCGTTTCATCTTGATATAAGACCAAAAACGCTTGGGGTTTTCGGCTATAGAATTCTCAATACTCCTAATATAATTTTTGTAACATGTCTCTTCCAACTTCTTCACTCTATCGCGAAGTAAGTTAAAAGTGAATCCGTCAGACCTATTATTGTAAGTTTTGTATTTTTTTAAATATTTAAATTTTTCTTTAATACATTTTATCAGCGCACCATTATACCATGGAGGGTAACGGGTAAATTTGGTTCGGCGCAAAGAAATATATTTATTCCTAAGACGGTAAAATATATTATAAAAAGAATTTACAGCGTCATCCATGCACTGTGCACTGAGCAATGTCTCCCAATCGACATCAGCAAGTTCACTGCGAATATTATCATAGTCCCCAAGCTGATAACAAAATCTTTTACATGGACGTTCATTGAGTGTGGTTGAGCTAAGAAATAAAGGTTTGATTATCAAGCTTTTGTGATACGGGTCCTCTCTGACTAGCGGGTCAGAACAGGATGACACGGAAACAAAATTATTGCATAGAACTAAGTCCAACAATCCACCAATATGATTTAAGTGTGAGTTATATTGGACAAGACCACATTCATTTAACTTAGTAATAAAATTATTATGATGTGCGTTGTTCGAGCACGCAGCAAGTAAACCATCATCGTGCAGCGCCCACTGAATGTCGCTCATGTTGAAGTCACCGAGAACCAAAAAGTAATCGGACGCATTATTTTCGATAAGACTTGTAAGCGTGTTTAAAAAATTGCTGTTGTGAGTAAAACGGATTACCCTTATTCTGTTGACACAAATATAACGTGCAGATATGCATTTCTATAACATCATTAAGCGAGTTTCGGGACTTCAGTGTTATCCAAATATCTTCAGCACTTGACCTCCAATCTAGGTTGTGTACTACATGAAGATGGCGTAGGACAGCAATTAATACCCCACCGCCTTTGGATTGGCCTGTGAGGCTATAGTCCCGATCGCGGCGGAATACCATGTATCGGTGATCAAAGAGCTCATTATCACCTATACTCTCAACTAACCAGGTCTCAGTCAGCAAAATAATGTCATAATTATTCATACATAGGTTACGAAAGAAAAGAGATGTTTTAGTGCGGAGCCCCCTACAATTTTGGTAATAAAAATTAAGCATTGTTAACCGATAATGCAATCCATAAATGTACATACAAACAGGTTAAGATACATAGCAATAAAAGAAACAATACGTCATTTACGCAAAAGCTGAAGTTAAAAGTCACACGTAAACAGCATTCTGCGTCTAAACGATAACATTCAATACATATAAACATAACAATGGTTAAAAAATGATATTGGGTAGTTAACAAACAAAAAGTCAATTCAGTGAATAAAGGACTCTGGCCTAGCATAAAACAAAAGAATACCAGCAAACAACAATCAATGCTCAAAGTTTTAATGTTGAGGTACAATAAATGATTAGGGTATAAACACCAAAGAATACGTATTAGATTTTGGACAGATCTTTTTCGTTTTTTATAGCAAAGGACTTTGACATCTGGTCTCTTCTGACAAAAATTTTGGAATTTTTGACCCAAACATATTGAAAGTCGTTTTCCTTTGCTAACTTTTTTGCCTTGGTTAGTAACAGTTTGTTTTGAGAGTTTTATAAGCACGCGCTGCAGCCACGAAGTCCTCCTTAGTGTACCTGTTCAGAAAAGATACTATAATGGGCTTGATTCTGTTTTCCTTGGAAGGCACCCTCACGACAAAGTTTATGTTGTGCTTCATAATTGGACACTGGATCTTGGAAGCGATTTTGCCGACAACATCGATAAGGTTTTCATGTTCTTTGAGAGATACACCTTTAATTTCAATGTTATTTAACCTCATAAATTGATCTTTCTCATTCAAACTGTCTTCAATCCTTTCCAACTTCGACCGCATTCCAAAACTTCATCCTTCGTCTTTTCAACAGCTCGGACCCTCTCGTCCAAATCCTTGAACTTTACAGCAAAGTCTTCCATTGAAATTTTTAGAAGACCGATATCATTTTTGATGTCCTTGATGTCGGCTACGACGTCCAATAATGGGTTAAGCGTTAACTTGATGCTTGAAATTTCCTGCATTATTAGGCACAGGTAGCAAACCGCCGTATTCGCGTATACTAGCCCTGTTCGGAGCACGCGTGTGTGCGTGTATCTGGGTGACGTAGCTCCAGTCGAAGCGAACACTTTCTATTTCGACGCACGCGCCGAGTGTTTACGTAGTAAAGCGTTCTCCTTATAATCGCTGTTGCGAGCGGTCACTTCAAGACAGTTAATTTTATTTAAAATTGTAATATTATTGTATCTTAAAAGTTGTTAAATAGGACAACAATTAATGTTCATGCAACCAAAATAAAATACAAAAAGTTGCACTAATAGGTGAGTTCCGAACTCGGACCCCGTCGCACACAAGTAACTATAGTAGTGAGATAAGCTAGTTGAGTACACTAATACTTGTCCAAATAGTAGTTCAAGTGTTTGAACTTTTTTGAAAAAGTTCGTTGATTTGCCTCAAGAACTTTTGAAGGTAAACGAACAATGTAGATTTAATTTTTCACTGTCACCTCATTTGATTTTAAGACAAATGTCTTGTTTATTGCTGTATAGTCATTCAAAGCACCGCCATAAGTTTTAAGCACTGTAAGATAAAAATGTTATTGCAAAACACTCTGAGCACTGGCCAATAAATATGACTTTTTAACTGTTACCATTGATAACTTTTAAACACTTGTAACTCAGTACACTGAGAGAGCTTCGTTGCGAAAACACTGTGGCGTACACTTCTTCGAATATATTTTCAATTTACAATATACTTAAAAACATTTGGTGAAGTTAGGTATTTTTAAATTATAAAAGTTTACGGAGCTTAAAGTTGACGTGATGACAGCGCCATCTAACTGAGGAGCTATTGGAGCTTCTTTATTTAAAAGATCTACTCTCTACTTATAAATCAAAATGTCCTACACTGTAACATTTCTATTTGGTCAATTAAATAAATATTATTATTATGTATCTAACATTTTTACTCGGGCGCCACGAGCTGCTCTGACAGGTCATTATTATTACACAGTCGGTTACGTACTTTTACAACATTGTAAGAAGGATCAAAATACTTTAGTCTCACTCAGGTTTAATTATGTAAAAGTATAGTCATTGTTTCGTCACATCTGTCTTCTTAATAGCTTTAAATAATTCTTTAGTTAAATGACAAACACTGTTTGTAGGTCAAATCCTCAAAGTCATTAGACGAAGCCTTAACCGTATCGTAAATCGTAAAGTTAATTTACTGAAGAACAGACCACAAAGCATCAAAGAAAAAAATATAACGAATAATCATTCCACACAAGAAAGATTAATATTTTAGTGAATATTACCGGATCAAATCTCTCTTTTTCTGCATAAAGTTTTAATAAAAGCCTCAAAGCAATTTGTAAAAAAAATAATGGATAAATAATGTCGATGCAATTTAAAGATATTGGTTATTAAAACTGGTCCTCAATCCTCAGTCAGAAGACAGTCAAGTGTACTTAACTTTTAGTAAAATGTTACCACAAAATCATACCACCTATAAGTTTTGTACGCCATTGATGGCAAAACATGTAGATACCAGATTTTACTGCATAACACCATGTACTTGTTCATTTATTAATGTTTTCCCAAAATAAAACATCTTTATCTTTTATAGGTATCTAAACTTGCATATTTCTTACCCCTTAGTTGAGATAATATTATTTTTGTAATCCTATGAAAATAGGTAGAGTAGTGTGACTGTGTGACCACACAATTAAACATAATGTTGACAGTACCTACTGCTATACTTCAAAACCGAAATGAAATATTAAATTAAATGACACATAGATATTGTAAGCAGTGCAGTGTAAGGGCGCCCGCCCTTACACTGCACCGATGATGTAAATTGATAATATTGGTAACGATATGTGATCTACGATAGAAGATCAAGAAATGATAGAAGGGTCGATCAGGAATGATAAATGAAACCGCCCGAGTTGAATGCTTATTTCGCACTGAATTTATTTGCCAATAGAATGATATTGCACCGTCGCGTCGCAGCGGTGACGCGCATGTAATAAGGTTAATGCTGAGTAAGCAAATTGTACAGTTCACTGTACAGATATTTTTAGGCATTTTAATAGATGAACGTTTGTCTTGTAATTATCACATTGACAGGGTTTGCGAAAAAAATAACAAATTTGCATATGCGTTATGGCAAATAAATGTGCAACAATGCAAGCCTACCAGACCACAAAAGCTTAAAAAGCTTAAGCTATTAACAATTACTTGTTTTATATATAGAAAAAGTATGTAATTTTACTAAATCCCACTTTACCACCGTGTTGAATGGCAATGATGATACTTAGGCCAAAATAATAATAACCGTTAGGCGGCTGGGTTAAGGGCATGATGCAGAAGGCGGTTCTCCTTGACACGGCGCGCATAGTTAGGAGGTTCCTCTCTCTGAAGCCCTAACCGCCGGCAGCTAGGACCCCGATCTGGCGACTATTTTTTATATATATATTTTTTTTTTTAAAACGTCGCCCCACCCTCGGAATTTCTCCTGTATCGTGGGTGCATTTCACAAACATATGTATAATATCATATACCCAGACACGGGACAAATATCTGCGGATCGCACAATTTTTTGTCCCGTGTGGGAATCGAACCCGCAACCCTTAGCGCAGCAGTCTAATCGCTTAGCCACTGCGCCAATCGGGTCTTCGAAATATATTTTATTCTTATTTTGCTGTTGAAAACTCGGTGACAAAAAGAACATCAACACAGAACGCTAAGCGCGACAGCATATCTTTGAAACGAATTCCGGGTCGGGCAAAGTATTATTGCGTTTTTCAATTAGATAATTCTCAATAGCAACACGGAGCTTGGTTTTGTGTTCTGTTAATAGCAATAGGCTGGCCCCCTATTACATTGGGACCTAAATCATAACTAGCCTAATGTATGTCAGGTTCTGCAGAATGTACATCATCTTTTCCTACCCCTTCACACGCATCCTCAACTCCATCCACATTCATCGGAATAATAACAAGATGATAATGGGTACAATAATAAAAAAAACACTGCAAAATTACCATTTAGCGCTATTGTAATTGATTTGAATATTTGTTGTCATTTTTATCAATGTAAGATAAGCGTGTGCGCAGGTGTGGTAGAAACTGGCGGGACTGGGCTGCGCGCGCGACGGGCGGGAGACTCGGGTGCGGGGGTGGCGGCGGGGGCGCGGTGCGCGGGGGACGATGTGCGCACAGCGCGGTCCAGCGCACGGTTGAGGCGCTCGATGTGGCGCAGCTGGCGCAGCACGAGCCGCACGTGCGAGTCCCGCAGCGCGCGAACACCACCCAGCCACTCGTCCGCGCTGTCCGCCCGCTCTATACAATACATACATATGATAGGACTGGATTTAACGTTTTCTTAGCATTCGAACATATCTCGCATCTGCGTTTTGCCGATGACATCGTTGTGATGGCAGAGTTGCTGGAACAATTGGGCAAAATGCTGTTTAGTCGTGTTACTGTGCGTGTACTGAGACCGATGTTCGTTAAAGGGCTGTCCCTTTCAAAGTTGTGCAGGAGTATGTCTACCTAGGACAAACCATCCAGTTTGGTAGACACAACTTCGAGAAAGAAGCCGACCGAACGATCTGTTTGGGTAGGGCATCATTTGGTAAACTACGTCGAGTCTTGCAGTGGCTGCAGCGGCAGTGGGCTGGTCAATGGTCATGTCTGTCAAAGGACCGTCAACTGTTGAAGCAGACGAGTCCTTGAGTGGAGACTGCCAATCGTGAAACGTAATGCAGGACGCCCCCTAGCCCGATGGACCGACGACCTGAAAAAGGTAGCTGGGTCGAACTAGAGGCGGAAGGCGGAGGACCGGGTGTTTTGGCGCAATTTCGGGGAGGCCTATGACCAACAGTGAACCGTGATAGGCTGAGAAAGAGGTGTCACCTTCATAAGTCAGAGCTTATCCGTTTCCTGGCCTAGCAGAAAAGTTAATCTGGCATTGCTTTGCATGACCATTGTTATTAGAATTAAAATAATTAATTGGGGACTAACCTTGTAGACTGTCGACGCTCCGTGGATTCCTGCATAAACAAAATTTGATGTAGTCAGGTTATTATTTGTTGTATATCCGGGTTGAATTGACGTGTTTTATCAGGAATGCAGCTAGTTTGGGACTCAAAAGCCGAGTTATGTGTGTTCACTCGTGATGATGAAAGTGCTTACATCAGATTTGATACTTTATCTTTTTATCCGACATAAAAAAAGGAGGAGGTTCTAGGTAATGAACGGAGGACGCGTTCTAAGGTAGAGAACGGTAAGAGCATTGAGTACCCAGAAGTGGTGGCCTGAGTGGCAGCGTCGCGCAGGAGGTGTAGGCGCGCCGCCCCCAGCCACGCGCTCTCTACGCTCGCCGGGCTGCCGGCGCTGCCTGCGCTGCCCGTGCTCCACGCGGCTGCCGGCGAGGGCGGCCGACTGCTGCACACACTCACAACCAAAATATAAGTCATTACCTCCGTATATACACGACCAATTTGGACCTTGTTAAATACAAGGGCTACAGTTAAAACACATCCACGAATTATGTCAGAGTCAAATTACGACTCGGGAATTAACGCGAACTCAGGATTAGATTATCTATCGACTTTTCTGGAACTGGGCATCAGCGTTGCGTCGTCCTGCAAGAAAAGTAACGGGGGTGTAACATTACAAACGGTCCAGAAGGTGAAGCAAAAGTACGAAGAAGGTACTTTCATTTTTTTTTTATATTTTTACAAACTGACAATGTATTTAAATTATTTAATCTTATTGTGCAATCTCACATGTACAATGTAGGATTTCTCTCTTCTTTCTTATATGTATAGTCTTCAGTCTGGCGGTTTGAGTATTTTATACAGCCTACCCTAATGTCCTACAGATGGTACGAGACGGGGCGTCTGTTAGGACAGGTAAACTCAAATCTGCTTTGGTTCTTTCTTCAAAAGACCATCTCAGGCGACCTACATTGTACAAACTAAAAACTGTAAATGTGTGCATAGTGTAGGTTATTATTATTATTATTTTTACTATTTTCTCTTATAGTTGTCTGGCAGTTTGAGTATTTTATACGGCCTACGCAAATGTCCTTCAGATGGTACGAGACCGGGCGTCTGTCAGGACAGGTCGACTCAAACTCGCTGTGGTTCTTTCTTCAAAAGACCACATCTCAGACGACCTACACTGTTTTCACATAAATGTATTGTACTTGTCTGGATTTTAAAAAAGACCTTGACCTCTGAGTTTGTTTCGGCATTTCTTCTCAGAGGTAATCAATTAGGAAATGCCGACGCCATGTAGTCTTAAAAAAAGATTGACGTGTAAAAGTGTTTCCTGTAAAACTATTTGCAAAATGAAAATCATTCATCAAAAATCATTTATCATTTAAGAGACTGGAAACCATCTGAGGAGACCTTGTAATGGCAGACCCAGGTGCACTAGTGCCCGAGAAGACCATTATATTGTATCCAATGTGTTGAGAAATTGCCACCTTAATGCAGTTGAAGTTCAGCAACAGCTTCAGACTCGAAGGGACTACATAAGTGATAGTACAGTGAGAATAAGACTTACTGAAGGAAATCTGAAACCCCGAAGAGCAGTAAGTGGCCCCAATCTCTAGTGAGAACATCGAGTAGTCAGACTGCGATACGTCTGTGAACACATACAGTGGGATGAAGAAGAATGGCCAAGATATTATTCGCAGATGAGTCTCGATTCTAACTTTACGCTTCTGATGAAAGGCAAAGAGTCTACTGGCGACCTAGTAAGCGATACCTTCAAGCCTGTTTCTCAGAAAAAATCCAGTACGGTGGAGGCAGTGTACATGCATGGGCTAGCATATTTTTAGAAGGGCGCACAGAGCTAGTGGCCATATAAACTGGCATTCTGACTGGGGTAAGATATGCCCAAGAGATCCTCAATGAGTATGTAGGGCCGTATTCAGCAAATATGGTCATGGATCGATACTGATGCATGATATTGCTCGGCCATACACGGCTTAGGTCGTGCAAGAGTATATTCATAAGGTTGGTATCAGTGTGATGACTTAGCCAACAAGAAGTTCTGATCTCAAAAAGATTAAGCATGCCTGGGAGGCTAGTCAGAAGCCGCAGACCACCTCCTACCACCCTGCGGGCGCTAAAACGGGCCCTGATAGAAGAATGTGAGAATATTCCCCAACATCGGCTCCGAAACCTTGTGTTCAGTATGCCAAACCGGCTCAAAGCAGTAGTGAGAGCCCAAGGAGGCAATACCGCGTATTAAATAACATGTAAAACATACTTATAAAAATCGACAAACAAAAGAAACATATAAAAATACAATATATACCATAAATTACATATATAAGAAATGTATAAATTATTCAAAATTAAATATTAATAGAAAATTTATTAGAAAATCTAAGAACAAAGGTAAAACTACGTGAAACATAATAAAAGATAAATATGAAAGCATAAATACAATAAGTAATTTAGAATCAATAGAAAGTAATGGTAATCTAATATGCTCCCTCACTAAAATAGCAACAACATTCAATAATTTCTTTATTAATATACTGGATAAAAACAATAATAATGTGAAAAATTACATATTTATACAGAATAATAATATACAATCTTCTTGAAACCAACTACTGATAAAGAAATAATAAATGTTATAAAATCTCTTAATAATACCAAAGCTGTAGGTTATGTTATGATTCGGTCTCCACAAACATTCCCAAAGTAAGTGCACGTATAATAGTTGACACTATTATACGTGCACTTACTTTGGGAATGTCCTTAATTATATTATTGAAATTCCTTTGTGCAGGGCATATTTCCGGAGAAGTTAAAGTATTCTATAGTTAAACCATTACATAAGAACGGTGACCGAAAAGATTCCAACAATTACCGACCTATTACGCTTGTTCCAGTAGATACTATCAAAATTTCTTGAGAAAGTATTCTATTATAGACTTAAGAACTTTTTAAATAAACATGAGATTATTAAAAAAGAACAAAACGGTTTCCAAAATAACAAATCCACATCACTAGCTACTTTCAGTCTCATTACAACAATAACAGATTATTTAGACAAAGGAATTCCAGTGGTTACGGTGTTTTTTGATATGAGTAAGGCATTTGATTGGGTGGATCAAAATGTCTTACTCAATAAATGTCATAAATATGGTATAAGGGGTGTTGCATTGAACTGGATAGAAACTTATTCGGAAACAACGTGTTAATATAACAAGGATGAATGATAAGTTAGAATCCACCTGTTATAGGTCCTCATTCAGAATCAATAAATATGGTGTGTTGCAAAGAAGCGTGCTAGGCCCGCTTCTATTTTTAATCTACATTAATGAGTTACCCGACATGATTAAATACCAAACTACCTTGTTCGCTGATGATATATCAGTAATTATACGGTTATACCATACAAACACAAGAATATATGACATGAGTCACAAGTAAATGAAGCTGTACAGTCAGTACTAAAATGGTTGCGATCAAATAAGCTCTCTCCTAACATATCTAAAACAAAAAATATAAAATTACAAACATATAAATCGAAACAATACAACATAAATATCGAAATTGGAAATCAAAATATAGAAGAAACCGATGACATTAAATTTTTAGGTATAACACTCGATAAAAATTGCAATTGGAAACAACATAATTTGCAATAAACTTAATAGATTTGTATACCCAATTAAAAAACTACGAACTGTAGCTGACGAAAAAACAGCACGTACAGCATACAGTGGATTTGTTGAATCCATCCTTAAATATAGTCTAATCATCTGGGGGAATTCTACAGATATAAATAAAGCCTTAATTGTCCAAAAAATGGCCACTAGACTCATGCAAACTTATATTTAAAAAAATTATATCTTCGGACACTACCCTCAATATATGTATTAGAGATAACAACTTTTGTGAAGAAACATTATGATCTATTTTAATCAAGAAGTGACCATTATGATAAATATAAAGCTAGAGATCCTACAAAGCTAATAATATCATATTGTCGAACAACGCTACATAAAAATAACGTCTAACATATGTGTATTACTATTTTTAATAAAGTGCCAAAGGAAATGAGAGACCTCCACTTAAAATATTTTAAGATAAAAAAACTAGAGAAAACGGTTTTTTTTTTTTTTCGAAATCGTTTTATGCCGACGACCCCGAGGGGGGTCTTATTGGGCGTAACCGGATAAAGGCGAGACTTCTGGAGCCTCCAGCCAGGCTAACTACTAAATAAGATTTTAAGCGATGCTACCGAGGGCGCCCCCTGCGGGACTCGAACCTCGACTCGGTGCATCGCTGACTAACTTGCAAAAACAACAAGGGACTGCTGGATCGGATTCATTATTTAGGGACTGTTTTAAAAGCTAGAGCTCGGCCCCGGGCCGGCTGTACTAGGGACGGGAGGGGAGAAAATGGTTAAAAGCTAATTCGTTTTACTCTGTTCATGAATATTTAAACTATAGATAAATGTGGTTAAATAAAACAATGATAATGTAATAATAATAATGATTTACTAATAATGATGTAATAATTATGTTCTATTATAGATGTTGTATTAATAAAACATAAGCAATTATAATCTAGATTGTCAGTCTGTTTCTATATTATAAGTGTGAGTTGCACTTGCACTAACAACTTTGATGATAAATGATGTATTGGTTATCGTTAAATATGGTCGCTTGTTTAAGAATTTCCTACTAACTTAACGTTGGCATACGGACTTAACGATAACAGACGATTGGTGCAACCCACCCTAAGTCAATTCAGTTTTGTAACCAATTAATTATTTGTACCTACTCACATTTGCATGCCTTGTATATGCAGATTTCGGTTTGTACTTAAATTGCCATTTAGCCATCTGGTAACACCTGTACTCTGAGTAAATAAATATTTCTTTCTTCCTTTCGAGTTTTTGACACTAAGCTAAAACTGCCTATTTTCACACGACTGCCGAAAAAAAGGAGTGTAATGTCTTCAGGGTTCATGTATGTATGTATGTATGTGACTTATTTTTCCACTATAACTTCTGAATGCCTAAACCGATTTTGCTATAAACCAGATCCAGCAGTCCCTTGTTGTTTTTGCATGTTAGTCAGCGATGCACCGAGTCGAGGTTCGAGTCCCGCAGGGGGCGCCCTCGGTAGCATCGCTTAAAGTCTTTATTAGTAGTTAGCCTGGCTGGAGGCTCCAGAAGTCTCGCCTTTATCCGGTTACGTCCAATAAGACCCCCCTCGGGGTCGTCGACATAAAATATACCGAAAAAAAAAAAAAAAAAAAAAAAAAAAAAAAAACCGATTTTGGTGTATGGAGTGTCGTTAGAATCTTCACACTATCGCGAGTAACATAGGCTATAAAAAAATGAATCTCTTTCTTTAAGTTAAAAATGTTGTAAATGTATAGTTTCTTATAGTTTCAAAGAAAGCTGATAAAATTTGCTTTAAAAATGAAATTAAAATGTTTATAGTGTAGTACTTTGGTTTGCATGCCACTGTAGTAACTTTAGCAGTGTGTTAACTTTGTTAATTGCACCTGAATTTATTGGAAAGTGAAAATTAATTCTATAGTTTATAAGAAAACAGCTTTTTTACGAATTTCTCGAATATATTATTATGTAGTATGTCTTCCTATGAAAATTCTACTCAGGTGGTGTGGTCACGTACACCGCATGCACGATAATCGTCTACCAAAGGCAGTGCTCTATTCTATCTATCTATATAAATAGCGCAGTAATAGCCAGATGGTCTCCGGTTACGTCCAATAAGACCCCCCTCGGGGTCGTCGGCACAAACTATACCGAAAAAAAAAAAAAAGCCAGATGGTATGAAACGAATAGACCGATTAGGATGCGGTTGATATGATTCTTAGCTATAATTTAAGAAGATCTGTTCAGGCGTTTGATAATAATATAATCAGTTTTTTTTGGGTCGGGGGATAAACATTTTTTTTTTAAGAAGACCGTACAGTTTTTAATAGCAATAAATACCTTTTGAGGTCAGGACTATTTATCTCGGTGCAGATCTTAGCTTGTGCTGGCGACGCAGAGCGTTCCATTTGCGTGAAGGGTGTGGATTGGGCGCAAGGCGCGTGGTACGCGGGGTGCGCCGGTTGCGTGGGATGCGCAGGCGGTGCCTTGGGCACGGGTGGCGCAGGGCGCAGGTGGTGAGAGGTGCGCGAGCGACGGGCGGGGGAGCTGGGCCCAGACAACGGCAGTGCCGTTATAAGCTCGCAGAGTACGTCTTGCACCGCACTCTTATTCTTGTCCTACATACAACAAATCCATTAAATTGCATCCTAAATTGTTGGTGTGTATAAAATTAATTCTATAGATACTTCTGTGTCCCTGCCTACTATAAATAATGTTTATCCGTTTTATTTCTGTTCACTCTTTTAAATACAATAAATCGGTTAGTTCATACATAGTTTGTCTCCATAGAATACGCCTCTGTATTTTCAAATAGTAAGAGGCTATGGGCCCAGAACATAGGCGGCGAATTACATTTTAAATGTGCCCAAGCTGAGATAAAGAGACAATTATAGCAAATGTTTGTTTATGGCGGGAAACGTTAATCATAACTCAATCAATTTATATTTATAACTTCCGTAATAGGTATATTCCAATTGTTGACAGATAGATTGTGCGGCTGGATAGTTTTTTTGCGCCTTTTTTTCTACCCAGCAGTAGCATTAGACAACGATGACAGGCGGGCGTTTTGCGGGCTGTCTTGCTTGGTGTAATTTGACGAAAAGGACTAATTAAACGACTGCCCAAAAAATGGAGGGTTTTCAGGGTTCATGTACATATGTGAGTTTCTTTATTTCACCATAACTTCTGAATGCCTGAACCGATTTTGATTTATATAGTGTCGTAAGAATCCTTACACCATCTCAAATAATATATATATATATAAACATTTAACAAATAAAAATATACACTTCTGGACACATCTATTGGCCCACCTTAGAGTTTAGGTTTCGATGGCCCCTACCGAAATATGATTGCTAGATTGAACAAAAACTGTTGATGCAGTTTTAAACCTGATACATTTTACCATCTTTTTCGATCGTATTGTTTTAAATTTGAATTCAGAATACTATACGACATGGAGCTACGCCTAACAAGTCGGATATGCGCCTAGTTAAAGGCAATTGATTTTTGAATATGAAAACATGTTTTATCAAATAAAGGTTTAATTTAATAACGCGTGTTGCCTCCATGGGCATCTACCACAGCTCTCATACGATTAGGCATAGAGTTTATCAACCGCTCTATGAAATTTTGAGGGATCATCTCCCATTCCTCTTCTATGGCAGTTTTCAACTCCTGCATCGTCTGGGCAACTGGCTGACGAGCCCTAACACGTCTTTTTAGCTCGTCCCACATGTGCTCAATGGGGTTCATGTTTGGGCTTCTGACTGGCCAGTCCATAACTGTGATGTTCACATCCCGAACATATTCCCTGACGATGCCGGCCGCATGGGCTCTTGCATTATCATGCATAAAAAGGAAATTTGGGCCCACATAGTCCGCGTATGGTATCACGTGAGGTTCTAAGCACTCACGAATGTACCTTTCAGCATTTAATGTTGGCAGCCGTGGTCTTGTAACAACCTCAAGTTGAGTTTTGCCGCTCGCGGATATACCGCCCCAGACAGTCCATGAGCCACCGCCATAAGCAACCCTCTCTTCAAAGCAGCATTGTGCGAAACGCTCTCCCTTACGTCGGTAGACCTTCTTCCTTCCATCATTGCCATGTAACACAATTTTAGACTCATCAGAAAAGAGTACACGGCTCCAATCTTGCTGTGTCCAATTTAAATGACTGCGTGCGAAATGAAGGCGCGCTGTTCGGTGGGCTCGCGTTAGTTTGGGCCCATTAGCTGGCTTGTGTGGTACCATATCGCGTTCTTTTAACTTTCTCCGAACAGTTCGAGCGCTGACAGATACTCCGTGGAAGTCGCGAAGTTGGTTTTGTATCTCAATGGAGGTAAGGTGACGATTTCTCAAGCTGGTCGTCACGATGAATCGATCCTGCCTTTCAGTTGTGACCCGAGATCGTGGCCTTCCTTGGCGACGAACAAAGCCCCCAGTCTCTAGATACCTCCGATAAACATTTCGGACCGCAGATCGACTTAAATTAAGTTGAGCACTCACGTTTCTTTGGCTGTGTCCGGCCTGAATAAGTGCCACAGCTTGGGCGGCGACTTCAGGTGAAGTATCCATAGATTATTGATAGAACCTCACCTTAATGTTAAGAATAAGTAATGTTTGTTGCAAAACCAAAGATATCAATCACTTTTTCAAGAATTAAATCCAAGTAAACCAATAAAACCAAGTTTTCTTAGTATTCGATTGTTTGATATCAACAAACAGGCTCCAAATTGTCTTTTGTTTCTTTAAATTCTGTGTTCGAAATTCAAAAAAAGACTATTGAATGAAATTGTGAATGTGCCAGGTTCAAAACTGCATAAAAACTTTTTACTCGACCTAATATAAAATTTTAGCTAGGACCAAACGAAACTGAAAGTACTAGGTGGGCCAATAGATGTGTCCAGAAGTGTATAATTATAAATTAAATAAACACATTTTTATTTCGTGGTTTTTTCAGTCGTGTTTTTTAATTTATAATTAATTAGTCCAATTTGAATAAATGATTATTTATCTTTTACCAACTTACTTTACTTACATATATTATCATAACCTGCTTATTTGAATAATTAATTAATTTATAAGCACTACAAGAAAAGATTGTCAGTTAGTTACATGGTCGCCAGGTGCGGGAGGCGCGGAGTGCGCGGGCGTAGCGGCGAGCGCGGCGAGGGAGGGGAACTCCAGGGGGGCGAGGGCCGCGGCAGGCTCGAGTGGGGCGGTGCACTCGGCGGGGGGCACCACCGGCACCAGCTGCATGGGCACCGCCGGCGGCTGCAGCGAGAAGTAAGCGGACACCCGCGCGAACTCCGTCCTCGCTGCGACGAGGTCGCTGCTAAAATTATTTTAATCTATTTTGGTACTAAATCTAATTAACAAGGTACATTTTAAACTCCATTATTATTGTTATGGTTTGTACACAAATTAAGTTTTCAAACGTTACTAATATGATTTCCTTGCTAATGCACTAAGTATTGTGGCCGCACATAAGGCCTGGAACACTTACGCATACACGGTACACAATTACACATGCTATGAAGCAGCACAAAAACCTACAAGTGGATTTTTTTAACAACCATAAAAACCGCCTTCTTTGCTTTCTTATTGTACGGTTGATGAACAAACTGGTGTAAGAGTTAAAACCGCCTGTAGGCCACTGACATGGATTTACACACCATTGAACATTCTCGCATATGTGCCAGTTACCTCATGATGTTTTCTTTCACCGGTTTAATTTACACTTCATAATTACAAGTTTTGCTAATAAATGTAATTTAATCAAATCTGACCAACATGCATTTCAGAAAGGAAAATCTACAACTCTAGCTATCTTTAAACTTGTTAAAAGTGTTACTGAAGCGTTAGACGAAGGCATTGATACATCTGTAATATTTATTGATATAAGTAAGGCGTTTGATACCGTACCTCATTCAAACCTACTAAAAAAATTAGAACTTTCTGGTATTAGTGGACCACCATGTGATTGGATAGAAAGTTACATAATAAACAGAGAACAATGTGTTGAAATCAATAATAGTACAGAAGATAATAATATTAAGACTTACAAATCCTCATAAATATAACAAATGCATGTGGAGTACCACAGGGGAGTGTCCTTGGTTCATTACTCTTTATCCTATATATTAATGATATCCTTGACGTAACAAAAAATCAGTGCATACTTTTTGCTGATGATATAACAATAATTACTAAAAATACAAATAAAGATGTAACCCAATACGAAAAAGATATAAACTGCTCTATAAATAACATTGTTGACTGGTTACATATAAATGGCCTTAGGGTTAATATAAACAAAACTAAATTCCAACAAATACATAATAAACGAGGTAAACCGTTAAATATTAATATATCATACAAAGATAACATAATTGATAAAAGTGAGAACACTACATTTCTAGGCCTTATATTAGATAAAAACTGTTCTTGGGAATCACACATAGATAAAATAACAAAAAAACTAAATAAATTTGTATATGCGCTAAGAAGACTGTCTAAAATAGGATCATTAAAATAGCCTTAAACGCCTATCATGGGTATATAGCATCTACATTAAGATAATTACGGTCTAGTAATTTGGGGAAACTCAGTAACTATTAATAGATCATTTATAGCTCAAAAGAAATGTGTGAGAGCAATCTGTGGAGTTGGACCTCTTGACACTTGCAGACCGCTATTTAAGAAACTTAAACTACTAACTCTACCCTGTCTATACATATTAGAAGTAGTCCTATTTACCAAAAAATATTTTAATTTTTTTATTACTAACAGTGAGACCTATAAATTTAACACAAGATTTCCTAATAGACTTAGGACTGAGACTAAGATGTAAAAAAAATCTATGTATGGATAACTGTTTCCAAATGTGTATAACTTCTTCTTATCGTATGGTTGATGAACAACCTGGTGTCAAAGTTTAAACCGCCTGTAGGCCTCTGACATGGCTTTACACACCGTTGAAAAATCTTTCAGGTGTGCCGGTTTCCTCACGATGTTTTCTTTCACCGTTTTTTTTGCAACTGATAACTAATTTATAGTACGCACATGAATTCGAAAAGACATTGGTGCGTGCCGGGGTTTGAACTTGCGACCTTTGACTTGGCAGTCCATCGGTCATACCACTCGGCTATCAGTGCGGCATGTGTATGTGTATAACTATATCTAATAAAATACCCCAAAATATAACTGAATTACCATATTCTAAATACAAAAAACTTTTGTATACCTGGTTAACTAATAAGTGTTTTTACTCAATTAAAGAATTTTTAAATTATAAATAACTTTATTAATAATTTGCATTATATAGTTACCTACCTAATTCAGTTTAGGTACATAGTGTTGCCAGATTATACTATTATTTTATATAATTTAATAATGTTTTTATATGTATAAGTAAATCTAGTCTGTTCTTATGATTAATAACTCCTGGTATGTGTTCCTAATTATTAAATTTTATGTTATTTACTTTATATATAAAACTTGTTAATATTATGTTTTATTTACGGTTTGGCGAAATGTTGGACTGTATATTTTAATATGTAACACCAATGTAACTCATTTCATGCAAATAAATATTCACGCGTCACGATTTGCGCTCCTTTAATACTGCCCGTATTAAGGACGCAATTGAGCGGAACCAGGGCTCCAAAGTGTTCGCGAGGAATTCGTCTGTTGGGAAAAGCCAAATGACGAAGCTGAAGATCGTCGATGGCAGTATCATCTCATCGAAACCGGAAATATTGAGAGAGCTCGAAAGGTTTTACGGACAGCTGTACACCTCGACACGGGAACCCGTTGCCAGCGTAGCTCAGGACTCTAGAGCTAAACTGACCCGACACTACACTGAGGACATCCCAGACATCAGCCTATACGAGATTAAAGTGGCTCTGAAACAGCTTAAGAACAGCAAGGCGCCGGGTGATGACGGAATTACAACGGAGCTTCTGAGAGCGGGTGAAAAACCGGAAGCTATTCTATTCCGTCATACTCGAGAGTACTACGCCAGAAGCATGGCACAGCAGTGTGGTGGTGCTCTTCTTCAAAAGGAGCACAGAAAGGTGACAACACCTTGTTGAAGGATTATAGACCCCATATCCATCCTATATCCACCATTTTAGGTATCCACTATTTCTCCTAGGCTTAGCTGATTACATAAAATAAATAATATTGATATATCTAGCTCTTCCCTTAAGCACTTCAAGCACCTAGTGTTTTTAACTATGGCCGATGCAACTGTACGGTAATTATCAATATGCAACGCAATAGTTTAAAAGTTAGTATAAGCAATGAGTATTCGTCTCGTAGATAAGTTAGCATAAACTTGGTCTGCCATAGGTTAATTTCATAACATTATATAAACCTACTTGTTTTATTCTTGGTGTAAGTAGGTACACTAATCACACTTGTCACCATCTATTTTTCCATTGAGTTAAGTTGGTTACTTACCACATAACAATATGTTTCTGGACGGTTTGTTTACTTTATTTGTGTATTTTTTCTTGTTCATTTGTTATATTTCATAGCATGTAGTGTTTACCGCTTAATATTGTACATCTAGTCAATGTTATGTGCTGTATTTAACCTATGCACTAATGTAAAAATTGTTGGTCAACCAATAAAATAAAATAAAATAAAGCGTCAAGTGAGGAGTACCCTTGACTGACGAGCGTCTATGACGAATGTGATGCGAGTGAATGAGGTAAAATAAGTATGCCAGGATCGTAGCAAATGGAGAATCCGTGATCTCTACGTACCCCTCCAGGAAACAGGCGTGACTTCATGTATGTATGTCAATTTACAAACTTATTTTTTTTGTTTTCATTTCATTTAAAAAGTTTTGATTGTTATTTGCCGATTGGCAAGTTTACTATTTTACTAACGAAATATTTAAGAACCACAGTATTTTGCCTACCGAGCGGAACACCACTGTGTGTGATTGAATTACCCGGGAAAAATGCATTTTTTTACGTAACAAAGCAATAATGAGCTATAGTTTGGCCGCTGAGAGAATGCGTTCCTGACAGATCGTATCCAAAAAGACGATGTAACTTTGCAGTGACGGATCATTTTCCATAATGATAATATTTCGATCTTTGATTTGCTCTATTAATGAATAATATGATTAAAAACAACATCATTATTTTATGTTACAATAAATGTGATCATTTCGTGATAAATTTAATGTTTATTAATTATTATTATAAAACAACAACATGTTTGTTAATCCATAAGACGTTATAATAATAATAATAATAAAAGTTTATTTTCAGAAAAAACAGTAGTTTCACACAAATAGAATTAAAAAGAAAAAAGAGAACATAACAGGAAAAGGGGGAACGAACCTGTACTAGTAGACTGTAGTAGAGTATATCATTGTATCACAGGTACCAGCGGCTTCAAAATTAAAAATTACAGATAAAATATCAAAGAGTTGAATATTAAGGCAAAACACTTTTTTTTTTAAACATTCCTTTCTTACAAAGTTACGTTATATTTTCAGTTTTGTAGTGATGTGACAAAAAGTTTTCTAAGATTTCGGACGCCTAATTTACCATCTTAGTTAGTACTTAGGAATTTATATATAAATGTGAAATGTAAATGAATCTTTCGCATTGACACATAAGCTAATAGATTTACAAAAAATAACTTAATTGCTATATGGTGATCAATCTCCCGCAACACGTTTTCAGAAAAATCATCGCAGAGTCAATTTCGGGCTCCAAATTCTATCATCTACATTCACAAATTTAAACGATAAAAATACAGTAAGCATTAGGCATATATTTTCATTGAAACTTACGGTGCATAATTTTCGATTAATAACACGTTTAATTGATAAAATAAAAACTGAAACCTATTTTCACGGTTTATACTGTAATTGTATCGCGACTTTTTGGTTTGAAAAAAGGTATATTTTAATTTAAAAATCATGTCATAATAAACAATGCTCTTTAAGAAATCTAATAATATAGTGATTTTTAAAATTCCTTTATTTAATTATAAATCATATCATTTTCAATATCATTCAAAATCACAATAAATTACGATGCACAAACGTAGAATGATCAGTCGGGCCCGAGCGCCCAAAGAGGTAGGATCTGTGTCACTTTTTTTTCTCATTTCAAATTACGAAAATGCGTATTGCAAATGCATGTTACGACCACAACGTTTTCATTTTCTATGTATTATTTTCATTCGGTTTTGTTTATTATCAAGTAAAGTATATTATTTTATTAGTCTAAGATATTTTATTAGATTAATATTCAGCTATTTTAATCATGACTGTGCTATTTTTGTCCGCGACTTGATCCACTTGGATTTTTTCTACGCATGAAAAGTAGCTTGTAGCCTTTATTATGTTAATCCAGGTTATTAACTATTTATGTGCAATTTTTTTTCTATAAGCTTTTAACCGTTTTTGAGTAATTGAGTAATAATCCTCCAAAAATAAAATCGCATACATTTATTATTAAAATAAAAATTTCAAAACATGATATACTTATATTTGGTGATTATAATATTATTGTAGTAATTATAATTTGTCTAAATATGATTATGAAATAAATATATTTTTATAAATCTCAAATAAGAAACATTGTCATAACGATCAAGATTTTTATGTCCGTCACAAAACTCGCGCTACACTGTTTGCATTGTTTTTGTGTGGGTGAGCTACGCACATATGACAATTTTGACAGAATTCGAAAACCAAAATTTTGTAAAATGGCTCAGAATGAAAATTAATTATATAAATATTTTATTTTCTTTAACTGGTTGTTCTTGCTCGTATTACATACTGACAACGGCGTGGAATAATCTTCGAAAAAACGGAAAATCAAATTTTAGGATATTGCGATGGAGACATAAGAATTGATAATAAATTAATAATATAATAATACAAGCGAATCAGGTTTGTTAAATAATCTATAACATAGCCCAGTCGGAACTTTTTCCTAAAATGGGTGTAATTATATTATTTTATATATATACTAGCGGCCCGCTCCGGCTTCGCACGGCTATAAAATATATATTATAAGTATTTCTCCACTATTTAATGGATGTTATTATACATATAAACCTTCCTCTTCAATCACTCTATCTATTTAAAAAACCGCATCAAAATCCGTTGCGTGGTTTTAAAGATTTAAGCATACATAGGGATATAGGGACAGAGAAAGTGACTTTGTTTTATACTATGTAGTGATAGTGATGCATTCTTATTTCTTTACAATAATTACGATTAGAAATTAAAGGCCAGACAAATCTTTAAGTTATTATGTTTTGGGTTGGTCAAAAATTTAATATCAGTGTTATTTATTGCCCATAACTAGGATATACCTAATGACAGACTTCAGGAACGCATTATCTGAGCGGCCGCACTTTCAATTCAAAAATAAATATTTTAATTTCATTATCTTAACGATAAAGTTCCTAAATTTACTGATAAGGACAATAATGGTACACTTGTGGTGACGTAGTTCATGGCATTTTTGGCAAGACGATACCAGGCGAAGCATATTATTATACCATGCTTATAGTAACATTGTTATGCAAGACTTTACGTCCTTCGTAATAATTATCTTGTCTGTGATTTGTATGAGGATAATGAAAATATAGAATATGAGATTATAAAACAGTGAACTACTATACTATACAATTAACAATGACATCGGTATGGGTGAATGTAAGCATGATGAAAGATATTACTAAGCGTACCTATCTAATGTAAAACCAAGCACGTAAACACGTGAAAGTCTGATTTATATAGGAGCTGTGACAAAAACTATTCACGTGTCGCACCCAGCTTGTCACTCACATGACTGTTCGTGCCTTTTTTGTTTGCAGACGGAGATTCGCCTGCAGCTTTCTCGGAAACTTCGTCAGCGGAGGACCAGGCTAATCCATAGAGCTTACTTTGTATCGGCTGCCGTCTGAAGCCTTCACCAATATGACACCATCCTGCGTCCAACAAGTTCTCATGCCGAAGTGTAGCCGAGCCTTCTCGAATACATATTGCCTAGTACTTGTCAGGAATTGCTTCACTGCAATAGAGGAACCCTTCAGTCTTGTCTTAGCTCTCCAAACCGAAAACTTGGTGTCGAGATTGGCAAACCTGACAAGAATGGGCCTGTGATGCTTCTTCCCAGTGGAGTCAAGACGATGATAGGACCTTATTGATGATGCCGCTATATTCGGGAGAGCAAGCCTGTTATTGATGATGTTCAAGATCACTGCTCTACTGTCTTCATCCCTAGTTTTAACAAGACCCAAGAAAATCATCGCTTTTCTCCGGTGCCTGGTCTTCAATCCGTCGAGCTGTCTGGCACACTCTCCAATTTGCCTACGGAGTAACCCGAGAATGTCAAAGAGGAGTTCCCTGAATGTTCGGAATTCTTCAGCAACCTTGGCAACGGTGTCTTTTGCTGGGCCAGCACACTGGGTTGGAGCCTCAAGTTCACCCATCTTCTTGATAATAGTCTCCTCAAGACTCTTCTGCACTAACAGGATGCCAGAGAGTTGTGACATAGTGCTTATTATAATTACTTGCAAAGTTGGTGGAAATGATGTGCTGGCAGGTGGTGTATAGTTAAGAGGTTGTGTCACATAAATGTGTTGCAAACGTAAGTACTAAGTACACTATTAATAAACTATGTTTGAGTGTAATTATGTATAGTATAATTATTGTTAGTAAACTATTTAAAATTAAATTCGGATATCAGAGTTGTGTCTTAATTTGTGTAACACAGACCCGCAAAAAAAACGGCACTGACTTCAACTTCGCTCATGTAAAGTAAAGTGAATAAAGTACCTATTATTTTTCAGTCACATTTGTGTTCATGTTTCTGAAGACGGTTTTTATGTACGTCAAAATATTTACTTATTGATTTTATGTAGTGCCTTAAATAAGCTCATAATACAAAAACCGAGTGATATAGGGGGGTTGACAGACCCATTACATGTCAAGTACTGGAACGGCTGGTCGGGGTGCGGGGGCTGCGGGGGGAGCGGGCGGCGCGCGGGCCGCGGCGGCGACGGCGCGGCCGGGCCCAAGGTCGTCGAAGGGCAGCGCGCGCATGACGCCGTCGTGGAGCCCGAAGGACTGCGCGCGCGGCCTGCTGGCATCCACTCTTCGTCAGCACCTAACCTGTTGTAGTTCGCGCGCCAATCAATCATTCCGTCACTAATTTATACTCACTGGATTGGTTATTGAACAATAACGTAACTCACCGGACAGGTGATGAACGGGAGCGCAGGCGGCGCTCTGGACTGACTCCTGCAAACGTGGGAGGAAGTTGTTACCTGGCCGAGAATAGCACGCGTGGGCCTAATAATACTAGGCATATAAGTACTATTATTGCTATTTACAGGAAACTAGTTCAAAGCTAGTAATATTATACGTCTGTTATATCTTTATAATAATTACACATCACTAGGATTAATACACATACTAATATTCTAATAATGAACAACTGACCGGAAGGCGACGGCCGCGGGGAGATCAGGAGTGGCCAGGCGCACGCGCTGCGTTTCTCCAGAGCCTCCTCATGCGCGTGCTCGCATCTGTACCACACACACACGTACACATTACATACTTGTGCCACCCTAATCATATAGGAAGTTAGGAATAAGGACATTGACACTAAATATAACACGATTTTATGTTCAAGTACTCGCTCACTGCATAATTATGGACCAAAGAAGAATCAACAGGTATGTTGCAAGTCAAATATGAACAATATGCCAATGGTTATTATGAGCAACGTCTTACAGGATATCGGCTAACTTCATACTGTTCCTATTATCATTGGGGATTGGATTATTTACACTGAATTTAACGCAAAACTGAATAACACGCAAGCATACATAATATCGTCGACACACTGCTTTAATACTTGACAAATGTCATCAAATGTTATATGTCATGCAATTATTTTCTTAATGAATAGCAAAGAGTATAATAATTATAATTTCCAATTAGTTAAAGCAAAGAGGCACATACCGTACTACTGGTACTACTCCCATAAGCATGCCTACTTCAAATTAAAACCCTACGCCTAAGACGATGTACACATCCGTTAAAGTCGCAGAACTATTTCCCTGCCGGCCAGAGAACATTCGCTGCAGCGCGCAACCCTCAGTGGCGCAGCCAGCGGTACTAGCGACGACGTCTTGCAACTGAAAGTAATGGCTAAATAATAATAATTTTCGGAAGGAGTATAGGTATTTACAATTTTGCATACTATGAACATATTATGGCTAGACTATTTCGTACTTCTTGAACCATTCTCAGTCTATAATTGTAATTCTAATCATGTCGGTAACATACTCCACTATCTTTTCCGAATATTTCATACAGATACAAGGATTTTGCGTGTTTGGTGATTTCCTTTAGAATTCTCTGGAAATTTATGCATACCAAGATGAAAAATTCAGTGTGGGCTGAAATTCATCTGGATAATAGAATAGATCTCGTTTTAACACGAGGCAATTTAAATGTAGTAGAGTACCTTGGCGATATTGAATAACCTATGGACCTTCCTCACCGCCATCATCCTGGCATAGATTTCATGTTCATGCATGGTAATGAACGTATATAAACCGCAAGACATAAAGCATGATTTTCGCGAGCACAATGTTCCGTTGCAAGAGTGGCCTGTTCAGTTTGCTGGTTTCAATCACATCCACTGATCTTCACCAAAATTGGAAGATGGAAAAAAACATTTTCAGTTCGTTTCAGAGTATGAATAAGTTTTGAGTTATGTGTTTGCCTTAATTTACATTAATTACATCATTAAGAGCATGCCACGCCTTTACTTAAGCCACAACAATCACAACAGATCATTAAAAAGAGGCCAGAACAGTGATGTGTCAGAAATAGGCTAGAAGCTATGCTATGTTTTTCGTATCAAATTATTACCTTGGCATTTTTGGATTCCAAAAACACTACTTTTGGTTTTTGGCACCAGGGTGGGGAAGGTGCGGTTCAGTACGATACGGTTTTTTTTAGTTTTGGTTACAATTCTTTTTCCTAGCCATCCTTTTATTTGAATACGTCCATTAAAAGAATATTAAATTACACTTCTATTGATTCTTAAATTAACATTCATAGCAGAACAATGTTATGTTTAAAATAAAGCCCTCTACTCTGCCCGCGTTCGTATTTTACAATAAGAAAGCTGTAGACCACTTTTATGTAGAACTTGGAGTTCTTATAGTACTTATAAACACATTTAAAAAACACCTACACTACTCGAATATGAAAAAGATTAGATAAGCTGATTAGGTTTTAAAAGATAGTCATTCCACATTTTAACATTTTCACATGGTCACATTTAAACATGGTCCGCAATATCAGCCTGTCAATATGTTGCCATTAGAATTAGGCCCCTTCCTGACTGGATGGTGCGGTATCGGTGCGGCATCTGTATGCTGTATACCGTCAGTATACTGTGTTGGCCAGATCTCCCCACTTATAGGTTTACTGTCGGTAAGTGCCGGTATTCAGACGCGTTTGTGCCATCACCGTGAAATAATGTCTTCGTCAGATGAAGATATCGTTGCGTGTTACATGTATTTACGATTGCGGAGAAAAAGAAAGAAGTATTAGGTACACCCGTATATTGCCAAAAATGTTTCTTGCAGACTTTTTATTGCGGCACCGAGCGATGTATAAGATGTCAAAATAAAGTTATCGTGAACTTCTGTGTCTTATTGCACCCCACATTACGCTCGGTATTTCTGATTCTACTGGATGGCCGTTTCGCAACGCAGTATGCCGCATGTATACTGTCCCGCTCTCGTACAGCCCGCGACAATCGGAAACGAAGCACAAACATTTTTACTTCACGTCATTTACTGCGCCGATACCGCACCGCCCAGTCAGGAAAGGGCCTTAAAAAGCAGACTGTATTCAGGCTCATTCAAAGCAAGGCTAGAGGCATTTCTATTGGACAGATGTCCCTACTCAATATACGATTTGTAATTACATATATTCTTAAGTGTGTTGTAATTTAGTAATTGTTGTGCATGCTATTATGTTTCATAAGTAATGATCTCTGACTGCTTGGACATTAATGAAGATTACTGCTAGATTTGTCGTTCATGACTGACGTTGTTTTTGACATAACCATGGTGAATTATTCGTGTTTATTTTTATATAATAAGAAATATGTCTGATTTTTAAGTATTAAAGAGTTTTTTAAACTATGCGAGAAGGTAGAAGAATGCCAGGCCGAGGCGGTGTTTACGAGATTATTCTGATCATTTTACGATAAACTCAATTCTATATAGACTGAAAAAATGTGTTATTGCCTATCTCGAGTGACTTAAAAAACCACCAAAAAGAAGATTACCATTTGCCTTGTACTGTAGAGGGAACCAACACATTGAAGTAAGGCCATTTTCATTTATTACAACCTAATGTTATCTATTAGGGTGTACTATTTTATGTGCACTTCTGCCTACCCCTACGTGGAACACAGGCCAGAAGTTATAATTATTATATATTATTTTGATAAGTATTATCTACCTGTGAGACATGACAAAACATAATTCTTGATGTTTTTTGCAGATATGTGTTTAGGAAATATTTATATTTTCTGATGTGATTGGTTGCACCCACATCAAAATACGAAGTCCTGGAGGAATTAGCTCTGAAGCATGTAGAAAAATAAAAAGATGATGCTCGATTAATGCCCAAGCAGTCACAGGGCCTACAAACCTACAAGCCTGGAGATGGGAATGAAAAAAAAACAGTAGTTGCAGTACCTAATTCATAAATAAAAATTAATAACATAATATTTGAAACTTTAAATTCAACTTTTCACATAAACAATGGCGGCAATAAAAACTTATACAAAACTAAAGGCTAAAAAGTAGTCCATGATGATGGCTGTGGTCCACTGCCTGTACGTATCAGATTCCTTCTTTCTGCGGCATGAGATTTTCGTGTAAAGGCTTTCATGTTATCCCATGCCCTTTTAAGTGTTATGGTTTCATGCTAGAACAACAATTATGATACGATTATTTAACATTGCATAATTTAGCGTTTCTTGACTTATGGTAGTTTGGGGGACACCCTGGAGTTTTAGCCGGTAAGAGTCCGTGTATGATACATCCGTGCAACCTAGGACGGAGGAAGTACACCTTGTTGAAATTTGGGATAGCCTACCTTGTTGATATTGGCGTGGCAATTAAACTCTTGATTTATCAAGACGCACGCCGCTTGCTTTTTAGCAATTGACTCGCCGTCTGTTGATTTAGTTTCTATTATCGGTTTGCGTTTTATTAATTGAGCTAGTAAAGCCTTTTCGTCAATGGTAAAATTTGCCACTCTTTTCCGTGAGTTTGCGTGGTGTTTTTCCTTGTAGATCCTTAAACAAAACAGACACAACACAATCATATAGTACACTTTTAGTATTTTTACATGCATTCTTTCAATATACAGCCGTACTTACCATGGTTTTATAAATTTACTAATTTCTTGATTGATGCTACTATCATATTATTAGGTGGTAAGCCAGGGGATTGAAAATTGGTGTTGGTTAATGAGTCATCTAGTCCAGTCGCAGTGAAGTTTATTTTTCTTTTTATGATTTTTTTCTTAGAACAGCTTCCTGAATTCGTCGTTTTTGTAGACGAGGAACATATTTTCATGAGCTGCTTTATTTTTTAATCTTGTTCAGTGATTATTTGCTTTAGATATTGATTTTCTAGAGTTAACTTGTCAATTTCGTTATCAGCACATTCTAATTTTAAGATAAGATGATTAATTGTACTTTTTAATTCAATTAAATCTTCGTTCGTTTGTATTGTGGATAAGTCTGGTAAGCTTCTCATTATGTTGGAATCTTCAGATAACCGAGAGCTGTCGTTAATGTGTGGTAAAGATTCCCAAGATGTTTCCTTACGGATACCTTTTTTACGTAAAGTTATGTTCTGATCCATGTTTCTTATTAGTGACTAGTAGCGCCCTCTATTTTTATTTGTTTGTATTCAATGTTGGCTTTCAATATGATGAGGAAAGAAAGTTCAAGTAATGCTATAATCTGCGTTATTAGTTTAGTTATTTATTACTAGATGGGGCTGTTCTTAACAGTGAAATAATAATATCACACAAAAATAATAACAGTTTCTCAGATGCGATCCTGGGTCATTGTCTAAGTATAAACTAAGATAATTCCTTATGCGACACAGCTATCTGACCATTTCAATGATTGGTGAATTTAAGTATTGGATACTTCTTGGGTGTAAATTCAAATTAGAAAAAGTCGTTGCATTCCTCAAATTTTTGCAAACATATTTGCACTAGATGGTATATTATTGAATCACAGGCCCCGCGTTCAGCCATTTTTCCTTTACATGCACTGTGTCCATCAACAATACGTACGCTCCCCCCTGCCGCCACTTTACACCCGCTTAATGTTGCTAGGTTAGGAATGGCAGTTACTACTTCTGGGGTAAATGACGATGTTTTGGGTATTGTTATTTTATGATTTCTATAAGAGGTTATATATATGTATATTTAATTTAAAAAATATATATTATAATGCAATAGTTTTAAATTCTACCAATAAACATGATATGACATTACGCCTGTATATTTCTCGAATGGGTATTCTTATAAACTGTTATTTCTAAAAGGCATTAGGTATATAGTATACCCTCATTTCGTAATTTATGTTATAGGTCCTGGGACCAATAGGACAAATAAATGTAGGTGAGGTCAATACATTAAATAATATTAATAGCTTTATGCATACACGAAGTACAGTCGTGTAATAGGGGGCGAGCCTATTGGCATGGACTAGATACAATTCTAGACTCCGTATTGCTATCCAATGACACTGCTCAAACTGGTAATCAAACTCAACACCTAACCCACACAAAAACATAGTTCGTTCTCCTTTTAGAAATTTGTGCAAAAATGAGTTAATGAAAAATCGTGGGGTAAAATCTCAACCAAATACTTGCAACACTGACAAAATGGACGCTTGGTTTTATTTAACAATCACTACAATTAAAATTATTCAATATTTAAATAAAAGGACATATTTATGTGAAATGTACAAATTAAATATAATCCTAACATATTTTTTTATAATTTCGTCCGCAGTTTTGCACATTTGCATTACGCAGCTGTGAAATAATAATATCACACAAAAATAATAATTGAATTAAATGTGCAGCGTGTAAAACGTTCCAGCGATGCGCGCGATCTTTGTGAACTAAATGTCAAATCGTTCAAATACGCTACTTCAGCGTAATTGGTGTGGTGTCATTTTTGTGTGCGTTCACGGCTTCTGGTTTGTTCTGTATTCTGAGTATTGAATGCACTTTTTTGAACTGTTTTCAATCAATTCTAGGAATATGTTGGTCGAATAGTTCACTGTTAATAGTTTTATTGTTGTATGAAGCACTTCTAGTCGTAAATTTAAGCACAGGAGTTTATTTTCTCACAACTCAATATATCAAAGTTTTTCACACTTAATGCTCACTATTGTTCCGGAAAACACTTTTAATTGTTTATTGTCAATTTATCTTTATGAATATTGAAGAAATATAGGAATATACTCGTTATTATATTTTTAAACAGTTTATGAACACGGAGCTGTAATTATTGAGAGTTCACCTAGTGGCGCCCTCTGTTGAGGTGTTTTGTGTATGTGTGTTTGGGTGTGTGTGTGTGTGTAAATTAAAAACTTCGAATAATCCAAATGTCTTACAACTAACGAATGTTGAAATTTGATTTAAGGAAACTATGGACATTAAAATTTAAATTATACTTGATATTTATCAAATAATTGTTTTATTCATAAATTATACACTCATTACATTTTGGACACTACGCAAAAGTACTGACAGTAACTTATACGGCGTAAGAACCGATTTACATGTCTCCCACCATCTCTAATATGCTATTGTAGCATCCGGCGCACAGGCTGAAGGCTCCAAATATAATAATGAGAATATCACGCGTCAGTCTGTAGTGGCAAAATCCGAAATTATTGGGGTAGAAGAGACACAGGTCCATTATGGCGGGGAAAATGACGGCTGCCATCGACAAGCACAGCGCGCCGATCAGACCCATGAAGGGGCCCAGCATGGGCGCCGCCACGGCCATCGAGACTGAAACATAACGCGCGCACTCAGAGACTATAGGCTGTACCTGTTCAATGTTCTAGCAAACTCTGGTCAGTCCTAAGACCCACGTGTACAACCGAAGATTTACTAACTATAGGTATGGTGAAAGTCCAAAAAGTTCTGCAATCACAGGTAATTTGAATTTCTAACATTTAGTCGGTATATCTAAGTGTTACCTCAGAGACATGGTAAATGTGTTGGACGCTTTCTATATATCATAAAAGCGTTATAAATCACAACATATATATATAGAAATGCTCAGATTAATTATTTATTGCAATATATAGCGCCCCACGGCTTTAGGGTTCCGTATCTCAAACGGATACGGAAACCTTAAGAATCAGTTAGTTGTCTGTCTGAATGACAACCCCTTTTTATCATGCTATCCCTTGGATCTGTGAAATTTTGAAACTTCCAAGTTAATCATAAGATATAGTCAGAGATCCACGGACCAAATTTAAAGTTGATTACTATCAAGCAAATTTTCCGTGAGTAGCTTCAAATTGATGAAATGTCCAAGTTTTCTCTTACATAAATTCTCGATTGTGGTAGGTACCTAACAGGACAACTTGTGAGCGTAGACTCGGGAATTTCGGTCAAATTGGACGTCTCATCAAAATTAAGCTACTCACGGAAAATTACGTAAGTTGACCTACAATCATGAAATTTGAGAATCAATATTTTATAGCTCAAGTAAAGGAAAAATCTGAAATGAATAATAGATACTTATAGATTAATCTCCAAAACAAACAATTACTAAGCGTCTCTAGCTCCCCATAGAATGCACCAAATTCGAATAGCAAATCATCTGAGATTGTTAAAATCCTAACATTTACCGACAAACGTTAGTAAATCCACGAATTTAAAAGTAACACTTGGATTCACCAGTATACGGGTTTTAACAGCATCATAATATGGAATATGTATGAAATTCTTTTATTTTCTTTATACGATACCTTACATCGTTATATAATTGTAAAAAAATCTGCGTCTCATAACGGAAATTTAGGGAGAAAAAAATGTTATAAATATCATCCTAATCCGGCCACTTTAAACGCCCGCCATTTTGGCGCGCTTGGTGTGACGTAAAAGTCCCATTATCCCCAAACAACTAGTAATTAGCTGTAAAATTATCTCTGTAAATTATCAATGTTTTGAATTTTACAACTATTATAACACGAAACAATAACATAAAATGTACATAAAGTACTGTATTAAAGTACATAGTATAATACACTTTCGATATCTAGGAGTTAGACTCACAGTACATCTGACAGTTAGCGTTGCGTTTCAACTACTTTAAAATTCTCGCTTATTTGTGGCACTTTTTAATAATTATTTTCTTAATCCAAAATAAATTATATAAAAACATATTGATATAGGCATAAATCTGGAGTAAAGATTATTAAAAAAAATATTCGGCTCATATTTGAATCACATCCATATTCCTTATCATACATTAATCGTAAGTAAACCTTCACCGACAGCGCCGCGGACAGCGCGGCGGTGGGGTTAGCCCCTCGAGGATGATAAAGCCATACTTACAGGGTAGGACCACGAGAAAGATTCGCAAGGCGTAGTCTGGCACAAATGTTGATTTAGGCTTATATTTTTTCAAAATCTTCTGCCACAAGATTTGATAAGCCACAAAGTTTTGAAGCGGAAACGATAAAAACAGGGCAATAGCAAAGAAAAGCTTTGCCACCTGCGCCTTCCTACAACATAACAATAAAATTAAGATTATCTCCTCGTGTCTTATTTACATGCAAGGTCATTGTTGAGGGTTTCGGAGCCAACACAAAACGCTTATAGTTTAGGTTATACCTAAATGGAAAGAGGGGATGGTCATTTTAGCATAGCTCCTTTGTTACCATGAAGAACCTAGAGTATTTAAAGATGTGTAGCACTGATAAATTGAGAATGGGCAAATTAGTATGGGCGCTGTCTGCTGTCCCCAGGCTGTAACGAGTTGTGATATTTTATTTTAGAGGACATAAAAATAGCTTCATTTTACTGTATGACACCAACGTTGATAGTTGTGCATGGAAAAACTATGTCTGTTTTTCTTCTTTTCTTTATCTGGACGATATTATGTTTACTTATTTAATCGACCTACCTACTTTTGTGTATGTGATAGTCATAACTTACTACCGGGTACAGTTAGTGACTCCGTCAAAATAGTGAAAAGTATTTATTGATTAAAACCGTTGGTCTCCAGTACGTTTAATTAAAATATTGAGAATTACTTTTATTTGCATGTATGCCTGCAATAAACAGCCTACATAATACCGGTTCAGATATCAAAAACCTTAAAAAATTAGGATTTCTGACAATTATTGAAAAAAAACCTCTCGGGTGTAACGTTATGTGAGTTTTCTGTACGAAAAATGTATGGCAGTTTGCAATTCAACGTACTGTACAATTATAATGAGTTTTGACTTTACCATAATAAAAATAGGTACGTCATAGATATACTACAGGCTGTTGTTCAAATGCAAGTTTCACGATATCTTAAACAGAGGTACCAGACCGGCACCGGCAGGGCTATTTGCTAATTCTGACATACAACCATGCACTCTCGATTAAGTTGTACACCGAATTTGGTTGTATACTGAGAATTACATAAAATTGGTATTGTCTTACTCAGTGAGTGACTACGGAGTTACGGTGCTATACGCTCATTATCGGTGCCTATGGATATCATTGACATCTCTAATTTTGCACAACGTAGGGGAGCTGGGGTTAAGTGAATCACTTTAAAGCGATAAAGATTCTAAATGGTCTAATGAAAAATTATAAAATTACCTTAAGATGATTTTCAAATATCTATCTAATAATTGACTTTCTTAGTCTAAACATAGCGTCTGGTGGTCCCCTTATTGAATTTGAATTATTGTCATAATAATAATAAAAAATCTATCTGGAGCTCCAGAGATCGAACCCGTCGTTTAGTCGTCACAAAGGTACAAACATACATACATTCATAGGTTGATAAATTAACCTCCTTTGCGTCGCGCAGTCGGGTAAAAAGTGTTTCACTGTGTCCCCCAACTCCCCTACTACTTGACACCGAAATTTTTGCACGACGTCTTATACAGCTTATTTAAATTACAAGTATTAGTGATATTCTATAACATTTTAGAGGACATTTTTGTTTATGCGGTTTATACACTTTGCTTTTAATAAAGCCTTTTTAATGTTTGACCAGTGGGCCGATACATAAAATACGTAGTTAGATACAAAAACAGTTTGTTAAGTATATTACAATAACTACTTTTACAATTATTATGATTTGTATTTAATTTTATTATAACTAGTAGTCTTAATGTGTAGTTAAACATTGTATTGACCTATATTTTATTGATATGTCAAGAAAGATAAAATTTTGATCGACGACGATTTTAAAATGACGTGTAGAAGCGTTCCTTAAATTCTACCTATTACACCATACAATTAATCTCGTTCAACTTTATTTTCATATAAATTAAAGTATCAATGAATAGAAAATTATACAAATTAATCTTCATAACTTAAATAAATTACTTCCAAACACAATACTACCGGCTACGGTGTTAATTTAAGACTGCAACCTAAATATATTGATAGTGACCACCATAATTACTTGTAAAACACTAACTTTTAATAGTGACTACTACGATACATAATTATGACAGTGGGAGTGCTTTAGAAATTGATGTCAACTGTGGTTACAATCATAATCACAAATTTTCCTTTATCGATACAAAAACGACTGTCACATGGTGTTCGGTGGCTATTGGAAATATTGGGTGCTTATGACGTCATCCCAGTTATACACTTAAGATAGACGATACCAAAATCGACGTTTGACGTTTATTTATGTCAAAAAAGCCCAGCGTACAACTTAAAATGGTATACAACTGAGTTAGCAAATAGCCCTGCAGATCAACGGTTTTAGTCAAAAGTACTTTCGACTGTTTTTGCAGTTCAACATACTCTTTAACGGGAATAAGTGTTGCCTGTAACATAGGAACAAAGGTATGTATAAAACTAAATAGGTACATTATTTATCTGGATGATGTTTTAGATAAATCAAAAAGACAGTCATAGTAAATTCCCTGTACAAGTGTCAATATTGTTGTCATACAATAAAATGAAGCTATTGTTAAAACCTTTAAAATGATATAGGACACAACTTGATACAAGGTGGGGACTAAATGCCCATTCTCCTTTGTGTAATTTCAAATATTAAGAGCCATTTTACATTTTTTTGCAGTTTTCTAAGATTTCGGACGCCTAATTTACCATCTTAGGTAGTATTTAGGAATTTATATAATTATAAATGTTAAATGTAGACCTATCTTTCGCATTGACACATAAGCTAATAGATTTACAAAAAATAACTTAATTGTTCGGGACATTACATCGCGTCGTGCATCGGGCGTCGAACCGGTTCGCCTACGATGACGACCTTCAACGTCCCCACCGCTAAGCCGGCGCATACGCGACATATGACTCGCTTACCGATCTCCAACGCGCGCGCACGTCGGCCGATCTAAGAATTGTACCATACATAAGTACTAAAAATACAGTTTATTTACGAAGTTTTAAATAGTTTCAATAAGTCAAGACCACCAGCATCACAGCTGGAGCTTGATACTCAAACATAATTGCTATATGGTGATCAATCTCCCGCAACACGTTTTCTGAAAAATCATCGCAGAGTCAATTTTGGGCTTCAAATTCTATCATTTACATTCACAAATTTAAACCATAAAAATACAGTAAGCATTAGGCATATATTTTTATGAAAACTTACGGTGCCAAATTGTCGATTAATAACACTTTTAATTGATAAAAAAAATAAAACTGAAACCTATTTTCACGGTTTATAGTGTAATTTTATCGCGACTTTTTGGTTTGAATAAAGGTATATTTTAAATTTAAAATCATGTCATAATAAACTATGCTCTTTAAGAAATCTAATAATACAGTGATTTTCAAAATTCCTTTACCATCAAGCAGTTCATGAAGCAAGCAAGTATCCGATACTTCGAATCTGCCGAGTCTCACCCAAATCCCTTGGTTGTAGCGGCCGGCCGCTACACACCATCCCGGATTTCCAAGACTAGGCGTCCCAGACGCGTACTCGATGAGCCCGATGATAGCACAACCTTGCTCCAGCAACGGTTGAATCCAGATACTATCAACACACTACACGACCGACGACGTCGTATACTAAGATCTCGCCGTCGAGGTCCGCCGCGATCGTTACCTGTTAACGTAAATAACCCTCCCGTCCCTAGTACAGCCGGCCCGGGGCCGAGTTCTAGCTTTTAAAACAGTCCCTAAATAATAAATCAGATCCAACAGACCCTTGTTGTTTTTGCAAGTTAGTCAGCGATGCACCGAGTCGAGGTTCGAGTCCCGTAGGGGGCGCCCTCGGTAGTATCGCTTAAAGTCTTATTTAGTAGTTGGCCTGGCTGGAGGCTCCAGAAGTCTCGCCGTTATCCGGTTACGCTCAATAAGACCCCCCTCGGGGTCGTCGGCATAAAATTATCGCGAAAACAAAAATAGAATGATCAGTCGGGCCTGATCGCCCAAAGAGGTAGGATCTGTGTCACTTTTTTCTAATTTCAAATTACGAAAATTCAACGTTTTCTTTTTCTATGTATTATTTTCATTCGGTTTTGTTTATTATCAAGTAAAGTATCATTATTTTATTAGTTTAAGATATTTTATTAGATTAATATTCAGCTACTTTAATCTTGACTGTACTATTTTTGTCCGCGACTTGGTCCACTTGGATTTTTTCTACGCATGAAACGTAGCCTTTATTATGTTAATCAACTATCAATGTGCAATTTTTTTTTATATCTTTTAACCGTTTTTGCTTAATTGAGTGATAATTCTCCAAAAATACAATCGTTTACATTTACAAAACATGTTGTATTTGGTGACTATATTATTATTGTAAAAAATATAATTTGTCTAAATATATTACTAATGAAATAAAAATATTTTCATAAATCTCGAATAAGAAACATTGTCATAACGATCAAGATTTTTATGTCCGTCTCAAAACTCGCGTTACACTGTTTGCATTGTTTTTGTGTGAGTGTGCTACGCAAAATTTTGTGAAATGGCTCTAATTTTACTTGTAAAAAGCTGTCTCTAGATCTTGTACCTGGCCTAAGCGCCTGATATATCGTGTAATGTGTCACTGAGTGGTCGTCACTCAAGGAGCCGGGCATATCATGTTTGCTGCTGGTGATCGCACAATAAACTTGAACCGGAGCGGCGAACTTAAATGCAACGTAATGTTATTTAAAAAAATTACCTAAATATAAATATTGAATTATCAACCAAACTTGAAAAAATTGTTACATAAAAATATAGTTATAATAAAGGAAAATAAAGTTATAAAACCTTTAAACCGACAGAAGAAGTAATAATGAAAACATTGAAAACACGCCTTTTTTTGGGAGTCATGTAATAAATAAAAAGTTATTTTAATTGCCGTGCGTATTATGAAGAGTAATCACGGAGAGCATCTCCATTTTTTTTGATGGAGGTCGTATTTAATTGGAATTGCGCTCGCTGTCGGCAGTGGACACATGTACAAGCACGATATTAAAAGAAAACCTAAGCCCAGCCTGCGCTCATAGCAGCGACTGTTACAGAGGTAGCATTAGAAAGTGAACGTGAGTTAAACTTACTTCTCATCAGGAGGCAGATTTAAGGTTATGGAAGCTTTGATTCCATCACCGTACTTGAGATATCCAAAAACGCCCACTACGATGAATATGCACACAATAATCGTCATGCCGACGCTGAAGAGCCCAAACAAGCCCGTGAACTCTCTAGGCTTTTCCATATTGTATTCAAGCGCCAAAATCTGCGTATGACAGAGACACGTTAGCAAGTACACGATCAACGCATGCGCATTCCCCGCCCCTCTATACTCACGCACCACTCCAACCGCTTCGAGTGCGAACAGTGTCATGCCGATGAATACAGGAATTTCGTGAACTCCTTTCGGTGCAAACTTGTCTGCATCCAAGACTATATCCTCTTGAATCAAGTAAAAAAACACGAGAATCAGTCCGATCACGATTGTTAAGTTGGCGATCGACGAGATTGGTGTTAACAGTTTAAGATCTTTCACCATGCTTATTACGAGGAGAAATGGAAAGATGACACAGATCAGTATCCTAATCGACATCACGTAGCCGTAGTAGTCCAGCACCTGTCGACAAAAACTCGTGTCAAATAATTGTTTACTGTGGCAATAAAAAATATTATACCTAGCGCTAGTCACAGCGCTGTTCATTAGGTACACTGACGAATATATAGTGGTAACAATCTACCCTCTTACTTATAAACGATTTTAACATGTGTTTTAAGATAACCACTTGTTAAGTCTATTGACATCTCTATTTTCTCACATGCAAACGACAGAGACAGGTATAATTAAACCGATTGTTTAACAATGACAATTTTTATAAGTAAGGGGCCTAAAGTCTAATAAACATTTTTAATGAGTCTTTTTGTTCGATACCTATACTCACACTCACAGGGAATCACGTGGGCGATAGTGCCTCCCGAGTTATTTTCCTCAAAAAGATTAGTCACGAGCTGAACAATTCCTACAATATAAGCGTCCGATACCTAATGATAATTAAAATATAACCAACAAAATACCTAGGGCTCTATCAAGCCCTTGCAAGATGTACTTTCAGCAAAACCAACGATTTTCGTATTGACCAAACTCAAGCGATCGATATAGAATGCGCACGCGTCAGCTTTGCGTAAATGGTATCGCATTAGGGTATTTAGTGTTTCCCGTCACACGTGCGTGATACCAACCATAGATAACATAAATTCATCGCTGTCCAATTTGTTCATGTCCCTAAAGAAATCTAATAGGTTTGCTAAAATTAATATTTAGGTATTGATACACTATTCAATACCGTTAATAAAATATTTAAATAAATAATTTCAAGTTAGTTGTATTTTATTTGCAAAGTTCGTCGTACATCCGAAATCCGATGCTATATCAGTATGTATAGATGAGATAATTGAAGAAAATATAAATTTAGATATCCTATGTATAACTGAACATTTCATTATGTCTGGTTATGAATCACATTTAACCATTCCAAACTACCAGTTAGCAGCATGTTTCGCCAGAAAGGGAAGCAAAGGAGGAGGATCATGCATACTCGTTAAAAATGGCCTCCAATTTACTGAGTTAAATCAAATCACAAAGCTCTCCGAACCTGGTGTTTTTGAATGCTGCGCAATAGAGTTCACTCAATATAAGATTGCTTTCGCTTGTGTTTATCGAGTTCCTAAACTTAGTAATTTTAATACATGTATTGAAAAATTACAAATATTATTACACACACTTAATAAAAAACAATACAAAAATATTGTTGTAGCTGGTGATTTTAACATAGACATACTGAAACATAACCTACAAACTCTAGATTTTGAATGTTTACTTATTAATTTTAATCTGAAATTAGCAATAAGTCGGCCTACGCGCCAACGACAACATAGCTCATAATTTTAATAAAAAATGTCACGTACAAGTGCGAGAATTGGGTCTATCTGATCATACTGCCAGAATAGTTAAATTTCCAGTACAAACTATATATAATAATACATATTGGCGCGTCACTAAACGAGACTATTGTACCGAAAATATAAAGAAATTCAAAGAATACTTAAACTGTTTATCCTTTTCAAAAATATATGAAACTATTGATCCTAATATGGCATATAATACTTTTTTGGATACATTTACTTTGTATTACAAGTTATGCTTTAATGAAAGATCTATATTTATGAACATTGTTAAAAACCCTCGATGGATTTCCTGTGGAATTAAAGTATGTAGCAAAAAGAAACGTCAATTACTATGGCAACTTCGACTTAGACCAAATCATTTAAATAGGATAACCTTTAATAATTACTTAAAACGACTAAAAAAAAATATTCAACTCACACAGAAAGCACAAAATAGTCATGCTATAAGAACCTCATCCAGTAAATGTAAAACAACTTGGAAGATAATAAATAGCTCTAAATTAAATATACCAAAACAACCAATAAATAAAATTAAAATTGACAATAACGTTATCACGAATCCTACGGATATTGCAAATACATTTAATAATTACTTTGTTGATAAAATCATCCCAGTAAATAATTCTGGTAAACTAGTTACGTTTCTGATTAATAATAATTTACATTCTTTTTTTATAGCACCATGTCTTCCAATTGATGTATTCAAAATAATAAACTCTCTCAAAAATACAAATAGCGTTGGTTATGATGAATTATCAACAAAAGTCATCAAACTGGTTGCTGGAGAAATAAGTTCCCACCTTAGCTATATTATAAACCTTAGCATTAATGCAGGCACTTTTCCTGAAGCACTAAAAATATCAATAGTCAAACCCCTATTTAAAAAAGAAGACAAGGAACTTATGCAACACTACAGACCAATCTCCCTGATAAGCGTTATCTCTAAAATATTTGAAAAACATATATATAAGCAATTATACGCCTACCTAGAAAAAAACAATATTCTTACCAATTAACAAAAGGGATTTTGCAATAACAAAACTATAAATATGGCTATATTATATGATTTTTTATATAAAGTACTTATAAAAATAATCCTGTTAGCACAATATTCTGCGACATGACACAGGCATTTGATTATGTCCACCATGACATTTTAATGAAGAAACTGGAAGCATATGGTATCCGCAGTAATGTTAGGAGTCTATTAAAATCTTACATTAGTAACAGAAAACAATATACAGAAATAACTAAAATAAATACACACACAAAACAAGAAAAATCGTACAGATCATCAGTACGTGTCGTTAAATACGGTGTACCTCAAGGGAGCGTCTTGGGTCCTCCATTGTTCATTCTATACATTAACGACTTACCCAAAAGCATTAACCAATATGTGACACTATATGCGGATGACAGCACATACATATACTTACAGAATATACAGAATTATATGTATTCCTATTTACACATACCATGTATGTACATGGTATGTGTAAATAGGAATACATATAATTCTGATATCAATAACTCCCTTATATCTATGATAAAATGGCTAGATAATAACAACCTAAAAATCAATTTAACTAAAACAAATATTATACATTTCACTCAAAGAGGATCGACTATGTCTAATTTAAATACACACTATCAGAATAGTAATATTAATGAAGTAGATAATGCAAAATTTCTTGATGTCTTAATAGATAAATTAAATTGGAAAGCACACACAGAAGCTGTAATAAAAAAGATTAGCAATTCTTCGTATGCAATTTATAAACTAGTCTCAATGCTAAACGTCGATGCCCTTCTGACAGCCTATCATGGGTTAATCTCCTCAAACCTAAGATATGGCGTCATATTTTGGGGTAATTCCACAAACAAGGAATTAGTATTTAAAGCTCAAAAGCGATGTTTAAGAACCATGTTTAAACTAAAAATTACTGACAGTTGTAAACCATATTTTAAAGAATTTAAAATCTTAACCCTACCATCCCTTTACATTTTAGAAACTGCAATTTTTGTAAAAACGAATCCTAATTTATTTCCACGGATGTCTGATGTAGTCATTCGCAATAGGCGCAATAATAATAAACTTTGTCTTCATACGTCAAAGATTACATTAATGCATAAAAGTATATTCTGCATGGCGCCTAAAATCTACAATAACATCCCTAAACTGTGGAAAGAGCAAAATATTAATATATTAAAAAAAAAGCTACATAAATACTAAATAAGCAAGGCTTACTATGACATAGAAGAGTTCCTAACAGATAAAATTGAAAGCTAATCCCACTATAAAAATATAATGTATGGTAGATTCGAAGGCTAATTAGATAATTATTTTACTGAAATGTGTTAGTAGAGTAGATTAAGATATAATAATAATGTTAAGTTCAATTTAATAAATATATTAAAATTTAAAGATTGCTTAATAAGTATAATTTAATATTATTAATCTTTGATAAAGTACTAAAATAATAATATTGTACCTATAGTAATAAAATAAGTATATTGTATATTTTAAAGTTTTAATAATTGCTAAAAAAATAATTTAATTATTATATTTGTACGCCTCAACGGCTAAAACATGTAACTCTTAATATATATTTAACAACTTGCATGTATATGTATACTCGTTTTAACAAATAAAAATATCTTTATCTTTACATTCAGCTTTATATTAGCAAAATAAAACTTTTATAGAGAATTACAACAAAATTATTTGTATATGTGCTTATTATTTAAAGCATAATAATAATTATTATTATTTTAATCTTTTTTTTGGATCACTTCAATCTTCAATAACGTTACATCTACTTATATTATAAAAACATACTCGATTAAATTATTTAGCTTATACATACACTGTGCGAATATTATAGACATAAGCTAGCTATTGATACATACACACACAGGTTTTAAGTGGGACAACTATCTTGCAAAATAAAATTGGTAAACACTAGGCAAGCCTGGCTTCATACTAAAATAGACGTATGGTTTGTGGTGATCGGCCGAAGAAAATGTGATGTGAAAGTTATATCATTTAAATTATCAGAACACATTGAAATCTAAAGCCTATCTATCTTGTATGTAAACTAGATTGAGTTTGTCATAAGTGGCGAGAATTGATCTACTTAACGTATTATGTTTAATTACCTGTTTAACATTTTCGGCAACGAACACAAAATATATAGCGCAGACACCGATTTGCCAAGCAATGAGAAAGATGTCGACGAGTTGGTAGAAGAAGGGGCCGGTGCCGCGCATGCACTTGGGCCCTCCCTGCACCGCCACCATCATGCCTCGGGGGAACTTCACGTAGCCCCGCTTCAACTTCTTGCATACCTTATACTCCGAAATGATCTGCAAGTATACACGCTCGAGTAGATGTTTCACTAGTTACAGCACATACTTACTACAGATCGACAAACAGATATTTACCTACCAGTATTTGGATGCAATACGTCGCAATCATGCCTATTAAAGCGATGCCTATGGCGCCCATTATGACTCCCATGCGCCGGACGGCATCGGGCATGGCCAACATGCCGGCTCCGATGCAGCCTTTGAGCATGTGGATCATGGTCTCGGCGTATCTGCCTCCAAACAGTACTCATTGTAGTTACACATAATTATATTACTTTTTGGCTTGGACAATGGACAGATTTACCTGATCCAAACAAATTAAAATCATAGCGACTTTGGACTCCAAACAGAGACCCTTATTCCTGAGCGGGTAACGTGGCGGGGTTCAAAGAGTTCATCGTCGCGTCACCAGCTCATTAGGGAGGGCCCAAGAACTTGTTGAACTAGTTGGCCATTCTCGAAAAAACACGTGAGTAAATCCAGAAATTATATAATAAAACTATGTTAACTAGTAGTCGCGTCGTCCCCGCACCTCTGATGAACGTTTTAAATTTATTTAAAGAAACCCCGTATATGTCTATGTTCGATGATTTGCCGCAGAGGTTGTTGTATTCTCTAAGCATTCTAGGCAAGGGATCGTCTAGAGCCCGAGTCTACGAGTCCGAGGAATGTGAAAATCTCTTGTAATTGCGTGACTAGAGGTCTAGTTTGTATAGAATATAGAAGCCGTTCAACGAGGTCACTTCATTTCACTCGATTATTGTATTCTTTCTAATTTCTGCTAATGGACTGCATCAAACAGATTTCAGGCTATACTTACGTATTACTGTGCTGGCTACGTACCAAAGTAAAAAGTATTTTTTTGGTTATAGGTTGTTAAAAGCCTCAAGTGTATTGCTTATCAAAACATCTGCGCTGATTCATTAACGACATAATGTTTGTTACAAGGACCGGCTTCCGGTACCAACGCGTCGTATAAATAAGATGGGACATGTTATAACTAATTAATCTTTTATTTGTGTAGTACATTTAAATATTCATTTTTAATTAATACTAAAGTAATTTTTAATTAATACTAAAGTAATTATTAATTATTCACAATGTTTTAGTATCAATTGTTACCATTATTTATTTAAGTTATTATTGGATAATATGGAACGTCACTTTTTGGGATTGACACAAAAAAGGGCGGGAATGAGATTAGGCGGGTTTCGGTGGAGAGATTTGATTATTGATAATAAATATTGTTTCTGCAAGTAGTAAGTTTTATTATATATGCTACATCACCGTTTCACTGCTTTTCCACGTGCTTTTACAATAAATAATTATTTATTTTCGGAGAAACGTTTATGGGAGCATTATTTGGTGTGCGTGTGGAGTGAGTGCTCCATTTTTAAAGTTGGTTAAATTTTTACAATATTATAGACTAATTTAGGAAATTATTGTGAAAACTTCATGGTGAAGACAAAAAAATTGTGAAAGCCATGGTAAGAAAGTTGTGGCCAAAAAACTGGAACACTCAATCTGCTTACCTGAGAAAATAATCTAACTCGTGTCTTAAAATATACTAGATAAACGTTTGAATTTTTTATGTGGAATAATTGTATTGTAAATTTATATATAATAAATAAAATAAAATATTTAAAAATATAAACATAGGGCTCTACCAGCAGCGGGTACAGGGTCCACGCTACCGGTGGTTAGGGCTCCAGAGAGAGGAACCTCCTCGCAATGCGTGCTATGTCGAGGAGTACCGCTTTCTGCATCAAGCCCTTGACCCAACCGCCTAACGTGAGACTCTTCGGTGTTGGTCGAGACTCTTGGCTATAAGACCATTGGCAGAAACGTTAATCGTCGAAATCGTCGACGACCTCGTGCGCCAAAACGAGATATTTAATTTGTTTATCTTTTTCAGCTTTCACGAGATTCTCGTCATGGAGGATCGTGATATTTACAATCATTACTCGGCATTCTAATTGATCTATCACAACTATATCAGGCTTATTGGCAACAACAATCCTGTCAGTGATGATAGATCGATCCCAGTACAATGTGATATGATCATTTTCAAGAACTGGGTCGGGATATACCTGTAGTATGGCATCTCGGAATACACCACCAGTTTGTATCTATAATGTATGTACGTAAAAAAATTAATGTTAAAGTTGGCAGAGAGGTAGGTATTAGTTAGTAAACGTCCGCTGCGGATTTTGCGACAGGGACGGATCAAGGAGGTCTAAGTGCCCTCGCAAGTTTGTAAATATTGTCTATTATGAAAGCAGGTACTTAATTTTTTATGCTAATTAATAACTTGAAGTTTGACAGTTTTAAAAAAGTGCCATGAGTTGTCCCAACGAGAATTAGAAAAAAATCTTTTTCATACAACAATAGTAAGAAGATTTTTTTGGTTGAAAATAATTCTTCACGTTTGGACTCCCTTGTATTAAGTGGACACACATTGTTAAGTTGAAGGTCTGATATTCACCTCAAAGAGAAGCATCATTGAGGCGGAAATTTATACCATCACGCACACCATCATTTATTCCCAGAGGAAGGCAGAGGTTTACATGTGTCCCACTGTAGCATGGGACGGGGAATATTATGTATTGTAATTCCTTTCGATTAGTAATTTAAAGTGTTTATAACTTACTTACTATAAGTGTCTAAAGTAAGAAAATCAGATTATAGTCTACTGGCGGTTCATCCGAAACTCACGCGGACGAAGTCGCGGGCAACGGCTAGTAGGTATATAATAAACTTAACACAATGACGCTCACTAGAAGCCAGCCACGAGCCGGGAATCGATCGCGGAACGGGACGAATCCTTTTTGTGGGAGCTGCGAATTAGGTCACGTGTGGATGGAAGTAAGTTCTACCAACGGAAAAGAATACAATACAGTGTCAAACATTACGTGGTAGGCTTCGGCACTTTCCGGTGCTCGTGCGGGTCATAGTTCTCATCGTCGCCTCCTGCAACAACAACGACGTCGGCGTTAGCGGCGGCCGAGCGGGCAGGCGGCTGGCGCCGGGCGGCGGGCAGGCTTACCTCCGGTGATCGTTTCCACGAAGCCGGTCATGTACCTGTATATAAACATGTTGCCAGCTCTTAGCTTTTTATTCTTTGTTTAAGTATACACTATGGCATATGGCATGAGCTTTTCCTTTTGTATATCAATCACAATTATTATTGACTAAAATTTAAAGATCAGAATGTCACTTGTCAGAAAATACTATTGTTTTTTTGTTAAAGCAAACTATTCTAATAAGAAGGCCTATATTTTAAAGCTGTCGCAGACTGCAACCTGTATGATTGAAGTAGAAAGAAAATCTATGTTTTAAATTTGGAATATCTGCTTTCTAGAAAAGAGACCACTATAAAAAGACTTAAAATGAGTCTGACATAATAACCTCCCGGCCACGGAACAGTGTCCTCGCACGGAACTGTTTACACCCAATGATATTTCAAAACCATAGACATATCACTGTTTACACCAGTCAATGCAAGATTTTTATGTTCGTGGGGTTCGCGGCTCAGTAACACAAACGAGTCGTCTTTTAGAGACTGGATACGTCTTAGCCATAGAACTTACGAAGTTCAACATACCTACTTCATAAGCATTCGGTTTTTGTCAATAGCCATAAACGAAATAGTAGTGTAGTGTTGTGTCTCAAGTGAACGCGATATCGATACGGGGACTATACGTTTTAATTATTTTTTTTGTCTTCTTCTTATCGTATGGTTGATGAACAACCTGGTGTCAGAGTTTAAACCGCCTGTAGGCCTCTCACATGGCTTTAACACCGTTGAAAAATCTCTCAGGTGTGCCGGTTTCCTCACGATGTTTTCCTTCACCGTTTTTAACAACTGATAACTATTTTTTTCGAATTCAAAGAGACATTGGTGCGTGCCGTGGTTTGATTTTATTGGAATTTATAGTTATCAGTTGCTAAAAATGGTGAAAACGAAAGTGAACTAAAAATATTGATGTCAAAATATATACGAGATTTCTATAGGTGAGCTGATTCTGTACATTGAAGGTACTTTTACTATGATTCTAAATTCTATTGCGTGCGTTCACGGGTTCTGTTTCTTCTGTATTCTGAGATTGCAACTTTATTGATATCGTTTTCGATAACAACAAGGGTGGAACGTCACGCACCGCTCGACAAGAGCGAATCGCTCGTTCACCGCGCCGCTGTCCCCTCCGCGATCGCCACCGCTCCGCTATCCGCTGCCATCCAGTTTGAGGCCTAAGCACCGTTAATGAGCGTATACCACCGTAACTCCGTAGGCACTCACTGACAGCCATCAGATGATCAGCACATCAGAAAGGCTCATCAAATTAGTCCTAATGGGTTCCTAACTAATTCCCCTTACATCTTTATATTGATGTTGTATCGCAGAGACAAAATTTCAGTGTCTATTAGTTAACGGCGGGTTTCGGTAGCCAAGGGGAGGCGACATAATATATTTATCGTTATCTTAGAGCATTTAACCAACCGGAGACGCCACTGTCAGGCGCTCCCTGCTGTTAAAGATGCGACCGCGGCTCACTTCGGATAAAAACTAGTTGCCTAGGTTTCCACGTCATTCAGCAAATCACAATAGCGCGGAACGGACATAAGCTAAAAATGACAAATTGCAGTGTTTTTGGTGTAAAAAGCGATCAGAAACATTTCGTAAACAAAAGGATAACGTTACTTTCCATCAGTAAATATTATATTGTGAGCCATTTTACAATTTACGTTGTTTTCAAAGATTTCGGACGCCTAATTTACCATCTTAGGTAGTACTTAGGAATTTCTATGTACATGCAAAATGCAGACCAATCATTCGCATTGACACATAAGCTAATAGAATTACAAAAAATAACTTAAGAGCCATTTTACATTTTTACGCAGTTTTCTAAGATTTCGGACGCCTAATTTACCATTTTAAGTTTTTTTTTTTTTCGGTATGATTTATGTCGACGACCCCGAGGGGGGTCTTATTGGACGTAGCCGGATAAAGGCGAGACTTCTGGAGCCTCCAGCCAGGCTAACTACTAATAAAGACTTTAAGCGATGCTACCGAGGGCGCCCCCTGCGGGACTCGAACCTCGACTCGGTGCATCGCTGACTAACATGCAAAAACAACAAGGGACTGCTGGATCTGATTTATTATTTAGGGACTGTTTTATAAGCTAGAGCTCGGCCCCGGGCCGGCTGTACTAGGGACGGGAGGGTGAACCATTTTAAGTAGTATTGAGGAATTTATATATAAATGTAAAATGTAGACCAATCTTTCGCATTGACACATAAGCTAATAGATTTACAAAAAATAACTTAATTGCTATATGGTGATCAATCTCCCGCAACACGTTTTCTGAAAAATCATCGCAGAGTTAATTTCGGGCTCCAAATTCTATCATTCATTTACATTCACAAATTTAAATGATAAAAATACAGTAAGCATTAGGCATACATTTTCATTGAAACTTACGGTGCCACATTTCCGATTAATAACACTTTTAATTGATAAAAAAAATAAAACTGAAACCTATTTTCACGGTTTATACTGTAATTTTATCGCGAGTTTTTGGTTTGAATAAAGGTATATTTTAATTTTAAAATCATGTTCTAATAAACTATGCTCTTTATGAAATCTAATAATAAAGAGATTTTTAAAATTATTTTATTAGATTAAAAATTATATCTTTTTCAATATCACTCCAAATCACAATAAATTACGATGCACAAACGTTGAATGATCAGTCGGGCCCGAGCGCCCAAAGACGTGGGATCTGTGTCACTGTTTTCTCATTTTAAATTACGAAAATTCGTATTGCAAACGCATGTTTATACTATGACCACAACGTTTTCATTTTCTATATATTATTTTTATTGCATTATCCACAAGGCAGTGTTCTGGGACCGTTTTTATTCCTTACTAGATGTGCCCGCGACTCCGTCCGCGTGGAAATTCGGAAACAGCAAAAGTATTTTTAAATTGTTTTTAATATATTAGCATTAGCTAAGATTGAGCGAATTCGATTTAGTAGTTTTTACGCCATGCCGTACTATTTTATTACATGTATAGCTGTTGCCCGCGACTTCGTCCTCGTGTATTTCGGATAAAACACCAGTAGTAAATTGAACTTTTAACAGAAAAAAATACCTACCAGGCAGGCTTTTTTAAGTAGGTTAAAAATCTTTAAACCACTTATTTAACTAAGAATACTTTCCGGTATTTAAAAAAAAACCGCAAAAATTGAACGGTAATTACGGAAGTTACAGAAAGTCTATTGAAAATAATATATAACTGAAGAAGAGAACATAAATAAATCCGTTTTGTGCGTTTCTGAGTTCCTGTACATTGAAACTACTGTAGAAAAAAAAAATACCAAGGATAAAAGACAACCGTGACGACCTGATTGGCGCAGTGGCTAAGAGATTGGTTGTGGGTTCGATTCCCGCAAAAAAAGTGTGATCTGTAGATGTTTGTCCCGAGTCTGGGTGTTTGTGTAAGTGAAATTTAAAGTTTGTGAAACGCACCCACGATACAGGAGAAATTCCTAGTGTGGGGCGGCGTTTTAGAAACCTATACAATACAACCCATTTCTATTATTTTGGATATTTTGTCTGTGTGTCGGTTTATTCGTAATTAAGTTAAAATAGGGAATCATTGCAGTTGACTCTTATAAAAAATATTGTTATAAAACATACGACAACGACACGCTTGTATTCCGCGAAGGCGTAGGCAGAGGTGCACATATTGTACCTACTCCCACAATTTCGCTAGGTTTGGTGTAGATCCCAATGTATCAGTATCTCAACAGACAAAATTTATAGAGAACTCGTGACCTAAGAGTAAGCGTCGTACGATTGTGTGTGCGTGTAAGAAGCAGCTAAGTATTCGTAAGATTAAAGGCTACTTTAAGATTGCGTGAGTCAATGGTAATGGTTGGTGTTGATGGTCATGGCGAAGCATAAGGCTGTACACTCGCCGAAATCGTTATACACAGGATAGAAAATCTATCTTGCTGCTAGAATGTCCGCCTCAATGATGTTACAGCTGAAGGATGCCTTTGAGCTAGAAGTCGTTAAATTACTTTGACAAAAATAAGTTCCGGAGAACCGTATGTGTTTCTTGCTGCGAGAATTACTATATTAATTGCCTATGAGGTAATGAGAAAAAATCTATATCTATACATATAATAAAATCGTAAACGACCCGTGTCTTTACATTCAATTTTAAAAAAGAAAAACCATTTATACCGCCGTACCCATACTGGCGCGGCGAGATTTGGAAGTTTTATTTTATCTATATCTTATATACCGATTTCTTTTTTTTTTATAAAATAGATATTAAAGTGTACTTTTTGAATATTGCAGTTTGATAACGATATATCTATGTGAAATACAATATATTTATATATTTTATTAATACACTTGAAGAAGTGCCTAACGATTAAACACGTTATTGTGGCTAATTTATAAAAGATAGATTTATACTATAAAATACTTTTTTGTAGATCTTTTAGAGACCATCATTTTTGTAATACATACTTTTGGTGTATGATCGACGTATGCGAGGATAGGAGCTCGAAAGCGCATTTTCATCCGACTTGCTTCAAATTTATCGTTACTGCTCAGCTCCTATGTGTTTTAGCGTTATGTTATATAGCCTATAACCTGCCCAGGCGTATGGACTACAATCGTACCAAGTTTGGTTAAAATCCCTTCAGTAGTTTTTGACCCATGCGTGCACATACAGACAGACAGACAGACAGACAGACAGACAGACCGACAAAAAAATTACTAATTGCATTTTTGGCATCAGTATCGATCACCAGTTATCCTCCAATAATAATTTTGAATATATATTCAATGTACAGAATTGACCTCTCTACAGTTTTATTATAAGTATAGATGTACATAAACGATCTTCCAAATGCCACTTGCCATGACACAATACTGTTTGCTGATGATACGACCCTTATTGTGAAATGTAAAAACGTAGAGACATATGAATTAGAAATAAATAAAGCATTAGATAATATAATAAATTGGCTAAACTCTAATAACTTACAAATTAATATGGAGAAAACTAAAATGATTCAATTTAAGACATATAAAAAAAAACCAATGATATTAAATATTAAGTATAATGATACTGTCACTGAACAAATACCAAGTAGTAAATTTCTAGGCATACAACTAGATCAAAATTGCGACTGGAAGACACACATTGACTACGTTTGCGACAAACTCGACCGATTTGTATATGCAATTAAAAGATTACGAGTCACGGTATCAACAGAAGCTGCTTTATGTGCATATCACGGATACGTCTCATCCGTCCTATCATATGGACTTTTGTTGTGGGGTAATTCGGTGGACATCATGAAAGCATTTAGAGTCCAAAAAAAATGTGTGCGCGCTATCTGTGGAGCCTGGTATATGGACAGCTGTAAGCCTTTGTTTAAAAAGTTCAATATTTTACCATTACCATGCATGTATATTAAAGAATTGTGCCTATTCGTTAAACAACATCCTGAACACTTTATTAAACATATAGATGTAACTAGACGAAACGTAGCTCCTAGAAATAAATATAAACTCTGTTTTCCACAATGTAGGCTCGAATTATATAAAAGAAACTCTTATGTTAATGCTATTAAGGTATATAACAGATTACCTAATGAATTTAAAGATTTACCTTTGAATTTGTTTAAGAAGAAGTTAATACTATGGCTGAAGGAGAAATGTTTCTACGAAGTTAATGAATACTTTACATATGATCCAAGAAATATATACTAATAATACTCTAGCAACTACAATATTGATCTAATATCATCGGAATTTATTAATACATTTTTCTTAGCATTTATAAATTTAATATTTGCACACCATATGTTATGGTAGAATATATTGGGACGATAATTCTATATTTAAGACCATACTTGTTTACCTACTACTTGTATACCTATATTCTTGCAAATAAACTAATTTGAATTTGAATTTGAATTTATTCGGTTTTGTTTCTTATCAAGTAAAGTATCATTATTTTATTAGTTTAAGATATTTTATTAGATTAATATTCAGCTACTTTAATCTTGACTGTACTATTTTTGTCCGCAACTTGGTCCACTTGGATTTTTTCTACGCATGAAAAGAAGCCTTTATTATGTTAATCAACTATCAATGTGCAATTTTTTTTCTATATATTTTAACCGTTTTTGTGTAATTGAGTGATAATCCTCCAAAAATACAATCGTTTACATTTATTATTAAAATAAATTTTACAAAACAAATGTATTTGTGACTATATTATTATTGAAAAATTATAATTTGTCTAAATAAATTACTAATGAAATAATATTATTGCACATAGATAGTTATAACCCGGATTAACATAATAAAGGCTACAAGCTACTTTTCATGCGTAGAAAAAATCCAAGTGGACCAAGTCGCGGACAAAAATAGTACAGTCAAGATTAAAGTAGCTGAATATTAATCTTATAAAATATCTTAATCTAATAAAATAATATACTTTACTTGATAATAAACAAACCGAATGAAAATAATACATAGAAAATGAAAACGTGGTCGTAGTATAAACATGCGTTTGTAATACGAATTTTCGTAATTTGAAATTAGAAAAAAGTGACACAGATCCTACCTCTTTGGGCGATCAGGCCCGACTGATCATTCTATTTTTGTGCATCGTAATTTATTGTGATCATAGATTGTGATTTGGAGTAATATTGAAAATGATCTGATTTCTAATTAAATAAAGGAATTTTGAAAATCACTGTATTATTAGATTTCTTAAAGAGCATAGTTTATTATGACATGAATTAAAATTTAAAATATAACTTTATTCAAACCAAAAAGTCGCGATAAAATTACACTATAAACCGTGAAAATAGGTTTTAGTTTTATTTTTTTTATCAATTAACAGTGTTATTAATCTACAATTTGGCACCGTAAGTTTCAATAAAACCTAATGCTTACTGTATTTTTATGGTTTAAATTTTTGAATGTAAATGATAGAATTTGGAGCCCGAAATTGACTCTGCGATGATTTTCCAGAAAACGTGTTGCGGGGGATTGATCACCATATAGCAATTAAGTTATTTTTTTAAAATCTATTAGCTTATGTGTCAATGCGAAAGATAGGTCTACATTTAACATTTATATATAAATGCCTAAATACTACCTATGATACTACTTAAGATGGTAAATTAGGCGTCCGAAATCTTAGAAAACTGCAAAAAAATGTAAAGTGGCTCTTAAGTAATTCAGAAAAAAAGGTCTAATGAGAATGTTGTCTTGCTTTAAGTGCTTTGTTCATAGTTTTAAAGCTAAAACTATTAACAAAGCGAACGCATAGGATTTGTCGCCGACTTTCACTTCGTTACGTAAAGTGAAGTGATAAAATATTATTTTTCACTTTTGAGTTTTGTGAAGGTTTTAATTTTTTATTCAATTTTTTTTGTTCTACTATTTCTGAATCTTTATACAGGTTTGCTATACACGGGTACATTAGTTGTAAAGTTTATGTGCATCTTCAATAAGTTGGTACATCGTAGTTCGTTACTACATTCGGCAAACAGCTCACTATTCATATGTAACCCAACGTCCCCTATTCTACATCTGCATCGTTGATTGTTTTTTCTGTACTTTGGGTTTATATTAACGTCAGAATAGTGGTGCTCGAAGTTATCAAAACATCGGCTTGGTCTAATACATCGGCTCGAGTCACTAATCTACCTACACCCAACGTAGGTATATAGGAGTCACCCAAATTGGTTATTTGTAAACAATAATTGACATGTTTGAAAATAGTTTGTGGTATTAAATACGAGCCCGAAATTGACTCTGCGATGATTTTCCAGAAAACGTGTTGCGGGAGATTGATCACCATAAAGCAATTAAGTTATTTTTTGAAAACCTATTAGCTTGTGTCAATGCGAAAGATTGGTCTACATTTAACATTTATATATAAATTCCTAAGTACTACTCTATGGTACTACATATGATGGTAAATTAGGCGTCCGAAATCTAAATGGCTCTTAATGTGGCTTATGGAGATCGTAAGCGGGCTACACAATCAGGAACCAATGGCTGACGAAATAAGTGGTGCGCATTGACGTTAACAGTTGTGCACTGTAATGCCTAAGCACTGATAGTTGAGTGGTATGACCGTTGGATTGTCAAGTCAAAGGTCGCAAGATCAAACCACGGCAGGCACCAATGTCTCTTTGAATTCGAAAAAAATAGTTATCAGTTGCTAAAAACGGTGAAGGAAAACATCGTGAGGAAACCCGCACATCTGAGGGATTTCTCAACGGTGTGTAAAGCCATGTCAGAGGCCTGCAGGCGGTTTAAACTCTGACACCAAGTTGTTCCTCAACCATACGATGAGAGAAGAGAAGAGGCTAATGCCTACTAAAGGCTGGCGCACATTATGGCGGGCCGCACCGTATCGCATGGCATAACAAAACATAGATGATAATAAACACATTACCCTCCTAAATTGATAAAGGAAATTAGAAAAAAGATGAACACGAGCGGGATCATTTATTCATCATTTTTCAAATTTCCTTTATCAAATTAGATTCAAGCTTAGCATGGGCAACATGCTAAAATGGCACCAAAAGTCATATACATTACCCTCCTTCTTTGCGTCGCAGAGTCGGGTAAAACATTTTTCATCGCAGTCGGGGAATCTTCCAGAATAAAAAAGTGTGCGTGTGGAGTGCTCCTTTTGAAAAGTTAGTTAATTTTTTACAAAATTCAGGACGCATTTAGGAAATAATTGTGAAACTTCACTAAGTTTCACAATTATTTCCTAAATGCGTTGGTCACCACTGTGAAGACAAAAAAAATGTGAAACCCATGGTAAGAAAGTCGTGGTCAAGAAACTGGAACACTCAATCTGCTAACTTGAGAAAATACGTAACTCGTGTTTCAAAATATAGTAATAATATTATGTTTAAAAATTTTATGTGTATATTTTTGCTTTTTTATTGAATTTGTGAAAGCTATTCACAATTATTCAATTGATTTTTACGGCTTATTTCGATTTTATAAAGGTTTATTTAGAACACTCAATCCCCTCATGGTGCAGACGGAGTGTTCCTAAACTTTCAGACTTCGGCTAAAATAAATTATTTATATTCATACACTGTTTTACGCGGATAATACACGTATAGTAATATATAATAGTCTTTTTGTGAAACCAAGACCTTGACGTAAACATATTAGTTAGAGTAAATAAAATAAAAACTTTCTTTCCACAACGTCCCGTTAGAGTCTTCCATATTTTAGAGTTTATTTACTTAACCTGAACTTATATACGAAAGGAGACAACATCAGTAATTGTAAAAATGTTATCACTGAATCAAAACGTTTCTTATTTCTGTGATTGGTTTGGTTTCACAATTTTTTTGTCTTCGCGTGAAAGTGTTGGTCAGTACTTTCGAAAGCATTAATTCAGTGTAAAGGCAGTGTCAAATAGCTACGTTAAGGTGGGTCAGTCAGTGTTCAGTAACATAATACGTTTATTTTAAATAAAACCATAGATTCCTTAATAAAAGCTGTATTTACAAATCCTCCTATCAATTACAATATTGCACCTACCGATACACCCCACTGACAGACTGTGGCACTACTAATGTATACTAGACGTTACCATCTACAGCTACACTAATATAGTAAAACTAAGCAGTTTAATTTGTTTGAACGCAAACCTCTGGAACTATTGGTTGGATTCAATAAAATATTTATAAATAATCACCCCACCCAATAGACACCATGTAGGCCTCGCCGCGACAGCGCGTGACATACTTAATAATAATATAATATTATAATAATATAAAAAACCTAATACAGGCTCTGCCTGGTTTGGGATCAGATGACTGTGTGTAATTTGTCCCAAGATACATATATTATATATACTAAATTTCCCACAATTGAAAAGATATCTAATTTAAAATTCAGTACCTATCTAAAAAACCGGTGCTCTGTTTACAAGTCCACATAGGCCCTAAGCTAATAACGGGTCGTATTTCTAGCGTCCTTTTGTTCAGTTAGCTAAACAGTTATTTAGAAAGACATAACAGCGCCATTGCTAAAATTTTAGTAGCAATAATAAGGAGAAAAGAAGCGCGCAGGCGCTAGTTATAATGGCTAGCCAATTGATTTCCTTATTTTTTATTCTTCAATAGCTAAGCCTAATACCTATAATTAATCAAAGTATATAGTTATTGTTAAATAAATAATGCTCATAGTTTATGGTGCTGGTTATATAATGCGTTGAACCACAATGGTTGATGGTGAATAGTGATTCAGTGATACTACATGGCGGGCACGAATAGCTAATAAGGCCCATTATGTGTTCCGTGCATCATCGCTAATTTAAGTTAAGCGTCTCTTTATAAACAAAATAACAGCTTTTAAATAACGCCTATGAAAGTACGATACTCATGATAAAAATATATTTATCAATTTACCTATATTTTTTGCCTGTCTGTTTGTTCCGGTTAATCTTCAAAACGGCAAGGCTGATTTTGACGAGATTTTTACTAGCGTAAAGCAAATTTTACGAGGAGTAACTAACGCTACTTTGTATTTCGAAAATATTTAGGTAGACGCGAGAAAATAGAAGGTAAGTAAATCTGCTTATTGAGCTTACCAACGTAGGTATTGGTTTTTAAATCGATAATTAAGCAGTCATATTAGTTCCGATTTAAACCTAACCTTACAAATGTGAGACCCATTGGCACCAAAAGCTAGTTTTACATTTATGTAAAACCGGTAAAAGGAACTTGAGAAATTAGATGCTTTTCCTGTTACTGACCTGACTGACTTACCATGTACTCTTAAAGCAGTACACTTTACGTTGTGGAAGCGAGACGCCGCATTATACTTTACGTAGCGGCGCGGCGTCTTGCTTCCACAACGTAAAGTGTAGGTACTGCTTTAAGAGTTTATGGTAAGGGGGCAGGACATTGTACCATCCTACAGTACCATCTCAGTATAACAATACAGTTGTAAGTGCTTATAACTTAGTAATTTTTGCCATATTTAGTTCGTAGGAAATAGGCGTGAGTTTATGTATAATGTATAAGTATTATTTAGTTCGTACTCACAGTTGCAATGATAATTATAAACCCAATTGTATGATTCATAAAAAAAATCACATAAAATCCCTATTTGGAGAGGATTTAAAATTCCGTCATATGGTAAGTAGGTACATGCGTGTGCGTGTGGAGTGAGTGCTCCTTTTTTAAAGTTAGTTAATTTTTTACAATATTAAGGACGAATTTAGGAAATAATTGTGAAAACTTCATAGTGGAGACAAAAAATTTGTGAAACCCATGGTAAGAAAGTTATGGTCAACAAAACTGGAACACTCAATCTGCCAACCTGAGAAAATACTTTAACTAGTGTCTCAAAATATACTAGTTATGTGCTTAAGATTTTTATGTGGAATAATTGTATTGAATTTGTGATTATGTTATGTAGAAATTAAAGAATGTGATATGTAGAAATTAAAGGTCAGACAAACAAGTATTTTATCTAAATATGTTATGCTGTTTTGGATTGGTTAAAAAATATAGTGTTTTTTATTGCCCGTCACTAGTATTGACCAAATGACAAACGCATTCTCTGAGCGGCCGCACTTTAACTTTTTATTTTTAGTTTTTTATGTATGCATGGTCACCCTACACAATTTTCTTGGTTAATATTGTTGATTATCGTTAAAGTTAAACAATCACAAAAATAAGAAACGTGTTATCATTTAGTGATAACATTTTCACAATTACTGATGTTGTCTCCGTTTGTATATAAGTTCGGGTTAAGTAAATAATCTCAAAAATATGGAGCACTCTTACGGGACGTTGGAAAGAAAGTATTTTTTAATTTACTCTCTTCCTATTATGTTTTACGTCAAGGTCTTTGTATCACAAATAGAATCTATATAATACGCGTAAAACAGAGTAAGAATATAAAGATTTATTTAGCCAAAGTCGGAGAGTTTCGGAACACTCAGTCTGTACCATAAGAGGATTGAGTGTTCTAAATAAACCTTTATATAATCCAAATAAGCCGTTAAAATCAATTGAAAATTTGTGAATAGCTTTCACAAATTCAATACAATTATTCCACATAAAAATCTTAAGCACATAACTAGTATATTTTGAGACACTAGTTAAAGTATTTTCTCAGGTTAGCAGATTGAGTGTTCCAGTTTTTTGACCATAACTTTCTTACCATGGGTTTCACAATTTTTTTGTCTCCACTATGAAGTTTTCACAATTATTTCCTAAATTCGTCCTTAATTTTGTAAAAAATTAACTAACCTCAGAAAAGGAGCACTCACTCCACACGCACACCATGCAAATGAGAGGTTATGGGGTAGGAAAAAAAAAATTGTTGTCAAGGGATCCTGATCCTGCACGCGGTACGTAGGAACTTATGGAATTCAAGCGAATACAAATGAGTGAGCTACGAATGAAACATCATATGGGTATTTATATAGGTCTCTATTGTAATACAGTACTTGGCATAACTATGTAATGTTTGTCTCACGTGCTTTGTCCTACAGAGATTTCGATGAGACTCCAAAATCGGCGATTTTAATGTACCCAAGGTTAACCAATAATTGTTGCCAGGCGTAAGACATAACGATCAGTCAGTGTTAGCATATCGAGCCGGATTTGCGCAAGTGAGTCTCAGATCATTAGTTTGGTTTACACATTAGAACTAACATTCAGCTTGTTCTCTCGTTCATGAATATTCATATTCATTTATTCATTGCAACATGTTGTAAAATGATGGTAAATATCATCTACATATATATATATCATCTATGACGTTTGTATTTCGTGCAAGTTCCAAAAGATGCATCTTCTAAGCTATACCAAGGTACTAAATCTAGTTAAACCAACCTACTATTCAAGGGAACTCTGTTTTTTTACGTAATTTTGTATAATCGTTACCCACGCTCGGTAGTTGCCCCAGCGACTACAGAGACTGCCGGCTCTATTGGTCATTACTGCTATTCAATCTCTAATATGCTACTTGTGAAACCGCGTTATGTGCCAATATTAGGTATCATTCGTACGGTTAAAGGTTTATGTTTGTTATTAATAACAAGGTGTTTACGAATAATGAGTGTACATCTCCAATATACTGGTATAAACACCTGAGATCATGCTGAAAGTGCCTAATACTATGATGAGCATATCACGAGTAAATTTGTAGTAACAGAATCCGTATTTATTGTGGTAGAGGCACAAGTCCATGATGGCGGGGAACACGATCGCCACCATCGTCAGGCTCAGCGCTCCGATGAGGCCCATGAAGGGGCCCAGCGAAGGAACCGCCACCGCCATCGAGACTGAAACAAAGCACACGTCACTCGCCGCTCCGCTAAACTGGGGTCGCCGCCGGTGGGGTCATAGCCTACAGCTACAAATATCATTATTAATATATATGTTACTGTAAAAGCCTGTATATTGGTAAATGCTAGGTTTTACTAACGACGACGGCGACGGTCGGTATATGTTAGTATTACTTAACTTTGGCAATCGCCAGGCGTTGCGACGGCACACTCGCTGCGCTCGCTCTTGTGCGTTGCTGTTTAGACCTAACCTCACAAACTTTTGACAGTAGATAGTGCGAAAAGTACCCCGCGACATACCGTACAACCCTCGTATAGCACCAACTGCATGTTTCTATTAATGTTCATGAAATTTTAAATGTGAGTATACTTAGTTAGTAATACTTAAGAGAGAGAACGCTACTGTGCGGCTGTCAGTATCAGTTTTGTGCGTTCCTGTTATTAATAAAAAAATAAATAATTAAAACCTTCAAAAAACCCAAAAGTGAAAAATAATATTTTATCACATCACTTTACATAAGCGAAGTGGAAGTCAGCGCCAAATCCCAACATCCATTAAGCGATTCAGAAAAATAGTACTTATGAGAATGCTGCCATAAGTGAGTGGCTCATAGTTTCAAAGCTAAAACTATAAACTAAGCGAACGCATAGGATTTGGCGCCGACTTCCACTTCGCTTATGTAAAGTGATGTGATAAAATATTATTTTTCACTTTCGGGTTTTTTGAAGGTTTTAATTTTTTATTTAAAAAATTTTATTTCACTATTTTTAGTGGTGTATGGAATTCATCCGCCCCAGACTTTTGTGAGACTTGTATTTGAAATCATTTCACACACAAAACATGAAGCCCTTTTAAACGATACCTCACACGATATATTTAATCCAGGAAAGTGATAGGAGGGAGGTCAACGCACCCCCACTCCCTCGTGGGAGTAGTAGTCGATAACTAACCACTAAAAATTACAAGGAAGACCTTGTTAGTGGTCAGTTATCGACTACTACTTAAGCAATATCATTACATATCATCAAGATACGGGCTTTTGCTGTAACCCTATGAGGAGTTCCGTTCCATATCTTCGAAGTTCATCATCAGGTAATGACAAAATTTCTAGGGGACCAATCGGAAAGTAAACCCAATCATATGACAAAAAAAATTCAAATCGGTTCATAAATGACAGAGCTATGAGGGCACATACATAAAAAAAAAGATCCCGACAAATTGAGAACCTTCTCTTTTTTTTGAAGTCGGTTAATTAAAAATAAAAATATTGCGAAAATCAATTCGAATTGTACTCAAGACATTCTATTATGACATAAAACATCGTGACTGAATGAAGTTATGATCTAAAAACCAGATATAGTGTGCAAATTTTTATCTTAAAACCAGATATAGTGTGCAAATTTTTATCTTAAAACCGAACAATAACACAGTGATTTAGGAGTGAAACAGACTATTTCATAGTGAGTGGCAAGTTAAAACCTATACTTGGACCGGAATAAATCGTGGTGACATACTATTCCTATACCTTAAAGGCGTTACAGAAGCATTTTATTTTTCATAACCTAAAAACAAAGGTTTAAATACAACAGTCATCGATATGTTTGACAGAACAACGCCATCTAGCGATGAAAAGCAATACTAAAACAAAACGAGGAGCAGTTTGTCGATCAAGCATAGAACTCTTAAAAAACAAAAAGAGTTTGGAAACGACGGCTTACTATACCAAAGAGGATTCTCCACCGGAAGTACTAGAACAACGAAAGAAACTTCGTACTAAACTAGTTGAAGCAAAGAAGAATGGGAAAAAAGCTTTCGTAAAATACAATTAATTAATTATACTTTCAGAAAATAATGATGAAAAAGCGGAACCGGCGCGGCGGTTAGAAACCAACAACGGAGACGAATCCAATAAATCAGAGATCGATAAATTCGGTTAATAGATTGTACAAAAACATCATGTAATCACAGGCAATCGTGTTTTTTTTCTATTTTCTCTGTAAGTACTACAATACTAATACAATGAACTATAGAAATTAAAAAACAAGGAATTTATCTCAATCGCATGAAATTCATGAAAATAACCAAAATACAAGAAAAAATTACAAAAATAAATTCCCGAAAACACAAAACTAGAACATTGAACGATATGTCATTGTAAAAAATCAGAACATACCCGAATCCACAGATACAGATCTTGTTAATACGACTATTACCGACATTGACGGCCCGCCACAGTCCAAGATCTGACATAAGTTAGCGACCTCTTCAAAACACCCCCCAATCCGGCTGGTCAACATGGGGCATAGAGACCAAAACCCTCCAACTTAACTCCACATCTTCACACTAAATACAAGATCACTTATATTTAAAAAGAAAGTAGACAACTTGTGGACTTGGCTTTCACCAAAGAAGAACAAAAGTCAAATAGATTACATACTATCAAACATTAGAAAATACTTTACAAATATAGACATTATTAAATAGCTACCCGTTTCTAGTGACCATTAACTTGTCAGGAGCACTATCCTTATGACTATTTTGCTTTACGAAAAGTCAAAGATGTAACATCTAAGCAAACAGCTAAAATGGTGTACTATGCATACATATGTTCCATTATTCGTTATGGCATCATTGTTTGGGGCAACTCATCTGAAGCTATGAGGGTTTTTATAGCACAGAAAAAGTGTGTCCGCGCCATATTTGGCATGAAATAGTCTGACTCATGTAAGCAAGTCTTTAAGACTAAAAATATTTTAACTGTTCCTTGTATTTGAAGTTGCTAAGTTTGTTAAATTAAATTCCACACTATTCGAAGTCAACAATAACACAAATAAACGTCACATTACTCACTTGTATAAAAAATTCCGGTACCTACGCTAGAAATATTTAGCCGAAGCTGTGTTTACATGGCACCTTTTATTTATAATTCATTGCCCAAGTCGATCGTAGAATTACCATTTAATAAATTTAGTACTGCCTTAAAAAATGGTTGATAAAAGAAAGTTTTTACTCAATCAAAGATTTTTTTAAACAAAGTTCATGCTGATATTAAATTTATAGAAATGCATTGTCTTAATTGACAAAACTTATTTGGTTCCTAGTTTATTTTAATTTTAATGTTAATTTTAAATTGTTATTTTCAATAAAAATTTAAATAATGTTACTTATTTATAAATTTTTGTTATATTTAAAATGCTTATTAAATAATTATTCTGAACCCAAATGTTAACCATGTTGAAATTTGTTGTCATTGATTGTTAAGTAAAACAATACATACTGTTAGATACCAATGTTTTAGATTGTAAGTAAAACAAGTACCTAATATTCGCATGCTTGTTAAAGGCGGATATGTCGGGTTTTTAAATGTAACATCTTTTGTACCATATTCTTGTCAAATAAATGATATTATTATTATTATACTAAAATGAAAAAAGTAGAACTATATTCAATAGCAAAGTGGTAAATATCAATACTGTAGAAAACCGAAAGGTATACCTGGACACCCTAAAAGAGAATATTTATGAATCAAATCTAATTGGAATAAATGACATTGAACACTTTTACTCTAAATTAAAAACAACAATCACTAATAGCCTTAAACTACTAATAAATAAAACCACAAATAAATATGTAATATCAGAAAACACAAAATCTATGATATTAAAAGGAACTGAATTACAACATAAAAAACCAATTACAGTGGACGAGAAGCAGGAACTAAGCAGATTATACAAAAATATCCTTAGACAAATTAAAAAAGAACATAATCAACATAGAATAAGCATTATAAAGAAACATTTGAAAACTAAAAGAAGTCTAAAGAAAGGATACAAACAAATAAACACTATGAAAAGCTGGATAACTTGCTTAAACAAAAACTCTAGGAAGACATACTCGAGATCACAAATAATACAAATAGCCACCGATTTCTATTGAAAACTATATACGCATATGTCCCAACTTATCTATCAAAAATTACCCCATATGCTGCCATGACCCCCGTGTTATGTTGAAGAGATACACAGAGAGTGAAATACTTACAAATATAGAGCTCCTTAAGAGAGATAAAAGCAGCGGCCCAGACGGAATTCCCAATGAAGCCATTAAATCTGCTAAATGTCTACTAGCACCTTATGTGACTTATCTTTTTAACAAAGTATTGGATAATAGGAAGACCAAAAGAGTGGGCATAATCTGATATCATATTGCTGCATAAAAAAGGAGACCCAGCCGATATTGGCAACTATCGCCCGATCAGCTTACAACCAAGCTTGTACAAGTTATTTACCTCGTGTCTAGAAAAACGTCTCGAATTATACACTGAAAGCTACCAGCCAGTAGATCAGGCAGGCTTTAGAAAGGATTTTTCAACTATTGACCACATACACACGCTTGAACAAATAATCGAAAAGTACGAAGAACAACAACGGCCTTTCTATCTAGCATTCATCGACTACGCCAAAGTATTCGACTCAATCTCGCATGTAAGTATGTATGTGGGAAGCTTTAAACGATTGTGATGTACCACACGAAACAGAAGAACTCATTAAAGATATCTAAGAGAAAAGTATAAGTAGAGTCAGATTAGAAAGAAAAGGCCCAGAAATTAAAATACGCAGAGGTGTGAGACATGGAGACCCATTGTCACCCAGATTATTTATTACTGTTCTACAATACTTTATGAAATCTAAACTGGTCCGAAAAAGGTATTTCCGTTAACGGCACCTACCGTAACAATCTTAGATTCGCTGACGACATAATATTATTCTCAGAAACACCAACACAACTACAGACAATGTTAAATGAGCTAAATAACATTAGTCGTGATATCGGCTTAGAACTAAACACAACAAAAACAAAGATAATGACTAACAAAACAGAGCGACCAATTAAAGTGGGTGACTTATCCATACAATATGTACAAGATTATATATATCTAGGAAAACTAATCTCTTTTAAAAGATCTCGACATATGGATGAGGTAAACAGACGTGTAAATCTAACTTGGAATAAATTCTGGAGCCATTAAGAAATATGTATTAAAATCGAATCTTCCTATCAACCTAAAAACTATTGTTCTAGACTCCTGCCTAGTACCTTATCTATCATATGCATGCCATACATTGATATACAATAGTTCCACAATAAGAAAAAATAACACATGTCAGAGAGCAACGGAGCGGAGTATTTTAAACATAAAACGTAAAGATAAACATAGAAATACAGACATAAGAAATCAAACCAGCAGCGTAAAGAACATAAAAAAACTAAAATGGAAATGGTCAGGACACGTCGCGCGTATGAAAAATGATAGATGGACTAAAACTAACTGGTTGGCCAGGCCTAATAGGGAGAAGAAAAAGAGGTAGGCCCCCTGATAGGTGGCTACGAGACGTACTCGTAGACGAAATAAAAACGATGGCGGGACAAGATTGGACTTCTAAGGCAAAAGACAGACAAATGTGGAGTAAAATGGAAGAGGCCTTTACTCGGAGCGAGGTCCTCAAATAGTATTTAATTTGACCAAGAGTTATCTTAAATAAGAATAAATATCATAAAATTATCAGAATCATGCATGAACTAAATAATCTATTTAAATATGTATGTATATTTTATTAATTACTTAGCTGATGAAATGATTTTTTTTATTGATGTAATTTAATTGGTTAATCTATTATTATTTTTTTGTAATTGATCAATCGTGAGGATGAATAAATGGCTTTATTATTATTACATAAGAGTTGAATGCTTGAATTTATTTAAGAATATCGTAGGTTTCAGAAGTTTTGCTGTTGACTTTAACGCGGCATATGGCCGTTGTGAATTGTTGTATATGACACGTTCATTATTATACATTGGAACAAGAAACAAAATGTTACGTGAAATTATTTTTATCATTATTCTTATACCACTTTTTAAGTTGACATCACCCTAACTTAGACAATTATTGCAATTTAGATGGCACATTTTAACTTATCTTAAATACTTTGGAATACTTGCATGACGGGCGGCTGGCAGCGATTTCCAGCGTATTCAGCCCTCTTACCATGAGCTCTTAAAACAGGACGGTTTACTATGTGAAAGCGAGACGCCGCTATGTGCAGTGTAATGCGGCGTCCCGCTTCTACAACGTAAACTGAGAACGCTTTAAGAGTTCATGGTAAGGGGGCAGTATTCCCTATTTCGTTCTGATTAAGAGCCATTTCACAAAATGCTGACGTTCGATTTCCGTCAGAATGTGCGTACCAGACTCACACAAAAACAATGCAAACAGTGTAGCGCGAGTTTCGAGCCGGACATCAAAATCTTGATCGTTATTACAATGTACCTTTATTCGAGATTTATGTAAATATTTTTAATTCAATAGTAATTTATTTAGACACATTATTATTTCTACAACAATAATTTAATCACCAAAATATAAATATATTACGTTCTGTAAAATACTATTTCATTATAAATGTAGATTGTCTTTTTGGAGGATTATTACTCAATTACGCAAAAACTGATTAAAGGATATGGAAAAAAAATTGCACATAGATAGTTTATAACCTGAATTAACATAATTTAGGCTATAAGCTACTTTTCATCCCGGAATAGATGCGTAGAAAATAATACAAGTGGACCAAGTCGCGGACAAAAACAGTACAGTCACGATTAAAGTAGCTGAATATTAATCTAATAAAATTATTTACTTTACTTAATAATAAACAAAACCAAATGAAAATAATAAAAAGAAAATAAAAACGTGGTCGTAGTATAAAAATGCGTTTGCATTAGGAATTTCCGTAATTTGAAATGAGAAAAAGTGACACAGATCCTACCTCTTTGGGCGCTCGGTCCTGACTAATCATTCTAGGTTTATGCATCTATCTATCTATCTGAATATGATATGTTATAAAAGGATTTTGAAAATCACTGTATTATTAGATTAAAGAGCATAGTTTAATATGACATAATTTTAAAATTAAAATATACCTTTATTTAAATCAAAAAGTCGCGATAAAATAACAATATAAACCGTGAAAATTAGTTTCACTTTTTTTATCAAAGTGATATTATTCGAAAATTTGGCACCGTAAGTTTCAATAAAAATATATGTTTAAATTTGTTAATGTTAATGATAGAATTAGGAGCCCTAAATTGACTCGATTGACCCGAATTGACTTGAAGTTGATGATTTGTCAAAAAATGTTTATGGGTGATTGATCACCACATAGCAATTATGTTATTTTTTGTAAATGTATTAGCTTATGTGTCAATGTGAAATATTAATCTACATTTTACATGTTACAAATTTCTAAGTACTACCTACGATAGTAAATTAGGCGTCCGAAATCTTAGAAAACTGCGTAAAAATGTAAAATGTCTCTTAACCTCTCTGTTTCGTTTCAACTTTCGGTCCGACTCCATACAATTCTTGTCCTGCATATTATCCGTCAGACTATCAATTGACGTACTGCTTATTCATTATTTACAAAACTGCACAACAAGGCGTACATATTATCTCTCTTTCCATTCATTTGCTAACTAGGGAAAATATTCCCCTCATTCTCTTTAGATAGGTCTATGACAGAAAATATAGATAAGCAGCATACTGTGACAATAATATTTCTAGTATAGAGTAAACCCTTCGATCTAGTTAATCATGAAATGCTACTCAGTAAATGTGAGCGCTATGGCATAAGAGGCCCGCAATCAATATCATTGGAACTTGATTCTTCAATTTCGAAGCTGCCATCGTCAGAATCATCTGAATTGTTCTGCACATAAATCACCAACATAATCTAGAACTCGTCATGTTTGCAGTATTCGTCCTCGAGTTTAGTTTATTAAGGTCAATTCTTTTGGGGTTAACTGTTCCTTAATGCCCCAGACCAACCCAATTAGGTTCAGGTCTGGGTGGTATGTCAGCAAACAGATGTCCGCTTTTTTCAATAATTCGTTAAATTTGTAATTATTTTCACCGACATGGCTTTTAATTAATTTTCACTATTATAAGTCATCCTTTCTAAACTATCATCAAAAGGCACGCACGTCACACCGCCGTGAGTCGTAGCCAATCTTCTATAGGTGGCTCTTCTATAGGTCTTCTATAAGCTGCGTTATCCATTACTATGGCAGAATTTGGTGGTATATTATAAGGCATATTCGCGAAATTCATAGAATCGTAATAATCCCCTGTCTTGATTACCAACATTTTGAAACGTTATGAGGCGCATATTTATAAGTTTCATCAAGTTTAATATGTTTTCCACCTTTACGATATTTTTAATAATGTTTAGGATTCTCACCTACACGATGCTATATTTAGCTGTTCGATAAGGAGTTTCTTTTTAGAAGCGCATTTTATAAACTTGAAACCTAGATCATGGTATTAGTCCTAAATAGTAAAAGTAAAACTAGAATATCAGATTATATTATATTATATATACGATGATGTCTCTATATAAACTGTTATACAGGTGTACAATCACACATCTTAAATTTGAAGGTCGTCTTTAAAAAAGACCTAACACTTTACTGACAATTAATTAAACTGTTGCACACGAGTTAAAAAAGTTGTGATTACACATTTATAAATACAGAATAGAAACCTCACATCTCACCGACACAACACACAAGAGACCCAGGGAAGGCGCCGCGAGGAGTTTGTGATGAGAGTGTTAGTCGGGAAGCCGAAGTTACTCACATGGTATTACGACCAGCATGATTCGCAGAAAGTAGTCGGCAATCCACAACCTCTTACACATAAACCGTTTCCGCATTTTTTGCCACAAGATATGGTAAGCCACAAAGTTTTGCAGTGGGAATGACAAAAAAAGAGCCAAAGCAAAAGTAAGTTTCGCCAACTGTGCCTTCCTGAAACATAAGTACACACGCATCACAATCAAAACGTTGTAAGATTGGATAGATTTTAGTTAGCTGATACTTAATTGTCGACATAAGATGTAATATGTTTGAGATTTTGGATTTTAGCACTCCACTAGCAGCCTAATGCCTAAACCATTGTCTAACTGAATATAGTTGTAAGCCGTTCTTTCATGTCATATAAAAAGGACAAACTTTTATTTTGGTATTGCCTATCTAAAGGGCGCCACATACTGGGCGATGGATCGCAGCGATCTTTCGCATCGCAACTATACGATCTCACCGACGACGGATTGCATGTGTATGTCAACATCGCAAGCGATATCGGAGATCACAACAATCTTGAAGACACCTTTCATATGTTCCGTTGCAAACATGATCGCTTACGTGTGTAAGCGGCCATTTTGAAGGGGTATGATCGCTGCAATCCATTAACCCGTATGTGCCGCTAATATAAAAAATTATCTTTTTGATTGCAGTTTTTTAATTCCTGATATTCCACAATTTATTACTTTTCTTTGTATTTAGAACAGAAAGTCTGCGAACTTAACTCATATTATTAAAGGCGTACTTATAAGCATATTAAAATAGTTATGATTTCTAGTTACAATGAGTTTTTTTAGATACAAAATAAACTATTAGGAATTTTACTTACTTTTCTTCTTGAGGTAGATTGAGGGTAATAGATGCTTTGACTTGATCACCATACTTAAGGTAACCAAAGACGCCCAGCACTGCAAAAATCGAAACGATTATGATCATTCCTATGCTGAATAGACCACACAAGCCCGTGAACTCCCTGGGTTTCTCCATGTTGTACTCCAGCGCCAGCACCTGCACAAAATAGTCGTGTGAGATACGGTTTAGCGCATGCGCAGGGGTCGCTACTCCATACTCACGTACCACTCCTACTGCTTCGATAGCGAACAGTGTGATCCCGACGAATACCGGAAACTCTCCTATTCCTTGACCTTGAAACTTCGTGTCATCAAGGACTATATCGTCTTGAACCAAGTAAAAAAATACCAGCACCAGTCCGAGCAGGATAACGAAATTGGAAAATGACGAGATAGGCGTTAACAGTTTAAGGTCTTTCACCCAGCTCAAGATAAGGAGCAATGGAAAACAGATACAAATTATAATCCGCACCGACAGCTCGATGCCATAGAAGTCGAGCACCTGCCGACAAGAGCTCGGGTCAAATAGTAAAGTCTTGGCCGAGCGCGCGCCAACTTGTACGTATATAGGTGTTTTATTTATTACCTGTTTAACATTTTCGGAAACGAACACAAAATATATAGCGCAGACACCGATTTGCCAAGCAATTAGAAAGATGTCGACCAACTGGTAGAATACAGGGCCAGCTTTTCGCAAGCACGGCGGGCCCTGCTGCACGGCTACCATCATCCCTTTAGGAAATTTGACGTATCCACGCCTTAACTTTTGGCATATCTTGTACTCCGCAAAGATCTGCAAGCATACAGAAGGTACACGCTCGCGTCTAGTCCAAGCTTCTGTTAGTATGTACAGCAATAAATAACGACGATTTATACGGACCAGCAATTGTATACAGTAGGTGGCAAATAATCCAATAGAAATGATGCCTATTGCACCCACCACGATGCCCACGCGACGGACAGCGTCGGGCATGGCGAGCATGCCTGCCCCCATACTCCCCTTGAGCATGTGCATCATGGTCTCTCCATACCTGATAACGAACTCAGTTATTAAAAGACTGTAAACAGCGCTTGACTAAAGCAAAATGTTACAGGATATTTATTTAAATAAGGCAGTAGTTATAATATATAAAAAGTACCTAAAAAACAAAATAACATGTTACATGACGGGCCGACTAGCCTGACTAGCCGAGCTCTTTCGGTTATGTCCGGGTCGCATCGGTAATTTGGTCGCGTTATAGTTTGGCCACTTAGAGAATTCGTTCCTGACAGGTCGTATCCAAAAAGACGATGTAACTTTGAAGTGACGGATCATTTTCAAAAATAATATTTCGGTCTTTTATTTGTTATATTAATGAATAATATGATTAAAAATTAAATAATTATATATTAAAATTTTTAAAGTTAAATTTTGTCTTGTTTTTGTAATATACACATCATGCCCTTTTATTTAATATCCCACTTGGGTATATTTGAAAATATTCGATTATTAATGCTTACTTTTATCCCCTATATCTTGTAAATGGCTGAACCGATTTTGATATTAAATATTTTTTTATGTACACAGCATGCAAAAGATGTACCCAATATGTACAGTTACCTCTGGGAATGCTACAAAAAGCCCTCCAAATAAGTCAATAAGGATATTTTTTTAGAATCTGCAGTTGGTTGCCACTGGTTAGTTTATATCCTTTCCAGTCCAGGGTCATAAAGACACATCTTTCAAGGCATTTGTGAACAATTTGGGAGAAATAACGTCACCTTGTCTCACTCCTCAATGCATTGAAATCAGTTCAGGCATTCAGAAGTTGTGGTGGAATACAGAAACTCACTCACATAAAATTACACTCAAATTAAAAGTAATTATAGTGAAGCTTATTTATATACATATATTTATATACATACATAACTAAAAAACGTGAATATAAATCGGCCGATTGGAAAGGAATCTATTGAAGAATTATAAAACTGTTGAAGAAGTTATGTTAGCATACTGTGGAGAGTTAGATGCTCAACGAAATTATGACTATTTCATAAACATCATTAATAGTGCGGCGTATATACATATGTATATATACCGTATACAAAACAGCTCACGAATTATAGACCGGGTTTCCAACCAAAGTCTTACTGGAATGAAAAGCTCTCTAAATTAGTAGCCGAAAGGAGGTTAGCTCTAAGTAATTTTAGGTCAAATCGTACCACCTTCAATAACATTCTAGAAGAAAAGACAACAATCGCTAAGAAAGCTATTAGAAAAGCCAGATTAAATGAGCGCCGTAATTTTTATACAGGCATTGATGAGTCAACAACAGTGTCAGAAATGTGATCGGGTGATCTGATGTCTCTTTTTCCGTCGGGGGTTAAAAATGGTTAAAAGGATATTGAAAAAAAAAATTGCACATACATTCTGTGTACTACATATCGGGAATTTGTCAATAAAACAAAAAATACAAATTATTCATCTAAATTTATTTTATCGCCTTCAAAGTAGGCCCCATCGCTTGCAATACAACATCTCCAACGCTTCACCCAGTCTTCCATACATTTTTCATAGGCTATTTGCGGTATGGCCTTTAGCTTATTCAGCGAATTTTCTTTTATGGCTTCTATCGACTCAAAACGTTTGCCTCGAAGTGGTAATTTTAACTTGGTAAATAAAAAAAGTCAGACGGAGCCATATCAGGTGAATACGGTGCTTGGTCGAGACTTTTGTTGAATTTTTCGCTAAAAACTCTTTCACTATAATGGCTGTGTGTGATGGTGCATTATCATGGTGCAGCATCCATGAGTTGTGTTGCCACAAATCTGGACGTTTTCGGCAGATACACTCACGCAAACGCTTCATGACGCCTAAATAATATTCTTTATTCACTGTTTCTCCCTCTGGAAGGAATTGGGAGTGAACCACACAACGGTAGTCAAAAAAACTGTCAGCATCACCTTGATTTTGGAGCGACTTTGCCGCGGTTTTTTGGGTTTCGGCTCGTTTTCGAGACGCCATTCTGAAGACTGTTGGCTTGTTTGCATGTCGTACTCATAAACCCATGTCTCGTCGCCAGTTAGTATACGTTTCATAAAGGTCGGATCCGTAGAAGCTCGGGAAACCATGTTTCAGCGACATGCTTTCGCTGCGCATTTTGAACAAAATTGAGCTCTTTTGGAACTAGTCGAGCGGCGACGCGTTTCATGCCTAAAATGTCAATGAGAATGTTGTGGACGGACTTAAAAGATATGTTCACCTCACTACTCTCTCAGACTCATACGTCGATTTTCGAGCACTAGCTTCTTGATTCTGTCGATGTTTTCTTTGGTCGTAGCGGTTGAAGGTCTACCAGAACGAGGCAAGCCTACTACTATTTCTCGGCCTTCTTTAAAAACCTCATACCATTCATAAGCCCTTGTTTTCGATATACACGATTCGCCGTAGGTATTTCGCAACATTTTTGGTGATTCACCACATGAAATATCATTCGAAACACAAAATTTAAGGCACACTCTTTGTTCAACAATATTTTCTATTGTAAAAATCGCTGAGAACTCAAAACTATGACCAACAAAAAGTGTAGTTTAAAACAAATTAAATGACAGATCCCGGTCTACCTTGGCGCGCTAAATCAGTACAGTGCTACCAACATGCAGTAAAAAAATTAGAACGACCTCTTTTACGCGGGTCTTTTTATTGACATATTCCCGATACTTTTTACACAGAGTAGTAGATAGTTTATAACCTGGATTAACATAATAAAGCTACTTTTCATGCGTAGAAAAAAATCCAAGTAAACCAAGTCGCGGACAAAAATAGTACAGTCAAGATTAAAGTAGCTGAATATTAATCTAATAAAATATCTTAAACTAATAAAATAATATACTTTTCTTGATAATAAACAAAACCGAATGAAAATAATACATAGAAAATGAAAACGTTGTGGTTTGCAATACGAATTTTCGTTATTTGAAATGAGAAAAAAAGTGACACAGATCCTACCTCTTTAGGCGCTCGGGCCAGACTGATCATTCTACGTATGTGCATCGTAATTTATTGTGATTTGGAGTGATATTGAAAATGATGTGATTTCTAATTAAATAAAGGTATTTTGAAAATCACTGTATTATTAGATTTCTTAAAGAGCATAGTTTATTATGACCTGATTTTAAAATTAAAATATACCTTTATTCAAACCAAAAAGTCGCGATAAAATTACAGTATAAACCGTGAAAATAGGTTTCAGTTTTTTTTTATCAATTAATAGTGTTATTTATCGAAAATTTTGCACCGTAAGTTTCAATGAAAATATATGCCTAATACTTACTGTATCTTTATCGTTTAAATTTGTGAATGTAAATGATAGAATTTGGAGCCCGAAATTGACTCTGCAATGATGTTTTAGAAAACGTGTTGCGGGATATTAATTACCATAACATAGCAATTAAGTTATTTTTTGTAAATCTGTTAGCTTATAGGCAATGCGAAAGATTGGTCGACATTTTACATTTACATATAAATTAGATCCGGTCCGAAATCTTAGAAAACTGCGTAAAAATGTAAAATGGCTCTTAATGTCTTGTATTACAGACAAAAATCTTTCAGATTACAAGAAGCATTAGATATATTTTTGTGTTGCCTGAGTGAATTACGATTGTGTTTGTCAATTAGTAAATCGAAACTATTTATTTTAGCAGGAGATTTAGATTTAGGATTAGTAGATAGTTTTCACAAATTTGACGAAACGCTGGAATAACTTGTATTTCTACACGACTGCTCAAAAATAGAAGTGTAATGTTTTTTTTTATTCTTTGTTTTTTTACTTTTATACTACACGTATATGTCAGTCCGATTAATCTTATTAACTAGTTATCACTATCACTAAGTAGCTTAACCTAAGGTGCCAATAGATTAAACAATAGACAAGCACGTTGTTACGTTTTGACTTTGAGTAAGGAGTTCATGATTCCGACTTGCAACATATCCCGACCTATTTTTTCCAATAATTCCTTTCTTTCCGCATGAAACTGAACACAAATGGTATACATCATCCATTACGTCACAAGTATCACAGTTAGGGGAAGGGACCTTCCCCATTAAAAAGGCAAATTTGTTTGATGGAATATGTCCGGTCCTGATTCTGTGCGCTATAATAATCAGTTTCCTACTTAGACGACTATATGTACACCAAGGTATACGAGGAGGCTGATATTGGATAGTTTTATACCATAAACCCTTTTCCAGACCTCTGATCGAAATACTCCTTCCATAAATCATAGCACTGTCTATTAAATTTCGTTAAAATTTCTGAATAATATGGTTTCACATAAATTTCTTGACCTTCAGTAGGTACTTCCAATTTTCGCCAATCTATCTGCCTCCTAATTACCATGTACCCCAATGTGCGAAGGAACCCACTGCAATCTCAGATCCACACCTATCTCCGCTATGTCTTCGATTTTAGAAAGTATCTCGTATGCTATCGGTGTACCTCTGCGACCATTGGCGCATCGAGCTATGTGATATGAAGCACTCTTACTGTCTAAACATATAACAGCTCTATTGTTAGCAATGGTTTTGATAGTGCTTCTAAGATTGCAATAAGCTCCAACGACATGATACACATATTTCCAATTACTTTCAAGCATCCACTAGAGTTTTCTTGCGAGCGAACATAAAATGAAGCTCCCTGCCTTTCTGGCTCCTAGATCCATCTGTGTAAATTACGACCCAATTATTTATCTATTAATACTTTCATTACAGTGTGTCTCAACAGATTTAATTCGTAACAAATTTTAGCTATGTATACTATCCAAATCAACCGAGATTATATTAGTATCAATATAAGAGACCCATGTTTTTAAGGTATAAATCTCCAGTGGAAAGGATGAGGCTACCTGAACATCTTCAATTTTATTTATAACATTCACAAGTAATGGAATCTTTTTGCGTGTCCAATAGCTGTTGGTAATAAACGTATTTAATTCTGTTAATAATGTAATAGTTACAATGTTAGATAAGATAAGATAACATTTATTTGTAAGAATATGGTATAGTTAAGATGTGACAAAAATTTTGATTCATAATATTCTGCCGTTTCCGGCGTACAAATATTTGAGTAGGTACAATTTAAATGAGAGTATTATTAATAATACACATTTTATATCACACACAAACTACAATTTTCAATAACATTGAGCAATAAGATAGATACAAGGCAGATAATATCACTAATATTTAGAATTTCCACTCCGGTTTCACATTTAAAAAATCATTTATTGAGTAATAACATTTACGTAAAAGGAATTTGAATAATTTATATTTAAACATTCTAATGTTCATTTCTTTAAAGCAATCTGGTAATGTATTGTAGACATGTATTGCCATGCAAAAAACGTTTTTTGAGTACAGTTGTATTATTTGTTTGGGTATACTTAACTTATGTTTATCTCGACCAGCCGGCAGCCCGTTCGACCACATCGTTGTGTTTTTCAAACATAATGTAGTTCTTATGCACAAAAACCGAAATTTTATATATATACATACATTGAAGGGAGTGGTAAAATTGTATGTTTTTGGAAATGTGGCATACAACTATCTAGCTGGTGCAATCCACATAAAGATCGTATACATTTCTTCTGTCCTCTAAACACTCTAATGGAGTCGACAGAATTACCCCATATTATCAATCCGTAACGTATTATTGAGGATACATATTCATGATAGGCAGAAAGTGCTGCCTGCATATTGGCTACACGTCTTAAACGATACAGAACATAAACAAATTTATCTAACTTAATGCATAGGTTATCTATAAGCGCAAGATAAGGATTTTAAACAGTATTTGTAGACTAGAAATTTTATTCTTATGTGCAATTGTGGAATACATAGCTCACTCCCCATGGTGTGGATCGGCGTAGACTTTATAAAACCACCTATAATTCTCAGTGCTTGATTCTGTATTTTCTGCAATTTATATAAATATGAATTCGCATTGTATGTTGTCGTAAATAAAACAACTGTAGTCTACACGACTCCTGACTATCGCTTTATATATTCTGCATAAATGTTTAGGGTGTATAGTATACCCAAGAAGTACCTGCTAGAAATTTGAGTATGTTTAAGTATTTCTGTGACTTTCTGACTACCTCATTAATATGACGTCCCCATCGTAGCGATCTGTCGAGCCATAACCCTAAATATTTATAACTATCTACTAATTATAAATCTAAATCTCCTGCTAAAAATAAATAGTTTTGATTTACTAATTGACAAACACAATCGTAATTCACTTAGGCAAGACAAAAATATATGTATTGCTTCTTGTAATCTGAAAGATTTTTGTCTGTACTATACAAGACATTAAATTAAAAATTTAAAAAACCCACCCCCAACACTAAAAAGAAAAGCGGTCATTTAAAAAGTCAAAAATAACACCTATCATTGAGCCATCGAATCCGATCCGAGTAACACCTATGTATAACAATGTCGCGGCGGGGTACCGCTACGTGTTTAGAGCAATAACTTACCAATTCAACACCCAGATTTGCAACAAAAATTTGAAAATTCGAAGCAATTGCTAGTAACTTATTAGATAGTACTCAAACTGAGGGTCTGACTTACTTAAGCGGTACCCCGCCGCGACATTGTCTTAAATAGGTGTTACTCGGATCAACTGCATACCTACCTCTTGCCTCTTGCATTTCATTGTTTATAAAGAATTGTTCCATAATTTAAACAAGTTTGTCGTAAAATTTCGTTCCTGATTGTATTGTTGGTTTTAAATTGCAGCTATGAGATGTAATTTTAGTAGCAGTTTATACAAACTTCAGACGTTTTATCACAAAGACGTATTCACGCGAAGCTAAAATAAAATAATGTGTTAAACATTACGTGGTAGGCTTCGGCACCTTTCGGTGTTTGTGCGGGTCAAAGTGCTCCTCGTCTTCACCTGCAACAGAAGGCCGCATGAGCGCAGGCCGGGGGCGCGCGCGGCCGCTGGCGGGCGCACTCACCCCCGGCGATGGTCTCCACCAGCCCGCCCATGTACTTGTAGATGAACATGGCGCCAGCTGTACGGGATCTTTTATTCGGTACCAACTACGGCTTAGCCGACGATCTCAACTACAACTTATCGTCTTTCACTGTTACTAATACATTATTTATTTAGATATCGTTTGAATATCGACCCAACTCGAATTTTATAATAATATTATGTCTTTTATTTTCATACAAAATATTTAAATATCAGAAATTCGATGATAGTTGTCAGAATAACTTTGGTTTTTTGAAAGTTAAAGATATAACAGTTTTGCTCATAAGAAGGCCGATATAGATTTTAATAAACTGCAACCTCTACGCTAAATGTCACCAATAGAAAGTAAGTACACTTACATATATTAAATACATAAACAATTCTATCAATCCATTACATTAAGGTTCTGTCTAGTCTTAGAGTATTGTACATAGTTACTACCTTACTAACTATTAACTGCAACAATTTTAAAGTCCTGTACATGACTGACAATAATTAGGCTTGTTTTATTTACATCGAAATATTCCTTCATCGCTCTCAACTGGTAAGGTGGTAAGGTGCCTGACTGCCTATGGGCTTATTCTCCTATTTTATTCAAACCAAATTGCATTGGGATTGTCAAGTTTCTCACTCGCAAACTTAACACTGACTCAGTGGCGTGCATTGGTTTTCGGACTTGGTAGGCATTACACAAATGGGATTAGTAAAACGCATGTAAAACGCGATTATTTACCATACACTGCGGAATTGGCACATAATTATCTTCCCGAATCCATAAATAGATATATAGGTATACAATAACCAAAATATCTATTTTATAAGTACCTAACTATTTTAAATAACTTTACAAATAAGTTGTTTTATCACTATGAAGGTAACGTGTAAATAGAGAATGTATGAGTGTCCGGCTAGAGGCACTTGGCCTATGGGATGGTTAATATAGCTCGCAATTGTGCTTACACTATCTTGAAATATACATGATAGTAATTTTATTGTATTTATGTGGGTAACACACTAGATTTGATTTTATACTAAGTAATTACTGTACCGCGATCGTGTATACCTCACTGGGCTTAAAGCTTATACCTACTTACTCATGCAGTATTTAAAAAGTGATTTTGAGATTTCATATCGACACATTGAATAAAAGACAGTGTTTTAAAAGGAAATAGGCTTATCGTAATAGATAATTTTGATATAAGTACATTCGTAGGCTCGTGAAGACGTTGTTTACGTAAACATAACTAAGGCACCTACCTATTCGTCGAAAAACGTTTAAATCAATTATTTACTCACATAATTTTAACTCCACGATCTCCTCTTAACATTTTTAGGCAAATTTATCGGCACTTGGACTTTTATTTACCTCCACAATCATCTAATTGTTTTGTCAACAAACTAAAACTTACTAAAGTTGTTTGCATGTTGCAATTTCACCACAAACAAAACACTGTAATTTATCTAAATTCATGAAAAAGCCATTATATATGTAACACTTCCTAAAAAATCACTCGTAATTAAAGAAATTGTTTACCTTTGATTTTATATATGTCTAGATGGAGTGTCAAGACCCTGACAGCGTCGGTATTTTTTAGCGCCTATTCCTCACAATTGGCGCCAAAAGCCAACAGTGTCAATTGTGTTGTCAATGGAGACGCTTGTTTTTCTATCATAAAATAACGTAATAAAAATGGCGAAATGGGCTATTAAGGTGTGTAGAAATTACAGAGGCCGATTGAATATTAATAAATATGTATCCTATCACCCGTATGTTAAATAAATTATCATTAGTTCTGGAATAATGAATTGTTGAAACAAGTTGAAGTTGAAGTTGAAATGAAACAAGTCTGTGAAAACTAAATTTCCCACATTTACACATAAGACCGGTATGCTGGTAGGGCGATATTTTTAATGTTATGGTGGATAATGGATCTTCAGTTTTCTACGAATCGAAGTGTATTGTAGTACATTGAAATAAGCTTGTTTTTTTTTCGAATATTCCACCCATTTTGAATTTCAAGATGGCGGGCCTATTGACTCTTGCAAAATTCGACATGAGCGCCAGCATGTGTATACTTAATTACGTGCCTGCGCCGAGGAAATTTGAGGAGTTCCTTCGTCTGAAGTTAACCATGGGGATAGTGTTTAAATCATGGTGAACTTTAGAACGAGATATTATAGTTAAATGTGCATATTGATACCACAAAAACACGAAGTAAAATCTCAGTACATAGCTACTTATTATTAAAATACATTGAAATAAACACTTACCTAATCACAACGGTCATTCAACTAACATTCAGTATAAATGGATAATACAAACATACTTCATACTGTCTCCGAAATAGATAACATTGAAATTTCCCGTACGGTGGAATGCGACTCCTCAGAACTCCATAAACATATCAGAGTAAATAAAAGCGACCTCACAATAATATCTCAAAACATACGGAGTATTTATTGTAATTTTGACAACTTTGTTATCACTTTATCTACCCTTAGCTTTAAACCGGACATTATAATTTTAACGGAGTGTAGATTGCATGTTAGCAAAGCAATTCCGCAAATGGATAACTATCACTCGTATATGACGACTCGTCGACTGAACCAGAATGACGGCGTCGTTGTTTATGTTAAAAGCTCTTTACACCCTAAAGTTGAGGAAATTCAGCTAGTTCAAGCATCCGGTCTGCGATTAGACATATTGGGTAATCTTGTTTACTGTATCTACCGATCTCCCTCTAACTCAAATACCGACAGCTTTATTGACTCGCTCAGCACACAGTTAAACTCAGTAACATCACAAAAAAACATTATAATAGCTGGCGATATAAATATTAACCTCAGACATAAAGAGACCGAGTCTTCTCAAGAGTACAAAAGTAGAGTTAACTACCTAAATATGTTATCCTTTTTCGGTATACTTCCTGGACACACTTTGCCCACTAGGGAACAAAGCTGTCTTGACCATTTCATGATTAAGATACACAAAAGGTTCTCGACATCTATCGCTATCCTCCACACAACGGTGTCTGATCACTATACAACATTTATATCTATAACAAAGTTAAAAAATATTAAAATCGTAAAAAGAACCTCCTTTACTCTAAATTATGAACAAGCTTTAAAAGAGTTACAAGAACGACATTTATCAGATTTATTATTTTGTAACGATCCAAATTTATTAATCGACAGCTTTATTAATATGCTTACCAATGCTGTAAATGAAAATACTAGTATTAAAAAAATTCCAAGCAATCAACGCATCATAAAACCGTGGATTACGTCAGGCATTGTTCGCTGTATTAAAAACCGAAATAAACTGCAAAAACAAAATCGCAATGATCCTTATAACGACATGTTAAGAATAACTTATACCAGGTACAGGAACTACTGCAATAATCTAATAAAAAAATTGAAAAGAAAATATGAAAGAGAATTACTTGCACAATCAGTATCGAACAACAAATTACTATGGAAAAACATAAAAACCATCACATACACTAATAGATCAACAACTCAAAACATAGAATTACTAAACATAAAAGCAACCCCCATGGAGTCAATAAACCACGTTAATGATTATTTTGCTAATATTGGAAAACAACTTGCTCAAAAAATTTACCCGGAATTAAATAATATTACTCATAACCAAACGAATACAGTGCGTTCACAACTTAATTCCTTTGTATTACTAGATACGGACGATACTGAAGTAGATCGTATTCTGATGAACTTGAAAACTGATAGTGCCCCTGGATGGGATAATGTCTCGACAAAATTCTTAAAATACATAAGAAAGGAAGCTGTTCCTATTTTAACTCATCTTACTAATCTTTGTTTCCAAGAGGGTGTCTTCCCGGCTCCACTGAAACAGTCTGTGATAACCCCAGTTTACAAGGGAGGGGACAGTGACGATGTCAGCAACTACAGGCCTATTTCCGTTTTGCCATCGATATCTAAGGTGCTTGAAAAAATTATAAATATCAGACTGACTAATTACTTCAACAAATTTAATATTCTATCAAATTCACAGTTTGGCTTTAGGCAAGGTGTATGTACTGAAGATGCGGTAACTGCTTTAAGCTCTCTTGTAGCTGAGCACCTTGACAAGGGAAACAGATGCCTGTCTGTTTTCCTAGACCTCAAAAAAGCATTCGACACCGTCTCTGTCCCAATCCTTGTGAACAAGCTGGAAACAGCCGGAATAAGAGGGACGGCCCTCAGTTTAATCAAAGACTACCTCTCCGGCAGGAAACAAAGAGTAAAAATAGGACAGTACTCCAGTGACGAAGTAGATGTATCATACGGCGTCCCACAGGGTAGTGTTTTAGGGCCTACCCTATTTCTTCTGTACATTAATGACCTTTGTAATATGGAAATTAAAAATGCCAAAGTATTCTCATATGCCGATGATACATCTGTTGTGTTTTCTGGTTTATCCTGGCACGAAGTTAAACTGAATGCTGAAATAGGAATGGCTCGGGTTGCTGAATGGCTGAAATGTAACCTACTTTCCCTTAACACTAATAAAACAAACTATATGTGCTTTAGTATTAGTAACCGAACACAGCCTGTTGAAGACTTAGATTTAAAAGTACACATATGTGGAGACATGCCTACTACAAGCTGTAATTGTCCGTGCATTGAGAAGGTTGCCAAAACTAAATATCTTGGTGTTGTGGTAGATCAAGCACTTTCTTGGTACCCTCACCTTGAGCAAGTTGCCGGGAGAATACGAAAACTCAGTTGGATCTTTAAAACTCTCAGACATATTGTTCCAACTAAAACAGAGAGCTGCAAGAGCCGTCCTAGAAATCTCCTAAATGAAATCTATGTAGCACTTGTCCAGTCTGTATTATTATATTGTATCCCAATATGGGGCGGGGCGGCAAAAACTAATTTTATAGGCTTGGAACGAGCACAGCGAGCATTAATAAAAATAATGTATTTTAAAAATAAAAGATTCTCCACCGTTAGCTTGTACCAAATAAGTGATTTACTGTCTGTAAGGAAACTGTATGTAACTCAAACCATTCTCAAAATACACAAAACCCTACCATATAAAGAAAAATTTAAAAGGAGAAAAGATTTAGTTGTACAAGTTCCCCAAACTAAAACTAGATTTGCCTGCAAACAATTTAAGAAACGCTCATTTCAGCTCTATAACAAAATTAACAAGCATGTTTATGTATATAATAAAAGCTACCACGACTGTAAGAAAAGTATAATAGAATGGATAAAACCACTTACCTATGATGACACCGAGGCACTTCTGCAACAGGTTGCGTAGCCGAAACATACTACATATACACTTATGACCCTAACCATACACACCATACACCTCATCACAAACATTACACGCACAACACCACACCACACCAAACCACACACCACATCACACATCACCACACACCATACCACACCACACCACATCACACACCAAATACCATACCATACGCCGCACTACTTACCACACCAAACTATACACTACCTCACATACATTAACTAGTAATATGTTTCTTCTTTTTTTTTTTTTTTTTTTCTTTACCTTTATTATTACCTTAATTATATTATCCTTACTGTTAATAATGAAATTGCAACCTTTTTTTCTTTTTTTTTTTTTAATATTTTAATTTGTTTAATTTCTCAAGATTAGTTTATATAAGCTAAATACATGAAAATGTATGTACTTACATCACATATTTACCCCTAAGGTCACAGTACACTGTATTGACTCAAGTTAGTACAGTGTACGACAATGATGTGAAAGAGCGGAGCCTTCTAATACAGGCATTGTTTGCTTAAAAGGAGGCTCCAAACACGTCTAAATGTATGTAATTTTCTTTTGGCACAATAAACTATTTTGTATTTGTATTGTATTTGTATATAAAATGTTGAGTCACTACTCTTGACCGTTGATGAGTTCCCTCGTCTGGAGGCAACCGTGAGGGTGGTGTTAAGATCATGGTGAATTTTAGGAAGAGCTATCATGGTTAAATGTGTGTACAAAATGTTGAGTCTGTACTGTTAACCATTGAGGAGTTCCTTCGTCTGGAGTCAACCCTGGGTTACAATTCGGTCACGCTTATCATGAAAATGTATTGTCTTTGGAACTGAACCAACGTGAAAAATTTTAGCTCCGTAAGAAAAAGAAAGTGCCATAGCCAATTGCTTGTAATAAAAAAAAAAACATTGTCTTCATAATATATAAATAGTACCAAACACAATAATTATGTACCTATTATATAAAAATAATTTTTATTTCGAGTTAAAAGATAGACTGTACCACGTTGGGCAATTTACCCCATTTTAGTTGTAATGTTTATCAACTGGTATCATTACGCACGCATTCATGCAAAAAAAAAAAAAACAATTGGCACGTTGTTTTTTGTTTCAATGTAGCGCCAGACTCCATCTAGATAATCTAAGTTGTTTACATTGTTTGCACTAAAATAAAAATCGCGCGCGTAAAGGACATATAGCCGACTGTGCAGGGTTACCAGACTTATAAAACTTTTTACCCGTACTAAAACTGTTTTAATCCGTATTTTAATTTGTATAAAAATCGTTTTGTCATAAGAACTATAATATAACACATAAAAGTTTACTTTACTTTAAAAAAAATAGGAATAGGCTAAAATATAGTACGAAATCTAATGAAGAAATATATTTTTTAATAAAAAATTGTGTCTAATGTTGTCTAAGTAACATATAAACAGGGAGATTTTTATGAATTTGGCAACATTGCTCAACATTCGACGGAGAAGAAAGAATAAAGAATGCTTGCTCTCTTTCTGATTTGCTTAAGAACTATGAGTCTATAACAGCCAATAAGAGACTCGGAAGTGTAATGCATTAGATTGCAGCATGAATGCAGCCAATATTGATCAAAGTAGGCTTGCCTACTTTGGTCGTCTAATTTGCGAATGTCAAATGTCAGTGTAATACGTATGGAAAAAGTGGATTTCTATTTCGGTCGTATTATTCTAAAGAAGTGTCTGTGTGTATACGATTACGCAAAATATTTTATAGTGTGCGTGGATTTAGTAGGCAGCTCGAGCGACTGCCTACTATTGCGTCATGCTATGAATGGACGATCGTAGGTATATTTTTGTGATGGATACTAAAAGTATTTTATTCGTGTAGTATATTTTGAAGTATAATTATTGTTTTATATTAATTGGTATGACGAATTATTTTATTTTATTAGTTAATATAATGTATTGAATTGTTGAATTTATATGAGGTAGGCACTGCCTAATTGCCTATATGGGATGCACGCCACTGCACTGACTCCAAACTATTTTAAAATTGTGTCCATTGGGAGGAGCTAACTGAGATCAAAAGATAGTCAGCCTTATTTTATCAATAAAACGTTTACGTTAAATCAATATTAATTTTGCATTGGACTTGTTCCATTAGAATTGAAATTAAATTTGAGAGCAAGCCACCTGATGGAGTGGTAGCATTGTTGTATGGCAATGCTTATTTTTAACCGATTTTAAAAAGGAGGAGTTTCTTTGTTCATCTGTATGAAATTCTTTTTTTTACTTTTATGTATGTTCAATGATTTCACCGTCAATTGTGAACCGATTATGAAATTTATTTTTATTCACTTCACTTTACATAAGCGTAGTGGAAGTCGGTGCCATATACTATGCGATCGCTTATTTTTTTTTTTAACGGGACAAGCCCACTGTATAGGTCAGGATCTCCGACGAGGCGAAATAATACCTTAAACACTACTATGTATAAACTTTTTTAATAAAAATAAAAAAGATAAACTAAAACTATATTATTTACAAGAGAGGAATGTACATTGTAAAAGGGCGGCAAAATATGTGTGTAGAACTCTGCATTCGTAATACAAAAAAGCCCTGGAATGTGGCCATAGACTAAGAAATGTAAACAGAAAAGAGTATATCACACAATTAGTGTCTTAGCTATGGCCACACCGATTTCTGTCGCTTACACACCCCACCCTAGTGCTGCACTAACAGCACTTATCATTCCAAAGGAGAATATAGCGACACCTAAAAAACCATGAATTGAAACCTAACTGCGATCTACTGCAGCACTTCGCACTCCGCCAAACTTTCCAGGAAATACCTTCTTTAAGATAGACAGTTCGACCGCAACTAACGTTACATGGTGCATCAGGGTTGGCAATCCATCCCAAAGAGTATAAAACCACTACGATGATCTTTTTGGAAGACTTTCTATATGCCCACCCTAGTGAAGGCTGGTTTAAAGTATTAAGCTCCGTACTCAATGTGCCATGGATCCATGGATCGTAGGTGTTTAACAAAATAATGATGCATGTAAGAGAGCATTTATTGTGCTGAAGTACAGTTATCGCCTTGTTCGTTACGTTTTTTATTTATATACAGCACTGCAGACTGCAGACTGCAGACTGCAGACTGCAGACATTCTTCTGTACCTCCATTCTTCCATTTGGTACTCACCCAATTATTAATCAAAGCGGTGAGCTAAGTACAGCTTGTAATAGCGTAGGCTGTGGGTACTACAACGTTGTGTGAGTTGCGCCAACGTATTAATCAGCTGTTTTCATTCGATGTGTGGACTGTAGTGTTTGTGCTGACCTGGCAACCATTGCTGCCGCTTGCAACTCCAACCAACGACAAACAGCAACTGCGCATTTAGTTTACACCAATGCATCACCAAATATAATATTAAGTAGTTACATTTGTTGCTAGTAAGCCAGTCTGTGTTGTCTTCACCATGATGAGACTGACTTTTATATGTTTTAATTGTAATTATCCTAATTACTTAGCCAAATATTTAATACGACTTCGGAACTTGTATGCGTATTGTTCGTTTCGAAATGTATTACTCTGTAAGTTACGTAGCCTCGACATTGCCATACGTTCTGAATCAGGCATCTTACTGTCCACATCCTTTCAAGGCACACCTACGTGCCATCGATCATCGATTAATTTAGCCGTTTGTTCTAGTCCATGCAGATCATCGGAGTTCTGGCGCGCCTCCCCGGATACTCCCATAGATTATGATAGGAAATGACTTTCTTACCATTTTGTGCAGGTCTTCTAATGAGGTGTTTGCCGACTCTGATTGTACCTCGGTAACGTGCAGTGAAGTGAAACATGCGCGCGCTGACAGTGATGCCGGCACTGGCCCATGGACGCACCAGCCCAGCGGAGTACGAGTGGCACAAGGATCGTTACGTTTGCCGACTTTAATATCTAAAGGTAATAACAAATTATAATTATCCTGACCAATTAATATTTCAGGTTTAAAATTACTATAACAAAATTCGTTTTTAATGCTACATAAATGAGCGTAATTATTAAAGTTAATTAAACTATGGTTTTGTACAGGTACACTTAAATCTTTAAAACTGCGAACAGTAATATTAAAGTTCTCACCATTGTGGTTCGCAATACAAACGTTCATGATGTCTGTGTCGCACTCAACCGCGCTGTTGTCCCATGCGCCGCACATGCGCAGCGTCTCCCGCTGCCCGCGTAAGCCGGCTCGGGAAGCAAGCTCTGAGCTAATAAGGGACACAGTAGATCCATCATCTAATAAAGCACTAGTGTTAAAAATACCATTAGGACCGTGAACACTTATAGGCACTGCTTTTAACAACACTTTACACTCGCTGCTTATAATATTGTTCACTGTTTTAGTTGTTGCCGACTGTTCGACTGTAGTACTGTTGTCACTAACATGCACATTAGGATTAATAACTGTTTGATGTAAGTTGTAATGTAATAACTTATGATGAGTCTGTTTACAATTGTTGACGTTGCATGCTGCTGCCGGACAAGTTGCTCGATCGTGATTTGAATCTATGCATTTGTAGCATAAACGGTTTCTTTTAACAAATGTCAAACGATCTCTGCGTAATGCTTTACAAAACTTCTTACAATCTTGCAACTTGTGAGATGATATACGGCAATATAGACTTTTGTTATTACTGTTTTTACTATGGTTATTTCTATTTAATAAAACTGCATGTGTACCTTCTGTCTATTTCTTGTTGTAGTGGTCGTTATCACCGGTGTTTTTAATGTTCAACAAAGTCATACTTGTCAAAGATACTTTTGTAGCTTCTTTACTTATAAACTCTGAAATATCAATTAATGTCGGTCGTTTACGTTGCTTGATGACTGTGTAACCGTAATCTGCCCATTTTGATAGTAAAATTGGTGGCAATTTAGATAAGATGCATGTATTTAGGCTTGTTCCATTCAGTTATTCATCTCGACCGATGACTTTAATAGCGGCTACGCAGTTTTGTACTTTAATTGAAAAAGGTATGATATCCTTGTGATATTCTTGTGACACTGAATGTAATTTCTTAATGTCTACCATAATGCGTGACAGTATGACGTCAGGATTCCCAAACTGTAGCTCAACTGTGGACATTACCGTCTCAGGTGAGGAAACACTTATGAGCAGGGCTGAGACGGCTTCGCGAGCTGATCCTTTAAGACACTTTCTTAGGCGCCACATTTTTTCATTATCTTTGAAATGACAAACCTTAGACGACTCTTCTTACGCCTGTTTAAAATGAAGCCAATCCATTGGGTCACCAAAAAACAATGGTAAGTCTGTTGGTGTGCATATTCAGCTTACCAGGTTTAAGTAGAGACTGTTGCTTGTAGAGGCGGCTGCCAGTTCCTTCAGTGCGCTAGCCAATAGGTGAAGTGTACCATCAGTGCCGACATCTTGTGTTGCCGGCGGGCACAGCAGGTCCGTAGTATGACCCTTGTCGTGGACGGGCTGAGCTTCACACTCACCATGGCTGGGCTCCAACCACTCTCCTACACCCTTCGTTGTGTACTCCAACTGTACACTAGCCTCGTCGTCTAACTCCGCTAGGTTTGCCGCCAACCGTTTGTTTATCAAATCCATCTCTATTTTAGCTTTAGCTTCCGCAGCCTCTAGCTCCAGCTTAGCTTTCCGTGCATGCACTGAGGAAGCTGAGGACCTCATAGACCTGGGTCTGGAGACTGTATGAGATGTTGAAGTCATAGTCTGCGTTACATTTACGCAAACTTCATCCTTTAGCGTAAAGGTATTATCAATTTTATCTTTACTAACTTGTTCCCCGCTAGCTAGTAGTGCTGGTGCCTCTTGTGAAGACATGACCTCCGGCGTATGTTCCTTTTCCTTCCGCAAGGTTCTCCGTGTGTTCACCATCTTCGGTGAGTGGAACATATCACTTAGATCCGGCTCGAAGGACCAACTGTATAGGTCAAGAAATAATACCTTAAACACTACTATGTATAAACGTGTTTAATAAAAATAAAAAAGATAAACTAAAACTATATTATTTACAAGAGAGGAATGTACATTGTAAAAGGGCGGCAAAATATGTGTGTAGAACTCTGCATTCGTAATACAAAAAAGCCCTGGAATGTGGCCATAGACTAAGAAATGTAAACAGAAAAGAGTATATCATACAATTAGTGTCTTAGCTATGGCCACACCGATTTCTGTCGCTTACACCCACCACTCATGCTCATCATAGTAACACCTGTAAACCAGGATCATGTCTCAACTGTCTTGGAACTTGCAACGAAATTAATCATAAAAGAATATATAGGAGGAGTAGGAATATTAATTTAGTTCCCACTCCCTTCCATAGCAAGCGGGAGACACAAAGACTAGTACGCCAGAAGCATAAAAAAGGGATCCACAACTGAGATAAGCCCAGTCGCCAAGCACCACGGCTATAAAAGTTAAAACTAATGGGTCATGTCTGTTATTTTGATTCCAATAGTAATAGCTTATAAATATTGTCAAATTTTCCTTCTATTTTCCCTGATCTTACAGATAACGAATATGTTTGAGACAAAGACATAAAATGCAAAACATATGCCATCAAAAACATAACTGTAAAAAAACTAAGTCTCGCGACTCAGCTTTTCTACCGTAAAAAATTGTGAGATCCATATAATACCAAGTCGATTGTTTTATTAAGTTCCTACTTCAGGGACCTTCTGTCTTAAGTTATTACGTAAACAGCTAACCGAACAACATCTTATATTTAACCATATGAACACCAAATCTTTAAAAATCTTTTATGTTCTAAATAAAATAGATTGACTTGGCAATCGCACTAAACAATTTTATTTAAGGGGATTACATCGCCCAAAACCCAAAAATAGCCCATGTTTAAAGCATTTTGTTGACGAACCCCTTGGAGCGATAATCTTGTAAACTATATATGTTATACTTAAGGTCTTTTAAAATAATCTGTATTGAACAGATTTCAATAAATTTGCTCAAATATTGAGATATAAGGGTTTTAAGAAGGCCTTTTCAAATTTTTATCTCAAATTGTTGGTATAACGGCATAATAGTCAGACATGAATTATATACCAAAAAAAGGTAATTAATTTAATTTTTAACAATCCGTACTTACAAATTTTCTAATTACGTCTTAGTTTTTGAAATATTTACGAAAAACCGAAATATTCACTACCGCCCCGCGTGAAGCACCCCCGCTGGGCCTGTTGCGCATACTCAGGGCGCATACATCAATGTCAATCAGTGTCCAGAGGACACTTCGGACGGGTATACGTGCGTCATTTTTGAAAATTAAATCGAAAAATTATTAATTTTGAATGAATTTTCAATTAAACTATATTTTAAATATAACAAACATAAATATTCCGTAAAATAATACAATTAATAAGGTATGTAGCGACATCTACCCGTCGAAGGACGAACCATGATGACATTCCTGCATCGCGCTAGCGAAGTAATCACACGCGCTAGCTATATATACAGCCGCCCCGAGTTGAGAAGTGGGGTGCCGCGGCCCACCAGGAATACCACCGCCTGGTTGGAAGATCTTCCTTTTCGTTGGAGGAACTCCACATCCCTTCCTCCACAGGTATGTATAAGTATAAAAACAACTTTGTAATTTAGTTTTGATTTTTGAATGTGTCATAGAGTAAGCTGCAGATATGACTTAAAGTCAAGTACCTATCTACTTAAATCGAAATTTTTGAGAAAGCATAAATTCGGTTTTATAATTAAAAGCATTTAAAGGGATTAATCCTTGTCAAAGTATTAAAAAATAGTCTAGGTTTAAAAACCAATTCACCCATTTCAGTAAAATCCCAGTTCCGCGTCCGCACAGGTCCACATCAGTGCTTCAATTTACACATGTTATGTTATTACCCAGTTCTCTAAGAATCTTCAGGAAGAGCAGCAGCAAGATAGCTGTCAGAAAGTTGTTTCAATATTCTTCTGCAGAAACTAGGAAGTAAATTAGTAATGAAAGATAGTTTTTAGTGGAGGGTTCCAAGAGCGGTGTCCGAGATAGAATAAAAATATCGTTGTCGCTGATTACATCCAGCCAGGTGTAGATGCGTTCATAGATGATAATGATAACGGAATTATATGGATGAAAGAATAATTATTGTCACGGTGGCGATACTCTGCCGGAACTGTGACCTCACTGATTTGTGTAAAAACGGTCTTAAATCCCGTCGTATTACTTGGTGCAATTACCATGTAAAAATATAAGTATAACATTTTTTATGTCTATGTTTTGTTTATCTTTTTTACTTGTTTAGATTTCAATAAATTTGCCCAATTTTTGATAAATAACTGATTTAAATAGGATTTTTTCAAACTTCTATTTCAATGTCTCTCTATAACGGTGAATTGTTAGACATAGCTTTTATAAAAAGAAATTGTACAATAGTCGATAGTACAGGGTGCCTGCAATTAGGTTAGTGCCTTCGACGTGTTGCACTGTACTAGCTTAGCCACAGTTGTCGTGTCCTCCTCTTCTGAAAATGGGCGCTCGGTGCCATCACCAAAACCAATCGTATCCCAGAATTATCTGCCAGCGGGAACGTCAAGAAACCATGTCTTCTCTCGAGTCAGGAGACAAAGTCCCGGTTGGATATCCACTAGTTACTTCATTATATTGATCCGAAACATGAAATATTTTTTACTTGAAAATAATCTGGTATTTCATTAGAATGCTTGTTTTAGTCCGAACAATATGAAGATTTACCTTATTTGATAATTCAAGAAGGACCACCACTAGCCGAAAATAAAAACATAATTTGTGGACGCCGAGTGATAGACATTGCTTACTTATATTCTAAAATACAATAAATAGGCAGTCACGGTACTTTTGGTTGTGTGCATGCAAAGTTTAGAATTAATAGGAGAAAAACACACATCAACATTTTTCGTACAATATTCGATGTGCCAAGAGAAGTTTTCTTTTTGTAACGTCACTTGCGATTTGAATATCAATATAGCAGCGGTTGCAGGTGCCGTGTCTATTGGAATAGGGTATTCTCAATTAGAAGGACTCTTATCAGCATTGGATTTGACCGTAATGACTGACCAGAAACGATATGACGTTGTTTCCAACGCCTGGGAAAAGGCACTAACGACGTCAATGATTGAGACAGCTGAAGTAGAAAAAAAATGCTTTAGAAAAAGGTCGGGTCAGCAAATATGGCATTCCAATCATAGATGTGGTTGTATGGATGCTGGAGTAAAAGATCGTATAAAAAATACTACTCAGCACTATGAGGAGCTGCTGCTGAAGAGAAAAAAAGAAAATGTTGTTTCTTTGTATAAAAAATAAGTACTGCAGCATTTATGTGCGCAGGATCTTAATATAAAACTAAATCCAAGAATTAATCAATGCTTCAAATTTTTTTTGAGATCATCAACCAATATGGAATCAGCTATAATTGTAGAAGGATTTAAAATTTTAAAGTATCCGTCGAAATGTACGGTCTGATTTATGTTCGCCTTATTTCTGATGGGGACTCTAGCACGTATGCGAAAATTTTAGAAGCAAGACCGTATTCGCAGTTTACAGTTGAAAAGGTTGAATGTCGGAACCACTTCTATCAAAAACCAAACTTATAAAATTATGGACGATCAAATGAAAGTTATCACAACCGTATCCAGTCTACATAACTCGTACAAAATGCCTAGAAGAATCAAAAGAATTTAGTTTCACTGAGAGTAAGTAAAATAGGCAAAGATGTTATCATTATTTTTTCACATCTGTGTTCTTACTTGATGATTTAAAATTCTTCTATTCAAAATACTGTTATGTGTTTGGAAAGACGCCCTCTGGTGTGATTCGAAGAACACTGGTTTAGAGGTCGAATCCTCAAAGTCATTGGGCGATGTAATAGCCTTAATATAATATGCCTTATACTTATGAGATACATTGTGTTTTCATGCGCCAGTCAAGAGGTTAAATTTAACAGAGGATCAACTTGAACTAATGTACGGCACTCACTGTGGTACTCAAAGTTTTTTAAAATTAATGAATTAAATGATAAATGATTTTATTTCTGCAAATAGGTTTTTAAAAAACACTTTTACACGTCATTTTTTATATACTAATTTCAATGATGGTGTCGGCATTTCCTAACTGACTACCTCTGAGAAGAAATGCCGAAACAAACTCAGGGGTCAATGTCTCTTTTAAAGTCCAGACAAACGTAAGTTTGAGTGAGAACAATGTAGGTCGTCCGAGATGGTTTTTTTTTAAGAAAAAAAATCCAATGCCGGCTTGAGTCGACCTGTCCTGACAGACGCCCCGTCTCGTACCATCTGCAGGACATTTGGGTAGGCCGTGTGAGATACTCAAACCGTCAGACATATAATATAGAGAAAAAGTTAAAAAAAAAAAAAACCTACATTATTCTCACACTTACAAGTAAAGTTATAACATTGTAAACAATGTAGGTAGCCTGAGATGGTTTTTTGATGAAATAACCAAAGCCGGATTGAGTCCACCTGTCCTGACAGACCCGTCTCGTACCATCTGTAGGACATTTGGGTAGGCGGTAAAAAAATGACTCAAACCGCCAGTCTACCTATACTGTACAGTATGCTCACATTGAAAATTATTCATGTCAGTTTGTAAAAAAATTAATAATAATAATAATAATAATCATTTATTTGCATTGTAAGGGGGCAACTCGAGAGACAAATGAAACGACTCAATGCTGGATATAAACTGAGTATAATTAAAGAAGACATGATTTATATAACTAGGATATCTAGTACATGTTATATCTATATTAACTTCTACACTACATCTCCCTCCCTGAAATAAGGTACAGAAAGTTGACAACATAAGTTAAATTGATCTCTTATTTTGCCTTTAATTTCGGCGTGCAAATGCATATAAATACATAGTTTAAGTTATATTCTTCTTAACCATGCACTCATCAAACTAAAAGTGACAATATAATAATGAAAACTAATAAAAACAATAATCCTTTCAATAATAAATGTCAATAATACCCATGTCACTTATAATAATCATGTCAAGAATTATAACATCAAAATTAAAGTAAAAAGTGACAATACGTATAATAATTATAACCAGTAAAAATAGTAATCGCAAATATCAATAATAAATGTTAATAATACTCATGTCAATTATAAAAATCATATCAAGACTTACAATTTGTATCCTAAAAACCCACATTATTAAAATAAAAAATAGATCAAATGATCAAGGTATGTCAATAATTAGGACAAATAATATAAAAAATAAAAGTGAATTTCTAATGTCATGGTAAAAAAAAAAACAATTAATTAATTAAGCCCAAGCATTTTTGTCCTGTAAATAGTCTAAAACTGTATAGTACCCTTTTCTACAAAGGTTTCGTTTAATAACAGACTTGAATTTATTCATACTTAATTTTTGAATGTTATTTGGGATCTTGTTATAAAATCGTATGCATTGACAATGAAATGAGTTGCTAATTTTTGTAAGTCTAGTGGCTGGTACAATGAATTTATGCTTATTTCTAGTATTAATATTGTGATCATCACTGTTTCTTATGAAAAGATTTATATTTTTATGAGCATACAGTAAATTTTCGTATATATATTGCGATGAGACAGTCATTATATTAATTTCTTTAAATTTATCCCTTAGTGAGTGTCTGGGACTTAACTGTTAAATTGCCCGAACTGCCCTTTTCTGCAGCACGAAAATAGTGTTTATGTCGGCAGCGTTCCCCCATAACAGGATACCGTACGACATAACACTATGAAAATAACTAAAATAAACGAGTCTTGCTGTATCAACGTCAGTTAGGTTTCTAATTTTCATTACGGCGTATGCTGCAGAGCTGAGCCTTTTGGACAATTTATGTATGTGTGGGCCCCACTGTAGCTTAGCATCTAAAGTTATACCCAAAAAGACTGTATTGTCTACAAGTTCCAACTCTTCATCCTTCATCTGTACACTAGTTTTCACATGTCTAACGTTGGGTGTTGTAAATTTAACGCATTTAGTTTTCTTCTCGTTTAAAAGTAAATTATTAACATTAAACCAGTGGACCACTTTGGAGAGAGCACTATTTACATCTTCAGAAATCAGCACTTGACGCTTAAGTTTAAATAAAAGTGAGGTATCATCTGCAAACAGTACTATCTCATGTGTATCCTTAACAAGGTAAGGCAGGTCATTTATATAAACGAGAAATAAGAAAGGACCAAGAATTGAACCTTGCGGAACCCCCATAGTTACCAGAGATCCCGGTGATTTATTGCCATTTATATCAACCCTCTGAATCCTAACACTCAAATAAGAAGTGAGAAGATTCAGAGCATCGTCTCTTACACCATAATGATATAATTTCCTGATCAATGTTTCATGAAAAACACAATCAAACGCCTTGGACAAGTCACAAAAAATACCCAATGCATCGCGTGAATCCTCCCAGGCATCGAATATATGTCCTACGAGTTCAACACCAGCATCGGTAGTTGAACGACCCTTTGTGAATCCAAATTGTTTACTGTGAAGTAGTTTATTTTTATTAAAAAAACTTAACATTTGCTCTAAAATAACTTTTTCAAAAACTTTACTAAAAGTGGGTAGCACCGATATCGGTCTAAAGTTTGAAGGGTCGGAGGTACTACCCGATTTGAATAATGGTATAATTTTACTGCTTTTCATTAGATCAGGAAATTTGCCGCAATCGATACTACTATTAAAAATTAATGCTAAGCTAGGTGCTACAAGATCAATAATTGATTTAGTCAGTTCAACTGAATGACCCCACAAGTCGGCGGTCTTTATAACATTCAATGTATTAAAAGTTTTTTTAATATCCAGACAATTTACATACCGAAATTTAAATAATTTATTGCAAGTGTTGACATTTTGCTGAAGAAGTGTCTCTGCAATATCAGGAGAGGAATTCAAGTGTTTAGTAGTTGAAACTGGAATGCTAGTAAAGAAGGTCTCAAAAGCTGAGGCTACTTGTATATCAGATTGTATCAGGTGGTCGTTAATCACAAGGCTGTAGTTACTGTCCCGGCTCCTAACTTTTCCAGTTTCACTATTAATTATGCTCCAAGTTGTTTTAACAATATTATTACTATTTTTTATCTTACAACCAAGGTAACATGACTTGGCTATACAACAAATCTTTTTAAATAATTTTGAGTATTGTTTTACATATTCATTAAATGCAATCGTGATAAATGTTCGTTCATTATACAACTCATATAGTCTCCTCCTACTTACATGAATGCCAACTGTAGCCCATTCACTAAAAGAAGCTTTACTCTTAACCACAATCGTCTTGGGAGTGAATGTTGAATCGTATTCTTTACAATAGGAATAAAAAAAAGACTTATATAAATCATTAGAATCATTTGGATCATGGTTCATTTTTAAAAGAGGTAATCTACTAGAAAGTTTGTTTTTGAACATTTTCAAGCGATTGGCAGTTTTGGGGTTAACAGTTATGCTCTTTTTAGCTACTTTCCTGTTATGATTTGGAATTGAAATTAACTGTCCACAATGATCAGACTCAAGTAAATTAATTATTTGTTTATGTTGGGGCGTAATATCTGTATAAATGTTATCTAGGCATGTGGCTGTAGTAGGTGTAATCCTGGTAGGCTCCAGGAACAAGTTTTCAAGATTGTATGACTTAAACAGGTTTTTTATTTTACTGCATGTAACTGAATTTTCTAAAATATTGACATTAAAGTCACCACATGTGATGATAGTTTTACTCAACCTACACAGTTTATGCAAAACTTCATCCATGATCTTTTCAAAACTGTCATACAATGCTGAAGGGGGTCTATAGACACTTAATACAATAAAATGCTCTAATTCCACGCAGGCTATTTCAATAGATCGCTCAACAGAGAGGCTCACTATATCTTTGCGTTCCTTAAACTTAAGCTGATTACTAACAATTATTAATGAGCCACCATGGATAGCATTTTCTCTATTGAACGAGCTACCCACCTGGTGGTTACTGAAGTTGAACATGACCTGATGACTCTTAAGCCAATGTTCTGTAATACAAAGAATGTCAATATTATTACAGCCCATGAACAATTCAATTTCTAAGTCTTTGCCCATAATTCCTTGTATATTTTGTATGTACCCCTTTAATTAATCCCTTTAATTAATTACTTACCCCTTTATTTCTCTATAGAATTACATTTATATAGAGATTATTTAAAATTGTATACTCATACTGACTGATACAATGTGTGTAAGATAAATAAAACATGATGTGTGTATACCTGCGATATCGCAGTAAGACCCAAAGGTTGCCTAGAAGAAAGAAGCCGCATTTCCGTGACGGACGGGAAGCGTGGAAGCCGCGGCGCGGGCATGCGACGTCCGCCGGCCGCGGTTATGATCATTATTGTTCTTTCTTTCATGGCGATTTAGTCTACTTAATAAACACGAATTTCCCCAAGCACGATTTTTTAAAGGTAACCGAGGTTTGAGGGTGCACTTCGGGAAAGTTCACAAATCCCAAAATGCGCCCTCTAGCCCTGATCCTACGCCCATAACATCGACCCCTTCTAGTTTAATTTCTGGCAAAGGATATCAAAATTAAAAAATTCTGTGCCCGATTTAAAGAGAGTTCCTCGAGGTGCAAGACCATCAGTTGCTCTAGAATTGGCATGATGTGTACGTCTTGCAACTCAAGAGAACTCCGTGAGTGCTTGGGAACAATTACTTACCTTCACTAACAGAATTCTCCACATACAAAAGAAACTAGTTTACATTTAGTAGTGTTTAAGGTTTTATTTCGCCTCGCGGAGATCCTGACCTATACACTATCATTGACATTTTGTATGGGGCCAATCTATGTGCCTTTCACAAAAGGGGTGGTGGCATTCGTCCCATTGCCCACTAGTAGGCACCACTTTTCGGCGTACAGCAGCCATAATTTGCTGTAGATACTACAGTGAGTCTTTATCCAGCAAATTTCAGCCCCTACAGCTTGGCTTCGGTTCGAAGGGGAGCTGTGAGGCTGCTGTACATTCTTTTTCGACATTTATTATTAAATTCAGGAAAAGGCGAGGTCATAAGTTGACATTAAAAATGCTTTTAATTCCGTAAACAAAGACAACTTGTTGGCAGGAATAAAAAATGAAGTACCCAAAATTTACAGTTACCTTTGGCAATGCTACAAAAAGCCCTCCAAATTAGTCTATAAGGGTAATCTTCGACGATACTAGCGCATTTTGAGGTGACGTGCGAGATTATGACCCACAAACAAGAGTTCTGAGTTAAGTCACTTTAATTGTAAGGGTGCGCTATATAATCTAAGGGTGCGCTATATAATCTGTAGAATTCAGGTATTCCCTAGGATACCTACAAAATCGAAACATATAACTATTTTACGAAATCTTGACTTTCTGAAGATTAAGTAACTGTTATGTAACCTACTAAAACAGTTTCCTACAGTTTAGTGGCGCCGCGCCGACTGTGCCGCGCTGCCCCCGCCGCCCCCCGCCGGCCTCCGGCGGCATGCAGCGCTCGCAGCCGCGCCACCGCCGCGCCGCACTCCCGGCGTCAGCTTGCGGTGGAACAGGGCAGTCAATGTTCGCGGGGGCTCTACGCGGCTCAACGTTGAGTCGCTTCTCATAATAGGTACAAACTGATGACATGCGATATAGTTCTAGGCCCGTGTATCGTTAGTTACTTAGCGTTGGGACACAGTGTTCTAGTAATGTGTAACGTGGTGTGAGCGTGCGGCAGGCGTGAGTGTTGCAGTCGGCGGCTGTGAAGCGCGGTAGTGCGGGTAGTGCACAATATGTCCATACAAGGCTGGGTCAATGGACGGGCTCCGCACGGCCGGCGCGCATGCGCTGGGCGTGCGTCAGCCGTCGATCGTCCGCCGCAGCCGCGTCCCCGCCTGAAGGCCCACTGTGCCCGTTGTGCGCACCGATAACTCCTTGCTACTGTTTGTTTATCAAAGTATTTATTTATAAATATTTAAAGTACGTAAGTAAATCAACGTAAACGTTAGGTAGGTACTGTGAAATCTCGTATATTAGTAAAACCTAGGTTTTATTTCTAAATCAGCACATTTAACAACATTCTTTACTCTGATAATATTTATGAATACTGTCTGAATTTGGTAACTGCTGCTATGAATGTTATTCATATTATTAGGCTCAGCTCAGGTGTCTAACACAGAAACGATTTTTTAATTCCCTTCAAGAAAGGAGGAGGTTATGTATTCCGTGCGTATATTTTATGTATGTACATATGTATTATGTACACTGTCAATTATTACAGGTGGACAAAAAAGTTTTTTCAAAGATAAAACATATTTCGAAAAAAAAAATATGAGGTGTTCCCATTGTCGCCAAGTCAAGATCTGATGATGAGATCCCGAGGAAATTTAAGAAAACTATTTATTCATTATTATTAAATTGCTATGCGTGTAGTTGATGTTTGACCACTAACGAGGTTGAGAGGGAGGGCGAGCATCGGCCCTCCCTTCCCTGCTATTATTGTTCAAAATTAAATATATCGTGTCAGGTATCGTTTCAAAAGGAGTTTTGTAAGAATTTCAAATATTAGTCTTATCAAAGTATAGAGGTGGGGCGAGTGAATTCTAGGAACCACTAAAAATCGCGAAAAAAGATTTTTTATAAAAACCGCCTTGAAAAATACTTATTAATTATTCACTTCACTTAACATACGCAAAGTTGAAATCGGCGCCAAATCCCAACATTAATGAACTAAGATAGTCGAATGGTACTTTTAACGAAGCGAACTCACAGGATTTGGTGCCGATTTCAACTTTGCGTATGCCAACTGTCAAGTGAAGTGAATATAACCTTTTATTTTTCACTTTTTAGTTAGTGTTTTTTGAAGGCGGTTCTTTTTAATCCAATTTTTTTAAGAATCACATACCTACTATACATAATATGTATCATGTCTTTTTTTAATTATTTATTTATTTAGTTTTTTTATTTAACTTAAGTTCTTTTAAAAATGTATAAATTGTGCGTACAATTTTTTTTATTTTTTTTTTAAAAAAAAAACGTCGCCCCACACTAGGAATTTCTCCTGTGTTGTGGGTGCGTTTCACAAACATGAAATATCACATACACAAACACCCAGACTCGGGACAATCAAATGTGGATCGCACAAATTTTTGCCCCGTGCGGGAATCGAACCCGCAACCCTTAGCGCAGCAGTCTAATCGCTTAGCCACTACGCCAATCAGGTCGTCGAAGTCAATATGGCCGATGTATCTTGGCGGTCCTGAAGTTAGCCGATTAGCTGCGCGATGGATCTTTTACGAACGAAATCGTGTACTGCGGAGCTACTCGGCTAACTTCAGGACCGCCAAGATACGTCGGTCATACTTTAATGTGTGTTGTTTATAAAAAAGTATGCTTCAGCCGTACAACCAACGAGAACGTCCCAGACTTTCACGACTTTACGTATTATTTGATCAAATATTTAGTAACGCGCAGTGGAAGGAATATAAAATGATTATTATTTACCAGCTTTAAACATGAAGAAAAAAAAAGAACTCGGTTTTCCTAAAAGCAGCAGATGCCATAACATTGTGTTGTGTATTTATCATACCTTGATCCTTTAACAAATGAATATTGTTAAAGCGACAAGTCTAATGGAATAGCTGAGGATGAAGCGCCGCTCTTCCAGTTCTAAGAACTCGCTCGATTTCGTGTTGTGAGTAGCGCCGCCGGCGGAGCGGCGCGCGACGTCGCAGCTCTCCGGAACCCGTCCTGTTCCAACTAACGTCGTTCGTAAACAGCGTGACGTATCTACTCACGTTCACTAGCCAGTGGCCACTCACTGCACTCGATAGTGTACCCATAGTAAGAGAAAGCGCAGACCTTATAATTTGCGCCTGTGTCCGTTTTAGAGTATTGACTTGTAGTAGGTATGTGGTATATACCACAAGTCAATACTCTATAACGAACACTTCTAGAGCAGTTCATGAACTTAAAATACTTTGCACGTATTAAGGTAAAGTAATCCAATTAAAAGATAAATCAATTAATATATTTAATATTATTTCTTGTAAATTACGCTCCATCCACGTTATAGAATGATGGTGACTTGGATAGTTCCATTGTTACAGAAGCGGTTCATATGTTTTGGTGGTGACGTGTGCGCGAGCAGGACACAAGCTCGAGTCACAACCGTTATACGCTTATGTTGATTAATGAAAACAATTTAAACTAATAGAGAGCAGGAATCAGTGGCTTGCTCTGTATCCGTCGCGTAGATTCTTTGTAGAGTCCGCCTCCATTCTTGATCTGCGTGGTATGAATCATGGTAGGTACTAATTAACAAAATTTCCTAATAAAGCTTCACGTAGAGAATCTAACTAGACTCGCTGGCTACACCTGGTGAAGTTTGTTCGGCCACAGCAGTCAGGAGTCACTCAGTCAGTTCGTCGGGACTGAGCTAGAACATGCTTTGGGTGGTTAAAACGTCAAAAATCGCTGTTAGGTTGTTCAGGGCGCCTTACACCTAGGAATTAAATCTGGACTTTAATTTCTTTGATACTTTGATTTATCTTTAAGTCGTTTAGTTATGACCAGTACCTACTATTTAAGTAACGATGATTTAAATATTAATAATGATATAATTCCGAAACATAATCATCATACGTCCTAAATAACACCGCGGTACCCGCAGTGCCCTTCGTTCGCAAGGACTTGCGACAGTCACCGCGGGGCCGCGGGGAGCCACCCCGCGCCCGGGCCCGGACAGCCGCGCGCTCCGGCCGGAGACAGGCCTACTCGTGCTATGGCCCTTGTCAGTCACTTGAGGAAATAGATTGCTCTGTAGATACTTATCATCGTGTCATCATACTTTATCTGTCAGCTAATAGCATAAACCTACTGCAGACTTCCGTACAATACCTTGTCGGTCCATATTAATGTATATGTTACTGTAAAAGCACGAACTGTGGTAAATAGGATTTAGATCTACCAGTGATCCTAAGATTTACCAACATATATTGGTAAAATTCCGATTCGTTTTGCGATCATCATTCATTTCGAACTTTTACCAGCAGCCACTCGGTAGGTAAATCTTAGGTTTCACCACAGACATATGGTTAATGTTAAATAAATTGTCGTCTTGTTCTATAGAGACGTATAAGGCCGTGACTGATACTAAATAAATGGTAGATGACAAGAAATACAGTGAATATAATTTCTGATCACCTCAGCCAATGTGCTACTAAATTAATTTAGATCGGGAATATTAGAACGCTGGAAGTTGAGATGTTGTCTAGTTGCCTTCTTGTCGGTCATTATGCTATATTTGTAGTCAACGATTAATCGGCAACTAGTCGGCCTATTACTTTATTAACATTTACTTTACTGTGCTAAAAATAGTGATTTAAATAAAATCATCCTCCAATTCGTCAAAGAAAGTCCATAACGTGATTTCTTCTTCGTCATGATTCTATTTCAATTAAGTAGGTACTTACACTATAATTATGAATTGTCTTCGCTATGTAATTTACTGATTTAGGATTTATTTTTCAAAAAATTCTTTGCCCGTATGGAAACAATACTAACGTGACGAACATTCCCGAGTTACCGATGCGACCCCGACATAAGCAATAGGCGGCTAGGCGACTAGTCGTGTTTGCGGGTAAATCTGCGGATTTACTAGTAAACCCTAGGATTTACCAATAAAAGGGCTTTTACAGTAACATATATACGTCATACTAATCAAATGAATAACAACAAAAATAATCTCGTGAAAGCTGAAAAAGATAAACAGATTAAATATCTGGATTTAGCGCATGAGATTGTCGACATGTGGGAGGTGGATTCGGCAATTGTTGTACCGATAGTAGTTACGGTCAATGGCCTAATGGCCAAGAGCCTCGATCACCATCTTAAGAGGTTCGCGTTAGGCGGCTGGGTTAAGGGCTTGATGCAGAAGGCGGTACTCCTTGACACGGCGCGCATAGTTAGGAGGTTCCTCTCTCTGGAGCCCTAACCGCCGGCAGCTAGGACCCTGATCCCGTTGCCGGTTGGCGACTATTTTTTATATTTTTAAATACCTATATTTTATTTTTATTTTGCTGTTTTTGTACATAATATATATTTAAAAATGTAAGTAAATGTTTTAAATAAAGAAAATAATAATAATTGCAATCTAGTAATGTGAGCATTAATGTGTTCATGTGTGTAGGTACTACATTCAACTGAGTAATTTTTTGTGATACCAAGTGAACAATTGACGATATGGCGCTTTAATTTGTGGTCAGCTCAATGTACGAGCAACTAAAGTATGATTATCGATGGTGACTGTTGAGGGCGTGTGCGGGAATGTATGAGTGTGTGTGTAAGTGCGGCGTGCGCTCAGTCCGCGCCCGCCCTGCTTCCGCGCCGGGCACATGCGCGTGCGCCGCCTACGCCCTGCAATACGTCACGCTACTCATTTTCCTAAAAGCTATAAAATAATTCGGCTGTAGTGCGGCCGCCGGCTCGCCCGCTGCGCTACGTGTCGGCTACACTCGTCAGCGTACGTACGTATATCATATCTCAATTATTGCCTTGCTTGCATACATTTTGATGAGTGTTTTAAATATTTCACTTTGGTTTAATGCCTTTTCGGAACATAGTTCCAAATAGTCTACAACAATCACTTAGTTCAATCAATCATTGACAACGGGTAACTATATTTACGCGTCGTGTAGTTCTCGTGCTAGCTAACGGCGAGGTTGGATTTTGGTTCGTTTCATATACCTACATACATGCGGTTATGAACTGCGTCAGCTCGTATTTTGTGAAGCAAATCAGATCCACTGCGGAGCTGATTTGCGATTTGCGTAAAGATCCAACTGTTTGTGGTTTATGTCTTGTTGTTCTAGTCATTGAATCCGAGAGAGAGGTCGGTGCGTCGTGAGATACTAGTGGTAGTTGTAGTGTAGTAGTCATTCACTTTCCCATCTATTACAATTTACAAACCCCCCCAACACTTAGGTTAATGATACGATAATTTTGTGTTATCATCATCAATACACATAATAAAATTGGAGTGTCTGTTAGTAAAATAAAAATAACAACTTTTTAAGAATTGCACATGAACGTACATAAGATAAATATATTATTGTCATAGACTAATAATAATTAAATTGAAGAATACGGTTTACGGCATAATATTTAGCTACGGGTTGGGTTTTTTGCATGTCTGTTTTTCTGGCTATACTCCGACACGTCTGGCGAGATTTGGACGAAACTTTCATTGGCTGATTGTTGATGTTATGAGGTCTAATATAGGCTATGAATTTTAAAAATATTTAGCGTTCCACGAGATTCGTAGATTATAGCTTCTCGGCGACGCGACGGTTAAATGGATTTTGACGGGACTTTCACTGGCAGATAGCTGTTGTTATGTATAATGAGTAACTGACGTGTCTTTTAATTTTGAGAATATTTAGAGTTCTGCGGTAAAATAATTTAAACCCATGAATTTGTTAACAACATCAGATTGAAAAATTTTAAATAAAAAATTATAACCTCCTTCAAAAAACTCAAAAGTGAAAAATAATATTTTATCACTTCACTTTACATAAGCGAAGTGGAAGTCGGCGCCAAATCCTATGCGTTCGCTTAGTTTATAGTGTTAGCTTTTAAACTATGAACCACGCACGTATGGCAGCATTCTCATAAGTACTATTTTTCTGAATCGCTTAATGGATGTTGGGATTTGGCGCCGACTTCCACTTCGCTTATGTAAAGTGAAGTGATAAAATATTATTTTTCACTTTTGAGTTTTTTGAAGGAGGTTATAATTTTTTATTTAAAATTTTTTATTTCACGATTTTTTAGCTTTAGATTCTGCTAATGTGGTTTTGCTATTTGTATGACCATTTTAGCGATTTAAATTTTGTTTTGTGAAATGGGTATTTAGTGAAATATAATAAACCACACGACGATAGCTCGTTGCAGGAAATGACAAGACTACGAAATCTGTCTTCCGATAATGAAGGTAGATAAGTAAGTCAGTAGTACATAAGTAAGTCATAATACACCTTTTATTTACGAGGCAAAATCATCCAATGAGTCCTCCCACCCTGGGTGGAGGGACTGTCAGACTTGTACTGACAGTCATACTACTGTCATACTCATCCACAGTGTTCCTTCAATAGCCCTTTACGTTCCAGGGTCACGGTTACCCAGGGACAGTACCGCGATCACGGATCAGCTTACATAATTAGGACGCATGAAATTTGGAGAGTTTTGTTCATATAACCGAATATCTCATCAGAACAAACATCTAATTATTTTTCAGTATTGCGTTTTTTTTTGTAAAACGTTGTAAGTGACCTTGAACATTTTTTTTTTCGGAATTGTTTTTATAACCTTTGTGGTGAGTACAGGCGTGATATTATGTTGTGTGATGGCGTAAACAATGCTTAGATATGCTATAGCAACAATCGCGGTTAATCTGCTGTTATTTATTGAAGAGTTCCCCCGATTTCTACAAGATCCCATCATCAGGTATTGAAATGGTGACAATGGGACCACACGGGAAGCACTAGCTTTCAAATAAAAAAAGAATCATGAAAATCGGTTCACCCAGTCGCAAGTTATGAGGTAACAAACATAAAAAAAAAAACAGTCGAATTGATAACCTCCTCCTTTTTTTGAAGTCGGTTAAAAAGGTAAATCTGCCTACTGTGAGACAAAGTTGCGGGCATAAGCTAGTATGTAGTATAATAAATGAAAATTTTATGCGAATTATTATCTATACCGACTTGTTTGTATGTCCAGTTGGTAGGTATACGCAAAACGTAACAGAGAGTATTGAAGGTCGGCCTATCGTCACTAGCTAGGCATAACCTGTGGTACAGCTATGAAAACGCTATTGAGCTCAACGCTTGGAAATACGCAGCGCTTACCAATGCGTGATGCGTGCCTGGACTGTTAAAAATTCCTTCAGGTTGAAATCGATGTATTCTTACGTATTAATAGAATGAAAAACAAAATGATGATAATTAAAGATTTAAATAAATGTCGGTAGTTCCTTAAATCACCGTCAAGCGTGGCAGTCTTCGAGAAGTGACAATTATTATGATGTGAGGCCTTTTAATAGCTAACTCAAATTGAATGGGCGCTTGAAATAGCAATTGAATCTAGTAAACGTATTTATTACCAATCGGTTACTTAAAGATAGTTATTGTGTAACATAGACACAGTTATCATTACGTTATCAACAATATTTTGAGTTTCTACCCTAGTATAGATGTTACGACGATAGATGAAGGGTGTTGTCTGAGATTGGATGTTAATACTAAACCCTGGAGTTTGAATTAAGTATCAAAACTAGGATTTGATTAACAACTTGTATTCAATTTGAGGTCCTCCGTAGCCTACCCGTTACTACACATAATTCAAAATGTACTTTGTCTATGAGACATTTGTATGGTAAATGGCAGTCAAGGACAAGTTCGGGACATTGTTCAGCATCATCCAGGACGGTATGTAAGCTCAGGGTGCGAGGCTCCAGGTTCATATAAGACGAGGCGGACACTCGGCATCTCTTTCAGCATTGAACTTCATGTACTATTTTGTGTGGTACTATTAATATAAACTTTATTGTATCAAATAAATCAATATCAGGTATAGTATTTTGATTTTAAAATATTGATTTCCACACGCTTGACTTGCACGAGTAGATCACGAGTTCAAGTATTTACGCGTTTTTAATTTAGCTATCGGCGATTATATTATCGATGCCTCGACCTGACTGCCTCGTAGGTGTAATGGTCGCTAAGCGCGACTGCTGGGCATGAACTCCGGGCCGGGCAAAGTTTACTGGGTTTTTCTATTAGGTCACTGCCAAAGTAGCACGGACTCTGGATTTGATCTCGGTCGATGTCAAAAGGCTCACTCCCTATTACATTTGGACTTATAACATAACTGGCGAAATGTGGGGGAACCAACAATATGTATGTATAATAATAACCTTAATAATCCGAAAGAATAAAGAATTTATATAGGTAGCTTTAACCTGCAGATGGAATCAAGGTATATAAGTAGGTATAGGCACTTATAACAGGGGCAGGCATTCGTCATAACACACCTGAACTGACAGCGGGACTTGATTAAGAATTAGTAAAGTAGATTGCGTGCTTGTCCCCAGGGACACCATGATGACCGAGGACAACAGCAAGTCGGAGACCATGCACCTACAGCCCGTGGGTGAAAGCACGCGGGAGCCCTTCAAGTGAGTGGCCGTTGTTTAGATGTCTTGTACCTACGATGCCACGCTACCACACTCAAAACATAACACAAGGATTTACTGTTCATTAAGTGCTACGAGAGACTCGAGCGATATTAAAGTGTTGTCTATTAACTAGTGCATGGCTGAGTCTGTTGAGAGAGACGGTGGTGAAAGGCAGCAGGCTCGGCAGGACGTTACTGATGTGTACTGTTGTGTCGCAGGGATGGGGCGTCCGATGACTACGACCCGCACGAGCACCGACAGCTCTCCAAACCCACCAAGTAAACTTAGGCATATTTGTATTATATAATTCAAGCGTTGCATCTTAGTTTTAATTTATGTTTAATACCGTCAATCATTCGGTTCGACTGTGAATGTTCTCAGCAACTGGGAAACGTTGGTGCACCTGCTGAAGTGCAGCTTGGGTACAGGCATCCTGGCGATGCCGCAGGCGTTCGCGCGGGCCGGGCTCGTCACCGGCATCATCGCCACCGTCGTCGTCGGCATCCTCGTCACGCATTGCTTGCACGTACTGGTGAGGCTTTGACCAACATAGATTTCGAGCCAGTAGGCAGTAAACCATCTAGTGAATGTTCTAGTGGCATGTGTGCTTACGAGTGTGGGGTGCTCTGCAGGTGCGATCGCAGTACGCGGCTTGCAAGCGCCTGCGCGTGCCACTGCTGTCGTACCCGCAGTCCATGAGCGCGGCGCTGGACGCGGGCCCGCCGCCGCTGCGCCGCTTCTCCGCCTCCTTCGCCATCACCGTGGACATCTTCCTTGTCGTCTACCAGCTCGGCATCTGCTGTGTCTATATCGTTTTCATAGCTGATAATATAAAAAAGGTCTGATCCCACACACTCCGGTCTTGCTACAACTTAACAGAATATATATACATATATACATATAATACGTCCAGGGATTATCGTAGCGGGCGCTTATAACTCTTTTGAGCTACGGCCACGAGTCAGCTCACTTTTAATTTGATCCTTTACTTATTCTACGTCTGCGATGATAAGCTGGCTCGTGGGAGCTCGGCTCAATTGAGCTAAATGGGGCGGAGCAGCCGCGTCGCGCGCCGTCCCGCATCCTCGCGTCAATATTCATCAAGGGACAATTCTAACGGCGGCATCATGACGCAACCTGACGCCCGGTTAATAGTGTTAAATGGCGGCGGAATGCCTCGCGTCACCGCTACAAGCAGTGATTGTTTCAGATCGTAGACCCGTACTACGCGATGGCCGTGGAGTTCCACATGCTGATCATCCTCGGGCCGCTGATCGCGTTCAACCTGATCCCAAGCCTAAAGCTCCTGGCGCCGTTCTCAGCGGTGGCCAACGTGCTGACTTTCGTTGGGCTGGGCATCGTGGTGTACTACCTGCTGGTTGAGGAGAAGAAGTCCAATGAGCCGCTGGACCTGTGGGGCTCCATGGCCACGTTCCCGCTGTTCTTCGGTACCATCTTGTTCGCGCTGACTGCAGTAGGCGTAGTGAGTACCCGGCATCGTTTCATATGCTCTGACTGCTTAGCGAATAACCGCTTCGCCGTATTTATCTCGGGACTTGAAACGCAATCTGATGATGGCAGGACAAAGAACAAGTGTTCCTGAACCAGTATGCTCCGCTGGTGCCATGTTGACATTAACCTGACACCTGGTATGGCTCAGTCAGCAGCAGCTGTGCGCGCGATTACCAACCATAATGACCTCCCGGCCTGTATGCTAGCGCCTGCGAAGTGCGCTGCGAATGACACAGATATATAGATATTCGAATCCATACTTGTGAATAGGTCGTTATTTTTCATTACATTACGTTTGAAGCCAGGAAGGAAGGAGGAACCCCAATCGTGCGCATGCGCCGGCCACAAATGAGCGCTCGTATCGAATCGTGAATTTGTTACTGTAAAAGGCCAAACTATGACAAATCCAAAATCTGCCTACCGTTTTGGTAAATGTACGAAATTTTCTGCGATCTACGAGCATTTACTTAATAATTAATACAGTGATTACCAAATCATTACTAAATTAATTACTGAGCAACGAGAATACCTACTTAAACGCACCGAATAATTTTTTTTCTTCACAATCTATTTTTAAAAATCCATTTGGTCAGAACAGCTCGACCCCCACAGTATTTCCAAAACTAACATTTGTCTTTAGTAAAAAAAAGCTTATACCAAATGAAATAAACTGATGGTAAAAGCCCGGAAAATTATCAGAGACCCTGACATGTACCAATAGGCGTTGGTAAATTTGCAGATTCACAAGTAAAACTTAGGATTTACCGATGTTAGGGCTTTTAGTCTAACGTTGATATCTATGTGGTATCTGCATTCGAGAAAATATTTATATTATAATTTCTCCGCAATGATCAACAAGTCTTTATAATGACCATTGTACAAGTTCATTAATATAAATAAAAGAAAAATGTCAAAGACGTACTTATTGTATTTACGTTGTTTGAGCATGAGGTTATCCGTGGCGCGGGTAACGGAGAGCGGAGCGCGTGTTGCAGGTGATCGCGCTGGAGAACAACATGGCCACCCCGAAGGCGTTCGGCGCGCCGTGCGGCGTGCTCAACAGCGGCATGGTGATCATCGTGCTGCTGTACGTGGGCGTGGGCGCCGTGGGCTACGTGTTCTGCGTGGCCGACTGCAGCGACTCCATCACGCTGGACCTGCCGCGCGGCCCGTTAGTATTGCACTGCGTCCGCTTGGTTAGCGACTCGCACACCTGCAGGTCTGGCTCAACTGGCCGGAGTCCGGTACTAGAGATAAGTGAAGAATGAAGGGAGACCTCAGCCCTACTGTGGGACAGTACAGCGTTATGAAATAACGCGAGGGACTTTACCGATAAAACACTAGACATACTGCCTAACCGATGATTTTTATAGATATATGTATATTTATCCAAACAATTATCAGACGATGTATTATAATCGTGCCAATGCACTGGAAAATTAATCTCAAGAGACATGTGATTAGCTAGGCGGGTTATGTTTTGCCTCGTATCTCGTTTGCGTAGCATAGTATCGCTGGTCGAATAGTATTCTAAGTACCGTAGTGGTGTACCTGTATTCGACACTTTAAGGAGGTTGTGTTTGTTTGATAAATTATTATTACTTTTTATAAGTAAAGAATAAAAGTATTAAGTTAAAATTGTGAAGTAGGTCCTTAAAATTTCATGTGCATTTTTTTGTTGTTGAAAAAGAACCAACCGTCCGTATCATTTGATTGCGTTGACTCAGAAGTTACATTTTCTCACAGCTGAATATGTGATCATTATTTCAACTTGATACCTTCACGCGTTCCTGAGAATAAGTGGTTGACAGACGGGCAAACAGACAGGTAGACAACGAAGTGATCCTTAACGGGTTCTGTTTTTCCTTTTGATGTACGAAACTCTAAAAGCGAAGGGTATCTTTTATTAACCACATCATTACCGAAAATATAGTATCATAATAACTGTCGAATATATTACGATTGGCGCAGTGGCTAAGCAATTGGACTGCTGCGCTTAGGGTTGCGGGTTCGATTCCCGCACGGGACAATAATTTGTGAGATCCGCAGATGCTTGTCCCGAGTCTGGGTGTTTGTGTATGTGATATTTCATGTTTGTGAAACGCACCCACGATACAGGAGAAATTCCTAGTGTGGGGCGACGTTTTTTAAAAAAAAAAAAAATACTGGAGAATGGTAGTTTGCGAGGACCCAGTAACCGACACCGCCTTCGTTACTATAAAAAACAACTTATTACGTTTAGGAATTACATAATAACTTCCACAATTCATATAACTATTCAATAAACTAATTGATATCCAGTAGAGTTCATAATACAAGTAAAAACAAAAAACCATACCCTAAACAGAATCTTTAAGATTGGGATGATGCATTCAGATGTTATTACGGCAATCCGTAACAAGTAGCACGGATATTAGTAAAATGTCACTAGATGAGAGTCAGATATATGTTTTCTATTGCCCAGAGGTGCCGAATTGATTAATTGGTATTTTAAGCTTTTTTCAGTTATTTAGGATAAAACTGTCGAACAGTGCCCGACAGTGACACAGGGGGGTCACTGTCGGGCACTGCTGCTACCACTACTGATACTCCTATTTATTTAAAATGCAAACCAATGCAGGGTCAAGGTCAGAAGTCAGTGTAAATTATATTAAAGTGTATCGTCGGTGAACGATTCGGTCGTATTTATAGGTGGTCCATAATGCTGAATGTCATACTAATGAATGTCTCGTCTCGTGACTCAATGACGATGAATGATAGTGATCAATGGACGTGCGGCTAGAAGAGCACAGGAGAGGGCCGCCCGACCGCGGTGCGGTGGTGCGCGGGCTCAGTCTACAGTACCTATTCTGACCTCCAGTCTTCAGGACAAGATTAATTAATAACAGTTAAGATCCCCTATTCGTGTTGTTAACAAATTACAGCATAACCAAGTAGACAATGTAACTCGTCGCATCTTGAGCTAGATCTTGCGTCGTCTTAGTGAACTATGTACTACAACTTCAGTGTGGATTGTTTTAAATGATGTGACTGCCTTGTTGGTCTTGTTGCCACAAAGCGGGACTGCTAAGCCTTAGGTCTATTCCCAGGTCGAGCAAGGTGTGACTGGGTTTTCAATAAGGTAATTCTAAGTATCAGCACGGAGTTTAAAATTTAAACTCCGTGCTGATACTTAGAATTTAAACTTTAAATATGTGCCATTTAATGTGTGTGTGCGTTTCCAACACCCTGGTCCTAGCGTAGTCTTACATGTACGTTGGAACAATCATATTATTAAAGAATTCTTTATTTTTATTTATTTAATACCATTTCCAAATGTTTCTAGATGTTTTACGAAAATAATGTAGTCACAGGACGAGCTGACGTAAGCAGAAGATTAATGAAACCTTATTCATGTGGCGGAAATATGGACGTTCGAAAACTTACAAATATATAATTATATTATATATGTATAATACGGACACGACCTATTATGTGACGTACTTCCTATACATTGTAACCGTCCTTCTTATATGAAGCGTAGTAAATGATCCGCCGTCTCTGCCTATCCCTGTGAGAAAAAGCGTGATTTTATGTTCGTACAATTTACATAATATATATGTTCATATCTTCGATCATTTAATAAAACCCGCGTTCTACGTTCACGGGACGGAGTATATCAAGTGTGTTGTCGTGACTAGAGCCGCACGCGCCTTCAGCGCGCAGTGACGTCAGCATGTGTGCGTATGTGTGTGCAGGCTGGCGTCCAGCGTGATTGCGATGTTCGCGGTGGCCATCTTCATCAGCTACGGGTTGCACTGCTACGTGCCCGTGGAGGTGGTGTGGCGCGGCTACCTGCTGCCGCGGCTGCAGCGCTCGGGGGCGCCGCCCGCTCGCCTGCGCGCCGCTGAGTACGCGTTGCGCGTGGCGCTGTGCCTGCTTACGTGTGAGTACCTCTACCCAGTCCAGGTCCACACAGTCCGCTCTTCAGCCTCGGGCCACCTAGAGCCCAAAACATTGCATTATTTGCATCTATATACTAACCAGTAGGTCATGTTAGGGGCGCAAACATAGGTGCACTCTCCATTCCCATACTCTAATAGTCCGATGCGACGGTAGACCGACACGACCGGAGATGGATCAGGCGCAGCACCAACGGTTTAACGCGTTTTCCGAAGCACGGAGTGGTCTCGACATTTGAAAACGGTCACCCACCGCAAGACTGACCGCGCCGAGCACGGCTTAACCTCGCAGGTCGACTGATCTACGAAGTAGTCACATAGCTGCGAGCCCCTTTGACCCATACAGATGTGTATCGTGAGGATAAATAAACCTTGTCGCCGTGTGAAAAACTTCTCAATTCTCTTTTGTACTCTCTTTATTTTTAATTAATATGACGTAGGTATTATTAGAGTTATTTTACATATTTTAAATATCGATGTCAAAACTTCGTTATTACCAATGTAGAGTCACGATAATATTATAATACAGTAGTGTAACTCGGCCGCATGATAGAAATAAATGCCTACAGCCGCGCGGTACGTAAACATGCGTTAGGGCTACCCGTCTCCAGCATTTTAATTACATTAGCCTACTTTCTGTTTCTATTTAGTTTTGTGATTGTAAATATCCTTTTTATATAAATAAATGAAATACTTTGTATATTGAATAGGAAGTGTTCAATAAAAACTCGTGTTGTTTTTTGATTGGTAGATTTAATTAAAAAACATGTTTTTGTTTGAAAAACAAATCGGGCTTATAAATTTGCGACCGAAAAATATTTGCGCCTCGACTGAGTCGTACGAAATGCTGTATTGTTAAATTTTAAAGTATAATAAATCCGCATTCTTATATAAAGCTTAATTAAAAATTGTTTTGGGAAACAAAACAAAAAAACAACCGAATTCATACAACCAAAAACAGCACAATATTTCCTACTCGTCATATTAACTGATTTTTAGAGAAAAATCGCGCGGTTGTTGTTAACAAAACAACACACCGTCCGTTCGACACTGCGGTACAGCCGTGACTGTCTGCGCCCCGAGCGCACGCCGAGATCGAGGCGCGTAGATATAGCTCGCGTTTCGTCCGTTTGTATGAAGTTGGAGTACTGTATTATAATATTACCGTGGTAGAGTCCTGCCTTGCTGGGAAGTTATGGCAACGCTTCAGCACTCGAAGGTCGCTAAATACAGCTGCATAATACCTATATCGTTAATATCTAGTCAGTTATTTGTATCCACCATCAGGGATGAACGAAATAGCTTTTATTTCAAAATAATCTCAGCAAACATAAAAAATAACACAATATAATAGACACTTACATGCGCAGGCTAGTGCCTCGTTTGTCTTAGCAGCCCGACTGCTATGGAGGTTGCACTTTCTGCTACGTTGTGGGGTACTAGGAAATTGACTTGTTTACCATCCTCGAATGTTCGTCGTCGAGAGACTCACACATACACAAATATGTTCGTTTCTGGCATAATGAATACTGTCGTTATCGTTAAGCCATCTTGGAGTGACTCGGTGTGTCATTCGGTGTAACTGTTATAATTCAGAATTATTTTGAGTAATGTGGAGATGGGTAAATGTGTGCGGTACAATAACACACGCGTTACCCCATCAGCGCCTGTGGAAGGTTCTTATCGATTGTTATCTTGGAGCCAGTATATTTCAAACGTCCCCTGACAGTGGATTATTTGTCCCGTCCACTTCGACGGCCTCCCTGCTGCGTGCTCACGAGCGGATAATGCTAGTCGAGGACGATGTGGTTCATGCAACACGACCGTCAGGGCAGACGTGTGACGTGTGGTGTGCGGTTTGTTGCAGTCGTACTGGCGGTGGCCGTGCCGCGCCTGGGGCTGTTCATCTCGCTGTTCGGGGCGCTGTGTCTATCAGCGTTGGGTATCTGCTTCCCGGCGCTAATGGAGATGTGCGTGTCGTTCCCGGACAAGTTCGGTCCGGGGCGCGTGCGGCTGCTGAAGGACGTGCTGCTGTTTCTGGTGGGCGTGGTGGGGCTGGTGGCAGGCACGTATACGGCGCTGCTCAGCATCGTGCGCTCGTTCCTGCCGCCGCCGGACGCGCACGCCTAGCCGCCGCGCCGCCCCGCCTGTCGCCCGCCCCCCGCCAGCACGCTTCGCTAAAGTACCTTCTGTGATCGTACCAATCAAGTGTTCAAGGTCTCTGTGATGCTCCGCTCGCCGCTTAGGTTAAGTGTAGATGATACGTCTGACGTTAATGCGCTCAACGACTGCACCTTGTTAGTCTGCAGGCTGCCTGCGTAGTACGCGCACGTTCTAAACTATACTAGTACCCAGTACGAGAGTAGGTAACGATATATTTACATAATAAGCCTGTTATGCATAAAATTTCAATTAATTTCCGAGTTACATTGTGGCGACACTTGCTGGTCTATTGGCTAGCTGTATTGTGACACCTCACTCAACACTAAGAATGTAAATCTACAAATCGTTTCATTATTGTATAACGTTCAAATTGTTATTGTTTTGTATAGCGAATCTACCTGCGGTTATTGTTTTATAAAATAAAGTAAACGTTTGTTACGGTAGCCAGTGTTTGAGTTCCCCACTCCCCCCGCCTTGCTTACTGAAGTACTTTCCGACATATAAACTTTAACTATGCCAAGTATACTGTAAACCGTAAACATATTAAATAAGATTACGTCATTCAGTGGCGTACCTTGAGGGAGGCCTACCTCCAACAGTGAACTGCAATAAGCTGTGACTTCAGGTCAATGATATGACATTATCGTATAACAATTAAATATGAAGGTAACCCTAACTATTTGGTATTACTAAATCTATAAGTATTTAAATCGGAGATTCGGTTTTTGACAGCAACCGCGTACCTACGTTTATTTTCTAGTGGATTGTTGGAGTGCCTGCGCAATTGCATTAGCAATAAATAGTATTGATGGGTAATTAGTTAGTTTTTTAAGTATATACCGCGTTATCTTGAAGTGCTGCTTTTTTATTAGATATTACAAATAATTGCTAAGGTAAGATTTTTCGTTGATGGTGATTTGTTGTTTTTTACCCTTTATTTCGATTACTTTTACATATTTGTTGTATGTTTTACATTGGGTAAAACCATCGCCTGCCGCACCAATTGAGCCTCTAGATCCCCCAAGCGATGCATCTCTGTTCACTCACTCCCCGGCGCTAACGACACTTCCACATGACGGTAACTTAGACAATGGCAAAAAAATTACTTCTATTTCCCCCTCTCAGACAGTATAAGGCCTAAACAAGCGAATAATACGTTACGATGAGGCAATTGTTGTACACTGCAAGAGATAGCCGGCCATTTCTAGTCCATGCCTGACTACGCGTAACGTTATCAGGATGGGTGTTGTCAGTGACATCCCAGTGGATTGGATGGATAAGGAAGTTCTGCTGAACATCACGGTTCCGGAGAAGTGTGGCCCGGTCATCGATGCAAGGAGAATAAACCGTAAGGTTATATTCCCTTCTGAAGCTGCAGTGGAATGGAAACCAGCCCAAACAGTGAATCTAACTTTTGATGGTCAGATTGTTCCATCAAGAGTATTATGTTACCATATAGCCAATTCCAAAATATTCTAGACCACGTTTCCTTAAACTTACATCCGTCGTCGTATCTATCGTCATCGTACTAAAATATTTGAATACAATACCATTCACTAATATTTCTGCAATAGAACGTGAGGCTTATTTCTCCCAAGAAATCTGTCTCATATTTAATAAAAAGTATAAACCATCGGTCTGCAGTATTGCTGAGACATGGCTTACTCCTGATTACATCTTAAGGTTTCCGAGTTTTTCTAGTGCTCGCCATGACAGACGTGACGGGTGCGGAGGACCTGCCTTTTTCATGTCAGACATAGCACAAGGGACAACATCAATGTTGTTGCTGTTAAGGTTGAGGACAGAAGTATTTTCTCCATTTACATTGCTTACCCAACCCTCAATGACTTAGTAACTATTTCCTACAAAGTCGCATCAGCACTCGATGTGGTCCAGTTCTCGTAAAGGCTGATTCCGCTCTAGATCGGTTATAGACGTTTGTGATAGCGTTAGCATAGGCTTGGTGGATATATTAGATGACCTCAATCTTATTATTATTATTAATTACGGTGCTGTCACTGATAGGGCCTCGCTTAGACAAAATAATAGTGGCGTTGATTTGAAATTTTGATCATCGAATTTATCCAACCTGTGAGTCTGGAACCGTTTTAAACCTGACGTATGGAAGTGATCATTATCATATGTTGATTAAATTCGATGCCTAAATTGTGCCAGATAAGATTGCCTGTCTACTGATTTTGAGATTGCTGATTGGAGATTGTATTTCAAACTATTGGTAAGAATTTCTTGTCTTTCAACTGTCAATGTTAACAATGCTCACGAATGCTTTTCTTCCTTTACCGCTACTAATTACTCTACAGTAGACGAATGCCTTCCCTCTAAAAAACCCTGTTTTGGCAGAATTGCCTATCCCCCCATGGTAGGATAAGGAATAAAAAAATATCACCAATGTGAACCAGAAAATCCTAATTCTTTTAAAAAGCTAATTTTAGCCTGATGCAGAAAATATTTGGTAAAAAGAAGTGTACTGAATTGGTTAGGTTTCTGTAGTTTGCTGAAACCTAACTCGAGTTTTAGCAATGTCGAAAAGAATAAAGTCAATCACCTATGTTGTACGAGTACAAGATAAGTGATGAGTCAATTCAGTGGGTAACATACATATGTAAGGGGCCTGGGCGTTACATTCACTCCGGACTTATTGTTTCGTGAACATGTTACGAAAATATTTAAAAAGACGTCCGGAATCTAGGCTTCGTGTTGAGGCAGACAAGGGGCTTCACTAGTATCACCACTGGGAGAGTGCTATGTGACGCGCTAGTCAGGAGCCATATGGAACATAGTGCAGTCATATGGGCTCCACATGAAGACAAATGCAGGTCTTTGTTAGAGAAGGTACAGAATAAGTTTACCCAGTATTTGTACCTGAAGCTTTATAGATTTTCCCCTTTTTACCCTCTAATGTATCTACCCCACGCTATTCGTATTAGGCATGGTGGGTATAATAAATTACAAGTGCGGCGGGAGTTTGCGTTCGTTGCATAGTTTGTCAAACTGCTACGAGGTATGGAACACAATTACGAGGTATGGAAAACACTCCGGCGCCAGACCGGTATCTGGAGGAGGATCTGAACGCCATTGTTGTCGGTGCCTACTGCTAGGACGAATTTACTGGCGAAAACACCACAAGTCTGCACGATACGCCTAAACAATTTAATTGGCGAAAAAATTGTCCTATGTCCGTGCCTCTCTTGACCTCTTTAAGCGAGCTCGCAAAGGTTTTGTTAGATATTTGAAATATTTTATTATTATTTTAGGGGTTCTTTAGTTAGTTTATTTTGATGTACTAGACGTTATTATTATGTCATTTTATTATTTAGTGTTAATTCGTTTCTATGTAAGGCCTCTGCCGCATTGGGACATGCCTCTAATGATAGTGGTTAGGGATGTTAATAAATAAATTAGATTCAGCTCAGGCAATTTTATTACTTTAATTTTGTTTAATGCATATTGTGAAATCCTCTTTTTCTCTTTACTATAAACTTAAACTGTCTCAAACGTACTCCTCCGTCCGCGTAGTTTTCGTTAAAAGGGATACTAAGTTTTTGCTTTGATGTATCAGCTCACAAACTAATTTCAAGGAAATTGTGTAAAAAAATAAATCAATTTGAATTTGTATCAGATGGGTGGGCAAAGTCGGTGGTGGGCATGTGTGCCGGTGGGCCATGTAGTACTTTACTGACCATAGAGTCGGCTGCGTAGTATGGTGGCTCCTTGCCTGATACCCTAAAGGAAAGGATAATGAAAACTCGTGATGTGTGCAAGGTAATTTTTCGACGCTTTATTAGGTACATAAAACACCGATGGAGACAACGTGTCAGCAGGTTGATAAGATCACTACAGCGTGCACGCGACGCACAGGCGACTCACCCGCGTGCCACGCGCTACGCGCTATGCGCGTCACGAGCCAAGCGCTTCTCACACGCACCACAAATCAAACTAAATATAAATACAACAATTAACGTTTATTTTCAATCCATAGAACCATATATAAATTAAATTCAAACAAAATACTACTCGTACATGTAAAACAATATGGTTTTATGTTGTTGCAATGTAGACAAGCTTCCTACACAAGTAGCCTCCTGGCGAGGGCGCGTTTCATAACAAATAAATAAATAATAAGGAAGCACAGAGGACGCGCTGCCGCGGGCGGGGAGCGGCGGGGGGCGGCGCGGCGCGGAGTCCACTGGGGGTCGGGGCCCGGCGGGGGATGCCCCCGGCGGACCCAGCCCCGCGCCGCGCCACTCACCACCTCCCCACCCGCCGCATATCAGGTACACCTTACGATGCAATGTTCTTACATACGACTCCATCTTATCACGATACCTTAATATTATTACATTATTATATCCATGTTACAATTTCTGGGAGAAACAATTATAATATTATGATGTATGTATAGGTACCATTTATACAGAATATTGCATAATTCAATGTATATCTTTTAACAAACAAGGTGGAATATCAAAGGGCGCGCGATGCGGCCGCTATATATTAAGTTTATTACAATAATAATCGTTTGATATGAAACAGTGCATTTCAAAGTTCAACCGTCACACCTATGTATAGAAACCCTCACATGTAAACTTTATAGAAAAAAACATTTTATTGTTCTCGCTTTGTATCCATAAAATACTTTCAAATGCAACAACTTCTTAGTCTTAGTTTATAAACATTAATTTTCTTTCAATTCAATAAACATTCAATTGACTTATTTATCAACGACAAAAACCTACAAAAATATATTATAACATTAGCACGAGTCATATAGAGTGCGGAGGAAACGTCCGGGTGACGTCATCAGTGCGTAAGTCGCGGCGGCGCGCGAGCCTAGCCGCGGCGCAGTCGGGACGCGGGAGGGGGGCGCGGCGGGGGCCGGGGCCCCAGGGGGCGCCCGCGGCCTCCTTCCACCCGCTCCCGCGTGTAGCGCCGAGTTCATTTTTGTCCGTGGGTCCTACCCAATCGACACTATAATGCGAGTCTCTTTAGAACTAAAAAAAATCATATAAACTTTCAAAAACATTAACATCTACAGCCATAACAAAAATAGACTAATGACAACTACGCTACGGAAACTACATACTACTTAAACTATCCACTAAGTAAATTTGAAACGAAACTAGTGTTCGCTCACTACTGAATCGACAGTGGGTACTGGGGGGCACGGGGGTCGCGCGGGCCCCCGTCCCCGGCAGGAGCTAATCTCATCTGGAGCAGTCCTACGAAGCGAGCTAGAGTGAGGGACCGGCGACCCGCGGCCCGCGCGACACGCCTGCGCAGGCGCGGCGGGCGGGGCGCGGCGGGACGCGGGGGCGCGGGCCCCGGACACGTCGCGCGTCGGCTTGTACATCTTGTGGAGACGAGGGACGGATGAGGTCAGAGTTTACAACAGCAACGTTTATAATACAGATTTCGAGTAGGTTCGAGTGCCCGGGGCCGGCTCGGGGCCCTATTAAAACTATCTATATACAGACGCAGCCACTACTCTTGCGCATGCGTACGCGAGCCACTTGAGCAAACACGCGACCGCCGCCGTGGCCGGTATCGATATACATAAATATTCAACAACATTAACTTATTACAATATATCCGCACTCGGTCGGACAGTCGCCGCGGACGCCGCGGGCGCGACGGAACGCTACGGAACGCGACGCACGCTCAGGACGGGACATAACAAATACCGTTCAAAAATAACAATTTCCATAATTTTGGTCCGAACGTCGTTGACTAACCCTGTTGAGTGTCGGACCAGGTCCGAGGAGAAAAGGAATTAGAGACGACGATAGATCAGAGCTCGAACGGAACTTTGGTTAAGATTTTCCTATTAAACTAAGTAGATAAACTTACGGTAACTGCAGTATCAATTAAACCTACTAGTCAAACTAGTTACAGAAGTTGACTGACGAGATCATCGAATAGCTACACGATCGTTCTTAACGTGTCAACATGGACGACAGCTGGTGAGAAAAGTGGTCGCGGCGATCCCACAGCATTCGATGAGCCCGCAGCCGCTGGGGAAGGTAACGTCCGTGGAGCGAAGAGCAGGCGGGCGCGCGGCGGGGCGGAGGGCGGCGGGGGGCGGCGGCGGGTCCCGCCGGCGGCGCGCCGGGCGTGCGGCGGAGCGCCCGCGACCTGCGATACAATGCACGGTTAGCGAGAGCTTGTGGACTATCTCGCAGTGTTCGCCGTCACACCCGGTGTCTGGCCGGCGAGGCAGTCCAAATTTAGTTGCGACTCTATTCCCTGACAATAATAGGAAGTCGTTTGGATATGGACTACCTTTACCTAAGTGGGGTTCCTCCCCTATAGACCATTGCTGCAGTCTACGACCTTTTTTAGAAGTCAATATTTATGAAGACGATCAATTGAAAAAATAAGCCTATCGAAACGCCACTTATTAGGATTGCCATAGTAGGTACCTATCCAGGCGTTGGCGGTGTTCAAACATTCTCCAGTGGTGCGCGCTAAGTGCAGCAGATGGTGTAATAAATAAGTAAGTTCAGAGAAGCAACTCAATCCTCTTACATGTCGTGTGGCGTGTTTGTGCTATGCGGGTGGTGGGGGGCGCGGGCCGCCTATACATCCGCGAACTTTGAGAGCTTCTCTCGCAGGATATGGTTCTCCTTCTTAAGCAGCTCCACTTCTTGTCTCAGGCCCATGTTCTGAAAACATACAGAATAACGGTTACTTAAGGATGCAACAGCTAATTGACCGTGGGTACAATTTAGTACATGCAGGCTTAATTATAAAACAATTTGTATTTTTTTTTATCCTATATGCCTAATTCCATGCGATTTGTATCACATAGGTTATGGTGGATTCAACTATACAAGGTGTATAGTTTATAGAGGGATTTACTGAACATACATGAAACTAAGCTGTCGAAATGAGATGATTTCTTCGTTCGTGGAAGCAGCCTGCCGTAACAAGCGGTTCTCACTCCGGCCGTCTCCACCGGCCACGCGGCACTGGCGTGCGCGTCGCTCGCGGAGCACCTGCCCTGTCGCGCTGGCCGCGGCGCTGGGCAGCATGCTCGGGTACTGACCTCTTTCTCCAGGTATCCTGCCCGCATCGCGATCTGGTTTTCCTTCATACGGCGCGCGTCGCGGGATCGCTTCGCTGCCATGTTGTTCTTCCGCCGGCGCGCCCAGTACTTGTCGTCTTTCAGGTCATCGGGCACGAACTGCCGGTGACGTCCATATGGGGTTAGCACGCCGCGCCACACACTCAAACCACCCTTCACCCAGCATTGGAACACAATAGGCACGTTACACCGCGGCGCACATGCAACATGGCCGTAACCTTGTTGCCCCGCGGTGCGCCGCTCATTCATTATACTACGCACCCCGCGCTGCTCCGTGGCCCACACGCCATGTAACTGCCACGAGTATATGCCCACACTCGAAGGACACTCGGCGTTTCCACAGTTTCCTTGAATCTTGCACATTTTCTAATACAAGTAGATGAATACTGGACTTTTCGGTAGAACAACACTATATGTCCAATTTCATAGCGTCAGCTCATTAAGTATTTTATTTGTGCTAATAATAAGTCTAAGGATTGTCTGTTTCTGGAATATGAGTAAAAAGTAAATCCAATCAATATGTTACCGATATTTAGAAATAATAAATGTGCTTTCCTCCCCCACATACTATATGCAAGATAAGTTCACGGAGCAGGTCGTAAGAGCCAAGACAAGGTAGAGTGCTTTAAAGTAAGTTCAAGAAGCACATAGTGCGCGTGCGCCTCCACCATAGTTAGCACTGTGTCAGTGTGTGCGGTGGAGGCGTTAGAAAGCTGTGCAAGTGTTAGGTATATTCATGTGTGTGTGCCTTGTGTTTATAAATAATAATAAGTATATAATGTCTTTTACATATAATTTTATTTATTTGCGTATCTTATTTAAAGACAGATCGAAACTGTTGGTGTCGCTTAACCGTTTCGATATGTCTTTACATGACCATAGACATGGCTTGTTCTTCGGCCAAAGATTTATCATTGCCATTCAACGTGTTAATGCCGCCACCGATGTTTGCGTTTTTTTATTGTATAATATCATTATGAACATATATGATATTAGTTTTAATGTAGATAGTAAAAATTGAATTATTAATTATGTTAGCAGTAAATGAAAAAGTTAATTATAACGTCTAAAAAAAGTAATTAAAGTTCTAAACGCACTTTATTGAATTAATCGGCGTTACGGTCTAACACTGCTGTACTGCCAAAGTACTAGGCTAACAAATGTAGGGAAAGCATGTGATGATTATTAAAATTATCGTTGAACAATACTTTACTAAGAGATTTTTTGAACCACTTGCACTATGCGAATAGGTAAATGGTGATCAGAATCGCGGAGATTAGCGCTAGTGGTGGATATAGAGGTCGTGATGACTTCAGACGATAATCATTATATTCAAAGCAGAACATTTAGAAGTAAGATATATATATGAAAATGCATTTTTAAGAATGAGATTGAGATAATGAGCTAATACTCAGCCGGCGATGTGTATAAAAGACGAGCAGGGCAGAGCAGGGAATTGCCACTGAAACAAATTTATTATTCAATTCTGAATAATAAATTTTCGTGAACGTGGTTCAGCGATTTTAGAATATGGAGTTGTTATATGAAGCGATCAGCTGGCTCGCAGTTTTTTCGATGGAAAATGTATTTATTTACTTTATACACTGCCGGTGGAACAGCTGGCATTCTATACAATCCCTAGAAATTGTACACCTTATCTAGGTAGAGTATGTAATGGACAATAATATTCATAATATTTAATCAACTTCATTGGACGTCCCAGGAATTCTATACATTGCCTAGGTATTGTATAGAATACCTGAATTGTACACATTGCCGGTAACATATATGTACATAATTGAAATCAGCAAAAATTTGTGCGTGGATGGGTCCTACTTTCGGACCGCCTGGACAACATTTGATGTCGCTTGGTAACTTCATTTTTCACAATTTTCAGCGACTAATATTTCACTGATTTATGAATAACCATCATTTGTTAGGTATTCTATCATAACTCCTTACACTTACCTAACTTTTTACTTGTAAGAGTAAGATCGGCGAGAAATAATATATTTGATCGCTTGGTAACTTTTTACCTGCCTGAAAAAGCCTGGTCTGAAACATCACCTCCTCTAATCGGTCGATTTAATTATGAAATAAATAGGTAGTTAGATATGTTTTAAAACATCAACTTCTTGGTTGTGTTTTACTTAAGTCAGGGCTGTAATGATGATGATATCCGCCGAAAACCTTAAAACGAAAGTTTTTGATTTAGTGTATAGTCACTGTCCCATATTCTGAATGGTAAAAAAATGGTTTTAAAACACATGTTTTTATTTTATAATATTTTTTAGTCATTCACAGTATTATGTTGTTGCCAAAAATTCCTCACATTGCTCGATTGTTTTATTTGTATCACGTAAGTATAATTAATAATGTCAATTTTTCTAGTGCGATGTATAGTACAAGTGACAAACTATTTCGTGAACTGTTTCGATGATTATTTATTAATTTGATATAATTATGCTATATTTTAAGCATATCTTTTCGCTAATATAAGTTGATTCTTATTCAATACCTAGTTGTTTAATTTTGTTTTTTTTTCTTTAGAAAAAAACGTCGCTCCACACTAGGAATTTTTCCCGTGTCGTGGGTGCGTTTCACAAACATGAAATATCACATATACAAACACCCAGACTCGGGACAAACATCTGCGGTTCGCACAAATTTTTGCCCCGTGCGGGAATCGAACCCGCAACCCTTAGCGCAGCGGTCTAATCGCTTAACCACTGCGCCAATCAGGTCGTCAATTAATTATTATGTGACGTACAGGAACATTTTGCATCATAAGCTGACAGAAAACCTTGATTTATTTATTTATGGAGTAATTCTAATTTAAATAGCATATTTAACTAGTTTATAATATATTCTTAAATATTGTTATATATATTATCTGTGTAAATATAAACAATTTCATGTAATGCCAAAATGATATTTCTTGTTAGTCACAGGGTCAATTTTTCTGATAAACACTCTTATACTTCATGATACCTACTACCAACTACTTTCCGAAAATCACTTGATATTTACGCGCGATTTGTCTTTGGAAAATATAATAAATTCCAACTTTTATCGGATAATTTTGCTGCTGGATAGTTAGTTGCGCGGTTTCTTCTACCCAGCTATAAGTTCTTGTCTTTACATCATTTGACGTTCAAACAGTAATAAGAAGTCTGATTTGAATGTATGATTTTTTATCTCTTAGGTGAATGTCGCCCAGCGAGCTAAGGAAAGGGCTATGTTAGGAGTTTCTCTACAGGATAGGATCAGAAATTAAGTTATCCGACAGATAACCACAGGTGTCGACATAGCTTAACGGATTAGTAAAGCTGAAGCGGCGGTGGGCTGGTCACATCTGTCGCAGAGCGCGAAACGTTATGGAATGGAGACCACGGCTCGGCAAATGTAGTGCAGGACGTCTTCTAGCTAGGTGGGGCGACGATATACGCCAAATGGATGCCAGTCCGAGCGGTTGGAAGCGGGAGGCCGAAGATCGAGCTCGGTGGCGAGCTATAGGAGAGGGCTATGTCTAGTAAACAGAGACATGTAAAACGTCGAGATGACGTCTTTGACTCTAGTCAGTACAGTAAGTTATTTAAAACCGCTTGCCACATTTTAAATTAGCATTATGTGATTTTAAAAACATCTTCGTTCTCACTTGTAAATCCTATAAGTTCATGTTTAGTAAGTTTTTATCTTAGGCTAATCAACTTTATTTATATGTTCTTTAATACAATAGTGTATTATTTGGTAACTTAATAGGTACTTTAAGTGCATATGTACAGTTTGCGTGAGCGTGCTTTGTTGTTAGTATGCATGTGTGTGTGTGTGTGTGTGTGTAGGTTAGTATATCCACGTGTGTGTGTGTGAGGGTGTGTGTGTGTGTGTGTTATTGTAAGTGTTACTGTATCCATGTGTGTGTGCAGATGTTAGTGTGTGCGAGCGCCACACCCGCAGGCGGACCGCAGCATGCCGCTAGGAATGATCAGCGCACTAACATCATTTACCTGTTTCCGGGACTTCTTGATCATCGGCTGCGGCTTTAGCTCCTCGTCGGAGAAGGCGCGCGTCCGGGGATCGAAGTCACGTCCCGATGATGCCATTGAGAACGCTGAAAACATTATAAGGTACTATTAATACCAGTGAAAAATTTCCTTGATACGTGCGGGGAAAATAATAGTCTTCGACTAATAGCCTCGATGTAATACAAGGAACTATTCTGAAATATGTTGCAAGCACAATGACTGCATATCTCATTCAATTGTTTAACTTATTTCAAAGAAGAGAAAATTCTGTTCCCTAACCTTTTCTGAGGAGGTATGTTATTTATGATACCAAGTGCTGTGATTGGTCGAAATTCTCAAAAATATTATTTTTTGGTGACGTATGTTACTGCAAAGTTGGTCGTATTTTATGACAGGGGAGAATTTAGGCCACGGTGCAAAATAGCACGAAACAAATGGTTGACGCAAACGAAGGCGGCTTTGGGGTAGGGTGCAGATGTTTTGGATTATAATTTCGTTTTACTTAGTAATTAGCAGCGCTACTGAGACGTTCGAGCTCAAGGGGAGTCGTAGTAGCCATCGTGACAGGATGGTGGTGTCCTGAAACGATGGTCAATGTAGTAATAGTAAGTCACGTACTGGAGTCGGCGGGTGAGAGCGGCGGGTTGATGGTGTCGGGGCTCATGCAGTCGGAGGGCGAGGGCGAGCGCTCGCGCTTGGTGACCGGCGCCTGCAGGCCGAGCGCCGGGCCGAACGCCGAGCCGCCAAGGTGCGCACCGCCCAGACCCTCGCCGGACATGCCATTCTCCGACAGGAACTCGTCTAGGTCCGCGTACTGCAACAGACACAGGCGTCAGCGCCACGCCCGGCGCACTCCGCGCACTCCGCGCACCCGGCGCAGCGCACTCCACTTACATACGTACAGGGATATCAACATTCGCGCTCAGCTAATTCGCTTGGCTTGTCATCACTTAAATAATTCATAATTTGCATACATAACTATTATACAAGATATGATCACAAGGAGACAACACTTGGAGGCGTAAGCTAATAGGTGCTGATTGGAGCGGGGGATCGTGTCCGGGGCGGGGTGGGGACAAGCTGGCGACTCTATTACCTAGTGCGGGCAGCCGCCGCCGGCGCGCTTTGAAGCCGGTGAAAGACGCATATGATATGCAACTCGCAGTAGGTAATAAAGTAGCGGTTACTGACTTCTTGTACCTTGAGATCGGGGTCGTAGGGCAGCGTCTTGTCCCAGAGCGTGGGGCCGAGGAAGGCGGCCTGCGCCTCCCACAGGTCACTATCATCTTTCTTGTCTTCGAGCGGGTCCTTACTGTTCACCGACTTGCCTGCAACAATGATGACAGGGCGTGAGCCCGGTGACCGGCGACCGGTGACCGGTGACCGGGGACCGGCGCCGCGCGGCCGGCGTGTGCGGGGCGGCGCACCACCCCCCACACGACGGCGACGCCCCGCCGGCTGCCAGGGCAAGCCTTGCACTTTGCGCTACACACAGTGTACATACAGCCAGGTATACATCTACAGGATTGCGCGTGAGAAGACATTCGCTTGGCGGATGAGCATCACAAATGTAATATATGTATCTATTATAATATATATATATTCGCGAGGGCAACATTCTGAACAGATAGTTGTTATGTTACACAGTGTAATGTTATTTATCAGGGACACATACGATCACATTATAATTATCACATAAGACCAACAAAACAAAATACACGTCAAACAGAATCGTTCTAATGAAGGTGGTCGGTGCCGTAGCACAGCATGGCGAGCCAGCGCTCGTTGGCGCGGTATTACAGTATAATCTTGTGAGTGTTGAGAACCCGTATACATTTACCGAGAGCAGGGGTCATCACGCTCACTCACCGCTGCCAGCTTCCAGCCGAGGAAATACCATGCAAGTTTAACTAAAAGCCAGTGACACGTACATCTCGTAGGCCACCGGTGGACGGTTGTCATGACAACAGTCCATTCACCTACTAAATTAAGGCTGTATGTCGCTGATGTGAGCTGATGCCGCAAACGGTTTCTGACGCCTCGGGACTCATGGACGATGATTATTCTTGTATGTAAATAGGTATAACATGTAGGTATATGAGACATGGAGCACACGCCATATGACTATAATGTTAATGTCTTAAATATCTTAGAAGCAGCGAGTACTGAATACTGTACCAAATAATTTGCAGCCATCGTAATTATCATCTTAGTTACAATAAAATTTACTATCATTATCCTCTTGACTGGCGAGCGACCCGAATCGGGTCGCGACATCAAAATGTGCTTGACTGGCGAGCGACCCATTCTGGGACGCTGACCTTGACTCACATTTCATAACAAAAATCAACCGACAATGTTATCGCTGTGTTACTCGAACCTATTTTAATGTTTACGTGATAGAACAGGCTAGCAAACAAGCCAATAATATTATGGGATTACAAGGAAGGATGTTTATAAACTGTGGTCAGTGCCGAGTGGCGCGAATTTTGAATTGTAGTAGTAATACTATTTGAAGTGTATTTTGTGCGTTTATCGGGGAATTACGCGTGTTTGTGAACTAAAAATGATGCGTGGGTAACTAATCTACCGTCTAATTACAATTGTAGATGGAATTGTTAAAATTTTTAGTATTAATTTTACAAAAAAAAAAAAGGCGGAAAATTTTCATTTTCCATTTTCATTTCCAAAAATTTTCACAGCATGTTTTTAGATTCTACAATATATACATACTAATCAGTAAGAAAAATTAACAGAGAATCCAAATATATATATATATTCGTACGTATTCTTACAAAATCATCGAGAAAACTGCAAAAGAATGCACCTAATCCCCTCCAGGGGGGCCTCCCGTGCGGGGGGGGCGCCAGACGCGGGGGGTTGTGAATCGTCCCATTTTTGGTCGCTTGCCAGTCGAGAGGTTATGGATTTACCACAGGTTTAAATAAATAAAACTGATTAAATGACATTAATTGAGTGCAACAGGACTTCAAGTAAGTCGGTAAGCCCTAGGTGTGCGAGTGATGGTTGAGATGGCCGCAGTGGGCTCGAGAGGTGCACGACTGCACGTGAGCACCTGAGGGACACCGCGCGTATGCAGCAGCTGATCTCGTGCTGGAAGCCGGCGGCGCTCACGTTGCGAACACCGCGCGCTCGGGCCGCGTGCCCAGCCGCGTGACCTCTGCGGCGATGTGTTCAGCACTGAGCTCGAGCTCCCGTATGTCGCAGCCTTCCTTCTAGATCATCGTCCTCAGGTTATCGAGTTCCGACGCCTCTCAGTGCAGTGAGTGAGCGTCACCGTACACAACTGTATGTGGGAGTCCGGCACACTCTAACCGCGTTCGTTTACTTAATGTTAGGCTCGATCGGTAACGGAGATCAGGCCCTCGGAAGCGCACCGCGGCACGTGTGCGACTGTTAGCGAAGGCATCTTGTAGCTTGTGCGTGTGTGAGAGGCTGGGGCCGGCCTCTCAAGGCGAGCAACCAGATTTACATACCGCGCGGCGACCTCTCCGCGCGCCGCCCTGCGCACGCGCTCAGAGCTCACTTGCATGCGCTGCTGCTATCACGACACATCACATTATATCTACTCGTACTAGTACGCATTGACATTCTTAACAATAAATTTAATACACCCGTACGTATTACGAGGACGGGTGATTCTATTTACAATATCATATGCGTTTGTGGGTATTAAGTACCGACACAAGATGTAGCTTTATAGTGAAACACAACGTAGATATGTATTTATTATGTTGTAAGTTGTAACAACATACAAGACGTGTGTGCTTAATGATGTTTTTTTCTATATATGAGTTATCTTCCAATTAAAACGAAAACAAATTGATCGCGACCTGAACAAACGAAATAACAATATACTTTCTAATCGTAGGTACAATAATGGCTACACTAACGAAGTCGCCGCATACGGTAACGGTGGAGGCCTCGAGTTTCTCGGACTAACAAGTAAGAGGCGTTATGCTCAATTAAGTCACGGTGAGCTCTGCCTCAGACTGTGGGTCAAGTAGGAGAGCGCCCCGTGGCTCGCCGCCGTTGTCAGCGAGCATTGCGTTCCCGATACAATGGCACAATAGCGCGTGGGAACAGCACGCGACACACGGGCGCCGGCGCTGCACGCTGCGCTGGCGTCGGCTCTCTTCCTTTATAAAAAGCACGGCTTGCGCGGCAGGAAGCGGGAAGTAACCCAGTTGCGATGTTACGTGCGCGCGCGCCACGCTTTCCTCGCGACGAGCAGTGCGCGCGCACACACGCACTGCCACCCCTACCCCTACGCTGCAGTATTATACAATCACTTTTATAATTTATTATTGTATGCTGTTGAAGCACCTAAGCCAGTCGGTTTTTATATCCATCACCACATGACAATTGGCGGCAGTAACTATACTCGTGTGTTGTGTGTCTAACTGTCTGCCATGAGTTGTTTCGTTATCATGCGTTGTAATTAACTTATGAGTACTATTGCAGTCGTTTACCATTTCTATGGCAACGAGCACAAAGCCTCCGGAGCTAACGCGATGAACTATGATAAAATCTGAATTATGCATACACGACTTTCTACAGTTTTCAAGGTAAAAAATATGGTCTAAACTCTTGCTACTATATATGTCAGCTGACGCCTGACCCACGTTTTTGGAAACTTTATCTACGTTACTTACTTGTGTAACACATGATAGATACTGTTTACTTGTGTAACACATGATAGATACTGTTTATTTGCATTAACGTTAATGTTATGTCTAGTGACCCTGAGTTTGTTTTTGTTATTCCGCGTCGAGCGCTGTCACTTTCAACAGACCCGGAGAAAGTACCTAAATCTGGAAACAACAGTACTCTGAACGTACCGCAAGCTAAGCTCGCCAACAACTAGGTGATGTACATATAACACTAGATGCGACCCGCGACCACGTGACTTATCCCACAGCCCACTCGATGCGCTAGTGCTGGCAGCTAAGAAATTCGGCACGTTTAACCTATCAGAGAAAGTGTCCGAATCGGCTAGTTTCGCGCTGCGCCCGCGCCGCCTCGCCGCCGCCCGCGCGATGACGCTTGCACTCTCACTTTCTTCCGATACGGTCGGTAGAAAGTGACGCGCCTCCGAATTACCTACTCTCCATGCAAAAGTAGTTGGGCATAACAGACATTATTTAAAATGTAACATAGGTATATAAAATAGTTTTATGTGAGTATAATAATAGGCCAGGAAAAGAGTTAAGTGTATAGCGTCCTCTCGGTGGGCAGCGCCTGCTCAGCCACTGCGACGCGGAACTAACTGTGCGGCGCGGAGGTGCTAACCAGGATATATCGTATGTGATGTCACGAGGCAGCGTCGGCGGTGCGTCGCGATTGGAATGCTGCGCCGGCGCCGGTGGAAAGCTGCCGTTGCGTAACAATCTCATTTCCTACTCGGAAAATAGGTGAGGAGTGCCGTGAGCGGCGAGCAAAGGGGCACGTACGGGGCGCGGGGCGCGCGGGAGGGGCCCCAGTGGCGCGAAGAGGCGGGGTGCCGTCGAGCGGGAAGTGGCTGCTGCTCTTGCGCAACGGAGAAAGCCAGTGTTTTCCGGCGACGCGCGATCATTTTCGTAAACGTGTGAATTGAGCGAAAGTGAACGAGAAAGTCGTAATTTCAAATTTTAAAATGTTGCTCTTTATGCTCGCTCGAATTACATACACAATACAATAATAATTATCTTGTAAGATGACGTCGTAACCATCAGACGTACGTACATGATGGCCGCAGAAGCCCCGCTCGGTGGCACGCGCGGACTTCAACCTGGCCCTGAGGGACTGCTGGGCCTCTGTCCTTATGTCAAATTACGACCTGATTGCGCTAAAGATTGCGGGTTGATTCCCGCATGTGACGAAGATATTTGTTCCAAGTCTGGGTGTTAGAGTATGCGATATTTAAAGTTCGTGAAACGCACCCACGATACAAGAGAAAGTACTAATATGGGCCGAAGTTATATTTAAAAAAAATTGGAAAGCTCAGGAAAAATAATAGTGAACCAAGTATTAGTTAAGTAAATGGTGACAACAACACCCTAGTTAGAGTCCAGTAAGGAGAAACGGCTGGACTGTTTAAACAATATTATGATAATGATAAACGTCTCCTAACTTAATCCCCTTATAAGTCTCCCTATTCTTTGACATGCAAACAACAGTGACTTAATCAGTGGCTAAACATTGTTTAATTTTATAGTAACAGGGTTAATGTCCATGTATCTGTACTTATGATCTGACTTCAAGTTATCTAACTAAGTTACCGTTCATGTTGAGCGGGAATAAGTGAACCTATTGGTAAGTAGTAGATCGTTCACGAGGCTCAGTCCTGAAGACCTCCACACTGTGCTGCTAGAGTACCACAATGCTGACGTTCAGAGACGCTTGCCGAGATAACCTAGTGTTCATGGACCGGATTGATCACCTTTTTAAAAGTCATATAATTACACTTTCTTAAAAAATGAAGGCACCCCTGTGTTACGTCTAAACAATTGGCATTTAATGGATCGAAATCACCAACTCGCCGCCTTGACAACTGTCGGTTATTAGTTTATAGTTTAATATTCAGTATAATAGAGAAACATTAATTAGTTTGGTCACCCGTCCATATTTTGTTGACCCTAAGATGGCGATGATGATAAGATGTCGCCGGAGACTCTAAGAAGATATTCGGCAATTTCGATAAGAACATTTTAACTGGTGCCCAGATGTTGCAATGTTAGTGACAGCTGCAGGATGTTCTGCGGACGCAAGGAGGCGACTGCTCTTTGTTTGGTACACATTCCACGTTAAGCCGTAGCCAAGAGTGTAATAGTGTGAAACAAGTCAAATAAAGTGTCTCCGGGCCACTCACGTCTGCAACAGCCAGGCACTGGCTGCCTGGAGGTTGGCTGGTGCCAGCTGTTCTCAGGGGAGCCTCCCGGGAACTAGAAGGTCCGCACTTTATATGACATCATCAGCAGTGCTCAGCTGATCGATACAGGTCTTGTTTTAACCTCGGATTGACTTTCAGAGACATGCTGCCTGCTGACCTACATAATTATAGTAATCTGTAAAAACTTTAGCGGTCAAGCAACTGCCGTAAAAAGTACCGTTGATAGAAAGTAACCAAAACGGTTAGTAATAAAAACGACAAAGGGAGGACATGGAGGCGATCGATCAGTGGAACGTGTCGGTGCGCGCGCGCATGTGTGCGTCAGCGAAAAGTAAAAGTCGGAAGGTGTCGGACGCGGGCGGGCGCGGTGCGGCGCGGTGGCGCGCGGGGAGTGGGCGATGCGGAAACACTCCGGAAGATTACTTTTACTCTCGCGCGCACTGTTCCCCGCCTGACCCCTCCTCCCCAATCTCTTCACCCCCCGCACAAGTGCACTTGTTGACAGTGACACAACAGGCGACGAATTAGCATCATCTTAAGTAGTTTGCGTGCCTCTAGTTATTATCAAAAGTAATAACATGCACTTCAGACACAACACAACAGCCGTAAGTCGTACTATTATCTCGTCGGCTGTGTCACACATCAGTTCGACCTATTCTGACGAGGTCGCTTGGAAAATATAATTTGCCTCGCAATGATTTATTAAATATGACACTGAGATTAACATCAACATTATGAACCGAATATATACTTAACGCATCTCTACTCCATAATGTATTTTTTAGAGCACCAAGTGACTTCACATCAATCTATCAATGCACTTCCGGAGAGTGTCAGTCGAGTGAGTAAAGCCCTGAGCTAGGGTTATCATATTTATTCAGTAACTAGGTATGATAACTATGTGAGTATCTCAATTCGTGTTGTATGTCGCCGGTGAAATCCCAGCCACGATTATCATCACTTAAAAAAAATATGTTCAGTTTTAAAAGTAAAAGTGGACGGTGCCCACGCGCACGCGGAAGAGAGCACGTGCTAGGTGTTATCGGGGCGCGCGCGGGGTCGCGGGGGACACAAGAAGCGCGGGGCGAGAGAAAGTCGCGAAAAGGTCGACACTTTTTCCCAAATATTCGGAGTGAAAGTGCGCGCAGCCACGCTCAAATTGATGAAAAAAAGATACGAGAAGTGATGACGTGCCAGCACCGCGGCCCCCGCGAGCGGTTACCCCCCCGCCCCATGCCTGTTACCTCCTCCTCCAAGGAAGGCAAGCGAAGCCTAAAAGTAATTAGGGATGAGCATAGGGTGATGCTCGCAGCGACCTTCGGCGACATCACCTGATACTGTTGCGCTCACTTAAGCTAACAATTGTGTTGCACAATTGAGACTAATAAAAACAAAGTTCCATTTCATCTGAAATTGGTTCCTATAATTTGTTCCAACTTTAACTCTTCAAGTCTTCCTATAAGAGTTACAGCTATTTACAACATTTTATATTCACTTGTTATTGAACTCTACGGAATGTTATTCAATGTGGAATCTTTAGTTACAGTCATGTCAAAGAACCTAAATATTTTATAATAATACGTTGTGCCTAAACCGTGGGCCCACCGAGAGCGATCGCCGCGAGGTTGGGTGCTTTACGGGTGATCACCGAACCAGGTTTCGGTAACTCTATAGCATTAGTCTCACTGAAACGATATTCGATGGAATCGTCTCGCCTCTTAACTATGTGAGAAGCGGTGGTGGGTGTGCAGCATCGCTGTGGATGTCCGGGTGATAAGTAGGGCAGTGCGCGAGAGAGGCTGTCACACCAATACCGTGACGTCACAGCGCGTTGCTTGTTGTCACCAAAATGTCAAGTGCACGCCGCGCCTGGCATGTCCGGCGTGCCCGTCGCGCCCGACGTACCCAACGTGGTCAGCGAGTGCCACGGGACGGACAAAACAATGCTGAAGTAGGTAACAACCTGAACAATGTAGTCTTCTTCTTTCTGACGTCTGACTACGTTTTTCCAAGTTCCCCAGGATATCTACGCGTACGATATTATGAATAGGTTAACCGAGTGTGCAATAGATGCTTTCACGAGGATACGGAACTTCCACATTAATTATACAAAATATTACCTTACTAAAGAGCATCGAAATGTTTTGTATCAGTTGTCAGAAGTATTAAGCGTCGAGTTCGCGGTGAGACTCTGTCGCCGGACTGACGGGATCTACGATAAATGGCATAGTTTATGATGGCCGCCGCTTCTCTGACACGTGTATCGTCGTCCGACCTAATTACAATTAGCTTATACTTTGACTCGAAGTCTGAATTGGACTCCGAGCAGCCTTCGTGCTCTTGTTTAGGGTCAGAGCCTCTCATAAATACGTAGGAGGAAAAATAGCATATGTGTTTTTAGTGTCCTGGGCCCATTTATATTAATAGGTGAAATAAAACTACGTAACTAGTTAAGCTAACTAAGTTTGTGGTTTGGCATAGTTTTAAAGTTTGTATGGAGAAGGATTACAAAAAACTAAAAAAACATTGTGAATTCCGGTAACATTTCGATCACTAGTCAAGAAGATTTAGCAAACTGACTTAAATTAATCGCACGACGTAACATGACCCTAATTGTCTAGAACTTGATGTTAAAACAAATATAAAACTATAAACTTGGCGCAGCAGCGATGCAGAACTAGCATCTGATGGAAAACGACAGTCATCAGTTTACAATTATTTGAAGCGTGCAACTCGAACTTTTGCATTTATGCGCATCGACATTTGTGCAGTGCGTCAATCGATAATACTACGATCTATTGTTTAGATATCGATCATTTCTCTACTCGGGGTCATTAAACATGTACTATATAATTATAATGAATAAAATTGTATGTACCTCTTTTACAACAATAAGGCTACAAGTTCATCCTTCTACTGAAGCATTCCAAAATTTGTATGCTTATCAATTTTAATTCTAGCTCACTATCCAAAACCTGCCAAAGTTTTTCTATGAATTTGGATAATCGAATATTCTCTTCGGAGGAATTAGGAAGAGCGGATCATATGTCTCTCAGCAGTGGCGTGTTTCCTGAATAGCCTGTTTAACGATAAACATAATTCTGCGTCAAAGTATAACCTGCGAGAGATGGCGGCAGGCCTGGGGCAGCGCGCCGCGCGGGTCTGCAGCGGCGCTGCTGCTGAGGGATGTTACTCTCCATGTTAAGGGTTCTGTTTCATTTAGTTACATATATTGTAATGTCATTAGCGAGGGATACCGGTCATCGTGCGCGGCTGGCGGGTAACGGCGCTATGGCTTCCTACCTTCCGAACTAATTGGGTTTAAGGTCGAAGTGCCTCCTACTACGTATGCCCAGACGAGTGTCACGTTAGCGTTTACGTTAAAGTATAAAGTAATTGAACAAGACGCGAGGGTGACACTAACATTATATACACTAGATCGTAGTACAATATACACATGTGTGTACGTACATGATATCGATCAGCGTCTCGCGCTGGGAATGCGATACACACACACACACGTGCCTCGGTAAGATAACAGACAGCAGACACAAGCGGCGGCACGTGCGCGCGCGACGCCGCACCGCCTGGACCACTCGCGCACATCTCACACACCTCAGATACATATTGGCGACACCACGGTCATGACACACTAATACGTAAACATAGAGGTCTGGAAGACGAAGCGCCGGGATCGACGTCGATCACTCCGCGGTGTCGCTGAATGACCGGCAAACGCTGGCCCGCAAACAAAAACAAATGCTACGCGTGCGTAGTGCGGCCGGGGCGAGCAGCCGGAGCCGGGGGACGAGCGCTCGGAGATGGGTGAAAGTCCCCGTTGCCGAAACAAAGAACTCTCAATCAACCAAAAAGTTCGGCTGATATCGGCGCCCGCGCACTTTCTCTTTTTTCACGGCTCTCTCACGCCCGGGGGCAGCATCAATCACGAATCTGAGGCGGGCGTGTGCCACGACGGAGAAAGTGCGCGCGCGCTTCCTGGTGTCCAAGTGTCGGCGCTACGGGGAGTCACTGACCGTTGACGAAGACGTGTTGTCTCCAGATGTGGTACTGGTTCCAGCGGTCGTCGTCTTGAGTGTGATGGCCGTGCTGCAGCTGCGGCAGCGAGGGCAGGGGCGGCGGGGGCGCGGGTGGCAGCAGCTGGGGCGGCGGTGCAGGCGGGCCCAGCGGCTGGATAGGTTGGTGCTGGTACTCCATGGGGTCGAGTCGAGGCGTTCGGGGACGCACTCGCTCAGTGATCACTCATCGCGGCGGGCGCGGAAGACGCAGCGTGCGTGCGCGGCGGCGAGCGGCGCGCGACTGCCGAGCGAGCACACTCCGCGCTGCGCCGCCCCGCCGATAGCCCCCCACCGCGCACCCCCACCCCAAGCCGCGGATACTTCCGAGCACGCAACACACAGTTTTTAATTGCGGTGACATAATAGTCGCGATGCGCGATCACTCTCGCCGCCGATAACTGATTACTGTTGGCGCTTGCGCTCACCGCGCATGTCGTGTGTACATAAGAGTGCACGTGTCGCACGCCGCATGTAAACAAAGCCGACAACTAGGTTATAGGAGCACATTGTGCCGCTAACATATTGCGTAATCATTGGCGAGCTCCAATTCATACACAATATTAAAACATTAAATACGTGGATGCAGAGTTGGCCAACTTAAGGCGGACGAACAAAGCTCACAGGATCATTTATTTAAACGACAAGCAAAACGAATCACTGCTGCACCTGCAACAGCTTCTGCCAATGATGCGGATAACAATGAGTTAGCTTTTAAAAATATACTTTTTATTTTCAAGTGCAATGTAGGAAAGTAATTATTCTCAAAGTCAAAGTCTACATAATGTCAGGAAATAACATGTCCACCATGCTAGCGGCTACCTCCATGAATAACACCGACTAAGACTTTAAATACCTAACCAGAAATCTCTAGAATTAGGCCTGTTTTATGTAATGTTTCCAGGTAGCCCTACCAAATATACATTCATACACTAAACATAATAATATTATATTTTAATAGAGAAAGAAGCGCGTTGATGTCTTTTGGAAGGCACGACGACTTTCGCTCGGAAGATACCCAATGTTTATTATCTTAGTTAAATGTTATCAATAAAATAATTCTGTTTTATTTTTGTCCATAAAAAGAGTATTTGTAAGTATTAATACAGATCAGTGGACGTAATAAATACTAATAAATTAATCTTCAATATCTGTGCGCGCTGTGAACGAGTGAGTTTAATAATGCGCTCGCTCACGAGGAAAATGTGCAACGTTATAATAAGTGGATTGAAGGTGTAGGCACTAATGATCTGTAGTCTGTACTCTGTAGCTACCTACCTAGTTAGTTAGTTCACGATATTTCTCATTGTTAATCAAGTAACACTACATGACATTTTACTTCAAACATGGTATTGTTGAAATGTTGACAGTTGTTTAATTAAGACAAGTTTCCATAAGCAGTGGATTTATTCTCTTTATTAGGATTTAATTGACAACCCCCCGCACGCCGCGCACTTGTCAGCTGATCGTACATATTTAGACGACCTGAGCTATTTCTATGTCACGTGTGACGAGCATTAAAATAACATATATACTGTACAATACTAAATCCAACAACTGACTTGGCTTACCGACTATTTACTTAACTTTTAAACCGGTTCATTAATTTCAATTGTTTATAAGACTGCCTCGTTGATCTAGTGGTCGCTAAGTTCGGCTGCTGAGCAAGAGTCCTGGATTCGAATCCCGGGTCGGGCAAAGTGTTATTGGGTTTTCCCATAAGGTAATAGGTAATTCTTCATAGCAATACGGAATGTGGGTTTGTGCCCAGTCGATGGCAATAGTATCGCCCTCTATTACATTGGGACCTGTAATATAAGTGGCGAAATGAGAGAAGAAATATATAGCTATGCCTATCTGTAGGTTCGTTAGAAAAATTAAATAAAATTCCGATAATTCGTAAAAAACGGTCTAGTTTAGTATTTAGTCAAAATGCATTTAGTACGTTTATGTCGAAATGCGTGGGCGAATATCAACAAGTTTGCTTGTGTTCTAGTGCCTGTGTGTGTGTGTGTCTGAGGAAGGAGGGTCGGTCGGCGGCCACTGACCTGCCTGTCCTAGGGCAGGCGGGCGGCTGCGGCAGCTCGCTGGCCGAGCGCTGGACTGTGGTAGTAGTCCCAGGGCATTAGAGACGAGTCTGAATACATTTATCGCGCACAAATAACTAGTCTCCTGATTAATATCCGTATATCATTATTGTATAGTTTGGCAGGCCCTGACGGACCGCCACGCGCCAGTGACCCGCGCGGCAGCTTGTCAGTAGCAGCATTATAGTTAAAGAGTTAAGGAGAAAAAGTTTTATTTTAGTTGCTTCATTTAATGTATTGTATGTATGTGTTTTGTACGACACAAAAATAAATTCTGAAGGACAATGCCAGAAACTCCATAAAACATCGCCCCACTCAATAAAAGTCGTGGATAAGCATGCAATATGCAGCATCTTATTACATATTTATTACAGATAACTAAACATTCGACTTAATGCCTGTACAATAACAAACACAAACAGAGAGCGAAACAATGATATGTCAAATATAGATTCGTCTTAAATATGCTAGTTAGATGAACAGCAAAGTGTGTAATGTCAAATCGGACAACAAATGTACTATGCAAGACTAAAATTGTCCCCTTTTCGAGTCTTCAAAATAAACCGCGCTAGTACATTTTTCTAGTATTTATAATATCATTGGACTATGACATATTTTTAAGTTTGACATACGACTCAAACGAGCTTGGGCTAGAAATGTCGAAACAAACTTAGGGGTCAAGGTCCCTTTTAAAGTCCAGACAAGTACAATAAATTTAATTCAAAACAGTGTAAGTTGTTTGAGATATGGTCTTTTGAAGAAAGGACCACATCGAGTTTGAGTCGACCTGTCCTGACAGACGCCCCATCTCGTACCATCTGCAGGACATTTCGGTAGGCTTTATAAAATACTCAAACCGCCAGACTGGAGACTATATAAACAAGGAAAGAAAAATGCTACATTGTACATGTGAGATAAAAAAAAGCAAAATACAAAAAAAGATGATTTGAACAAACAATGACATTTTTATGTCAAATATGTATAGAGGGCATTAAAATAAAATGTCAAAAAATTCAAACCATAGCTACATGAAGAGGCTTAAGCCCAAGCATGTTTGTCAATCACATAATCAGATACTTTATAATAACCTTTTCTACATAACTTTCCATAATAAACCACTTAAATTTCATTGATTTGCAATCCGTAAGTTCTAAAGAAAAACGATTTATTATAATAATATGTTTTTTTTTAATAATATTATGAAAAGGTCCTTTGTTCATTACAATTATTTTCATTACCATTTTCTGTATACGGCTGGGGCAAATCGCCTACCTGCAGTGAGCTAACGTGGAGATCAATGCATATTCCTTAATACGAGGAGAGGCTGTCGCCCCGCACTGGGACAGTTTTAATCTGTTATTATTCTTCAAATATATTATTTTACTATCCATCTATTATTGAATATGCCATCGGACAAGTCCACTTGGTTCTATTGCTGAGGGCCTGAGGCAACCTCGAGCTGCCAACCTGCCAGTAATTTCATTCCGGTCCGTACGTACAAGACATTTCCTTTAACTTGATGTAGGTGTGCACCAAAAGGGCTGCAGTGGCCAATAGCCATGGAAGATTTTAGAGGAGGTTAAAACGGAATGCTTTGTTGAGGTGTGCATAATGCATCCTCATGTTAAAAGTTCACATTCACTGGACAATAGCACATCCCGCCCCCAACTTTGACGAGATCTGACGCATTGACATCAGGTCCAAGATACTCTCCAGCATTCAGTGTGCCTACTCAAGTAGTAATGATATGATATACGCACAAACATGCTCCAAAAACATAAAGCTATGACATTGTATGCTCGATTAAGGAATAGAGTGTAGGCAATTGGTATGTCTGGGTGCTCGAGTCCCGCGAGGTGGAGCAGGAGAGGCCGCTGGTGGTGCAGGTGAGGGGGGGCGGTTACATGGTGCGCTGCCTGCTCTGGACCCAGGTGCGAGGCGCCAGCGGGGCGGGGCGAGGGACGAGGTGTGGAGCCTGCGCGTGCGCCGATAGCGACAACAATGGTGTTTACGCACCGCGCACCAGCTGGCCCTGACTCACACACCGCACGCACCCACACACATTAAAACATACCTACTTTTTCAGGAATTTCACAACAATCTATGTGTGAGGTGAGAATTTATCGCCAACGTTCTAATAACTATGCGAGATGTAGATCACAGCTCAAGTTAGTAGCCGTTAACTTAAAAGGAGTCATCAGTTACACCCATCAGCAGGATCAGAAGTACATAAAGTGGTATTAGCTCGAGGAGTCAGCTTCATGTACCTATGTGATATTGATAACTCACTGCCTTGTGTGAGCCCCTACCAGCGTGTCAGTGCTGAACCTCATGCTGTAAGTAGCTAACTATTGATGCTGTAAGAGGTAAATGTAAGCACATCTTATCTGTAGAGGTCCGCGGTTAAGGTCTTGGGTTTTGGACGGCACATTTTAATTGAGAGATCTGATAAAATAACCATAACAGTGCCCAGTACGTGACAGACATTAGGCGTTTTTCACGACACCGCCACCGCCACAAATTTGGCTATACATCATGCAATAAAACATCTCTGCCCAATCCATCGAAGACTGCCGTGACGATACAAGTACATGTAAATTATGATTCGCTAATATCGAGACGTATCCGATGAGTTTTCCCTCGCGGATCACGACCTCCGGAAAATTGAACTGATGATGCGGGCACTGAGTACTACTCTATTGACTTGAGTTATCAATAACTACATCTCCATGTACATATGTAGGTCAAAATGCGGTGCATATTGTTAAACTTAAATATTGATCTGTGTGTGTGTGTAGGTGTTCTATACACCTCTGCCAAGCCCTTCGGGGAATACAGTCGTAATGTTACGTTATGATCTGCATGTCGACCAAACTAAGCCCTAGCAACAAGCCATGGACCTCGACTCCGGCAGCCAACAGATGTGCCGCTCGTGGCAGCGGCTACTAACTGGGCCTCCCATTGTGCATACAATTGTGCATTGAAATCATTCTTTTGTTTTTGGCTCGCGTATCGTGTTCGATATACAGAATATAAAAATTGCAGCATTTCTCCAAGCACCACTTCTGCTTCAGCTTTTGGGTATTATATGATCATTGCGCGGTTCCCGGGGCCTGGGCGGCCACTCAGATGAGCCATTGCGCAGTGTTCTCGTACCATTATCTTATCGCAGACAAATAGCTGATGTTGTGCAAGCGTTTTACTGACCGCGAGCCGCATTGCACGCCTCGCTTGCCGCCCTTACAGATTCCAACACGAGCGGACCTCAGGTTGCGCTCATAATGTTTTTTCTATTATTTAAAACTCATGAGTCACGGGCTCAGGCAGAGCGGCGCGTGTTGAGGCTCGCTACTGGAATATAAACTGCACAGGCGATCTGATCTAAAACAAACATCGAGACGAGCGTGTTTATCAATTAAACCTCCACTTCTAGGAATTTCTTTCTAAGTTAAAATTTTCAATAGAATATCTCCGGCTGACGTCACAATAGGCTGCAGAATCGAAACACAACACCTGATAAAACTACATTTTACATATAACACATACCTACTTTGCATTTACGTCAGCTAGAGAGGCTGGGGTGACTAATAGGAAGGGCGCTCACCCCGCGCGCGGCACTAGCATCGGTGACATCTCCCACAGATCCGGTGCTTTCAGACTTGTCTACAGGGAGTAAAAAACAAGTCCTACCGAGAACACGGATGTATGTGTGACCGGCGGCGACGCGCAGCGGCCCACATTCTTAAACTATGCCGATCAGTAAGTTATATAGACTGAGATCAAATGAACGGTCTTGAGAAAATTTGACAAAACCGGAACAAGCAGCGAGAGATATCTGTAAGTGAAGATGCGTGAGCGGTCGGCAACGCGTGATGAAAGTGTGCACTACAAGATGGGTGCGCAGGAGTGTGTGTAGGCGCGCGTGTGTGTGGCGGTTCGCGATACCCCGGGGCTATCGGCGCGCGCGCACTTGAACCCATGCCATTGTTTATTAATACTTAATTCAACCATCGCAAATCTAATATTATTAACTGATTGTAATAAGTAGTGGCCGCGCCGCCCGGCCCACCGCTGGCCCACCGCTGGGGGCCCGGCCGGCCCGGCCGCAGTCGGCCCGCCGCTCCACGCCACGCTAACAGCTCGACCACGGCCTTCTGCAACTGGATCCCCTTTCTGTTTACTTTACATCATAATGTGTGCATAACCTTGACCGAAAGATAATCTGCTGAATACCTTATGGAACCCCTTTGCTTTTTCATAAAAACATTCATGTTTATTGTAACAACTCGATTTCGTCCATGAACTTTGTAAACTTGAGTAGTTAAATCTGGATTCAATGTTATCAGAAAATAAATATTATGGTTGACAATTGGAGCGAAATGTAAAGGAATTACGTCATAATAACATATGATTAATTATTGCCTTACTCGCAAATCTGTTTTCAAGTTTTGTGTGTGTGTTTTCAAAATTTCTCAAGGGTGTAATCTGAGACTCTTTCAGTGCATCGATTCTATCGATCTTACATTCTGTAGCAAGCTGGTCGATCGGGGCCGTCGTCACCGGAACCGAGAGAGGTGTCACCGCCAAAAGTCAGCAGCCACTCAACCGGCAGGTTTCACTTTCATAGGGGGCGCGGGGGCGTGAGGCGGGGGCCGGGGGGGGGGAGTCGCTAGCCGCTCGCCCGCGCAAGCCCCTTACCACAAAAAATGAGCAACTTTTCCTTTCTCAAAAACACGAACACTTTCACCTTTGCCGAAACCTGCGCGAAAATACCGCGCACTTAATGTGCATTAGCATAGATACAAGCTCTTAGTTTTCACCATCGTTAGCGTGTCGGCAGCGGGGCCGCTTCGAGGCTTCGAGTCCCCCCCACCCCCCACCTCGGCAGGTACCATTAAAATAATCTAACATAGTTAGTGGCGTCGTTTCCTATGAACTATCCAATTAATTTTCCATACGTTCGATTGCATTCTTATCGTTTGCTTTCAGAGGTTTGTAGCGATTTCAATGGCAATTGTAACTATAAATATGCTTATCGTAGGACTGTTTAGAGTGTTGCTCCGAGTGCTATGTACAGGCTGAGTGGTTTTGCTTACCGCCGCTCGACTTTCTAAACGGTCGATAAGCAATATCTGTGCCAAAAAACGATCCGAGCAGGCTTTGTCTGATACTGAAGACCAAATTATAGAAGTCAAGGGAAGGATTAGAAGTCAATATGTTGCACCCACCCGCCGCACGCTCGGGGGAGGCGCGGCGCGGCTCAATGTCAGGGCTGTCAGCTGGGAGCGCGGCGCGGGGCTGGCTCGTTATCGCGGCTGTTATCGCGCCATTGTGTGCGTACAATAACATCGGTGTTTACAGTGGCGACACCTGGCGATGCCTCCGCTTTGAGCCGACCACGTCACCAGCTACGGCATGCGAAGTCCCAACCCACGTTCCCTAGTCATATGGTGTACGTGTCCAATTCCTTGCAGTATCGGTACAATCCAAAAATATAAGTAACCATTCGCCGATAAAAGTAAATAACTATCTACGAGAGCGTAGGGAGCGAGACGCTGTCGCTGGAAGCCCTCGAGGCGACTTCATATATTTTAAAGATAATGATAGTTTTTGAAAGCGAGCTCGGACGACCTTGGCGGATACTTTGTAAACACCAGATGTGTTCGCATTGTGCGCTTTCTCCTCCGCAACTCGACAGCGGCGCTCACGGGGCGCGGGGAGCGGAGAGGGGGCTGCGGGGCGCGCGGGGCACTCCATTTCATTTTGGCAAAATATTTGACCGCACAGATTTAATACTTATGAGACTTGTTCCGGATAACTTGTGGTACAAATCCCATTGTGTCAAGTTGAAAGTTGGCACAATGTGACTTATTGTAAATTAATGTGTTGATATGAACTAATTTCAATAAAAACAATAAGAATACAACTCCTAACAGGCCGCCGAAGCCTTTTCAATGTCACGGTCATGGAAATCATAAACGTGACTGGTGTTGCTCTCCGTGGCCTGGGAGTAGCTCCACCGACACCGACACGTGGGGATCGGCGGGGACCGTGTCTGTGTGTTTGTGTGGCGATCTCTTCCCCTCGGGCGGATTTGTTTACACTATATCATTGGGTACCGATAAACCTCAACATACTCGACATAGTCACTGTTAGATGCGACTTCAGCAGATTAGTAGGTCAGACACCTCTGCGAAGCTCAGGCACGCATCCTTTATCCAAAGTAAAACTTTGTGATCCACCAAATGTTTGTTGTCTGATAAACCAATCAAAGTCAAAACTCAAGAAATATTATAATAAAAATCTGTTATCTCTTCTCATCGTATGGTTGATGAACAACCTTAGAGTTTAAACCGCCTGTTATAGGCCTCTGACATGGCTTTACACACCGTTGAAAAATGTCTCAGGTGTGCCGGTTTCCTCACGATGTTTTCCTTCACCGCTTTATGCAACTGATAACTAATTTAATATACGCACATGAATTCGATAAGACATTGGTGGGTTTGAACTTGCGACCTTTGACTTGGCAGACCAAGGTCATACCACTTGGCTATGAGTGCTGGTAAAATCTGTTACAATATCTACTAAACAATAAGTATCAAATTAAGATAATTCTGCAGTGTATCAGCCTCAGAGATCAATTACTTAACCTGATACCAATGGGTTATGGTATAGTCTATAGGCTATTTTTAACGGACTTAAAATAATGAGGTCCTCATTTCGTCCGATTTTTCTTACTTGCACAAAACCTTATGTAATACGCTGCCTAAGTATCGCGCCGAGATCTATCCTCAAGCTGCTCACGCCGCTCCAGAACACACTGAGATGTTAAAGATTTTACTAAATAGTATATACCAAACAGCCCATATTTCAAATAGCTCTTCGATAATACGGCGAGGCGGATATCAGCTTTGCAAAACTGACTTTCAGAAATGAGAAATGTATCACATTCAAAGTGGTTGTAATCCGATGGGTATGTTATATTATAACCAGTGCACAGGAACTGAGTCTGAAGTGCGCGCCATTATTGTATGATGCGCCGCCGCCGTGTCATCGTGTCTGTGTGATTGGTATATTTCTTCCCGCGCGTCATCTGAGCCGCGCGTCTGTCAGTCCCCACTGGATGGATCAGACAGCGAGCACACACTCACACACACAAACCCATCCAGGCCCAACCAGTGCACACAACGTGGCGCGGCTCATCGCACTGCTGACCAACAGACCAGTTCCGTAATGTTGATCACGCACTTTCCCTTTCGCCAATTGTGACGCGTCAGCCTGATCAGCTGTTCCCCGGTACTCGTACATTATCACATTACTTTCTTAGGCAGAGAGAAAAAAATAAGGAAATTTATGCATCCACTCTTATCTTGTATGCCGATTTCATAACTCCGGTTCAGAAATCGGCTGAGGATCTAGACGAGTATGTCCCCAATAGAAGTAGTCTTCATTGCATAGTAAAATAATTTAAATGCAACGGTCCCATGAACTGTCTCGGTAGTAGAAAAACTTCCAACTAGTTGGGGCAATTTATATATTAGGTACATATATATCTATCGGTTATAATGTAATACAGATGTTTATAAAAATACGACAAAACAATAAAAAATGGAAAGTTTTAGCCGCCGTCTAGTACCCGTTCAACAGATTTTAATAATCTTATTGAAGGTGTTGCTTGATTGGAAAATAAAAGTACTCTGGCCAAACGGAGTGTTGCACTTATGAAGCATATATAGGGGAAGGCCGGGAACACCACTTCACACTACATAAGTATTTTAGATTTATTGTTATCTCAAATATATGGAGTGTTTGTTGCGTATAGGGATGCAGTCTAGTGTCTACTCCTAAAGTCTGTGTTTAGGTAAAGCTCTGGACACCAGACCATATCGCTCCGATGTCTCCGACGTGCTGCCCCGGGGACTAGGTCGGTGTGTCATCACGCAGTAGATAATCCACCAATATCTAATCAAGATATAGAGATACTTACTCCAAAACGCATAATACATCAAAGATTACATTCATCGTAACATTGAAAAGAATCATAAAATATTACATAACCCTTGTTAGTGAAAATATGAATGTCAAAGTCAAAGTAAAATGGCAAGCACGTTCAACCTTGTGAGTGCATGTATTTCGTAGCGAAGCCAATTACATTTCACGAGCTCGACCAACTCACATTTTTTGCCATTCAGAAAAAATACGCTGAATGACTTTTAAAGAAGTGTAATAATTAAAAACGTGAGGAGCCGCGGTCCGAGTGAACGATGTGAAACTAGTTCGAATGAAAACGTAAAAATAAGAGCGATCGAGTGTTGCGTCAGCGTCACCTGGCGGTCGTGACGCGGAACTACTTCCTCGGAACAGCGGGTTACATTCACATGTAGCAGTGCGCGCACGCACTGCTCGCAAGCCGTGAAGCCCGCGCAGGCACCGCGCGCCGCGCCGCGCGCCGCTAGCAGCCGCTTGTGTCGCTGCACGCCGAGCGCTCAGCGATACACGGACGCATGTCTGCAGCGAACACGAGATGCAGTGTTATGATGTGTGTCGGTGCTTAAATGTAATAACGATAAATTAATATCACGGTTGAGGAGCTGCCGACTAGCACATGACGTGTCACGTGCATGGTGTGTGCACGCACACGCACACAGTGGCGCTGTGAGGAGTGCGCCACAAGCAGCTGCGCTGGTGTGAGTGCCATTAAATCGTCACGCCTACCGCGACAATCTGTATTGTGTGCGAGTGTGTGTGTAGAGGTGAGCGGCGCTCGTTTACGTTTCTTAACATTGTTCCATCTTGCTATTTATGGTATTCTAATTAAAGGAAGATATCGCTCAATGAGAACAAGGTCGTCGATTGCTTATTTCAATTAGACCGACCACTTCTGACTTCTACGTGACTACCACAACAACGCCCGCCCTACAACCACTATTAATATCTAATGGTGCATACAAATTGGTGAATCGTAACCTGACATTTGTTAGTTTGTTAGTCTGCTTTACATTGCATGTTCGCTACAAGCGTGGACGCCTAGCTAGAGCATAATACGAACATCCAGGTTGCAGCCTTACGCGCAGGCACACACTACGCGACCCTTTCTTTTCCCCTGAAAAACCGATTACAACGGATCGTACCGCGCGGCTTGAAAAGCTCGTATCATGTGCGTACAATGTACAATGTGAGCTGTGCTGCTGTTACAAAGCGGGTTACTTTTCATGACACGTTGCAGAAATCATCATCATCATCAGCCAAAGACGTCCACTGTTGAACATAGGCCTCCCCGTTTAAGCGGGGGGGTTTGCCATAATCCCCACGCTTGGCAAGCGGCTTGGGGATCGCAGTATTGGTGGTGGAGTTAAAGAAGACGCTGCTGCCCATCTTCTGAATTTTCCCTTAGTCGCCTCTTACGACACCTACGGGAGGAAAGGGGGTGGTCAATTCTAGGCCGGATACCACACGGCACATGCAGAAATGTGGAGGGCAAATTGTTGTAAAATACATATTATTAAGTAAACGATACACATACATATTTTTTGTCTGTTTCATAGTTCCGGTTAATCTCCGAAACGGCTGGAATGGTTATGACGGCTTTAACTAGAAGATAGATGATGTTATTGGGAGTAAATTACTACTACTTGGAACTTCGAAAATATTTAGGGTTCCGCGGAAAAAAACGCGGACTAGGTCACGGGTTGCAGCTACTTTAATTAGTTATAAATAAATAATAGTAAAGCATAAATGTTGGTACCACAACATGATTATCCAAAAAAATGTATTATACTCTTAGTTAGCGTATCAGAGGAAAACTCGATTAAAACGAACAAACACGGGCTCGTCATCGACAAGTGTCGATTAAACTCTTCGATTTGTGACTTAACAATCGAAGTCTGAACTAGATCTCAAACTTTCAGGATCAGGGTCGGTAGGCAACACGAAGTGGGTGAAGGTCAGCGCCGCTGGGTGTGCTACAACTCAAGTTACTACGGGAAGTATTTGTCGGACTTCCAATTTTATGAATAAGCGTATTTTTATTAGTAAATTATGCTGAAGTTCAAAATCATTCTTATTATGTAAACGTTTTTCAAATTGTACGTAGCAACTAATGGAAAAGAAAAACTTTTTCGCAAACAAACTCAACCCAACGGAAACTTAATGTTTCTGTTCAACGTAAAACAAGGTGCTTATGAAACGACTACGTAACTCCTTTTGAATTGATTTGAATACCAACACTGAATCAGTGGACACTAATAATGGAAGTACTGGCGTTTCAGTGGATTTATGATGTAGATATAGTTTTATTATACTTGAACAAATACACCTAGCACTGAGGACGTACGTCTTAGCACAGCTTGGCGTTGTGAACACAACAGGCGCGTGCGCAGCTGACATGTCGCCAACAACCTGAATTAACTGGGTCTGAAGTCTCAGCTTCAAGCCGTATTAACCAGCTATGTTTGGACTATATATAACTATACTAACCACCGATTTAGTTATTTCCATTATGAGTTATGTTCGTGCATATCAATAAAGAAATAATTTTTGGATACCCAATACCTATGTGCCGCATGTGGGAACATATATTTTTATTTATGTTTCGATTTCAATAACATTACTTCAATAGATTTAGGAAAAGGCAAATCTATTAACCACATGACAGTTTATTAATTTTGATGCACTGTTATGCAGAACGGGGAGGCGGGGGTGGCGAGGGTGGCGCGGGTGGCGAGTGTGTACAGCCGTATGAATGTCCAAATCATCCGATCACGTCACACAAACTGTAATTAATGGATTGCATCAACGACGCGGAGGGATATTTTATCTGCTGCTCTATGATATACTAACTCATATAGTTATGAAGTGTTCGCTCGTGTGTTATGTTGATTATCCTATGATCATGTACCTGTGTAGGTGTGTACCAAATTATGAAAGAAATGATTTTTTAATAAAATCCTATCTTATACATAAAAATACACTCGAGTAACTTTACACCTCTATTCCCCGAAGGGTAGTATTTTATAGTACACTCGCATTCGCAGTAATTTTCCACTAAGGTGTTATATACTATTATATTGTATTTAGTAATATGATATGATATTCTTAGTCCATCCTACAGTTGTCTATAAGAGTTTGTACATTATCCTTAGATTGTACGATTATTGTAGGGCCGAGCTCTTGTCGTCAACCGTGCACACTGCACTCGTCCAGACTCCGTGCTGCTACTAAGAATTGCTTGGTGGAGACCCCTAAAAACATTTTGTAGACCCGGGATTGTCAGTTCTCGGGCTTAGCGACCGCTGGACCAACGAGGCAGTAAGTACTAAGATGTTACGAGTTATGCTTCTACCAAGCAGCTAGTAAGCGACTCTGAGGATCGTGGGAGATTCAACCGAAACGCTAGTTCAATGAAATGCTATTTGCATGATCGATATCTTTCATCATCAATACACATAAATTAAATTGGGGTGTCTGTTTGTAACATCAAAATTACAGTTTTTTTCTCAATGCATACGATAGTATATACGATACACATAACAAAAATGCAATTGAATAAAATATTTTTTGTTTTTGATTCCTCCTGTAAAATATGTGTAATGGTGTGCAATAAAGAGTATTGTATTGTGTATTGTATGGTATTGTCTGTCTGTCTGTCTGTTTGTTTGTTTGTTCCGGCTAATTTTCAAAACGACTGGACCGATTTCGACGGGACTTTTACTGGCAGATAGCTGATGACCCGGGGTTTAATATAGGCTACGTTGAATTTCGAAAATATTTAGGGTTCCGCGGGAAAATAATTAAAACCGATAAAATTGTTAACAAAATCAGATTCCATTAGGTAAATCTGCTTACCGCTGCTACGATTAGGTTTTTCTCGGGCATAAGCTAGTAAAAAAAGGTTTAATTCATGAGTATGTTACTGTAACAGCGCGAGCTGGGGTCAATCCTAATGTCTACCGGGTCATCGTCTTTGGCCTTTGCGTTTATTACAGACGACAATGGCAACTCTTTTTGGTAAAAGTCTGACATTTACGACGATCGTCAATAATTTCGACCGTTTACCAGAAATCACTTGGTGTATGGTTTTACCTCAGAGAAATAGCACATGTTGAAAATCTTTATAAAAATACAGTTATTACTGACGTACTGCTAAATTCACTAATGAGCAACGGAAATATTCACTAATCACCGATTGACTTCGGTAAATCTGCGAATTTATTTATGGTAAACATGTGGCGTATAAACTAAATTACACAGCTTCTGATACTTGTTAAAATGAAACAATATTATTCAGACCAAGTTGAAATGACATAATTAAAATGTAACCCAAATTAAAAATAATATGTATACTAAAATAAACAGATAAATATAATTATAATGTTCATGTCCATCGATGTCAACCGGTAACGTGCCCAAAAGACGGGCAGCATTGCCACGTTGAATGGCAATACTATTACTTTGAATCAGCCCTCTGGTCACGTGTAGAGTCGACATAATTTACTTTGCAAATAGATATTTTCAAAGCTTTTTCTTAAAGGAAAATATAGAATCATAACTTAACAAATAGTAAGTTACTAGATAAACAGCAGGTTGATCAAGCTAGAAGTTGTTAGGACTCTCTCTCTATCTTGGAAGGCAAGTTATTGATCAATACTGATAAAACTTTTATTTTTTTCGGATAGCAAAAGCGCTTTGCGACACGTGACTTGATGAGCCTCTAGTACCGGAGAGAATTGTTAGTGGTAATTTTAACTTTAATAAATATGGCGTAGAGTTGAGATTACAATAAGTTGCGGCATACATCGTTGTGAGGGAAAACGAGGAGGTGGATCATGTTTCTGAATTAGCGGCAGGAGGCAATGACAATAATTTAATTTCAGATTACAGTGATTGAATACTCGTGCTAAACGAGTACGTTTCGGACGCCTTTGTGCTTGTGTATTTAATATGGTTTTACAGAAGAATCTTTTTATAAGCTGTGAAATCATATTATACTCCGTAGCACAAACACACAAATGAATTATAGTAGAGTTCCTATAGGGCTGTGTCTTCTCCATAGAGTTGGGAGCTTTACTTTATAAAAACGGTGTCATTTCCTATAGTGGAGCCGCGAGCAATCAAGTGATATCAGGTATAGTGGTATTAGTTTTAAGGCGTCTGCGGGTTAAATCTTTTACGATCAACATAAAAATGTCGTTATTTTTCTGAACTAACGGAATTGAAATTTTTGTGCATAGTTAAATCGTCTTATCGCGACATGTGGGAGTTGGTGTACAATTGTACACCGACACTGCTTCGGCTACCCCCTCGGAAAATGTAGGATATTGTTGTTATGTTTTTACTCGACTGCGCGACGCCAAGGAGGGTAATAAGTTCATAAATCTGTGTAAAGTTACTTTGTTTGTACTATGGCACTCTAGAGCGCAAACAATATATGCCAATTTTGATGGTTCTTGAATCAATCAACTTGTCTTATCTGTCTATCTTGAATGTGAATCTCACTACTAGACTAGACGTGATAGTAATCAACATTCAATATGACGACCTGATTGGCGCAGTGGCTAAGCGATTGGACTGCTACGCTAGGGGTTGCGGGTCGATTCCTCCACGGGACAAAAATTAGTGCGATTCCCCGAGGTTTTTCCCGATTCTGGGTGTTCGTGTGCACAGTGTTATAGAATGAGTATTCATCAATAACTTGCCTTCCAAGATAGAGAAAGAGACCTAACAACTCCTAGCTTGATCAACCTGCTGCGTGCATGTTCGAGGTTAAACAGTGATATTTCACGTTTGTATAACGCACTCACGATAGAGGAAAAATTCCTTGTGTGGGGGCGACTTATTTAAAAAAGCTTTAATGGAGCCCACCAGACGACGTATTGTGAAAAAGCAAAATGAAAGTCGACAAACTATGCTAAGTTGGGCTCCTATCATTAAAGAATTGGTAAATCATGTTTAGGCTCCTCTTACCATTTTTAGGATCGAATAAAGTCGCTCTGTTGTTAGTTACCTAACACCATTCTAAACTACTAGAGTAGTTTTTTTTTTCAGTTTTTATTTATGTTTACTTTTTTATAATGCAATGCAAATTTTACCATTTTTTTATTATTTATTACGTTATTGCTTCATAACATTGTTAAAATGAATTGTTTAAACAGGGCCGATAAATTGGTAACCTAGTGCATTTAATGCTGAATCTCGTTCGTGTGAGCTTAGTATATCAATTGTGGGGTACAATGGCCGCTTTAGTAGAATGTAAAGTCATATAAGGATAATGATATGAGTCATATATATACATACCTATAAAGTCACAAAATGTTCGCAATTCCTAATATGACCTGCGCGCGTTCCCATCTCGGAATTCATTTTTTTATTTTATTTATTTACATACAATACGTACATAGTTTTTACTGGTATTCACCCAATATAATCATGTAACCACAGATAATAATAAAGACAATCTTTATACAATTATGGCAAAAATCTGGTGTTACCCTCTCGAATTCCGCATGTGCATGTGAAAATATCTATCTTTTGTGAGACATTGTTAAGGATCCATTGGATTCATGCATTGCACCAAATAATATATGCTTCTGTTAAGTAATAAATTGTATATGATTCTGCTTTTAAATGTACCAACGAAGGGTTCCTTTCACCGATTTGTCTAGAGGCCTTGCTAAGCAACGTGATAAACAAGCTCCCGCCCGCGACTTCGTACGTGACTAATATTTTACCGCGTGCTGTCTCGCTTGAATAGTATGCAAGAGGCCCATGTCCTTCCCTAAGCTGCGGTTAAGTTATAATAGGGTAGCAAGCAGACACCGAAATGACAACCTAAATCTACAGACAAGATCGATATGAAGACCTCGTATTTAATATGACACAATATTAAAACCCCGTTGGAACTTCATATTACAAAAGTTAAAGAAATTGTTATTTTATATTATCACCAGCACTAGTGTTAAAAGTTTAAGTTAAAAATAAATTTCTTATTGATAAGTGTCTTCCTCGGTAACAAGCTAGACATTAGTGAAAGGTTTTAAATAGAATGCATAATAATTAGTTTCAGTTAAAAATGTAATTTTAAATGTTGTTGTTAGTTTATAACAATTTTGTAAGATTATTAAGAACTATCGAAATACATAAATAATTTACATTTAAATATGAGTGTCTGAGGTATTGGATATCAAGAAAGGTGATTAGTAAAGATATAAGAAAAAATTCTTGGCGTTTGACCGTCATATGAAACAAGCAAGTCGCACCGCGCGCTGTGCGGATGACGGACCTCTAGTTATAAACGGATTTGGGACTAGCTCTATGCAACAGCACGTCAGTGACGTCTCGAGTGACATCACCCGGAGACACAACTACCGTAATATAGTTCCTACATCCTCTGATTCTGCATTTTTAGTATTAATACCTATGTGTATGTAAAACTCTAAATCGGGATATCTAGTTAGCGGTGGCAGGGTTGCTGGGAGACGGCGGATACACGGGCCGGTGCGCGGCGGCACTCGGCGCTCTACCGCTGCAATTACAGTGGCGAGGAGGACGCGGGGCGGGCGGGGGGGGGGGGGGGGGGGCTGGTGCTGTGAGATGCACCACCACGTGTGCGGCGCGCGTCAACAACAACAACAATAGCTACTCGCACTTCAGACGACATTCCGTTATTCAATACGCGCTCCCTGATTACTGATTAGACTGGCGAGGGTCACCATGCGGCGTGATGAATGTGTGCAGCGCGCGTGTGTGCGGCGCACGAGTCTCGATAATAATTGCGCTGCAACACCTGCGGGCGGCGCGCGGCCGCTCGGTACGGCCTAGTGGAGCGGCGGGAGCAGCAGCGGGCTAGCAAACCTCGCTCCGGGAACACTGAGCACACTGCAGGCCTACCTGTCTGGTGCGCGTAGGGGTGGTGGTACAGGTTCATGCGGCGGTGCGGCATAGGCATCGCGGCGGGAGGCATTGGCGCCAAGAAGCAGCGGTCGTTGTCCAGCGGCGACGAGCACCAGGCCCCGTGTCCGGCGTACGCAGAGTCAGTCCCCATGTCGATGTATCCGTGTTTGTCTAAAGGACGATCGGGCCAGCATCGCATGCACGTGCAGCCCCTTTCCACCCTGGCACACTCAATCGTTGCTGCAATCGCGGAACTGTAGACGCGACTCTCAGAGGAGCAGTGGACGCGACCGTTCCCGAAGCTGTTCGCGGCAGGATTGATGAAGGAGCCGGCGACCGCGCGCCGCGCACGCTCAGCGCCACGTGCGCGCCGCACGCTCGGCGGCACGTGCTGCACCCGCTCGCCCCGCGCCCCGCCCCCCGCAGCCCCCGCTCGCCCCGCCACCGCCCGCGCCCGCGCCGCCAGGGGGTGGTACTACCCTCTCCCGCGGCTCTGGCCCAGCGCCTCATCTCCGCCACGCATACATTACAGGTACTCACATATCGCAAACATGTGCACGCACCACACCTAATGCATTCACTCGATAGTAACCTTGTTTCCTGATCGAGTTCTCACAGCTTGTGAACACCCCAGTAACGTGTTATCTATCTCGTAGTAAAAACTCAAAAAACAAAATAATTTTAATGAATAATTAGTAATGACACAACTGGTTAAATTTATAATTTGACATGCAAAAATAATAAACCAAAGATTATTAATATTTTTGAAAAGGTTCTCACAGCACACGTTCCGGAGCACAACACACCAGACAGCTGTTACTAAACAATAACACAGTTTTCTGTTTACATCATTGTTACTCGTATCAACAGCAAGGAGTGTGATTTAAATAATATTAGTACACTTAGATTTTTATTTCAGTGAAACAATCAAACGATCATATTTTAATAAAACATTAAAAAGTTAACTACATAATTGATAATAATTAATAAGTTTATTCAAGTGGCTTAGTTCACAACCCTGCACGAGTATTGCATGTTCTAACAGTCAGCAAACAATATTAATATAATTTTCTCTATTTAAAATATCACTTATCAATTACGTTTTTAAATATATGTATTATTAAGTACAAAAAAAGCAAAATAAAATATATTTAAAAATATAGAAAATTGGCGCCAGCCGGCATCGAGAACAGGGACTCCAGAGAGAGGAATCTCCTGAGTATGCGCGCCGTGCCGTCTTCCTTGTTATATTAAAGTTATCATATTATTAAAAGAAAAGATTTGCTATTCTTGATTAATAGAAATAATAATCCTTCGGATACAAAGGCAACGTTTGTTGAAACGTATTGAACAGAGCATGGCATGAGCAGGTTAACGTGGCGTGACAGTTGTGTCCGTGCTCCCAATAAACTATGTATGTACGACCTTAACGTACTGCGTGTAGGTGGAGCGCACTCGTCGCGCTGTATGTCGGTGCGGGCGCGGCGCGCGGCGCAGACGGCGCAGACGGCGCGGCGTCCACTGGCCAGGCCAGCAGGGCGTCCAACTGGACTGCTGCACCTAGTGTTAAGTACGTCAAGCACGCGGCGGCGGATGTTCCACAACACGAGTTGGAAGCAACTCATAGTTTCTCACGTCAGTTAAGAACATATCGTTAACAGCCAGCGTGACCTTAGCGCGCTATAGTCGCACGCGCACGCGATCTGATAACTTAACACAACGACGCTCTTCCCATCACATCGTGTTAGGAACATCATTACAAGTGCGTGGATATCGGCGCTGTTTCACTAGATGCAGTGATGAGCTTAACTGTTGCGTCATCGCTCGCAGCACCTTTTACAACTGACCTGAACATTCATCGGCGCGGGGTGAGCAGCGGGAGCGGGGTGAGCAGGGGGCGGGCCATGCTGTCGACAGTTGGACGGCGCGGTGCCGCGGATTACTAAAGCCGAGCCAGTATGAAGCTTAGCCTAAGATTAGCGGCGACCTGACCGCCTTCATTCGACACTACTAATTTAAACGTTAGGTTTTTGAATAAGCCCACATAGTATTCAGCATAACGTTACGTCTTTAGATAATGAACCCACTGGCCGAGCGCGCCCGCTGCAAGCAACTCCTCACGGTGCAGAGCTGCGTTACACCCAACGCGGCAGACTACCAACGATCATGGGTCCTGCTGCCTCCATAGGTGCGCGCGGCGCCGGTCACGTGGCCGCCGCGCGCCCGCACTATGTCCCCACCTCACAATGGACAAGACGAGCTCACCTGTTCAATGCTTGCTCCATACAATACTTGTCACGTCTGCCCGGACCATATTATATTCGTCTTAATTGAATCATTCGTGAAGAAGAAACCCCAATGTATAATTATTAAACTCGTCATTTTACACAAATATCAGTAAAGGTCTATAACGTGCGAACAAAATAATACTTCTTCGGAACACTACACAAAAAGTTAATTATTCACAAACATTTTCAGTCAATGTGTGTAAATAAATCACACGCACTAAGGAATTCAGGATATCCGTCCAATATCCGTTTTCATAGGTCGTACCATCGTAGAGGCGCGTAGCTATAAGCGCTACGACGGTGCTACGTAAGGCGTAGCGCGTCACGGGAGTGACCGCTAAGTTAAGGGATCTAAAGTGACCAGTCGAGGTACATACGTGGTTTGATTAGAATGTGCCATACTCTTCTGATAGATAAACCTAGTATGTAATGGTGAATAACCTAGATTGTGAATAATTAATTTAGTGATAAAATGTAACCTAAGTTGTTCCAGTTTGATCATACATTTAATTCCGAAGTAAAACTGATTTAGATACCTCTATACGTAGTTTAGGAGTCGGGGGCCCGGGTTCACAATCATGTATTTAAAGTATATATTATTTCTAGAAATGTATTTAGCTGTAACAACTGTGATACGCTTCTAATAAAGAATTGTATTACTATTTGACTTGGGTGAAAGCAGTTAATGTAAGTAAAGGTTTGGAAAGACGTTACTTACATTAACATTATTACCGGAAGTGGATAATATTCAGTTACTTATCAAAGAACATAACATCACGTCTGTATTGGCTAGTTATGTTATTTGTAGGCCCCTGTAACAGAGGGCGAGCCGATTGCCTTCAATCGGACATAAGTCCAGTCTCCGTGCTGCTGCTGAGAGTTACTTAGTGGAAAATCCCAGTAACACTTTGCCCATTTATTTTTTTACGATTCGAACCCAGTACCCTATGCTTACCAGTTTCGCTTAGTGACCACTAGACCAAAGAGGCAGTTAAGTAGCTTTGTTTATAAATTGATTTGCAATTAATTAATTATTAGCATGTCCAGCAGGACAGTGTCCATTGTAATTATTGAAGTTTAGTGGGGACATTATCAGATGACGTCATGTAAAAAAAATAGAAATAAATAAATGAATCGGTGTTTTTAAAAATGACTGATACTTCATGAATATTATTACATAAATATATATCTTTAGATATTTATTTTGATCTTAACAAATAAATAAAATGGAAGTGCTTCTTTGTAATATCAAAATAATAGCTTTTTACTAAATGCATAATTATAAAACTTTATTTATACGATACTTATAACCAAAATCCATTTATTTCAGTTTCATTAAGTCCGTACATTGTTTTAAGTTTAATATCTTAATTATAATTTTTTACTGCCTTGAGGTTCTTATCACAACATATAAAAGCTTTGATTTACTGACGGGGCCATCGAATACGGTTTGACATGCTTTATACATCATTGTGTATAGTATTACATTAACATTTCGTTATGAATAGACTTATAACTGTTGGTGTTCAAGAAGAAGTGCGGCAGAAGGGAGGACTGAGTCAGAAGGCTGCGAGCTATGGTCCGGGGAGCGGCCAGTCGAGTCTGAGCGGGGACTGCACCCTGTGCTCCCACGGAGGGACGTGAGCAGGAAGGTAACGTCGTGGGTTGTACGACGATCTCGCGATGCGATCATTATGACATGTTCTGATTCTTAGGGGTATGGGCACCTATGTGATATGCCGTGGACCCTGAAGACCAGCGACCATGCGCAGGAGCATTGTATGCGTCCCATTTATTGGGAGAGAGCAAGGATACCACGCTGCACTGGCGTATTCAGGGATGCTTGTTAGCTGTGTATGGCAGAGAAGCGTCTAGTTTGGGATCTGTTCTATGTAATTCTTTTATAACAGGTTTATTGTTTGAATACTGAGCCCGAATGGGCAGATTCTTATATAGACAGTCAATTGTAAAAACTTGCGCTCTATCTATCTGCGGCGAAAAAAAGATTGGTGTCTTTTCCAGAATCAAAATAGTCTTTGCTTACCTGATTCGAATGTAAATATTGGTGAAAGAATTATGAAAATTAAATGGATAGTTCCGGAGATTACCCTCTATATACAAACACACCTTTTAATAATGTCATAGAATATTTATTTAATTGCGTCATAATTCCAAACATAAAACTTACGTGTTTATAGTGTTGCAAATTGCATCTGAACCTACTCCCTAGAACACAACCAGGCTGGAACCGAACCCTAAACCAAATGTTGTTAATTTCACCTTAGTTTATATTATGACATCAGTCATTGAACGTTGTGGATTATGATGGCGATACTTTTCCACAAATGAAACATATTTCTTACTGAAAGTCAGTATGTTGTGATGTAACGATAAGCTCCATACTCACATTCACTCGATAAACCCCGTTTAACACTTAATTGAAAAATGAATTATCATGTGGTAAACGGCGTTTCAATCCTGTGGAAAAATATCACATCCAAGCGTCAACTACGTTTTCTCAGCGTTTCTTCTGTCATCTTGGGCGCTACCTCTACAATAAAGTGAATAGATTTCATAACATTTATGAGTTGAACAAAATCAAGTGCAAAATGAAACTATACACTTGGCTCCGGGAATTAAACTATCTTGAAACCGAAAAACTAATAACGGTCCCAGGTTAACGTAAAACTCATTCATATAATTATAAATTTAAAAAAAAAATTATATATCGCTTACTTTTACTACTTGTAACCCTCAACTACAGTCACACTTCCTTCACACACTCACACAACACTAACTTACACTCATTCATTAACACCACAAAACTAACCGTACTAACACTTTAAACAAATCAAAACGTTGTATGTAAAAAGGTATACGATCACTGCTTGTACGAATATTAATGCATAAATCGCTCTGAAATGTTAATAATCCAAAGGGCAGAGACCTGGTGTCCTGAAATACAGGCTCACGCCTAGTTTAGGCTCCAGTCTCCCACAATATAAAATTCTGCTTGTGTCTATATATGTAATTAAAATGTTGTTCCTTTATTGTGGGGAGAAAATAAAATACTATCTATCTATCTATCCCAAAAAATGTAGTAGGTAACACCGCGGGGCACATCAATATGTGGACCACAAAACTCACAATTTGAAAACTTACATCGAGCGGGCTCGATGGAATGAATTATATGTAATTTCTGTCGCACCTAGTCGAGGCGAGCCGACGAGCGTGACCCAGGCGAATGTATTTACGTGTCCACGAGCCGAACAGCAGTCCGTCGTTGATTAACGTCCCGTGATGATACATGAGTGTATTCAGAAATGGATTTTATAATTTCTACCAAAGAGGGCTAACTCCTTTGAAACAGTCGGCGCGGCGCTGTGATTGTGTGGACGAAAGCCTGTGCCGTGGTTTTTACTCAACGTGTATACTCGATCAAGTATAATCGTGTGGGAGTACGAAGCTTCACTGGGGTGGTTGTGACTTTAAGCCGAAGTGAATCACCGAACTTTAAACATCATTAATTAACACTAACTTTTAAGATATCGCTTTGCATGATATTAATTTTTGGCTTAACGTTTAGTCCGGGTTGCACTGGCCGTGGTCGCAAGCAGAGTGATGATGTACCGAAACCGAACCGTTTAAAGTCACAACCACCCAAGTAAAGCTCCGTACAACACATACTCGGTCGAAACGTCAAGCCAAAATTAAAAACATTTGTTCGCGTTAATTCCAGTGTCATAATTTAATTTTATAACAATCATTACGTCAATTATGTAAAAAATATATTTTTGTTTACAAAATTTACTTTTAACGGAAATTACCATTGAATTGTATTGAATTGGTTTCTGAAAGCTTTATGAAACAAACTTTATTAAACTTTGAATGAACTCATTCATTGAGCGTACGCAAAGGTCAGACCAATGTGGGTTCCGTAACAGTGAGTTATATTTATGTCAGCGAGTTACTGGAGAATAATCTTCGATGGCTTCTATGGAAAACCTTCGCAAAGGTTGGATACTTTTGAAGTTGGATACTCTACGAAGGTTTTTTGCGTATTAATTGGAAGTATGGTATGGTTGACCTCTACCGCTGCATGTATGTAGGTACTACGCATGAGGTCACGTACGATCACAAATCAAGTTCAAGGAGATCTTTCATTTGACAAGCCGACATGGAGATCTCTCCCCCACGGCACCATCGTAGGGTAGTGGTTAATATGTTATAGGCTGTGGATGTAGGTATACATATGTGTACTGTGATACATGTAGAGTGCGATGTAGGCATAAATAATAACGGAGTTCTGCTCAATCATTTAAGGATCGCAGATGATCTTGTTCTAATATCAGATAGCGCTGAGAAGCTCCAGAATAAGCTGCAGCAGCTGACAGATGCAAGCAGAGTAGTTAGTCTCTCTATGAATAAAACAAAAACTATAGTATACAGGGAAGAAAGAAGGAAAACAATAATTGATAACGAAGTCTAAATTTATTTAAGAACAATATGTAATATCATTCAACGACCAAACTAATTTAGAAAAAAGAGTGTCCAGTGCTTGGAAAACATGCTGGTCCCTTAAATAAGTACTAAAAAGCAAATACGTTCCTATTGTAGCAAAAAAGAAAGTATTTGACTTTAGTATCTTACCATAACACGTATGAATCTTGGGCGCTGTCTCAAAAACATAATTCAAAATTGAGGACATGCCAAAGGGGAATAAAAAGAAGCATGTTACACATAAAGATCTGAAAGAGAGAGGAAATTAGGTTAACAACAAAAGTCGAAGACATAAAAAAAGATACGACAGTTGAAGTGGCGATGGACCGGAGAGAGAGCAAAACAAAATGCACAAAAATAATCACAGAGTGACATCCACGTGACGGTAAAAGGAAAAGAGGGAGACAGCACAAGAGATAGAAGCGATTTGGCCAAGAAGAGCAATGGATGGACTTAATGGAAGAAACTGGAAGCACGGTAACGGGAAACCCGATGTGTATAAAACTAAGAAATTATTTTATATTTACGTACAGGTAGTATCAGCAATAAAGGCTTCATAATAATGTGTGTACTGTGTATGTAAGTACTGGCTCCGTAGCTCAGTACAGTTGGTGTAACCTACAATAGTTGAGGAACCACCGCGGGTCGCACAACACTCCGTACCGTTAGTTATCTAAATAGAGCATGCTTATAATACGTACATAGTTCGAATAAACCTACATAATGACGGAGTTGTTGCTTTCATTACAAAAATACCTGAAAGTTAATTAAGGTAACTGGTTAACACCAGTTACCTTAATTAACTTTCATTGCTTAGCCAAATCATGGCACAATATACAATTATATTTTTGTCGAAGAGAACATCGTATAAAAATAACGAATTCACGTCACCGTTAATTGTATGAGTCTAAGAATAAGAAAACTTATGAAGATTAATTTTAGAAATGGTTATTAAACAGGTAAACCGCTTAAAAACTCTTTGATCTCGATATTTCCAAATAAATGCCATGGAATATTTTAGTTGCAAAGAGGGTGAAGTACAAAAATAACATTTCCCGTGTCGAGGGCTGTCGCTGCCACGCGCCGCCGCGCCGTATGCGGGCCGCGCGGTGCCCCGACCACCTCGCACGGGCACACAGCATGCATCGCCCACACACGCACCGCCTGTCCCGCACTATACGCGTAGCTTGGAACAGTAAGCGCGCGCTCATCGTGAACATAGTGCACTATACTAAGAGAACTTGTACTAACCGTATTTTTTGTTGAAACTAGCCCCGTGGCTCAGGAAATCTGAAAAAAAAAATACTTCACTCAGCATTATACGTTAATGGATCAGCTGATTATTACTATGTTTGCTAATATCTTATATAATGTGACAAATATTACATTTACATATAATATAGTATTTACTATTTTACATTGTTAAGTCAAACATAAAAAATATTACCATAATACAAGAATAAAGATAGAATTACAAAACGATCTGCGTAAATTGAATCGATTGAACCCGTTCATTTTAGGACCCAAACACAGTGATACATCACCCGATAATGTCGCTATATGGATCACATGCTGGGACTGTACGGCAGAAAAACATAAAAATAAAGGTGAGTGTTCTTTGACACTGGAGGATGTTTACTTCCAGCGCATCTTCTATTTCAAATGTTAACATCTTTGATTATTGTAGTCCGTTGCCGTATAATTATATGTATTTTTATTTGTACAATACAACTTATTTACTTAAACTATGCCCCACAATACCGTTTACACAGTTTGTCTGTGGGAATGACGAGAGCATGTAGTATAAGTACATGTATTCTGAATACCATCTTGTAAATATTTATTTATTTACTTGAAAGTCAATACATTTGTTTAATTAGCCGCACGCCATTACTTCTCCGAGTGTGACCTCTATTAGGTCTTCTACCGGAAGGTGCAGAAATAATTATATTTATGGTGTTTTTTGTTATTGGTATCAGTACTTAATGTTTGTTTGGTTCGACGCTGATCTAATGATTTTGTTTTGGGCTTGAGCATTTTGGAGTATTTAATGCTCTTTTTTGCTCCTTTGAAGTACTACGTACTACGTAAGATAAACTCTAAGTCTTGTGAAAGCGAAATAAAACTTTTTTTTGTCATATAATGTATGTTATTTCTTCGTAGATTTGAATATAATGTTTTTGTTAAGTTGTTCGTTAAGTTATATTTTTGTGTCGCATTAGACTTTCTAACTGCGCAACTCAACGCTCAACATCATAATATCGCGCCAGCACCGCCGGCGCAGGCTCTGGCATGGGAAGAAGATCACGTGGCCACAGTTCTACGAGTAGAACGTTAACAGTCACGTCTGCATACTGAGTATTTATAAGTTCGCATTCTGTTAATGATTAAAGGAGTACCACACAGGGCCAAAACAATGTAAATTATGTTTAGTATTTTTAGTTTCAACCTTAATTTGGAACTCCTGACGTAAATGAATAAACAATAAAAGGCTGTACGACTTCCACATCACGTAATGCGCCCTTTCGTTAATGTCAACGGGGAAAAGTTCCATTACAAAAGCGTTGGGCTAAGAAAAGAATGAAAAGTTGAATCAATTAAACAATAATATGTATTTATAAACATTGTTTTATTACAACCACTTTTTAATTTCTTAAGGACTTTAATAAACCTTTCTTTGTGGGTGAACTTTGGGATATTTATAAAGCAATACAAAAGCTTTGAATGTTACATGACTAAGAAAACTGCGTAACGTTTTTATTTCAGGGTATCTACCAGGTAGTGAGAGTTTATTTGATTTCAAAAAAAGCTGATCGTAAATAATACCGCCTGATAAGAGAACAAGTTAATATCAGATTTTATACACACCAAATCCTTGTATAGTTCATAGAGACATGAATAAAATGCCGAAAAAATTGCTGATACATTTCAAATGGACCACACGATATTTCAGAACGGAATTACAAGTTTGCGCTACCATATATTTCTAAAAGCCAGGTCATTCTCTAGTCTAGCTTTTTTGGCATTGGTTATCAACGAGAAATATCCAAACTTAAAGAAATGTGTTGAACTGCATTCGTATTTTGGTTCAAGATATTTATGTGACTCAGCATTTTCCTACATAAAACCAACAAAAAGTAAACACACACACAAACCTGACTTTTCTTATTTAGCAGAAGATACTCAGACGCAATGCTCACACTAATATAAATAAGTAGTTATTATAATAAAATAATAATCAATTTTACGTTTCCGCTTTGAAATAAATAATATTACATAATGATGTAATAAACTATAGTGTTTCATTAAACATTTCAAGAAGTATTAAAGTGATGTATCGCACAGGGTTTCGTTAGTAAACAGATAAATCTTGAGTCGAATAAAGTTAGCCACCCTTGCTAAACCATATGTTTTGAGTATCTAATTCTAAATTAACAAATAAAAGTAATTCCGTGTAGGTAAGTAGAATAAAAAGGAGCTTTTATAACATTTGAATGCTACTTAAAATTATGAATAAATAAACATAACCTCAAGCCCGCATTCCCCGAGGTAGGTAGAAGCCTGCCTATATTACACCTACATTTCGCCAGTTATGTTATTTATTTTAGGTAACGTCAAAGCTGCGTATTATACACAATTAGGAACAAAATGTATATTTCTATCTATATCTATATTTATATCTATATTTATCTATACTCCTCAAATTCCCAAAGGGTAAAACGAGACCCTATTACTAAGACTCCGCTGTCCGTTCGTCTGTCTGTCCGTCTGTCACCAGGCTGTATGTCGTGAACCGTGATAGTTAGACAATTGAAATTTACACAGGAAATATATTTCTCTTGCCGCTATAACAACAAATACTAAAAAACAGAATAAAATAAGCTCCCATACAACAAACGTGATTTTTTTGCTCGTTGATGCTCGATATTGATAACGGCAACAGGTAAATGCTTGAAATATTCACAGAATATTTAGTTATATATTGACTTTAAAGTAAATAATTAAATTAAAATAAAAAAATATTTAAGGGGGGCTCCCATACAACAGACATGATTTTTAGCCGTTATTATAGATAATTTTTTTTAATATTCCATGTACAGTTTTGACTTTGTTACTGTTTTATTATATGTATAGATGGTACGGAACCCTTCGTGCGCGAGTCCGACTCGCACTTATATTATACACACTAAATCTGCTTTTTATAACTGATGCGTGAGCGTAAAAGGGGTCCAACGCTGCAAATTTGTCATTATACAAGGCAGGAAGAAGGATTAAAGATGACATCTTTAAATACCTTGTCGATGCTGACGGTACCAATAGAAAATGAGTATGCCTGGTGCGTTTTGAAGGCACTTACAATTTAATTTTATGTTGTTATTGATCGAAATCGAACTTGCTGCAACTATAATATCGTAACATAACTGTACGTCACAGATTGTTATAGGTCCCAATGTAATAGGAGGCGAGCCTATTAGAATTAACCGGGCACAAATCCAGACTCCGTGCTTTTACTAGAAATTACTATATGGTAAACCCAACGACACTTTGCCCGACACGGGATTCGAACTCGGGGCCCCATACTCCCCAACGCGGCAGTCCATGAGTTTATTTTATAATTGACTAGCTTTTGCCCGCGGCTTCGCTGGCGTTAATTTAAATTGTTGGTTAATATTATATAAATACCTATTGATTAAACCATAGAATCCAAAAATAAAAAGCTCCATATAAAAAGGTAGTTATTCAACCCTTCATTGGTGACGTACTTTGAGTGTTTTCCTTTTGTTTGTTCGCGTACTCCCTACGCGCCGAGCGCCTACCGGCTAGCGACGCGACGCCTAACTAACTCAAGGAAGGGAAGGAACATTCTACACTTTTGAATGAAGAATAAATAAACATTCTACTGATTATAACACTCTTTAAAACCAAGTCAAAGTTTTTTTTATTGTGATTTCCCCTAGCGTTGGCTTACATAAACTTCTACAATGTTCATTGTTCTAACAAATTTAGTTAAATGATTCATTGATAAGCGTAAATTACGAGAATGACGTACTTACCGGTAAAACGGGATGAATTGAGTTTTGGTTCTACTCACCCTTGAGTTTTCATTCACCCCGTTTTACGGTAGATGCCTTCCTATGCCAGGATCGAAGCAAAGATTGGTGATCTCTGCCGACCTAGCTTGGATAGACACTGATTTCCGAATGGTATGTCCGCTGGACTGCCAAGTCAAAGGTCGTAAAGTGCAACAGACCAAACTTATTAAATAATCGAACACCTACATAGATACAATTTTGGGGGGAAATAAACTACTAAAAATTATGTAGTAGATATAACATAAATATAATATACACGGTCTGTGATGTTGTACATATACAGAGGAGCACGGCGCGCGGCGGTGAGCGGCGGCGACCAGTGGCGGTGTTCTTTAGTACGAGTCTTGTCTGTACGCATCTTACAGACAAGACTCGTACTAAAGGACCCGCCTTGAGCGGGTGCACTTGGTTTACATATCGGCCTTTCATGAACAGACTCCACATATGTCTCACGTCTCTTCGATTTTTCGATGTTTCGTTTCATCTGCCAGCCAGCCAGTCAGCCAGCCAGTCAGCCAGCCAGCCAGGCAGGCGCGCGACGCAGCGCTGCGAGTGCCGCTCACATGTGCCGTAATGATTGCGTGCGACCATTTATGATTGCATGTCATGGTTACCTACTCATAATTAAGGGACCATTTGAGCAATTGTGTTAATATGTCATTGTATCTGATGCTGCTATTGTCGGCGACAGTAGTAAGTGCATCGCGTGTGAATGTTCGGAGCCTCCCGACAGAGGTCCTCGCCGGCGCTACTCGTCGCCCACGTGACGCGTGCTGTACGTTCTTCATATTATAATTATAATGTTATTAGCGCGCCCGACGTAGTTTTCTCTGCTCGCAATTTCGAGCAGCAGCATCTTAGCAATCCTGTTCAGATTGGAATTTTAGAGTATTAAACCTCGGATACACTAGAGAACGAAATGTCTCCTAACATTACGCGCAACGCTTAACCTACGTGACGCGGGACGTGTGGTGAATTCCCGCTTTAAAACAGGTGCCTAGATATGTATAGTGTCTACCTATGTAATCTATCTAAATATAAAAATGAATTGCTGCTCGTTAGCGTCGCTAAAACTCGAGAACGGCTGGACCGATTTGGCTAATTTTGGTCTAGAAATATACGCGGAAGTCCAGGGAAGGGTTAAACGGTGAGAAGGCGGTGCGAAGTTTGCCGGGTCAGCAGGTACAATATGTAAATAAAGTTTTAACGATAAAATTCGTGAAACTCGCTGTATTTCAATAATTGACTTACATTAGAGTAAACTAATTGTTACGCAGATTCAGAAGTCAATATAATTCGTAGACGAAAGCGTAGTGGGAGTTGAATGTATTTTAATTTCTGATTATTCCCTAAAAATATGTTTCCACTCATTAGGTTTACGTAGAGTAGAATAAAATTATCGTTTAAACTGAAAAGCCAATCTATTTTTCAGGGCTACCAAACAAATAAATAAATTCATTTGTCATGTTTCTGATACCTAACCAAGTATACATTTTTCGGAAGATAAGTAAGTGAATTGTTAAAGTTGTTTTATGAAAAATATTTTATATTAAGTTGTAATGAGATATTCTACTAACTAGTAGAAAATATTTTAGGAAACCACCACCGTTTGTAAAATATACTTCTAGCTAATTAGCTGCGAACGTGGGTAAGTCTTACATAACGATGTTTCAGGAAGAGAATCGTACCGCCGCACTCCGCTGCATGCAACCCAACGTTATGACAAAAGAACAAAAAAGCAAGAACAAGTGCACCAGCATTAGGTGAGTAATAAGTACGATGGATATAAGTAGTGACATATTTATTACCAATGTCCTGTAGCCTACCTACTCTACTTAAACATACATAATTATATAGGTATTAAGGTACTGCCGAGTGTCATTCACATATCTTCGAGGCAGTACCGTAGTAGTAGGTAGGCCCTCGGACGCTACTACGACTGAGAGTATGAGAGGTATGAGGCAAAGAGGAAATTGTTACTGTTAACAAAATGATTCCATATTTTGCAAATTGTTCGTTTGCATACCATTGTAATACTAACTTTAACTTTTTTCTAAGTATCCTATCTAAGTAATCTATGTTTCAACCACGGCAACTATGGCAACCACATGTATTTGGCAAATAAACATATAATTGAATTGAAATAATCAAATCAATTTTTTTTTTATCCGAAATAATCCGAGAATCCTAAACTTTGCTCCCGTTTTTTGAAAATTACTCATACCGGAGGAGCATGAAATTTTTCACAGTTAAAGTTTATATAGAGAACAAGTGCGGAAAGATAATATTTGTTCGTAAATACGCACTTTTGCCTTAATTCCGGTAAAATCTTGGCTTGAGGGCGACCAAATAATGAATAATAATAATCAAAAATTACAATTACACAAATCAAACAAACTCTTAGATGCAATACAATAGACAGTTGGGGAACTGTCCTTTTAGATAGGCTACAGTATAGCCTGTAATAAAGAGAAACAGCCGAATCAGTTAAACAGTTATTTAAGTACTTTAGTTTATTATTCAAACGTAAAGTCATCTTCACGTCTCATTAATGAAATGGATATGAATCGAGCATCATCTAGCGGTAAAAATGTTCTACTACTTAAAAAGGCTCCCTACAAAGAGGAACTACACGTGTACCTGTCCACCTAGTAGTGCTGGCCGCGGTCCCGGGCCAGGACACGTGCGGGCCGTGGTGACCCGCGCCCCGCGCCCGCCCGCGCCCGCACGGCTTGTATGTCAAGTTATTCATACAGTTACGACCAAGCTCATAACATTTACTACAATAAATCATAATTTACCAAAACAAATAAAACCTAACCACTAACAGCGCCATCTGTAGCACTTTACCGCAACCTTTTACTCTTGCAACGCAAAATAGTAGTTATCAATATCGCCGCTGACGGCGCCAGCGATTAAAGCGGCTAAATAAGGAAATGCCACCAAAATACAATTTTAAACTTACCGCTTCTATGCATCATCACTTAAAATTAAAATATACACAGTCTTTTATTTTTAATTCTTTCACAAAAAGTTTAGTGGAAAACTTTGTAGTTTTTTTTTCAAGAAGTTATTTTATGATAAAAGTGGCGACCGGTCACATGTGCGCGCTATGACCAAAGTGTACTTTGCCGCGATTGGTGTACGACGTGCGGTCGGTAACGGCACCGGCGCCCGTGATTGGCGGCCGGAGCCCGGGTCGGTCGAGCAGGGCACGTCACAGCACGTGACGAGTGCCCCTGAAACTCACAAACACGTATCGCGCGGCATCACGGAGATGGCGCCACGGAGCCACATGTTTACAACTTTCGATATTACAAGTGTGACATAATTGCACGTAATGCTGTCGCTGGACGCGAGCACGAGGCGATGTGCGACAATAACAAAGTGAGTAACCGACTGCGGCCGCTAGACGGAATGGAACTTCCCGCTGAGTTGCATCATGGATCACCGAGACCTAATATCTAAGCGTAGAGGCTATGTGGCACATAGCAGAATGCGGGCCGACCTTGAGCGCCGCGATACGCATAATAGATGGGGACTGGTAAATTAAGCGGCAACGCGCGGAAGTTCTATAAACATAATAGTCGCAAGTGAGCTCGGCGCATTATTCCCGTTACTCTACTGCTCTATTGCAATCCATTAATGGGTTTTATTCACACTTTCATCTCGTTCCACATAATATATATGTATGTTACTGTAAAAGTCCGTAAAATGCTATACCTGGGTTTTATTTGCCAATTTACAAATGCTAGAATTTTTATTATCTGTCTATGATGATTTTTCAGGCTCTTACCATTGAAATTTGTTTAATGGTAGGTTTTATCGAATAATTGATATTAAATCATGTGGAGGTAAGAACTTTCTTTAACGAATTTGAAGATGGTTCTATTTATATCAGTCTATTTTCAACATTGAACATATATAAAGTAATGGACCGACTAGTCGGTGCTCTTGCCGACTAGCCAACAACTAATTGTCGTCTTCAAATATAGGATAGGCTCTACCGACATTTATACTTTTAGCGTTAAATCCAAAGAAATCAGTTGAGTTAGAACAGTGACCAACGCAACGCCCGAAAATAATAATACTCATAGATGTATTTCCAAAACTAACTTTACTATTCGCCTGGTAAAATCTATCATTTACCAAATTCAGGTGGAAAAGTTCGAAAAATGATCATAATATATCCTAACATTTCCAAACTGACGTTGGTTCCAATCTGCGGATTTACTGGTAAAAACTAGGGTTTACGGTTTACCAAAGAACGGGCTCTCACTGTAACATACTCGTATATAATATGTACTACTTACCTCGAATTTATTTTATGGCAACCAATTTACTGTCGCGTCGGCCGTACTTATTGAGCCGTTTGTTTCTATTATATTTATAAATAACGATCTCACGGTTACAATAAATATACAGAGTGTAACCTATGAATTGAGATGCTGCAGTCATGTTTGGTACAGGCAGTCTGATATTTACAAACTTAATAAAACATAAAAGTAAATCACTAGCAGCTGGTTTCTACCGTTTCAAAATTCGCATAGCACTTAGACAAATATCAACATTTTTCAGCGCGCCGTTCATGATTCTAGGATTTTATGCAAATACCAATGTTCTCAGTAAGCGCAAGAATTAAAGTAAAACACGAATACTTACGTTGTTGAAGTTAACAGAACACACTCGTACAGTTGTTGGTACTTAGTTTCAATAATAACTGTATGTAGGTACCCGTACTTGTTTTTCCTAATATGATAAACAATAAAAAATTAATTAATCATATTATTACTATTATACTTAATTATAAGAATGTATTAAAGAGGAGCAGATCTGTTCGCAAACTGTCGGGTTTCAGTAATATGCGTGACCGTCACGTTCCGTCAATTAATATCTGTGTCACAGTCAAGTCATCAGCGGTCAGTATCGGCCCTCGTCACTAGTAGTCAATGTTGTCATAGTTCATAGATTGTAGGCATTTTATAAACACTTTAAATTATCCATTTCCTGTATGTAAAGCTCACCAATGTACACAAAATTCACTTTATTTAAGGACCCAATATGTATAACTCATTATAATGAGTTGTACATTTTGGCTAACTGACTAAACAGGTAGAGTGGACCATCGTTTATAAACATTCGTAGCACTGCCCTTGCACCTTGCACACGCAGCTCGTCGAATGAAAGCCTGCCTTTCTCACTCGGGTGTCGCTGTTTAGTGTTTACTGTCGTTTTAATTTATTAGCGCATCACGTTGCATTGGTTCTCTTAAGTAATAGAATATTTCGTTGGCTTTTAATGTTGTTCAACACAACGTACCGCGGATAGTGTCACAGATCGGCACACATATATCTGCAATCACACGAATTGACTTCCACTTTGACCCGTGTGGGAATCATGCTGTAGCAGTATAAGAACAGGCACTGCTATTAGTACATATATACTTATAGATATTGTAGAGAACTATTTGTTTGTTTGCATTATACGGTAGGGGTAATCTCCGGAGTTATCCATGCGATTCCCAAAATTCTTCCACTCTTCCACGCCGACGAAGTCGCAGCCTGAGTCTAGCCTAAATATATGTAGGTGTAATTTGAACTTCTATAGAAAAACCTATTAAAAACTCAAATCCTTCAGGAAATTGCTCAGGATTTACAGTATATCATGTGTGTATCTTATTTTTCATTACGTATCCGTTAATACTACGTTACGTACGATTCAAAACGACTATAAATTTTATTATCATCATCAGCGCTACCTACTATGTATCACAATAACTTATCTTTTATATCACATTTTATCAGCCGATCACAACAAAACATACGTTAAATATTCGTACTGCGTACCTACTACCTACCTACCTGCCCATCTTCTTCTTAACCTATTGTCGGTGAACAACCTTGTGTTGTCACCAGTTCAAACCGCCTGTAAGCCTCTGACATGGCTTTACATAACTTTGAAAAATCTCTAAGGTGTGTCAGTTTCCTCACGATGGTTTCCTTCACCGTTTTAGCAACTGATAACTAAATTTTAATATGCACAAGAATTCGAAAAGACATTGGTGCGTGCCGGGGTTTGTACTTGTGACCTTTGACTTGGCAGTCCAACGGTCATACCTCTGTCATAACGATTAATAGTTACCTTCTCATATAAAATATAAATAATTAACTTTAATCAAGTATGTTTTATATATAACGTTATTGAAGATTAAAGTAATATTACAAAATTAATTGTAATTCTTTAAATTAGTACCTACCTAAACAAATAATTTCGTTGTAACTCACGTTAAAAGTTATATTTACCGGTAAAGTGACTATAGGTACCTGTACAATGTACATACCTCCAATCTCAATGTTTTTAATTAATTAATTATATTTCTATTTTATTATATCTATTCACTTACGTAAATTCTTATCTAACTAAATGTACGACTAACATTGTACACTAAAATACAACTAACATTACTGAAACGTTATTAAATAAGTATTATCTTAGATAATATCCAGAAAATAGTTTTAGCAAATCTTTAAGATTTCGTTTAAAACATAGACCACGAAATAAGTTTATTTAATTTATGGCTTAAAATGATGCACACATGATGGGAAACAGTAGAATACGCTAATGCGATATCGGTAACGCGAAGCTGACGCGGGCGCACCAGCGCATTCATTTATCGATCGAAATGACAATGCGCTTGCGCTGCACGAAAATGTTTTAATATACGAGGATTGACCTACAGGACGTGTGCACAGTCGGTCGCCGAATAAAATGACACAATGTGGGCGCCCGGCGCACGCGCACGCGCTCGCGGAAGCCGCAGTGCCGCGTCGTCGTGTAGCCTCAGCCATGGTGTCGCGTTGCCGATAACACATTGTGCCAACAGATACCTCCGCCATTACCGTGGCATGGCGAAGGCGACGCGCCCGTTACCTACCACACGCGGAGCTATACCTTCATCGATACTTACTACTTGTAGGAACTACTTTTTTATGCATGTGTCCATTAGAATTCAACTAAGATTATCATCTCCTCTCTTAGTTAATAGGGAAGACGGCAGCTTAAATAGTTTGTATTAACTCTTGTAGATACTATGTTTATTAGTTAATAGTTCAGTTTCCACGAAAGAACTTCTGCAGTCGTCAGTGCTGTGGTGGCTGACTCAATAACGCGGGAACATACGGCCACGGTTGAGAAAGGGCGTGACGAGCGCGGCCACAGTGGCCAGTCATGGGCCGAGCACACTGCTGCGCATACTGTTCCTAACACACACTATAGTAAATAATCCTTGATCATAAAAACTGCCAATATTAATAAAACAACTAGGTACTTACTTACCAAGTTGAAAAGATAATAATTATTTTGAACAAATGGCAGTGACACAGGTACTCAGCAAGAATGCACCAGCATGAAGTTCGTAACTCGCGCCTGCAGTATGCCGCGAGGTGTTTTGTTTACTTGGGGAGTTGAGCAGAGAAGTTCCCTGGCTTTATTCACACGTTCATTTTATTACTAAACACACAGTCTCTCAGTCAGTGCTCTTACCAGTAAAGATAGGATTTTATTTAGTAGACTCAGTAGTTTTGTAGAGACCGCTCTCTGGTTGTACGGTGCCCGGTAACAAGATGATAGGCGAGTACATTTGAACAACGTATATTGGACTTTAAATTTGATTAGCTTTTCGAGTTGGTGATTGAACCTACTTCTAGACATTGACCTATGTCTATAACAATTGACATCTACAAATTAAATTAGAGAGCAGGTAATAGGCTGAGGAGATAATAGGTAACCTATCAAAATAATCTCGACGCTCGGTCCGTCAAGTGACCTGTACACATCCGCGTGTTGCTGGCGTGCTGTGTGGGCGCTGTCGCTGCCGCTGTGAGGGCGGAGCGACCCTCGTTTACGGTTCCTAAATAAAGTGCACAGTTTCAGTTAGTGAACGCGAGCGATCAATCATTGAACCGCTGCCAAATATTCAACTGTAGTCTGCGCTGCGGCACTGCTTGCACTCTATTATACTCCCCCTCCCCACCCTGACATCAATGGGCTAGTCATCGTATGGCATGCATGTTTGATGCACCTCATATAACAGGTTTGATAAAATCTTGCGGAATAAAAGTAGATACAATAAATTCAATGTCACAGCTAATCAGAATAGTGAAGCTGATTCTATTAATAACACGTACATAACGTGTTGCATTACATGTGTTCCGTTTGTTTGATCTAAGTTCCAATATATTTGTGACGACGGCTGCACGACGTAATCGTATGCACGTCCATGGCATTTCTTACAATGATGCCTGACATCGGACGAGACTCCCAATTAATACAGCCTGCGTCAGACAGTCTGCTTGTAGATTTTGTTCACGTTCTAATAAATAATATGTTTTGCAAGTAATTTAGTGCCTACTGAGTAGCATGCCTGTTGACCTTATTATGTATACTACTCTACTCGTAGTTATAGAAACGTCAACCAACCTCGTGAGGAGAAACACGACGCAAGTATTTTGTTGGATGTCCAAATTAGAACCACAACAGGAGGACTGACAGAGTTGGACGTACCACTGAACGGTGGACTGAAAAGGACTGAGGTACGTAATATGTCACCTTTAACCAAGTTCTAAATGAGAAGCTGCGTCTGAGCCGCATAATGTGAGTTATTGAGTAAGGATCCAATTGTTTGTGGTTGATAAGTGTAAGCACCGAGCGCCTGCGCTTGTAACAACATGACGGGCCACCAGTCGTGCCCTCTGCCGTGGTGAGGCGAGGCGACGACTGTTATCTTATCTAACTAAAGCAATCACTTATCACAAATCTGACGTATGATAGTAGACAAACAGTCGTGACTCGTGAGATACACCGGAGCCGTGCGGCCAGGCCGGCGCGGCGGCGCACTAATGTGGCGTGCGGAATGTAGGGAGCGGATACCACATATGCATATATTTAGGTATATATGTCAAATCAAAAGGGGATTCCTTAGTTCATATAAACAATAATGACTCATGACAAGCTATCCAATGAATCTAAGGGTTGACCTAGTTCGTAAGAGAAGATGTTTGAATCCGATGTGGTACTTGGATTGAAGCCACATGATACAATGTAGTCTCTGAATGACAGGTAAAAGCTTGATATGATAATGTACTAGGCAATTTCCTTGGCAGTGTTACCCGAGTCTTACAGGTAAAGTGTGGTGTCGAGATTTTGCCCGTGAAGTGTGAACAGTTCAACACTAAACACGCTTGTACTGATATAGATTACGCGAGCTCAGCGGCCCGGGGGCCCGGCGGCTCGGGGGCCCGGCGGCCCGGCGCAGCCCGGAGGGGACGTCTAAACAGAAGCCGCTCGGTGTACCATTCATTGCTCGCTGCAGTAATCCATTATTTACTTAAAAGACCTGCTACACTCAATGTGGTAGGACAATAACAAATATATCAATATACAGATTAGGGTACCTGTTTAAGTGTAATGCCGCATCGCTTGACGAATAGATATTGAATAAGTAGGATGGAAAAAGCACATTTCATCCCAGGAACCACGGATAAAACATCAAGTTGCCGGGAAAAGTGCTTCTAGGGAAATGATGAATACGTTAACCTAGTCACCTACGCCCTGCACGCAGCAGGGGACACAAGTTCATCGCGCCACTCATTAAGGCCTCCGTATCATATCTATTCGTACACTAATCTCTGGCCGCGTCCAGTATCACTGCCTAGCACACCTTCTGTTAGATTATGTTGATACATAGTTGATAACAATCAGTATTGTGTCTAATCAAAGTATAATACTATCAACTAGTCCAATCTACTGTCGTTATCCACGACGCTTTTTTAAGTCACAGATACTGAAAACAATTGTACGTCACGCACAGAAAACATATGTGAACACTAATGGTTGTAACAGGACATTAACAGAAAGGAATCATATTATAAAGCTAAGTTGAATATTATATGTTTGATAAATGAATAATGTACAGAGAGTACATAGAGCTACATGTTTATTTTTAAGACCTTTCTGTTACCTATGTTCAAAATAAATATATGCGTTTGATTGATTGTTCTGTGTAATTGAATAATTCATTGGTGTTTACTACAGACAGACAGTATAATATAATTATTATAGGTAGTAGCCATTAGACATCAGGGTCGACATCCAGCTGTTAGCCCGGGGCCCGGACCCTACGAGAACCTCTCTTTTAGAATACAGGCCCTGGACTCTTGCAAGTTTTTAACAGATACGTGTAGATTGTACGACACGTGGCACTAGTGCGTGTGTGGTGCAGGCCAGGCGCAGGCGACACTATCTGTGAACCGCGCTGTATCACGGTGTACTCCAATATGTCACGATCATTATTCGATTAATTACATCGAGATTTTGAATTAATGACATTCGTTGGCAGTTACACTATTATAATCATATACACGCGTTTTATACCTACAATATGCAAGTTCAGTATCGTCACCCCACACACATAAGTATTATCATTTGGGAAATGTAATAGAGTTCTAATCCTGCCCGCGTAGAACTAGAAGCGCCGCTGCCGATGTATTGAACTATGTTAATGAGGACAGGGCTTCTCCATTACTTTCCGGAAAATCCAGATAGAACATCTAGAATGATATACAATGATAGACTCGATAAATGATGTCAGGAAGCTTTCAGAGACAATCTTATATATTACTTACTATACTATATGTATGTATACAGGTATAATCATCGCTGTTGAGCCGAACTGGTTAAGGTCGCGATTCCGCCGCGTCAGCTCATGAATAAAGGCTCTGTTTGAGTTGGAAAATAGTATCTAGAATACCTATCCCCGTGTGAGTGAAACCGTGAAATGAATAAACATTTAGTATTTGTACAACAAATTAGAAAAAAAACTGTAAGATCGATTAATTCATTTTGCATAGTTTACCAGTAGCTATAATATAGTTCCTTTATCTAGATCGCGGGATGAGCAGTTACAGTGTTCGACAACAACAAATTCTTGGGAATCTTATAATTATTTGCAAGCAACATCAAACGTGAATGTAGCTATCGGAGGTATACCGATACCACACAGAAGTGCCTTGTGCGTAGCATCCGAGCCCCGTGAGGGACCGAGGCAGGCCTGCGCACACTGCGGCCGCTACACCGTGTCTCTCACACTATAAGTATGACGAGCCGATCTGCCTGCTCTCCCAGTCAAGAGCAGGTTGTCGCCGCTTAGCATAATAACAGGCGTCGCAGTAACAGGATTGGGCACTAGAGCATGGCGCCGCTGAGCGGAAGTCGGCAGCAAAGCCTGAGCTTACGACACGAAGGACGCCCCGGCGGTGCCCCCCCCCCCCCCCCGCCGCGCATAGTGCAGGAGCATCACGTGCACACCTCATACCTCACCCGAGAAACATTCACTTCGTACACTTGTAGCTTGTACTTATGGTAGTTGTACTCGTAAGCTGTATGGGCTCTGCCGACCCTCGCAAGTTACATAGTTGTTTACCTGATGTGCCCATTTATATTCCACTTACTGTTTAAGATCTATGGTACATGTCTCCAGGGTACACTCAGACATATAGTCTAGAGTCTAGGGCAATATTCTGTCTATATATATGTATATAGGGCTTTTCAATTATGCTCCTCAAAAATTGCGGGTTCACAGTAAGAACCAAGAACTTTATCTTGTTGACGTTCAACCAGGTCAGATAAAAACACTGATGTACATGGCTGTCAATGAGTGACACAGTTCCAGAGCGCCGCTGCGCCCCGGGCAGTGAGCCGTGCAGGCCGAGGGCCGAGCTACCACCGTGCTGATGGCCATGTTCCCACCCCACCGCGGACGTAAATAGCCCATGACGATGCGCCACGGTAGCCCGCCAACGATATAAAACTCATCAAAGTTAGTACATTTTAATAGAATTTGTTACTACATTTTAATAGAATTTGTTACTACATTTTTAAGTTATTTATTATGTAATAATTTAATACATGAAAGAAATAACATTCAAGTTTGTTATTTCAAATCTTCGTAAAGTTAGTAAAATTCTTATTATTACCGATTTCAAAATTTACCAACCCTATGTATAAAATGTTAAATAAGTTATCTAGATAGTAATAATTAAAATAAGATATAATTATTTCAAGCGGTATTGCTCTAAATGTTTAGTTGTAAGATAGTCTCCGACGACAAAAAACTATTCTATAAATTAAACAAAAAATAGTGTCGAGTTGTACGAAGTTTTGTTACAAAGTACACACACAGTTTGTTTACACATCAATTTTTATCGATAGAGTACCTAGTCTACAGAAAATATTGTAAACATTTAATATCTATAATAGTAATGATATTATTATGCATAATCATGGATTTTTAACAATATATACAATGTCCGCTTGGAATGAATTAACTGTGTAGATGCATATGATCCGATTTATAGTTATCTTATAATAATATATAATATAACGCGCTTGGCGCATACTGATAAGTCAAAGGAATCAACCGGGGCCGGGGCCGCGCTTCAGGCCGGCGCGGCCGTGCTTACCTATCCGAGCCCTACCTGCCGAGTGCCGAGTGCCGAGCTAATCGCCTCGATAAGATAAACCTGTTTCAAAACAAATTATTACTACTTAATGAGAGTGTTATAAATTGTATTCAATACCTCCGTTTAAACAACTGTCTTCTGTTACAGTGAAACATTTGCAACGTTTCATGCTGCTTCAGCTACATTCTCAGCCCAGTTTTAGAATGTTGTTGACGTTTTTGCTTGTAATATTATATTTCTTTTACTATAGTGGTAATTCCACGACTGGTCTGCACATAATTATGTATATTGGCTAACTATTCCGAATTCTACTTCTTCAAGTATTAGAAAAACCACGTTGTTCTACATTTCTGTGTAACAGTATAAAGTTCAAACAGCATCAGAGCTATAAAAAGTGTTATAAACTCTCGCTATGACTTACTTATGGCTACCATCATCATCACATTTCATCAAAATAATAAAATTAAAAAGGTTTACCTAAAAACGAATACTTATCAATAATTCAAGCTTAAATATATTAGCAAGGGGCTGGCACTAACTAAATATATTAGCAAGGGGCTGGCACTAACTAAATATATTAGCAAGGGGCTGGCACTAACTAAATATATTAGCAAGGGGCTGGCACTAACTAAATATATTAGCAAGGGGCTGGCACTAACTAAACTAATTTCATAATTATATATATTTACTTTAAGAGACACATGTTACGTTATGGATATTAGATTGTCAGGTGAGTCCCTTATACGAGAAAAGCTCGAATGACGCTGACACATATCAACAGACACAATGCATACATTGTCTACGAAAGGCTCCGTGCGGGATACGTGCGCTAGACACGATACGTAGATGTAACATGTGCACGGAACAGGATAGCATAATATGTTAGTGTGTCACTGAGAGACGCTCCCCGGGGAATGCTTGCACGCGCCCGATATAAACACTGGTGGAGGCACCCAGCGCCACTGCGCCCCTACTAGGTGCAACCGGCCCGCCCTCGTCATGGGAGCTATGCGATGCAACTATTTGTACCAACTATTCTACCATTGTTTGGTGCTCATCTCCTGGCTAACTGTCAGTCTGTCACCAACCGGCGCACGCACTTCCAATGCCAATGCAGTACACAAAGAGCCATGTTTCTAAAAATAACACCATTATACTCATTGTCCAATATACATAATTATATGGTCATATTTTATTATGCGAGGAACACTCAGACTCGCTTTAGACGTAATAACTTATTCATAATAAGCTTACACGACATCTGCCGTCGATACCGTCGCCTGCTGGAGGCTCGCGTGTGACCACGGGTACAAGCTAGGGGCTACAAGCTACGGGCTACAAGCTACGGGCTAAAGGCTACGGGCTAAAGGCTACGGGCTACGAGCCGTTACAGAAATTAGTCGACTAGTTATGTGTATTTTTGCAAGATCAATTCTTATTCAAAATACCTCCAGTTTCCGTCGTCAAAGGGCTCTGTATTAAATTAATAATAGTTTCTAAACCATACGTTTTATATCTGCTAAGAAATGTGTAAGACGACGGCGACATTAGTAATACCAGTCTGTAGCTGTCCCACTTTTAGTAAAGGCTGTTGATATACCTTGACATTTTTATCGAGGGTAATATAATGATACCTATAGCCTAGATTATTATAGGTCGGTCTATTAGCATTAGTATGTATTATTGTCATGTTTGAATGTTTGAATGATAACCAAAATAAATATTGTATAATAAACGTCATCATCATCATCAGCCGGAAGACGTCCACTGTTGAACATAGGCCTCCCCCTTTTAGAAGGGAGGGGGGGGGGGCTGCCACGCTAATCCCCACGCTTGGCAAGTGGCTTGGGGATCGCAGTGTTGGTGGTCAAGTTACAGAAGACGCTGCTGCCCATCTTCTGGATTTTCCCATAGTCGCCTCTTACGACACCCACGGGAGGAAAGGGGGTGGTCAATTCTAGGCCGGATACCACACAGCACATAATTACGTACCGTATACAATTATACATATATAATAGAGTATATAATTTATAATTATTCGGGATATCATATGATTCATAGGTTTCGCCCGCGACTTCACCCGCGTGGATTTCAAATGTTTTATAGCTTGTAGCCTTCCTCGAAAAATGGGCTTTCTAACACTGAAATAAATCAAATTGAACCAGTAGTTAGCGCGTTAAAGCAAACAAATAAACAAACTCTTCAGCCTTATAATATTAGTATAGATACAACATTAACAGGTACCGATAACCTGAACAGTTACAAACATAACTTAATGCGGCCCACTCCGATGGAGTACCCGTAAGCCAGTATAACAGCTTGCTCACAGTTTACTATGATTCGCTGACTAACCTGCCGCAGCCGGGAGGACGACGCCAATTGCAGCGCTTGTCAAGGTCGGTCCTTGGATGGGTGACCGTTCTCCACACGTTATGAAAGTTTTGTGGACCATGTGTGGGCCGCCTTCACCTTCCACGCACTCACCGCACGCACAGTAACCAGTATTCTACCAAAGAGGTTTCTACAACTTATTAGCGATGCCATTAGCACATGCTTTTAAGTAATGCTGCTAACCGTATAATGTAAAGTAACTAGTTAGCTAATTGAACTTCCAGCTTGCAAGAGTTAAACTCAAATTGTCGTGAACGCCAACTACAAAAATAATAATGTAACAACGTCTCGTCTAAGTACAGGTGGTGGAGATATTCTTAAGATAAGATCTCAGCTAATTTATTTTAACTTTAAAAGCGCACCGTCAAATGTCACCGCGAGGCCCGGACGCCGGCTATCCGACATCTCCGCCAACTTCACCGACACCAATCTAAGTTGTATAAAGTTATTCAAATAAATGAAAGCTCATTTGAAGTATGAAACGTTATGGAAGACACGTAAACAACAAAGAGCAAAGTGCAGTCAAAAATAAAAAGTCGCTAAAATTGCATAATGATATTGGAAAAGTGGTGCGCAGAGTTGCGCGGAGCGGCGAGTGATTAACACGAATGTTTCCAACCTAATGAGCGCCGGCTGCGCCTTGACCTAGGACAGCCCGCGGCCCGCGGCCCGCGGCCCGCGCCCGCGCTCCGCCGTAAACTACATATAAATCCGCACACGTGACTCAATACAATTAGTTCTAGTGCTTGCAACGCTTTTATCATTATTTATAATTTTTACAACTCAGTAATTGGTTTCCGCCATAAGGAGAGGTGCCAAACGTTCTCGGCATGCCGTGTAACGAGTTCCAACTAAACGGGACACTAAATAAAACAAGTCATCTCACAGAGAGGCGGTCGACAACAACATTACTAAACAGACAGTATTTCTATATAACAAGTGTTGGGTGCGCATGCACACATATAATACGATCGGTCACCCCAACAGGTGGACCCTGGACTGCGGGAAAGTTAAACGTCGTATTGTTTACATTGGCTTTTGAAGCGTGGCCGGATGAGTACAGGCTTCATGACATAGAACACGTTGCGTGAAGTGTCATAATGAAAACAATAGCTGCATGGCCAGTGAAATTGTGACAAATATAATCAAGAAATCAATATATATATAAACACAGGTACACGTAGCGGGGTTGCAATTGGTTTATATTGAACGTGCAATTATCAATTCGTATGCCGCCAGCCACGCATCATATATGTATGACACAAGTGCCGCTCTTCTACGGCGCGGGTCCCTACTGACGAGGGTAGTAACAGTAGGGGCATGTGGGCCGACAGGGGCACGTCAAAAATATATTATTATGTTTAGTTGTTATCTAACTTTCATACCTTACTTTTGATGTTTGATACATTGTGAAAGTTGTTGGTTTCTGTTCGGGGTGTCCTACGATCTTGCAGCAAAAGAGCATCGGATGGCCTTGTTTTTTTATAAAATATAGTTTATTGACTAAATTAATTTTGACTTAGAAAGTTGACTTTAGGCTAAAAAAGTTAGCCAACCAACAAGAGGCTTTTTAAACTTTGTCAAATCTTACTTCTGCGCAAAACGACGAGTAAACAGTCCCAACGAAGTGAAACACCGAAATCAATAGCTTAAAGCGTAGGAAGTGTGTAAAACTGAACATTTTAGTGAAACTGAATTGGTAGAGTGCTACGACTAAAAAAATCTAACTCCTTGGTATCGTTCACCACAGCTACTTGTAACTAGTCTATTTGAAGTCGTGCCTTCGTTTCAATAGGGTTTAATAACAATGAAGAACATTTATCGCAACTTGCGGCCGGGTGAGATAAGGCCTCCGTGCTCTGTAGTGTGTAGTATGGCTTCCGAGCCGGGCCGACAGTAACCTTGCTCTTGTCCCGTCCCCCGTTTGTTTACCAACAAGCGAGCAACGGAACCAGAGGAGGAAGCCTGCTTGGAATCTAAGTAGGTCACTATCACCGATGTTTATTGGTTACGTTTCCTCTCGACACCACAGCACCGTAACAATACGTTTAGTTCCGTTCAACCGTGTAAACTGCTGACATAAGGCACTCTAGCTCACATGTGCTATTATACTCGACGTCGCAGCGCGCGGCGGCATGCGGCACAGTGACGAGAACCTTGTGCGAATCGTCGCTTTACTTGTGGCGTCGTCGCCGTCGCGTCGACTACGTCTGTGTGGAGGTAGCCTTACTCTATTATTATCTGCAACGACGATGAATTATATTGGCTGTGTTCAACAATATTAGCAATTAGCATAGGTATAATTGTTTTAATGTTTTCTAGGGTAGCTCAGACACTAACTAGTGCAGTCAGTACCTCCCTAGGGGTAGCTATGCAATAATAATATTATGCAACGATCAAGCTGCTACAGTGTATGATGACTAGGTATTTTTCCTACTTTTTCCTTGTCATCATCATGTACGTTCATATCTGCTGAAGTATTCTTCAAATGTCAAGTATTTTAACTTCGAGTTGTCTAAGCCTTCGAATGGTCTAAGCCTTAGACCACTTGTTATTTAAAAATAATCTATGTTTTGACACGGAAGTGTCGATACCGAGGTGTTGAACAAAGCTCGGCGCGACGACGACAGCATGTCTTCCATAATAAATGAGACGGAGTCTCTGTGGGCGGTCTGAAGTGCACGGGTTAGGGGAGGGGAGGGGGCCGGGGGGTGCAGGGTGGCGCGAGGGTAGCGCAGACGGCGGGGCAGCGCGCGCGACGCCACGCCGGCGACGGGCGCGAGACACCGCGCCGCCTTCCAGGCGACGACCATCACAGGCACGCGGAGACCCGCCGCCGCTGGACTGCTACTTACGATCCACGTATACCAACAGAAAACACCGTTTGTATGTTTAAAAAATACTGAAACGGGAACCTAACCCAAAGCACTAATATCCAGATTTACATGCATATGTTCGTGTTGAAACTATTTAATATCGAAGTTATTTAATATTATAAAGTAGTCATCATTATGTTCATAATTATCAATATCGATCGGATCAACATTGAGTTTTACAAATTATTATCAGTTGGTTAATTCTGCAGCGTGTTAGGCAGGTGGTTTAGAAAAACAGTCGCTAGAATACCGGTCCGCAAATTACTACTTAACTTTTATTACCAAGCATACTTGGCGCATAATAACCGCCTATAGATAGTACTTCCTCCGTTCATCAATACGTCAGCATTTCTCAGGAAAACGCCTCCTGCACAGGCTACCGTGCATGTCTGCTTTTGACCCTACGATAGGGCTGCATTTAACGTCGATCGAAACTCAATTGTAAACTAGTATAAATAAATATTAAGATGTTTTAAGAAGCTTTTTCACAACCTCTGGACTTGAGATTCTCTGCTCTACGTCATATATATCAAAAACTCTGTGAAATCCGTCAGTTTGCACTATACTGTACATACACACATGCATATACACTAAATCAGTATAATAGCCACTCTTATACTGATTTATTTGTAAATACAATAACATACCTAAGCCTAATCTCACTGATTAACCACATACCAGTCAGCTACCGGCTCGCACGCACGGTGGCCATTCGTTATTGACTTGTAATGATTTTCAAACTCTACTCTAACTATTGTTGGAACTTGGACAACTACAATAAGGAAGTTCGTAATGAAGTGCGGTGAGCAGTGAGTCGCAACGCGTGCACTCGGTATCGATATCTGTGTCGCTCAGAGTCGGACACGAAGCGAGGAACTTCGGCTAAAGCTTCCACACCCGGAGCCTCCCACAGCGCAGTGATTGATGGGTGTATCACACGCCATGTCCGTACACCAGCATAAGATACATTCTATCTACTTGGACGTCCATTTTTGGTGGTGACTTAAGACGAGTATTTATTAAATTGTACTATCTAGCACTCTTTACCGTGTCAGTGAATTTTAGGTAGTTTATTTATGTTATTAAACCGGTACAAAAAACCAATCACATTAATTACATAATAGTGTCACGCTTGTTTCCCAGAGGGCGGCCACCACGGATTTCCATTTTGCTACGATCCTGGCATACTTGTTTCGTTTCTTTAACTCGCATCACATTCCTCAAGTACGCTCGTCGGTTAAAGGTACTCCTAATCTGACCCTTCTGCAGAACGTCTCCAGTCTTTAACTGAAATCGAAAAAGACGAAACTTGCATACTAGTTGTTAGTGTTGTTCACACTATCTTGTATACATAATATGTATAATATATAGGACTGTCGGTCTGTTGCTACTGTGTAGTGATACACGGCCGACAATGATGACGTTAGTGCTGGGCCCCTAGTCTGCTATTTTTATAAATTCGTCATTCCAACACGATCCAATTCCCATCCCATTGTCATTTTGCTAAAAGTTCGTAATCTGCTAAATTCATAATGGTCGATCATTGGTCTGTCAATGGTCTCGTAATAGAATGGTGGTAGAATGACATTATCGTATTGCCATTATTATAAAACCCGTTAGTAAAAATGATTTTCGAAAAACTACTACTAAATTTGAACATTTAATTATGCCAGATTTCTTTTTTTAATATTTCTACATATTATCTATGATATTATTTAATAATGTTCTATGCAATCTTGTTCGTAAATAGCAAAAACATGATGAAACTCATTATTATTTTATGTTTTGCTGTCAAATGTGACATTACTGCTCACTCACGTCTGACGTTAATCTGCTTTTATTTGTTGTGGTCCGTGTTTTGCAAACAGTTTAATAATATTAAACAGTTTAGTAATTGTTTTTTATACCTTACCATATTAAATTGTAGTCTGTGAGTTAACTGTCAAAATTTTAGCAGATTACCGTCTACGTCTGTCATTGATTTGTCATTATGTACGAGATTACCATTCTATGCCATTTCTTTCAATGGAGTGTCAGTGGTTGACCACTGGAAAGTCATAATGACGCCATTATGTTAGCAGATTACCAAACTTGTCAATATCAATAATTATGAAATCAATGATAGACCATTCTGACACTATTGTAATAGCAGACTTGAGGCCCTGGAGTACCGCCGCGCGCCGTGGGCTGCGGCACTCAGACTGGTGCTGATAGTGTTTAGCGTCCGATACGACGCACACAACTAGCGTATCGACGTCTGAAGGAACCTGCAATCGATGGGTGCTCGTCATCGTCTTAGAGCTGTCAATGCGTAGATATTGAACGTCATACGCGGTTACTATATACGTAGCTCACGTGTCAGCAGCAGGTAATGACTTGAAGCGATGTTATAACATCGCACGCAACGACCACCCGACAGTACTAAGACGCTCACTTGATGTTCGTACAATGTGCCGGTGTCGGGTGGTGCTCGGCCAGAAACCGAACATGGAACATATGTACCTGCGGCTAACGACCGGCGCGCGGCGAACGTGTACTGTCCGAAAGTATTAGTGTCAAGACAGTGAGTGGCGGAGTCTGCGAGCAAATCTAGTGTTCCGTGAGAAGAGCCGTAGCCACGTGTACTAAGTGATCAGGATCTACAATCTACATAACGTTTTCATATCCAAATTAACGAAGGTGCAACAAACCCCGTCACCGTAGAGTGTTAACAAAAGCCGCAGCGCCCTCAGTGCGCACAGTGGTCATGCTCCCGAGCCGGGGCCTGCTTCCCTGCACTAATTAAGCATATCTTTTGGGAATGCCTCCGAGCGAGCGCGACGTGCCAGCCTGCCAGTCTGCCAGCCCAACAATGAATTGTAAAGGCATATAATTATTTCCATATATTCACATCGCTGGGACTTTTATAACGTGAAAACTGCTACGTCTACGACAATTGAAAATTATTCAAAATTTTGAAGAGCTCGTCTATGTTTATAGATACAAGCTTTGGTAAAGGTTTTATGACGAGTAATAGTGTCGAAGGAGTTCGACGCAATCAATCAGCGGTTCAGTTATTGATTTGTTTATTAATCTTTATGAAAATGATTTTTTTTAAGTTAATATAATATCACGGGTAGGGATGTTTACAGTACACCCACATTTCGCCAGTTAGTATAGGTCCCACAGTAATAGGAAATAAGCCTAATGCCATGAACCGGGCACTAATCTAGATCCCGTGCTGCTACTGAGAATTAGCTTATGGAAACACCCAATAACACTTTGCCCGACCCGACATTTGTCAAAATACCTTAGCTAAGCATTTCAAATAAGTAAAGTGGGTAATTATCCAATCAAAAACATAAATGTGAAATGAGGGCTAAGTTCTTTATTAAAGATTACGTCGTTGTCGACTTCGCTGACAAAAGAATTGAGATCTTTTTCACTTGGCTGGACACGCTGCCGCGTGTCAAGATTATGATCCCATGATTTTAAAATTAATTATCACTTAAGTAGTTATTATGTCACTGTAAAAGCCCTGTATATTGGTAAATGTAAGAATTTTGTGATCTGAAATGAGTACAGAGTAGAAATATGTGTATGTATACCTTCGGACAGCTGTACCTATATTTAAAAAACACAAAATGTTAACTTTTCCTTCCATGTACAATGTACATATAAGAGATTACTATGTTTAGGAATATTATGTTTGAAAAGTGAATTCTGATCTATTTCCCCGATTATCGGATAACGTAATGCGGAATAGTCGCGCCAATAATAAACTTTGCATTCCTGAATCTAGAACTGCGCTATTTCGAAAAAGTATATTTTGTATGGCGTATTATAAATAATATTTAATAAACTACCAAAATGTTGGAATATCCTACCGCCAAACTAAGAAATAAGTAAAATTACTTTCTATTACAGAAAGTTTACTATTTAGCATTGACGAATTAGTGACTGATAAATTTGAACACTCTCAAGATTGTAAAGTTAGCATATTTCATGATTGTAATTTGTTGTGTGATTTTATATTATCTATTGTTGAAGGTTTTATTGTTGTACAAATTAAGCTTTAAAAGCATTGTACTACTTACCTTAAAACCTACTAATAATTTCAATTTTGTATGCCGTAATGGTAAAATATGACTGATTTTCCTTTCTGTATATTTACCATGTTGCATGCTATAAGTGTGTATAGTGTATACTCATGTTTTGAACAAATAAAATATGATCTCTTATCTTGTCTCTCTCTTTTATTTTATCCTAATTCTTCTCCTCCCTAACGAATTGACCGATTTTGTTTAATTTTGATTAGGACTCAGCTTGAACCCGAAAAAGGGACATAGGCTCCTTTTATTCTGGAATAAACATAAACATAAAACATTACACCAAGTATTTCCCGAAGGGGTGGGTAGAGTTGTGTACTACATCCACGTTTCAGTTATGTTCTCAATCTTATGCAAAACCCCAGTAACACTTTGCCCGACCTGGAGTTCGAACACAGGACCTCAGACTCAACAGTCACGCCTAACGACGACTAGACCAATGAGGCAGTCAATTAAAAAACAAACAAAAAACACGTTATATAAAAGAGTACTTTATGATTATCTTTATAAGAATAAATGATTGTTTTGGCTCACTGTGTTTCACTGTCTCTAGTGGTTAGTTAGACATGAGCTTAATGTATGCAGACTATAACAAGGCGCTGCTTAGATTAGATCGGATTCAGGTGGGAGTTGCAAGCGGTATCTGAGTGGCAGCCGACCGGGCCGCAGTCGGCCGGCTCGCTCCTTCTCTGGGACGTTTGGTGCAGAGCCTCACGGCTGAGGTTATTACGTTACCTGGTGAGTACGTACGAATCGAAATGATCCCAGCCAGACCACGGGGCTTACTTTCCAATTTAATTCCGACCAACTTACAGAAAATTGTAAAGTTTCGGACTCTTAGACTTAACACTGGCGTCTAATTATTTTAATATTTTGCATAGATTTTGAATACGAATTAATTGTGTATATCTGTTCTGAGATATTATGTATTCATTGGGAGGAACTGACTGAGATCAAAAGATATATAGTTTATTTTTCTAAAAAAGCCGAAGCATATTTCCTTTAAATTAATAATAATATGGCATTGGCCTTGTATAAGAATTGAAATTTTTCCGAGTATGCCACCTGAACTTTGAATGCCAGCTGGTTATATCACGCGTTATTGGAATCTCACGACGTCGGAGTTATCGACGCGTAAAAAAGTCGTCCAAAAATAATAGTACTGCTGATATTGATGAGATTACGCAAAAAAATTATAAAATTCATTTTCATATATTATTGTTCTCGTAGCGCGTAGTCTTAGAAGTGCAACGCAAACATTTTACTGCTGTCTCTTAGACGCATACATACAAACGCATTCATATACAATAAGAAGTATACTTTGGCGTTGTTGTCGTATTAACGAGGCGCTTCAGTCAGACAGTCAGACGCCTCATCGTATGGATGCTTCTCATAGCACATTATGACACGGGCCCGCCGCCCGGAGCAGATTGTTACGGGCCAGCAAATACCACAAGCGAGCCCAAGCCACACCCCTCCCAACAGCGCTGTACTCTGCTGGTCGCTGGGGCGGCCCCTGTTATAACATTATAACGCGGTGTGAGAGGCCACCATTACATAGCATGTAGATCTAGCACACGTCTCACGCACTATGTAGTGCCAGCATGTCATTAGGAATTCAATACAATTTTAATATATTTCTAATATATCTAATATATTTTATAATTAAAGAACGAGTGATGTCTTCCAGGAAATACTAAGCCCTAGAGCCAGTATTATTGGTATTAATGACGACTGTGCGGAGGACTAGTCGGAATCGTTTCATATTAATCTGTAATTAGAAGAGCATAATCCGTCGCAGTTATAAAAGGGGTGAGCCTCCCTGTAAGGTCGCGCGGCGGGGGAGGAGTCGTCATAGAGGCTTGCTCGCTAAGTTGGAGCATCGCTATCAGGCCGGCGCGGCCGCCTGCCACTTTACTTTCCTCCGTTTAAACCGGACACGTCCCTTTATATATACTACTATATATATAAAGTTCACAACAAATCCGCGGCACAGGATGCCTGCACAACTTACTATCGGCGCCGACCACTCACAAAAAACATCGCGATCTATCTTTAGTTGCACGCTCCGGTAGGTTTCATGAAAATAACATCAAAGAGTACTATCAGGTATTATGTGGTTTAATTAGACGGCGGAACAGGTGGGCCGAGCGACCTTGAACTTGAATGATTACCGAAACAAAGAAAACCTAACAACTAAACGCGTAACTATGGACTCCGGGCTATATTAAATAAGTAATATTTTTTACGGTCTATTCGACCCATTACATAATAATTTTAACATTTGTATGCTTAAAATATAGTGATTAAATTGAAATCTTCCTCCAATTCGTCGAAGAAAGTCCATACACGTGCTTTCTTCTACGACATGACTCTGCTACTCATTCTCGATTTTTAATTACCGATGTTTTTTTTTATAAATCTGTACGTTGCAGTGCGACCAATATACACAAATTATCGAGTCGGCCCATCTCTATTAATTTTACACCAGGGGTGTCCCGCGGATTTATTCTGATTTGAAAGACACATAGCGCCATCTAGCGGCCAAATTTTATTATGGCCGGTGATTTAGCCCTATGTCTTTTTCTGTAATCACAATAGCAACGGTTTAGTGTCTTAGGCGTGAAAAGGTAACAAAAACAAACTTACTTTCGCGTTTATAATATAAGTAAGGATTATGAATTCATTTTAAAATCAGTGTTGGCAGAGCATAACCGTAAAACCCGGAGTATGTGGAACTGTTTAGCGCGGATAGACGTGAGCTGGAGGGCTGCAGCCCCTCCCCCCGCGCCCGCCACCCACCACGCGCGCTGCCTCTGGGACTCTGTCGACGTCACATCATTCGTAACAGGCTCTTCGTATAATTATAGCTTTGTAAGTTTTCGAAGAAGAAGGCTTCTGTAGTCGCCTTGGCCTTTAATAGCGAAGTGGTAGCGACACTTGAAGCCTCATCCAACCCCCCCCCCCCTCCCAACGTGGCCTCTACCACCCCCTCTCCGAGCCGCACCCAGCTTATCCGTGTAGCCCCGTAAGTAACATGAATCCTCCTTATTAAATATTTTCTTGACCAGACGTGATAACATTATTTTAATCACCAAATGGACGGATCAGTGCCGCGTGATGTATCGATCATGTTATGTTAATAACAACTTGAATATAATTATCAAGTCTTTCAAATAAATATTTCAAATGCTTTGCTCAGTTGTGTGTTTTTCGTAATCTAATATAATATCGTAAGTTACTGAGCGTAGCTTGCTGTTAGCTATTGCAGTACGTGTGTCAAAGCCAAGCCAAGCCGAGTGCCGATACAAATCAGCGTCCTAAATGGGATTGGCCTGGGTGGCGGCGCGGCGGGCGCCATTTTCAGGTCCGTCTTGCACATTTAGTAAAGCCACTCACCAACGTCACGTAATTTGCCTGAGTGACGCTCTGTTGTCGGAAACTCCTTGGTAGGTACTACCTAATGTGTACGAGTTGAGATGCTATCTGTAGTACCAAGACTACTAGTGTATTATCAATGCCAGCAGGTTTAAATAACATTTAATTAAACTCGTAATAATATAATTTATAGATATTATTATTCTGTTTGTGCATATCTCATATTTATCAAACGCAACTACGATACAAGATAAATTAATATTGCAGGCCATGTTAAAAAAAAAAGAATTATTTTTAGGTACCTATCATACAAACTGAAAATTTAATTAACTAATGGTTGTAGCTTAGATTATCTAGATGGAGTCTCGCGCTATTATAAAACAAAAATCAACGTGCCAACCGTTTTGACATGTGTGCGTGACAGCAACGTCTTACACAAGCTTTTTTTATTTATTTATTTTCCAAAAATTCATTCTGCCGGAATTATTGATAGTTTATTTAACATACCGGTTATAGGATACTGATAATCTCTACACACTTTAATAGCTAATTTTGCCATTGTTATTACGTTATTTTATGATAGAAAAATAAGCGTCTCCATTGGCGCCAAAAAACTGTAGGGCGTCATAGTTGGCGCAAAAAAATCCCGACGTTTTCAGGGCATTGACACTCCATCTAGACATATAAATAATCAAAGGGTTGTAGTTTGTACCGGGTGTAGTAATTAATGTCCTACGTTATAGTGAACAAGAAGAGCCGCATGTTACTGACGAAGGCCGATGCTGAGAATAACAGCTCTATCGTTAGTGACGCCGTTAATCCTATGTGGTCTGCTAGGATCACCGGGCCTCGTCACCAAGCAGGCGAACGCTCCGTCGTCATGGCGACCGGCCGCGCCGCGCCGCTAGTCGCAGCACGCCAGCTACAATTAGACCGCACATACCAGCAGATAGAACTAATGCATGGTTAGCTAGCAGGCTCGCTAACTGAAGCGAGCTCCATAGCGATGCCAACCGTAGGCCGACTGAGAAAAAAACAACCAATGTTTATTGTTGCCAAGCTACAATGCGTGTCAGAAATAACCGGCCAACGGTGACGTACTGTTGGATCCAATGTTTGAGCCAAATCACATGATTCACATTTTAGGCAGGTCACGAGCGACACCCACATGTACATACATACATGAGTGTGTGTATGTAATACACTATATAAGTATACATATATATACCTACATACACATAAAATATGTGTTTATGAGAATTATGGATGCCTATTATACGTGAGAAAGCAAGTCCGCGGCATTGTAGTTTAACAAATAATCCCTTAACAAGCATTAATCTGAGCAGAGTACGTCCACGATGAGGCATGTTCCGCTGGCCATAGCCTGGTGCTGTGCATTGATGCCAGCGAAGGAGGTGGCGCACAGGCGCGACGCCTGTCATGTGTCACAGCCTCACAGGGCGGCACGCGCCGCAAGCCGCAATACACGCAGTTAATTGGCGCATTACGTATCATTAACTGGTAGTTAATGTCAGTGCGGGCAGTGGTCGGAAGTGCGTGGTTGCTGCCAAGTAGAGGTGCCACAGGGCGCAGCAGCCATCACCGGCGCGTGCGCTGCTGTTGACGCGAGCTCTATAAAATAAATTTGTTGGTCGAAAACACGCACTTCAATGTGTGTCAGTTATTCGCATTCTCTATTTTTATAAGCTATTTGTGTTTTATATTTGTTTGTGTTGGTGGTTCGTTTTATTTCTGTGGATTGTTCGGTGCAGCCGCCGCCGCGCTGCGCAGGCGCTGTCTGCGCGGCCCGCCACGCGCTCCACACTATCAATGTGACACAAGTTTAATGGCTAAAGTCACGCGGAGGAGACTATTAATCTTCCGTGAAGATAACGACACGACTCACGAATGCGTACACTAATCACAATAAAACCCAATCACATCAATTCTGAAACACAAAAAATGTCTGATGGAGTGCCTAATTAATGTACCACTAACTACTGTGCGACAACATAAGTCTCTCCACACCAATCATTCAATTGATAATACGGAAGTGTACGAGTCCGCATCACTGTCACAGTAATAAAGTTCATCGAACATTCGAATAATAATAACATATTATTATTATTAAATAAAATCGTCTCCGAACTTTGTATAAGGTAGCAATGGCGAGACGTGGTATCACTGCGAGCGGCGCGGGCGCAGGCCACGTGGACACAGATGCCTGACATGTTGACAATAACAATATGTTAATGATGACATGTGTTCCTCGCTAAGTAAGCGACAGCGAGATCCAGAAATACATGTTGAGACAGTGCGCGGTGGAGCTGAGCGCGCTCGCCGAGGACAGCGGCCGACCGGACTGCTGCCGGACTCAGACTAAAATACAAAGTATCCTCCAATTGTGTCGATTATAATTTCTGCAATTATGTAATAATTGGGATCCTTGCAGAAGGCTGTTCCTGGCGGGACACCTGTCTCCCGGCTTCCAGTCACCTCTGGAGCTCTACACTTGTTTTGGTCCGCACTCCGCACTCTATTGCGTCAATGGTAACTCGTTAAAACCGTGCCGCGACCTATTGCTATTGAGTTGATTATACTAGAGATAACGCGCCCAGTTACGTACGATAATTATACTATCGTCATAACACAGACAAATGACCCCTAATGCATAGGCGTAAAATGATCTATAATATTATACAATCTCAGTCAATCTACAAACCCACATAAAATTAAAAAATCCGTCGTAAAATTTAATATCATTTACATTGATTACGTAGCCCTCAATCTATATAGAAAATTATTATACGATGTGGCTATTAGGATTCCTTAAAATAATCGGACACAATTAAATAGCGCGGTGAATGGCGGGCTCTGGCTGGGGCGCGGTAGGCGCGGGGTGACGCGGCGGCACACATCACGCGGCAGCCCCCTTAGACAAGTGGCAAAACGCTTGACGAATAGAAATAGAATAGAATGATAAATGTATGGGGATGACATCACTTTTCAACTATGTTATCGATGACATAATTATGTCAGCCCGATCAGAGGATCAGAGAGATCAGAGGGCTTAGACAAGTGGCACGAACGCTAGTAGAATAGATTGTCAAATGTATGGGATTGACATAAGCTTTCGCTAAGAAATTTGATTTCTCGTAACGAACGTTCAACTAGTAGCCAAGTGGTAACAAATTCTATTCGATGAAACGAAACGCCAGCTTCATTTGACATCCTCTATACAAAATCGTAGTCAAGCGGCAGCTTTGACGATCTAATACGCCAACGAGCGTTCGAAATTTACGATAGATTAGCGAACGCCAAACCTTGGAGAAAACGCTAAAGTTAGCGAACTTTGCAATTACTATGCTACTATTGCTAGTATATTTTGTTTTGATCAGCCGTAAGCAGTGTCGAAAATGTTTGTTCCTTTGTATTTAATAATATAAATTTTAATAAAGATGAGAAATTGTTCACAAAAATAGCTAGTAAGAGGTGGTATGAAAATGAATAATTAATGTAATACAATAATTAATTGTGATTGAACTAATAATCGTTATTGAATATATTAACATAAAATACTATTGTTTTGTTTCAAATAAAAATCTAACTTTTTCTCCCGGTTTGTAGTTGGCAAATTTAACGATTTTTAATTTGACACTGTTGCAACATTGGCCGGCGCTTGTGTGTGTGACTGTGTCCATAGAACACATATACACTAGCATTCATATCAAACTGACGTTTGTTAACGCTTACTGAGCGATCCAAAGAAAATATCCATATTGTTTTCTATCGATCGAATCGATTGAGCGTTCGCCAACTGATTTGACACTTGGCTACCAATTATCTATCGCTTTCGACTAAGCGTATACGTTTCACGAAATAGAAACGATACCGAGCGCACGGTAATATTATAATACAGTACTCCAACTTCATACAAACGGACGAAACGCGAGCTATACCTACGCGCCTCGATCTCGGGGTACGCTCGGGGCGCAGACAGTCACGGCTGTACCGCAGTGTCGAACGGACGGTGTGTTGTTTTTTTAACAATAACCGCGCGATTTTTTCTCTAAAAATCAGTTATTATGACGAGTAGGAAATATTGTGCTGTTTTTGGTTGTATGAATTCGTCAATAACGCATCCAGACATAAGTTTTTTTAAATTACCTGGAAAATATACTTTAAAATTTAACAATAAAGCATTTCGTACGACTCAGTCGAGGCGCAAATATTTTTCGATCGCAAATTTATAAGCCCGATTTGTTTTTCAAACATAAACATGTTTTTTTAATTAAATCTACCAATCAAAAAACAACACGAGTTTTTATTGAACACTTCCTATTCAATATACAAAGTATTTCATTTATTTATATAAAAAGGATATTTACAATCACAAAACTAAATAGAAACAGAAAGTAGGCTAATGTAATTAAAATGCTGGAGACGGGCAGCCCTAACGCATGTTTACGTACCGCGCGGCTGTAGGCATTTATTTCTATCATGCGGCCGAGTTACACTACTGTATTATAATATTAGCGTGCCGAGCGTTTGACACCTTGTCTAAGCCCTCAGAACGGACGTGACGATTTGCGTTCGCGACTCACGTTGCGTCGAGAACGCAAATCGTCGTGCCGCGGGACTTCGTATGCACACACGTACCTTTATGATTTAAATTAGCCATTATAAAATTGGCTAATTGACTAGTTCTCAGTTATTTGACATAACGTCTCAGTTCAGAAGATTGCTGAAAATAGTAAAACTTTTCAGTCGTTGAGCTGTAGGTAGGTACTCAGTAGATATAGTAATAGCTAAACACTAACTTGCTTAGTTTAGAAACTGGGTCAACAATACCTACCTGTGAGCACCAACTTGTAATTAACTAAATAAAAGGCAAATTGTGTATACCCACCCGCCACCAACAAGTCGGTATTGGATTAGGTTTATCAGCAGACCGCACGGCTGTATAATTGAGAACGTCGCGTCGTCACGATAAGTACCTCAATACATAAATAATTATACGACTGAACGCTAGGGCTCCGTTTGGTACAGTACTCCGGCTGCAAGTGTTCTTGAGTATTGAACACACTTCTTTATAGTAACTTGTAACACTTTCAGCTGCGTTCTCTCTTCTCGCCACCCATTTCGTAAGTTTCAGGAGAAAAGTGTTGCCAAGTGATTGGCATCTATGCAGTATATCAGTGAAGCAGTGAATGTGGTTCGCGTAGACGCAGCAACAACTTTCGAAGCAGAGGAGATGGCCTATATTAGCGCACCACGGAGTTATCTATCAGCGGCAAGTTCACCGCAGGTTAAGGTCGCTCTACTATAACAGTTACATGAATTTTGCCAATGTTTCACACTACTGCGTACTTGTTTGTAATACCTACTACTAACTGATTCATGATCACACACAAAAAGATATCAAAAGCTATTATTAAAACAATATTTAAACATCGCGTTGTCGTGACAATATTCAGTATTAATTCGAATGAACTTTAATAATATAATTTACCTAAGTTTCAAAGTTAACTTTGGTCTAGTGTTAACAAAACAGTGTAGAATAGGACACGCATCTGTGTGTGTGGCACAAACCGTGGCATTATTCTAATCTAAGAGATAGAAGCTCTGGTTGAAAGTTAAGTGACTTGTCGCTCTGAACACGACGGACATTCATTAAACAAGTGCTACGCGCTGCAACAAATAATTCACGGAACTGTGATCTACCTTGCATAAACGACAGCGTTGTGACCTTATTTTTGAAATGTATGTCCCTATGTGTGGACTTTAAGTGCACTTATGACTACATTTAGCAGCATTTATTCATAAAGCTCTACGTTTTATTTTTTAATGTATCAGCAGTACCTACGTGAAGTTTCAAGTTTTCGCAAAAATTACGATAAAAGCTTCTATGACATTTTGCGACTGTTTTCCTGTAAACACAAAATGTGAAGGTAGCATGGACCACTGCACATGGAGCAGATGCACTGAATGCGAGCTGGGCGGTGTCGCGGCAAATTAACACAGATTCTAACTAGACTCACTAATTATGCTGGCCGTCAGATAAACAGATTGGCTATTTGACGCCGCCTATCAGTAACTTAATATGGTTTACCAGAGCATAGCGGCCGCTGTAATTAGCACTAGTTAGCTCTCAATTTGGACCAAATAATATTAGGTAATAATTAATATAATTACCTACAATATTTACCAATACAATACCAAGCATTTTCCGCAGATATTTGGGCATTGTGGCAGGTGTAGTCAGTGGTGTGACTTGGAGAGGCAGTGCTGCACTGTGGCAAGAGACCGGGGTGGACTGAATGTGAAGGTGAGACGCACACGAGGACGACTTGAATCAATTAAAAACGATGGACGAAGCAAAGGAATATGGAGTTTTCCCATTACTTCTACTGTATATAGAGGTGTTTGATACCCGTATATCAAGCTTAGTACGACCACTGAAGACGTGGCTCTCTAGCGGCGACGCTCTCCGCGCGTGCACTTGCTACTGGCCCGTCTATAGCCGGCGGCTGATAATGTTCACCACGTTATTATCTCACCGCACATTTTTACAGTCGTGTAATCGCTGATCCGAACACATTGCAGCTCAACTGAACACAAATAGAAACTAGGAGCGCAGTAATAAATGGATTCCCGGTTGTAAGCAACATTTAAACATACCCACTCTATTTCAATAACGAAATTGCAAGCGGGTCATCCTCAATGCTATGCGATACATTGTGAGAAATGCGGAACAATGTCACCAGATGTTCATAAGCAGCTCGAGAGATCAAAATGTATGTTAAGGAACAAGTAGCGCGTGAGCGCCTGCGCTGACCACCGCCGTGAGCCATATTGGTCCGCGCAGGTGCTGAACAACTGTCCAGAGGAAACTTTCTCGGGTGTTATTCTTATAAATCTCCAGTTATCGGCGACGCTAATATTATATTTTTATTATAAGGCCGTCGCGCGCGCCTCTGCCCGTTCACAACACGAGGCCGCGCGTGCGCAGTACGACGCATCCGCGAAACGCGGGACATACCGGCACCGACTCTACACCATCGCCTCTACGATTACGCATTTTCCCCAAATTTTATGAGTTCGTTCACGTTTAGCCCGACTACTAAAACAATATTGATTGCAAAGATTGATTAATAGGCATGTTAATGGACACTAAGTTAAGAGTATCGTCGTATATTTGTTAGCCGCGGAGAGTTATTCCCCGGTTATGGTCGGAATGCGACACGAACTACTTCATGGTTTGGTGTAATGTTCCATTAATCCCGGGCCCGGCGCGCAAGACAAAGGCGTCGCGTTGAATGCTGCTTGTTTCAATTTACACAAATTTGTATTTTTATTCTCCTCCGGGGGCGCAGCGCGAGCTTTTTAAAAGGAGCCGGACCTCGGTATCACTAGCTCTAATAAAGATTTTTCTACAAAGGCATTGTGTCCGTGTAATGGTGCTAATGGAATACCTACCTTGAGATCTGATGTCGTTCTGTTAGTTTTTTCCCCAGATCGAATTTAGGATATTTATCTTTGGTATAGCCACTTAGAATTCATTTAATACTTATACATACAGTTGGAAGTATTTATGTTTGTTATAAGGGTAATAATGACATCTAATAAGGTACAAATCGACCCCAGGAGCAGCTAATCACTATCATTGGGACAGAACACATAGGGCACGAGGTGGACCGAGAGGTGGCTCGTGGTGTGTATTGTACTAGAGGGTGTGTGTATGAGGATGGCGCGGAATTAGAACACTGAATAGGAGACTCGGGAGGAAAAATGAATAACTGAATGTAATTGTAGAAACATTCTCGAAACTGTTGGTTGTTGGCCACATGAGCACATGACCCGGTATAGGTATCCCGTGAGCTGCCTTCACTGTGTGTGTGTGTGTACACGTGCGCTGGCCTCACGTGTGTCGCGATGAGCGGATGTCTCGCGGAGCAGCGCCTGGTATACCCTCGACCAGCGGTCTGGCAATGCTGGTGGCGCCGCGTAGTGGCGATGCCAGGCTGGCGGTCACTTATTATTTGGTTACGTGCAGAAACTGAGAGATTTTTTCAAAAGTGTGTCAAATTAACAATGGTAAGCTCCCTGTCTAGTACCTAAGTATATCTTGTACTTGTTATAATCTATCTATACTACCTTTAAGTAATAAGCCAATATGTACGTTTCGATTAATTAAAAATGTAGTATAGAGTACCTATCCCGCTGTGAGTCACCCGGCGGCACGTGGAGAGTCGCGGTGGGTAGGCTCGAGCGCGGCTAGCCCGGGGCCGCGTGTAGTGCGGCGCGCGACTAATGAACTCAACCGTGCAATCATTATATTGGTGATACGTCTTAGTAAAATCAATCAGTTGAGACATGATTGGCTCGCCGCCAACATGCCACATAAAAAATACGTTGAGAACGGCCCGTCTGGATGATCGTCGGCCGTGCGTCGGCCTATTTTTCTTCTACGCTCGGCCCTCGGCATCCGGCGCGCAACGGAATCGTATCTAGAGTGGCAGTCACAAATAGAGCGGCGTACTAACTACACTTGTACGTTCTTTTGAAGTAATCCGTAGTAAAACTATCATTATATCCAGCGCACTAACGACTCCCCATGAAGACAACGTGACTTACGACCGTTTAGTAAACGGATGAGATGCGCTCGCCGAGGACGCAGACGTTCGTTGGCGAGCACGAAAACATTGCGGCAGACATGCGAGACTCGCGCGGCCCACTACTACGTTAGAGACGAGGCCTCGCGTGGTTTATATTATTTGTCACAGTATTTGAATTAAAGCTAAAGAACAAGAAGCCTAGGACAAGTGTGAAGCTTTCTTCGCGTCGGTCAGCGGCGGCTCCAGCGACCGCGGCCGGCGCGCGGCACTACGCGGTCTATAAATAAGCGTCGCGGGCGCGGTGCGCTCACTCATCGCTCACAACTCCCCCACGTGCACGCGCAGTCTCACCACTCACACCGAACCCCACACTCTCAGGTGCAGCACCAGCAGATAGCTGCGCGGAGGGCGCTTTCCGAAGAGTTTCAGTAGTTCATGATCATCTTTTGAACCTTTGCTATTTTTGTCGTCTACAACTCGAGTGACCATCTTTTTGAGAATTAATGAATGAGAATTCTCATTCTCATTCTTGGTTGATCTAATTAGGATTTAGTTGATCTAATTAGGATGAATGGTTAATTATTACATTCTTGCAGACATATAAACTAAACGGCAGAAAGTGCTTGACACACGTTAACACGTCGTAAATCCCGCGTCAGCTGAAGCTGTAGCAATGCCCCGCGTCAGCTAAACGCGCGCGGAGTGGGCGACGCCGACGCGGGCGCTGACCGATACACAAATTTACTAAACACTAGGAAACATACAAATATAGTACAAATGACCTACTGTAACTAATTTAACCATTTATGCACTGTTAATATTTTGAATGTCATTAATTATTATTAGAGTGAGATCATCGGTGCCGGCTACTGGTACCCAAAGCTTGTTTAAAACATTTCATATTAGACGTAACTGCAACAAAACTAAACAGTGAATAAAACAAAATACCAATTTGATTAATAAATATTATTACACAAACGAATATAAAACAGGCTCTAAATAGCTAGTCCACACTACATAAATAGCTAGTCCACACTACATAAATAGCTAGTCCACACTACATAAATAGCTAGTCCACACTACATAAATAGCTAGTCCACACTACATAAATATAAAACAGGCTCTAAATAGCTAGTCCACACTACATAAATATAAAACAGGCTCTAAATAGCTAGTCCACACTACATAAATATAAAACAGGCTCTAAATAGCTAGTCCACACTACATAAATATAAAACAGGCTCTAAATAGCTAGTCCACACTACATAAATATAAAACAGGCTCTAAATAGCTAGTCCACACTACATAAATATAAAACAGGCTCTAAATAGCTAGTCCACACTACATAAATATAAAACAGGCTCTAAATAGCTAGTCCACACTACATAAATATAAAACAGGCTCTAAATAGCTAGTCCACACTACATAAATATAAAACAGGCTCTAAATAGCTAGTCCACACTACATAAATATAAAACAGGCTCTAAATAGCTAGTCCACACTACATAAATATAAAACAGGCTCTAAATAGCTAGTCCACACTACATAAATATAAAACAGGCTCTAAATAGCTAGTCCACACTACATAAATATAAAACAGGCTCTAAATAGCTAGTCCACACTACATAAATATAAAACAGGCTCTAAATAGCTAGTCCACACTACATAAATATAAAACAGGCTCTAAATAGCTAGTCCACACTACATAAATAGCTAGTCCACACTACATAAATATAAAACAGGCTCTAAATAGCTAGTCCACACTACATAAATATAAAACAGGCTCTAAATAGCTAGTCCACACTACATAAATATAAAACAGGCTCTAAATAGCTAGTCCACACTACATAAATATTGCGTAGTAGCGGTCCCGCTGGAAGGTGTGTAACGCTCGACCATAAAACATAAACATAATCAAACGCGGCGGCGGAGCATTGTTTACAGCACTAATCATGAATGACCCTCCGCGACTGCGAAGCCACACAACTAGAACAAGCATCACTCCGCGCAGCCTTCACAGGTGTATAGCCTACACTAAAATGTAGAGCAACTCCACAAAAGATTCGAGCGCGAGCCTGCTGCCCGTGCGGCTCATTGTCAGCGCTGGTATCAAACCCGCATACTACAACTTAGCACATTGCGTCGTTGTCGCTTACTACTTAATTAGGTACACAAGCTTCGCAAGCAACATGCGAAACATTCCTAATTACTTTAAGAATGAATACCGCCTTGTTGTTCTGAAGATACGTCGAAGACTGCGCTGCTGTTGACCGCGTAATCAGCTTCTAAACCGTTTGAGTGCGACCCTAGAGCACACCGCCCGAAGGAAAAATAACAACCAATGTAAGTAATCAAGATCGCACGTTTATATAGAAATTATCAAATGCGGAAGAAGTGAGCAGCAAGCCTCGAGCACACGCGGGAGATAACACGCGAGCGGTGTCGAGCCCGTCACGCCCGCACTAATACCTGCGTAATGTTAGTAGTGTGTTATTGTGAGATACTTATCTTTGATAATGCGTCAAATCTTGATACAAGGTACGAAATTATCTGCATTGCTGATACCGAAGACGCAAATTGGGTCTTCAACTAGAAATGATATATATTATGTGTAACGCAACCTCAGTTATCTGTTAAAAGGTGTCAGTCATTACTTTTATAAGTACCTAATTGTTATTTAGTTGAGATATGTAATGCTGTGTGTGTCACCAGCCATCAACTTCTACGTGGAGCACCCTCCTACTCTATTATTTCATCAACAATATAACTCTACATAAATTGATAGCTACCACAAACCACCAGGCAGGTTTGCAGTGCAATCGTTTGTAAAATACTTTACAGAGTGTTCAAGGCTAAGTATACATAATGCAAAATAAACAAGGAGTTTGGTTATTAGGTCATGATTGAATTGATGTCGTCCGTAACATTAGCCTGTAACTAAACATAGTTCCGTGTGTCGCTAGTAATTGGCAGCGGTTCCTGGAATATGATCAATGATTCAATACGCATTACACTCGGGTGTCTATTGCTCTCCAGTTGCTCGCCACGGCGACTACAACATGTTATTATTAATGGTGATTAGCCTTCATTAATGAGCAGGGTGTCGGTAATGATCGACACATCAGTAGGTAACGCGAGCCGGCTCGCTCCTCCTCACGACACTCGCTAGCCCCGGCATGGCGCGGGCGGCAGCGAGCACGGACGTCGGACGGCGAGCATTGTGAACGCTTCACATCCATAGTAAAAGGCATTCTTGATATTTTTCGTTTGGCCGGCCGCAACTAGGCCGCGCCATGATACGCTTCCGATATTTACGACGGACCGTTCACCGTTTTATAAATGATGTTTCTGATGTTCGCTGGAATTGCGACTTCGTACTACCACTGTCGTCTTTTTAAAAGATAGTGTCCCACAGTCCAATTCAATATAAGTATATATTTGTATGCTTAGAAGACGATTTTATTCACGAATCGGGGGCGAATCAACACCACTGCCGGTCTAGGAGCCTAGCAGACACTGAATGCGGTAGCGGAGAATACTAACTTACGCATAAAATGGTTCATTATGGTGGCGTTAAAACCATCAAAAACGTTCGCAATTATGATCTCTTATGCGGGACACACTCGCCACTCGTATTATGATCTCTTATGCGGGACACACTCGCCACTCGTATTATGATCTCTTATGCGGGACACACTCGCCACTCGTATTCATGTTTTATTTTCATGATTAACTTCGCAAAATTAGGTACCTATATTATGTACGTATTTTACACTCAACTATCTAGTAAGTCTAAAAAACGATAAATAGGTAAGTATCTATAATAGTATGTTAACCAGGTTAGCAATAGCAGATGGCTAGAGAGTTCAGTCAATACGTGCGGATCGGATATGAAGTGTTCTTCCTTAGTCGTGCGAGCCGAGCAGACCGGACAACCGGACCGACCGGCCGCGTGTTCATTAACAAATGTAATAAACATTATAAGCCAAATGTTTGCAAAATTCAGCCACATTAATGGCGCTGCGTATTTTCCGTCCTTACAGCGACAATGTGGGTATGAGCAATGTGCCGGAGGACGTGTGCGACGGGCGAGCACACGACGTCGGACCGACATAATCGAAATTATATAGTATATTGAAATTGTATAGTATATGGGATGCAGGAATGGTGACCTAAAATATTGGTTTCAAGTTTACGACAATAGACGAATAATTGTATCTAGTTCAGTTTTGATAGAGCTTCCTAAAATTATAGTAAACAATTAACTTTATTTATACTATGTAAGTAGTATCATCACTCATTAGACAGTACATTAGAACTCGTGGTGAGGACCTCCAGAACATTACGTCTGGTCTCCGCGGACAAAAATCGGCTTTTAACTAAAAGTGATGCGTAAAATTACACATTACTGAAACGAAACTGAAAAAATTCCCGTATTAAATAAATTTAAAATTGTCCGCAGGGTTGGTACTCGCAGATCCGGTTTCATTGACGATGAATGAGAACGGAAAGCAGAAAGCCATGTAGTGGTTGGAAGTTGCACGGACGGTACCGGCCACACATACGTACCCTGTAGCCTGTACCCTGTAGTATGTAGCCTGTAGCCGGCTACACACGAGTGTATAATACGTGCGCGTGCTGGTGTAGTGTGCAGTGTGCACGCTGTTGCATATTTATCTCGAGTGTAAGCTGGCGCATGGCGCCGGGAGCGCCGGGACCAGCTGTGGAGGGCGCTCAATAAACATTAGCATTACACATTGTTACCGTGTGTCTGCTACTTATTCTGTGACGTAGGCAGTTGGCGTTTTGCGAGTTTGTATAAAATGAGAGAAGTCTTGTTATGTTGTTTTCAACCTATACAATCAGTTAGTGTGTCACAGACAGACTATGTTGATTGATTATGACCTTTTGACACTAAAACAATAAGGTAAGGTAATCTGGTCGACCCTCCAATCATCTGTCATCCCATTAGTCACTGCTTTACGTAGTCATTATAATTACCTATGTACACCCGCGATGGTCATTGATTATATATAATACAACCCTAAGTTGTTTAATAACTAGGATACGTTTGTACGGAGAGAGAAAATTTGTTAAATTTCTAATTTGGGGAATATGCCAAAAAGAGTGAAAGTGAACATCTATGCTACGTGGGTGTCTATATATAAGGGTAGGTACTGACCACCCGTGTCTGCGCTCCGCAACTCACCGCTCGTGAATACGCCGCATTGTTGATACGGCCGAGACCTGAGCCCAACGCCACCTAGCCACTGCTAGCGCGTGCACACCACACACCACACTCCACACTCCACACGTCACACCGCTACGTACTTCAAGGTTTTTTATTATCTCACCATGAAACATAATAACCGTTTGTAATAAGAATAGGAAATCACTACGCACTAGGGTAGGACGCTGCGTATGTGTGGTGTAAGAAATGCCTCGACTTGCATGTTTGCCGACCCACTGACCTAGTTACATGGACACCATAGAATCTCATCTCGAGGCCCGTGGCTCCGGCTCCTGCCCACGCGGCGGCCGCAGCAGCCGGAGCCGTACGCCGCGGGACCCCGGCACAGAGGCCAGTGCGCGCCACTGCTTCAGCGCTGTGCCTGGGTACCGCAAACCCTAGTAGCCGAGTCCGTGTCTATTATCAGAAGGCTAACAACGAGTTGTAAGTGTGGCTCGAACGTAACGACTATTCATTTATTATCTTTTTTCAAATTCAAAATGTTTTTATTTTACGTAAACTTATTACAGGCACTTATGAAAAGTCAATTTACTAGTCACTTGCTCACCATATATAAGTTGCGTCGGTAAACCTGTGGTTTTACGATTAAACCTAGTATTTACCAAAATCTGGCTTTTACAGACACATAAACATCATATTAGATGATTGAGTTACTGAGAAGAGTGCGCTACTTAAACTAATTACAATATAATTAATAACGTGACTACTTAAGTTATGACGTCGTATGAATGTCGCCACAAACCGGATTTAAATTAGCTACTAGTTTACTAGACAATTCAAAATAATCAAAAAGTTTTAACTACAGCGCAGCTGATGTTCAAATGTAATCACTTTTTATTCAAATACATAGGTGGTTTACATGTAATGTATGGAGAGCAGATAGTATAGCACGGTGTGTACGAACAAAACATGTAGGTACAGTCAGCATCATAAGTAGCTGAACATTTAATTTTATAAACATACCATTAATTGAAGAACAACTAATTACACACTAAAAAGTCTTAAATATTTTAAGATCATCCATTGGACGCTCCTATAATTTGAAACAAAAACTTGAATTGGTTTTTGTTTCTTTCCATTATTTGACATAAGGTTTCGTAATATGTTAATCTACTTATGATGCTGACCGTACCAGTACAGGCAGCAGCCGGGCCCGGCGCCGGCTGGCTCTGCGCGGGCACAGGCCACGGATAACGGACACGTGACAGTGTTACTGTACTGTGACGTCAGCACTCACCTGTGCTCTCTATAACGCTGTAGCTAATGATTGATTCTCACCTGCAACAAACAAACATCCACGTATTAATAAAGTCAAACCGCAGAAGTCAACCAGTTAAATAAGCCGACGAGACATCTATAGGTTTTCGAGGAGTAAAGTTATCGAATATGTTTTACACTTTTTGTGTATTGTTAATCTATTTCTTAACCTTCCGCGCGCTTCAACTGCTGTTTACTCATTTCCAGGGGACTGCTAGGTAACCGTTCTAATATATTATGTAGCTCACTGATATTGCTCCACATACTAAGAAATCAATACGAAAGCTAGCAGTTACCAGTCGAATAAGTCTTGTCAATACTGTTACTTGTGTTGTGTGCGTGTGTGAGTGCGAGTGAGCCACTGCGACAGACGCACGACGCGGTACACCCTGCCAACAACCCCGCAGACATATTGCCAAATACAGACTAGAAAAGACAATAAAACCAGCCATTCACCTACACACGAATATTTAGATCACACCCGGCATTAGCATAATATGAGGCGAAGGGGCGATATGGGGGGGGGGGGGGGGGGCTAGAGGCTCGCGATACATCGCAGGGGCGAGCTAAGCCTCCTCCTAATACAATTAAGTCGGCGATTCGTTCAGCTCGGCTGGCCGCGCTAATGGCGCCCGTCAGCTAGCCAGATACAGTCCTGTTAGTGCAGAGATATGGCCGGCACAGCACAACGTCAAACTTACTTATGTCCCGAACAAATGAGTTCGTTTTGGTTAAAACTAATCTGACGCGCGCTGCGCCGAACCCCCGACCGTGGTATGATGGTACAGCGCTGCAGTGAGGCGACTAGACGAATTTTTATACTAATGTCTCGAATGGCTAGAAGGTGACTGACACACTAAAGAAGTTGCACTGCAGTTTTATTTATTTATCTATTTCCACATACTGAACTAATAATTAGGTACAATCTATCACTACAGATAGTACAACCTAATACAATAGTGTAGTCAATATTGCAGGTAAAAACTTATATCGAAACATTCATAACAAGCGGCCTTGGTGAACTCATTCAAGGAGCAAGTCAACGAATAAACCTGCTCTGCTATAATGTTGAGCGTTCGCACAGCGCGCGTGAGCGTCGCGTCGCTTGCTGCAGCAGGTCAGAGCGCGCCGGCAGCGAGAACAACAGCCGCTCCACACACCTGTCCGGTACATATGTGGCAACAGCTATCCCTCCTCACTTTGTTATTCACTCAGTAAACAATATTATGCATTTTGCCAACTGCAGCAACTAATTATGGCTGCTGATTGAGCGTTAAACTTCCGCCCGGACTTTAACGCAGATCTTTACCCGGGTTTAAAACCTCTCATGACATTTAATTATATAGAGGTTAGCGGTTTTTTAAACTATAAACAGATACTTAGGCACGCAGACTTCGCATTTATGTAAAAAGGGTATTTAAGTACATAATTAGGTTTTTTCCGAAGCTTCTTGACGTTCACCAACAAATTAAATAAAAAATAGACGATTGCTGAATTTGATGGCGAATTCGATTGGTAATGAGTTGAACGCTGGCACGTGTCGGGGGTGCAACCCTCCGGCGGGGGGCGGAGGCGGGGGTGGCGGGTGCTCGCGGGCCCCACGCTTGCCGCGACCTACATACGTAGCCGCTACAATAAGACTATGCGATGCTCCTAACTTAGGGTCGTTCACCTGCTTGCTATTTTTGTTTGTTTCACGATCTGATGAAGCTCGCAGCCCTTCCAGCCGCGGCCGGCGCCGGGCGCGTGACCCGCGTGCGGCTGCCGGCTTGATGTTGGTGAGCGGAGCGCGTGACGCGCGCGCAGCTCCAAGCTCTAGGGCCCACTTGGCGCGCTTCGTTAGCCACAGCTGCTCAGTGCTCTACTGTCTCTCTCTAGCAATCGACCCGACCGTACGTCAATTGGCGTTATCGTACCACACTTTGCCAGGATCGGGAATCGTACGTGCTTTCTTTTAATTTTTTAACACAATAGGAACGCCGCTCCGTGACTTCTTATTACCTTATTTCCAGAAATGGAATAAACCACTGAGTCTTACTGCCTGTGAACGATATACTGACAGCCACTAAACGTGTTTATTGATACTTATTACTTTGCAAACACGCAATACCTGCAATAATTTCGTCGATTTAAAGTAAATTACTTCAAAAATGTCGTGCTAGGCATGCAGGACTCGGGACAAGCTCGGTACAGCTGTATCTGTGCTCGGAACGAATGCGCGCTACGCACTACAATGCCACGGTTACAACCACTTGTCTACGATCGTTAATAACAGGTAGCGTAGATTCTGCATCGTGCTCAATAGTTTAGTGGTTTGAATAATAATCTCTTTAACATTTCGATAACGAGAAGTAACGCTACGCTTATAATGTTACATTTTATCCTACATCCAAAAAAGTTGTGTATTCGGAATCCTGGACTTAATAGAAAAAGACTTTTTTCTACCCTAGCCTACGGCTACGGCTACCTACGGCTTTCACTTGATACCCCGTGCTAATAGATCAGCAGCCAGCGATAAGCGTGCTCGTGAGGGATTACTTCGACGGCTGTAATTAACGGCAAGCCGCGTACGTGTCGCCGCAGTGCGCCGCCGCCGCCCCGCGCCGCGCCGCGTCCCACGTGCCGCAAGCTCCATCCATCACGCAGAATCGCACTCGCGTCGCATCTCCGGCGCTACCACTACCATATATACCACTGAGCATATATGGCTGATGTAAGTACCGCCGCCGACCACCGCGGCTAACAAAGCGACGACCCGAAGACGCGTCGCGACGCTTCTTTTATTTTATCAAGAAATCGGAAAACACGTACGAATTAGTGTTCGACTATTCGGCTGCGCCTGGTAGCAGGTACTCCGGCAGTTACTGCGCGGACTGCCACTATGTAAACAGGACGGACTAACGAGTGTCTACGTAAACGTAGCAATAATAAGTTAAAAGAGCGCTGTTATTACAGTCATGAGTGTTACCGACCGCCCCTCGCGAACCACGCCTGGCCTCGCCACTGCCGTGCGCGCGCGTTGCAGCTACGTCACCACACAACACACATAGACCATACACCGACACCCTACAGACATGCCCAACTACTCATAATGCCGCTTACTTTCTTCTACATTTATTCTTATACTACCCATTAAGAGGAAATCAACAGAACTTCAAAGCTTTAGTTTTATTACATCTAAATATTTTTAGTGAAGATAGCTATAAGAATAGTGTGTGTGAAAATAGCTCGACCCTCAACGTGAGACTAAAGCTACACAATTATAACAATATTTCATGAGGACGGCCGCTCCCGGCGAATGACGGCGGCGGAAACTTCATCATTGACAGCCTTAAAATATATGCCGCAAGTTTAAAATAGCCAGATGACAAAGAGCAGTTTCCACGTAGCAACGATGCCAAAAGCGGCGTTCGCGCTTTAGACCGATGACAGGCGCGGGACCCCGGCCCCCAGGACACCTGGTGCGAGCAGCCGTGGCGGGGCAGGGCTGCGGAGACGCACGGCTCGCGACGAGCCGCGGGGGCTGCATACGTACAAGCGTACTCAACGTCATTGTCCACTTGTATGACCTCCTCGTACCTAGCGAGGCCTATGTTGCAGTGTTCAAGGTTGTTTTGCGCATGAAATTTGTATATTATATTAAAATGGTCGACCAGCAATGTTTAGACCAAGCACTTGTGAATCTAAGGCCTAATTTTCTGAGCACTGTCTCAGAAATGTTTTTTTTTTTCTGTTTTTAGCAACTGATAACTAGTTTATAAGTAGTACGGTGATGGTAAACATCGTAAGGAAAACGGCACACCTGAGAGATGTTTCAACGGCGCACGGTGTGTAAAGCCATGTCAGAGGCCTTTAACAGGCGTTTTAAACGCTGACACCAGGTTGTTCATCAACATTACGATGAGAAGGAGAAGAAAGAAGCAGTACGCACATGAATTCGAAAAGACATTGGTACGTGCCGAGATTTGAACTTGCGACCTTTGACCATACCACTCGGTTATCACAGCTTCATGAGATGACAATAGACATAATACGGGTTTAGTTAATGCCGGTATGATCCTCGTTTATGAATAAGAGGGTGAAGGTTTTCTTCACTTAGTATTAGAGAGACGGTTAGACTCATGTCCTTAAATTTTGTTCAAAGGGCATACTTCAACGGTTACATTGTTTCGGCTCCTTTTAAATAAATAAGGTTAACTAGTTCTTCAATAGAATTAAGAATTCCACTGGAGTCACGAACATACAATAGAAGCGCAAATATAACTGATAGTAGTGGTACCTAGTAGTAGCACAGTCAAGTCGCGTTCCCGCAGGGCCGCAGCTCTGTTCCTGAAGTTGTTTAGCTGATATTTATCATTACCGATACTATGCATTAGGTTGTACCTACATAATTGGCGGTAGCGAGCCACTTCGAACAGCTAGAGCCAGTCTATTCGAGTGTCAATTCCAGCCTAGTGTACCTAATTCTTCACCAGATTGCACAATTCTAAAGGAAGCTACAGTCCACTACTAATGTGTCGATATCATCACCGGTGATATATCTACTACATAGCTCTGAGTATGAAATACCGTATAATAAATCCGAGTTCTAAGTGTTAATGCTAAAACACAACAACGAGCCATCATGTTCTAAAGACGCTTGCATAGACATTCACTCACAGCTGTATAATCCTCTATGAGGCACAAGCGCGCCAGAGACAATAGTTCTCTTGACTAATAAAATAACGTGCATAAATACTAAGTTGTGGAGCACGCACCTTCATATTTTAGCGACGTACAAGCCTTGTACGTGTCGCTCGCGTCTCTGTAGACATAAACATAAAGCACGATAACATACGATACTCAAGAGACACGGAGTTTTCACGATAGTACGAGAGCGAGTGCTGAAAACTCATGTCGCACGACATGCCGCGGCCGCCGCGCTCCAGGCGCTAACAAACTTTACCGTAAGATACAAAGAACTAAATTTTATTGCAATAAAACATGAAAAAAATTACTAGAAGCAGTTTTGACACCATCATAATCATTGTTTTTAATTTCGAACCCTCCGATCAGATGCGACGTTCTGTAACAAGGGGTAGCCGTGTAACGGATCGCTACTTAACCCGTGAAACCGAGCGAGGTCTGACGTCAGTACCTAATTTTCCAAAATGTTAGCTCCGCATTCGATGCTAATGTAGTGGGGCGGCGACGGCGCGCGGGCCAACATCGATCGCGGGACGACCACGGCGAGTGCCGACGTGCTTGGAATACGAACTCCGCTGCACATGTATTTACACTGCTGCGCGCCGCCGCCGGCTGAGACACTCGCCACCATCCCATGCAAACGCAGTGATAAGGTCTTGCCATTGGAATATTGATATGCGACATTCCTGAGTCCACTCGACCGCCGTACGTGTCCCTAGCCGCAGCTCTTACCGCACTCGAAAAGTGGCTGACTATCACACTCTCCTCTCCTTCATCGGAGGCCTTTATCATAGACTAGACTAAAGACTAGAGCTAAATAATGTACATATATAGGTAACCTAACATCTGCCTGCACGCTGGCAAATCCATTGAGTACATAATAGGAATTAGTTATACAGTTTACTTCTCAAGAGGAAAGTTAACAAAACCTCCTCTGGCTTCAGTGCCCGAACTTATGGTTAGAGACAAGTGTTCGGTTTCGAGCCGCTTGCGCAGCGCTATGACAGCCACTAATTGAGTTAGTGTGGCTCTGTGCGTCGGCTCTTGGCACTGGCGCACCTCCATGTAGGTCAGAGAAACATAGTGGTCCCGTGCCATTGCCAGCGCCGCGCGCGCCGCCGGCCCAGCCTCCGGCAGCCGCCCCGAGGGCCGACCAGGCCGGCAGCGTGGCCCGCCCTGCGACGAAGTCGTATCTACACCTTCCATACATATCTATACATTTTTTGAAAGTAAGATATGGAGGAAACAGGGAGGTTGGTAACAACAAGACGTTCCCTTCTCTAACTAAAAGTATAAAACTCGATAATGTTTCAATGTTAGCGACAGTGGAACGTGAATCACTAATTTATCATATTAGAACGATAACTTTTTGCAGTGTGGTGTTTGTTGGCCGTAGCTCGGAGTGTCGAAACGTGTTCCACACCTTACCCAATGCTGCGGGGACGGCGGTGTGACGCGAAACATTGCGCTGCTATCAGTAAAAACTATCCAGTCAATATGTTCATATAACATACTAAATTAATTTAGCACTGGGACTATAAGTAGATACCTGTTAGTTACGTACTTTGCTAAAACAAAGTACTATCTTAGGAATTCCATTCTTTTTGGATGGTTCCCTATACTAATCTATAATCCAATCGAGCAGATTCAAAGTTGCAACGCAGCGAAAAAAAGACCTGAGGGCTTAGACAAGTGTCAAACGCTCGGTATCGTTTCTATTTCGTGAAACGTATACGCTTAGTCGAAAGCGATATATAATTGGTAGCCCAGTGTCAAATCAGTTGGCGAACGCTCAGTCGATTCGATCGATACAAAAAAATATGGATATTATCTTTGGATCGCTCAGTAAGCGTTAACAAACGTCAGTTTGATATGAATGCTAGTGTATATGTGTTCTATGGACACAGTCACACACACAAGCGCCGGCCAGTGTTGCAAAAGTGTAAAATTAAAAATCGTTAAATTTGCCAACTACAAATCGGGAGAAAAAGTTAGATTTTTATTTGTAATAAAACAATAGTATTTTATGTTAATAATAGGATCATATATTCAATCACGATTATTTGTTCAATCACAATTAATTATTGTATTACATTAATTATTCATTTTCATACCACCTCTTACTAGCTATTTTCGTGAACAATTTCTCATCTTTATTAAAATTTATATTATTAAATACAAAGGAACAAACATTTTCGACTTACGGTTGATCAAAACAAAATTTCGCAAACTTTAGCGTTTTCTCCAAGGTTTTGGCGTTCGCTAATCTATCGAAAATTTCGAACGCTCGTTGGCGTATTAGATCGTCAAAGCTGCCGCTTGACTGCGATTTTGTATAGAGGATACCAAATGAAGCTGACGTTTCGTTTCATCGAATAGAATTTGTTACCACTTGGCTACTAGTTGAACGTTTGTTACGAGAGATCAAATTTCTTAGCGAAAGCTTATGTCAATCCCATACATTTGACAATCTATTCTACTAGCGTTCATGCCACTTGTCTTAGCCCTCTGTGCGGAAAGTAAATGCGGCGCAAACGGCATTGGTATGGCGTACGGACCGCCGCCGACGTGCCGCGGACACTGGAGATGAATGGCCCGGGTTCGAACCTCGAACATCAAGTTAGTACATCTTGAGAATTCAAGCACAGGTACATTATCAAACAGTTTTATTGTTAGGGTTCGGATACAATAAGCACGTCCGTCACAAGAAGGTAAGTTCATTGACACCTGTCGTCTGCATCTGCATGCATTCCGGTGTTGTCGATCTTAACTCTCTGAGAACGTATGTACATACATATTATTTAAGTATTCATATTGTAACTGTTTGTTAACACGTGATGATTTAAGGAACTCGTCGGCTTCATCTCAGTGCTCATCCTTATCATACGACGCGTATATTATTTTCATACAAATGAAAAAGAAAAATTTCATGACTTACTCAGTCAACTTTTTTAAAACCTTCTCTATTTTGTCCGACAAAGGTTATGTTAGTCCACCAAACACGTCGTGAACTCGTGACTGACCACCGGATCCGGCTGTCAGCTGCGACCACGTGACGTCCTGATGTCAGACTCTTTACACAAGTGTTTGGCGTTTTTATAAACATTCCAACACATGTTTTGGTTCTGGTGTCGATCGCCCTAGATTTATTCCGAGCACGCGCCTCTGTGTACGGGACGGGCTTGCACGATTCTGTGCGGCGCCGCGCCGGCACGGTGCAGCGCGCGGCAGGCGCAGTGCGCTCACACCCGACACGGCGCTGCACGGCGCGGCGGCTGAACGGGCTATCGCGCATCCTCGCCGAAGTAAACGATGCAAATATAAAGTGCATAATAATAGAAGCGGCGAACGGTGCGGGCGCAGCCGCCTCCCACGCGCGCCCGAGTTCATACTACTACACAAATATTACTATTTAATAGCACCACTACATTGTTACTAAGTGTGTCAGTGTCTAACCGTCTGCACCACTCGCTGCCGCACCTACACTACATACAAACGTGCTTGTGTCCGTCGAGCAGTCGACTGGGTGCGGACAGCTGGCCGGCTGTGGGGCAGGGTCGCCTGCTAACCGAAACCATTGACTCTGCACCAGCATGCGACGCGGCACCGGCTAGGTCAAGTTGTCTTAACTAAATCCCTTGCACTTAACGCGTAGCAAACTTAACTATACACCCAGCTACTGAACTTATTTATTCATCAAGACTTAAGTTTCGACCGCTAATTGTCGTGTACAATGAAGTAAATTAAATAATTTTTAATATCCATTTACAGTAGATATCGCCTGCTCATCATCATCATCATCATCAGCCGGAAGACGTCCACTGTTACACAAAGGCCTCCCCCTTAGAACGCCACAATGAACGACAACCGCCTGCACCATCGCTATTAATTTGATAGACAGATATATATTTTTCACAAATTATTTATACATATTAAAGAATAACGTTATCTTCAGTTTGTAAAAGCAGCACCACGGATCGGCAAAGATCGCGAATTCGAACTTCGAACGTCAAATTTAAAAAAAAATTACTTATAAAGAAGTTTGGTAATAATTGTAATAAGTAAACTTTTATGTTTGTGTTGATAATATCATCAAATACACAAGAAAAACGTTCCCAGCGAACGTCGTCAGTCGAAAACAACGCGCTACCGGCGCAGCGCAGGCGCGGCTGCAGCGCGCAGCGGTACGACGTTATCAATACTTGTCACTTGTTAGTGTTACCAGCAGTCGGTTGTTGCTTTAAAAGTCATATACGGATACCCACTACAATGTTCGTTGTCAGGGCTACTGGTGACGAACTAAAATTATCAACCTACATCTATTAACAACATGAGCACATTGTACTGAGCAGACTAATACAGTTTGCTTAGAAAGAGGAGCTGGTGACTTACGACTGAGGATTGTGAGGACCGAGGAGGACTCGGCGCTCGGAGCGAAGATGTGGGAGTGAGGTGTTGCTGGGAGGTGGACAGGGGCTCAGGCACGCGGACACGAGCTCGTCTTAATTCCCACTCTCATGAATTACATTTACATGTTAAGTCTTTCAGCCCCCTTACCAAGAACTCGTAAAGCAGGATATTTTCCACTGTGGAAGCGAGACGCAGATACGTACATCATGGTGAGGGGGCTGTAAGTCATATCTGCAAGCCGCCTCGTCCCGTCCGAGCTGCGAGCGCGGCGGCTCCGGTCTCCGCCAGCATCAGTTAAATAAAACAATACTTTGTTTTGTTTGTTCTTCGGAATCGAATTTCTCTCGAACATTCCTCGCGTGATAAATGTCGTCACTAACAATTATTCTACAATGTCAATTTTTTAGAGATACGCATTTGTTACACAAACTTTTATCTTTTACCCATCATTCAAAATTGTATCCCGGTATCACCACCGTGCTGGGTATCTCCCTTTTCTCTGCCATCCTTCTCTGCATTGAGCGTCTCTCTTCCGGGTATTCTTTGCCGTTTTATAATTGACATTAACCCCACGACCTGCGAATGTCCGTCCCTGGCTTATAATTTTATCACATTTTTATCGCTAGCTCAATTGTTACGATTTTTATTAATGATAATATTTCTCAAATAAATAAAGAACCGGTCTTTTTATTTTATGAAAACATAAATGTGTATTTGCCAATTATTAATAATAGCACTACATTTTTTCAACTTTAACAAAAAATGCCTATTAATAAAGCTAAAGCTGAGCTAGCTCCGCCCGCCGGCGCAGCCTGCGCGTGCGCTCGTGTCATGAGTTCTGAGTCCTGACTGTCTGTGCTCGCCATTGGATCAGAACGCACCTTTATTTCTGTCAGTCCCTCTGGACTCAGGCCTAAGTAATGTTTGTTCACGTAGTCGTCTTTACTGGAGTTTTTAAATTTATCGCGCGACGTAAACTAGGTGATGCATGACTTTACGAGGCTGCGGTGTAATATATTGGCTTGCCGCAGCAACTTGTGTGAATTACTCACATAAACATCGGTAATACTTGTCATAAATGAGTGGTGCACATCCCGACGATGGAGGACATCATATTTTTCCGTGACACATGGAGCTGGTCATTGTGAATTACGGCCAAGCCGAGCTGGTCTCTCCTCGCTGAGTTGCGCGTGCCTTCATACTAAACCATTATGAGTTTTATTGTCTCCTTGTCGACGGCATGTTACAAAACCGTAATTGAATTGAATTCAATTAAAATGAACTATTATGCGGTGACAGGTAATATCAGTAGAGAGACTTGTGTTCCCACAACAACTCGTCAACGAATATTTTCATTAAAATAATGGGTGGATGGGTTTAACGGGTTATTTCCCGTATGCTCTAGTTCCGCTATGCTCGACTCGTAAGATACCTACTAAAAAGTTTCGCCATGCACGAAATCAAATTCGCAAACAGTGATGAATAAAACTGTTACAGTGTAATATTTTTTATTCAACCATTCACAGCAACAAATGAAGAAAACCTAGTATACAAATATGTTATCCTGGGCTAATTCATCATTAACTATTAAAGCAGGTCATCTCTGAGCTTGTTTGTTATGAGAACCATTAATTTGTAGGTTCGTCTCTTACGCATCTGGCAGCTCACGTCATGAGTACCAGGATAACAGAAGTGTAATGGGGTTAGTTACACCATTTTTAACTTACAATCGATTTAATTGATCTCTAATTTGTTGGGTTCGTCTTCGCCCTAAATAGCAGTACAAATATTAAAAAACTAGCTGTGCCTCGCGGTTTCATTCAATCAATTCAATCTCCATTAGACTTCTGATATCTTAGTACCCAACGTTTAATAACACGGCTGCTGGGGGCAATTTTTCAAAATCAAACCCAGTTTTTATTGATCTCCATTATATACCTATAGTTTATAAAACTCGACATAACGGGACTTGTAGAGAGAAGATAGGAAGCGAGAAAGAATTCCTTGCTCGACGTAGAGGGAATAAAAGCGGTAAGGACTCGTCTCACCGCTCGACGCAGAGGGAATCGACGTAAAAGGAATAAATCATTCATAAAATTTAACTTACAGAAGCTTAGGCATATATAAATAGCGCCATAAAATGTTAACTTGAATTCAAACACTTTTCTTGCCAACTGTGCCTTCTATTGTTCACGTAGAATCGAAGAATTTTGTGCATAGCGAAACTTTTTAGTAGGAATTTTACGAGTCGAGCATTCGAGCGGGACTAGAGCATAGCAGGACAAACCCATTTTGACTGATAAAAACACCGCATCACTTTATATCAGCATTGGTTTGTACCTACTGTACAACTTTTTGGTTTAATACAGTGTATATACTTAAAGTATATATTTTTTTATAAAGTATAACATAATCAATATTAGGGCGGCGCAAACAAGTGGAGCCAGCCCTCGAGATGACCAACATTAAAATACTTGTATTGGAGTGATGTAGGCAAAATAAAAGAGAACTGTTCAAGTCGACAGTTCGTGTAATAATGCAATAATTGAGTGTGTGCAGTTACAAATATAGGGTTAGGCGAGCTGCACACTACAGACTTTTAATTGGCTCTCAGATTTAATTACTCTTACTATTCTGTTAATTTTAGCTGTAAGTCTTCCATGTAAATAAATAAACTAAACCTGACATAGTCAATGTTGGAACATTCAATGACAAAGTAAGACCTACATAGAATGCCTTATCTTGAGCGACAGAGCGTCGTCACTCGTTAGTTTAACAAAGTAAATCGTAGGCAGTCCCTTAATCTCCACACACCGCATGTAGGTCAGCGGCTCACAGGCGACTGGCTGGCTGGCTGCTGCCCGGCCGCGTCTGCGGGAGCCAGCACGCAACGCTCGCCGCGCGACGGGCATCAGGAGGACTGAACTCTTTGTGTTGACAATTCCTCTAATCTAAACTACCCCCTTACCGAGAAATCTTAAAGCAGGACAGTTTAGGTCGTGGCAGTGAGATGCCGCATTACACAGCAGTACGGCACGGCGTGGCGTGTCGCTTCCACAACGTTAACTGTCCCGCTGTAGGAGTTCATGGTATGGGCGCTGATGTGCTTTTTGCATTCAAATCATTTCTCGACCAGCCTGTACTTTTCGACATTCTATCTCGCTTTACTTATGTGTATATGTATGTATGTTTCATACATTTCTGGGGTTTAACTCTATTCCTGAATGACCATTCAAAATATTGGTGAAAGAATTTTGGAAATTGGATGGATAGTTCCAAAGACAAACAAACTTTCACCTTTCTTTAATTTAATATTAGTATAATATACAACAATTGTTTCCGGACTCGTCTGCTCTTTACAATTACAATTACACAAAACAATCACACTATTATTAGTGTAATTGTTATCTGTCTGAAGGTATCTATCATACGATAACAAAAGAATGTGATTACTTTAGCAACTGCCGACGCAAAACTAAAAATGTTAATTAGCAGTAAGAAATCTATCATTGATAAATAAAAGAGGAACGTTTCAGAAACCAGGTCATCACTTTCTAAATGCGCAATAAGGTGCGATGTCTCCAAAGATGGCGCCACGCTGACTCGAGCAACCCTCCGTCGTAACGGACCAAAATACAGTGTTATTACCCGAATACAATGAAGACAAAAGGTAGCCACGTGCCCTCCGCACATCTAAACTTGTGGACCTCTAAGACAAACAAAACGCTTATTGATTTTACCGACGCGCGCTGCACGGAACCAAATATGAGCCGCGCTCTGAAAACGAGCCGAGATTAACGGGCTGCACTTCCTCAAAATCAATACTTTGAAGAGCGATCGAAAAATAGAAAAGTCACGTAACTCAATAGTTCTAATTCTCGGGGGTTGAAACTATTGGGGTCGGGGCTCGGGGATCAAGCCGATAGAAAGTAACGGCAGCGTGTATAGTCAGGTAGGCAGAGGACGTGGGGAGCGCGCTGGGAGGCCAAGCAGTGCCGCGGAACATAGTAGGAGCGGCGAGCGGGGCAATTACATGGAGCAGATGACCTCGTGGAGAGCAGCGGAGAGCGCGTGGTGGGCGCCAGCCCGCGGCAATCATCTCGGTGCACGAGGTGCCGCCGCGGCCGCCTCCCGCCCCCGAGCGCACATTAAGACCCCGGGCCGTGGCTTATCCCTACATATTCCCCTTAATCTTAAGATTCGCCACTACCTATGAGTTTTATAGCACGGCTTCGGATTTGCCCAGTGGCTAAGAGATTGTTTGAGGGAAAACTATATTGTATTTATGACTCTACTATAAGACTGACTCATAATCGATGTAAGTGATACAATGTATATTATATATGTAATGATGCTGGATAAGTTAAGACACTAAAATATTAATAAAACTGTACTAAGTTATTGGAAACTAGTGATACGAATGTAAAACTAATCAAACAGTGGCCCCCTTACAACGACTGAAGTAAACCCTGGCTACAGCTCACAACAGCTCGTAGTAGCTAAATCAATGAGGTTTCCACGCGAACACACACTTAGTGTTTCGCTGCAATCAGTTCCAGTCATTATACTTGTTGTGTAGACTTTACCTTTCATGTCAGTATGTAATATGCCCAGTGTCAGCACCTATGCCCGGCATCGTGGTACGTGGCGCTATTGACCTATATTCCCCGATATTAACAAGTAGGTACCTACCTATTACGTTGCATGGAGATATTTAAATAATAATTTATATAATTACGATGGATACTTCTTTAATTATTATTCTACATTAGGTAATAATAATAATAGTATATCATATCACCAGGCTCTGTCATACTTGTTATTAGGGTAAGTAAGGTGTTTATTTTATTTAACAATCAATTCAGTTAAAACTACAATAAGAAGAGAAAAAATGGATTAGGTTAGTTACAGTAAGTAAAAGTATTTATATATAGGTATATACGGTCATGATACAAACGGTATCAAGGTCGTAACTGATTGGGAACCGCATCAATCGTGCTTGTTATGAACAGAGGAATATAATTATTAATGTAATAAGGAGATAATATGTACAAAAAAATGTATCAACTTGGTACAATGTTGTACCGTTATATTGTCAGTTTCCGTGAGTTTTATGAAGACCTAGTACGGGATATGTTAGGGTCGTGGTCGTGGTGCGCCAGCCAGCGCCGCGGGTCGAGGCGAAGGCCACTGTGCACACGCACACACACACACACTCACGCACACACACTCACGCACACACACACACGCACGCACGCACGCTCGCAGCCGGTCCGCGCCGGTCGTCGGGACTCGTCAATTTGTTTGAGACTTGCGAAATTCGCCCATAAGCGGCTGTGTTCATCTCGAGACAGGAGAGCTTCCTGTTTGCTCACGAGATCCCGTGACCAACTAAATTGACTGCAATTTACAGATTTTTTTGCTATTGGTATCACAGAGTCTTGTTGACAGACGCACTGCAAAATGCTATGTCATACTTGGACGGTAACTTATAGTTTATTAAATAACTATTTAGTGACTGTTGTGAGACTACCGACACGTGTTTAAATGACATGGAACCACAGAGCAGGTACACAAGTGACATTACCGTTTTAGGTACCTATTCATAGCGAAGGCAGTAAGAAATGTGTATCTATTTGAACATTCAGCTTAAATGTTGGAAATTGAGTACTAAGGCGTGTATTCGGTAAGTCGCCTTTAAAAGTATTTATATGCATTGACAGTTATAAAGGTTCGTATCCTGTGTAACTTTGAACTGAATATACCTTTCTTCGCATATCTTACACTTGTTTCTGTTTATCAAATAGGTATCTACAGACAAAATATGAACTGACCATCGGCGTTCCTGTAAAGGGAGAGCGAAGACATCGGATTTCTTTTTCTTGCTCTTCAAATGTGTATTAATGTTAGTTAAGCGTTATATTAATATGTAAATAACAATCAGGTTAATATTTAGTGGTACAGCGGCCGTAGGTCGTAGCCTTACGAAGTAGTAGCAGCTGTCGCAGTCTGCGGAGAAATGTTGGTGGCGGTGAAGGGAAGGCCGGATACAATCCAATCACCGGGCCCCGCCGGGCGCGCACGGCCGAGGGTAATCGTCCAGAAACAATCCAGCGGCCTGACGTGCCAACCAAGACATGACTGTATTTCATCAGGTAACGTTAATTAAAGCACGAGTTGTAAACATTGGAGCTGCGCGCTTAAGATTTCAACGTTCAGGCTGTATGCAGGGCCGTGCAAAGGGTTCCTTAAGATATTCGATAATCTTACAAAGTTTTTATATTAATTTCCGAAACATAGCACAGTTAGTGTAAATTAGAACTAGTCCGTATGTTAATAAAAGTGGTTGCGGCCTCAGAATTAACTTCAAAATATGAGGCTTCTAGTTTTAATAGGTCGGCTTCGTGGTCGCCGGTCGCCGGTCGCCTGTCGCCGCTGGGACCGTGCTCCACGCTTGGCGGCCTGGCGAGCAGGGAGTCTTGTGTTTAATTTCCAGGTGTTATTCAAGTTTCTGTTGATGTCAATTCAAAAAGGTATTTCCGGGCTTTGAATTGAACTTAACACGACCAACGCTTGTTGCCCCCTTTCATTATATACCTACACGTACTATAAGAGGCATTTATGTTATGGGGTTTCTGTTTGTGGCCGAATGTGAGCAGCCGTCACCTTGGCACATTTACAATTCAAATTCAAATTCAAATATTTAAATTATCTTGTTATAAAATGAACTAACTTATAAAATCCCTTCTTGGGGCGCAAACGGGTAACTTCTTGAAATGGTATGAAGTAATTCTCATAAGTTGCGGAAATGCTGGCTCCGCGGCACCAGCACCCAGCGGACGCGCTTTACATGGAGCGAGTGCTGTGTGACCTGCGCAACACGATGAAATGGACCATTGGAATGTTGATAACATAACTTCACACTTGTAGTCCCCGAAAGGGTAGGCAGAGCTGTGTAGTACCTATACCCACTTTCAGCCAGTTATGTTATCGGTACCAGTGTTACAGGGCCGTACCTATTGCCATCGACCGGGCACAAACTCAGACTCCCAGACTCCGTGCTGCTACTAAGAATTACGGACTTAATGGAGAAAACCAATAACACACTCCCGACTCGGAATTCGAATCCAGGACCTCATGCTCAGCAGCCGCTTAGCGACCACTAGACCAACGAAGCAGAAAATAATTTCAATTTTTTAATCAGCTAAATACATAGATACCTATCGGTGTACTCTTTGTTTTGTGTGTGCAAATGCGCTTACTTAGTAGCGTTCATCTTTGGGCCATAAATTGGTTCCCACAGTTATACAATGTAAACTCATCATCGGCCAAACTACCATTAATTAGAACTAAACATGCACCCCAAGCCCCCAGTACTGTCGCAATCCGTATTGAACACCGAGTGATCCATATTCATTGAGCGCGGAGGGCTCCCCGCATAGCTTTAAATAAATGACACTCGTAATATAGGAACGAATCGAAAGATTTGAGAAGGATTTCAAAAGCTATCTGTTCCAATCGACACAGTTTACATGTACGCTGAGCGAGGTGCGACCGCCTCACCCCCACCCGTCTACAACGGCGCTCAAGTTTGTTTCATATGTGAAAACTTTATACAATACTGTGAAGAGGTACCCTGTTGTAGTTATATTACGACTTTGATTTGCTTATAGGAAACAAGCGATTCCTAACACGTGGACTAGTTTTAACTTTTATACCCTATTATAAAATTACAATTATAAAATCCCTGAACTGACTTGTAGTGACATACGTGTTTGTGAAATAACTTGAGATGAGTCAAGAATGTTTTTTAATATATAAAACATAAATCGTTCCCCTCGGTTGACTTTGGCTAGCCACTAAAAACGATCTACGGTGTAATAATTATACTAAGGTAGTGTGAACGACCAGATCAATTTAAAAAATAAGTGCAAAGAAGTGTCCGGTCGTTGTAAATTAATAGTATTCGCGAGGCGAGGCTCGGAGCGTGCTCGTGAGCGGAGCAGGACGCCTGCATTATGGATGAAGTGTCCCGCAGGAGCCCGCGCGGCGCCGGCGCCGGCAATGCTATGTAATTTAATTTTATCTTCAGAGGACGAGCACCGGGTAGTAAAGAACAGGAGGTCCGCCACCGAGAGCGGCACATGAAATGTTCCGGCGGCTGTATCTTACATTATAATTTATAAGCATCTTTAAATTAAGTCGGACCCAATTAGTCAATCCATGTTTTCCGAGTTCTCGAGTAAAAATGATCTCTTTCACACCTTCCTTTAGGTATGTAGATTGTAGGTACTTGAACTGTGTCGAGCTTATAAAAAAAGATCAATACGACAAAGTTATATATAAATTGAAAATAACTAAGGAAGAATGTTCTTGGCCCCTGCAGCGTCCGGCAATGTGAGCGACTTTTGTGTCGTTACAACTTGGTCCTCTGTACTCATGTTTAAAACGGAGCGATGGAGCGGACGCGGTGTGGGAGACATTGTGACTGTTCTCTAGCTTGTCACAGAGACAAGGTTTACTAGAGCTACAAGACAGATTAGAATTGGGTCTGCAGGTAATTATCATGAACGTAATAGTCCCAAGCCAGAGAAACAGTAAACTAGCATAGCATGAATATAACAATAAAACCTTATCACAATAAAAGTGATACAATAGCTTGTTCATGTACCGTACCCGGCAGGAGCTTACTGAACCAAAGTCTCCTTGAGAGCTTTTTATCTAAAATGAAATGGCACTATCTATGCCAGCACTATAGAACACAGTCACAGAAGTTCCCCCCCTAGAGGTGGGTCTGTTGTCCGTTATAAGAACTACGATAAAGGAGTAAGCGGCGACTGCTTTCAACCAATATGTATAAAATATTTGGTGAACCGCGCCCGGTGCCCGCATAACACACACACACACGGACGCTTTGTGAAACCGCTCCAGACTAGACGGCAGTACGGCACATTACGATCACGAGGAACTGTAATGATTAGTGTAGTAATCCCAACATTGCTCGTCACAACACACGCTACGAGCAGGATTAAGTCAAGCACGAGCTACGGAAGTGGCGTACTCGTGGAACATTTCTATAAATACTATATGTATTGAAACTTAATATAAGCGAGTTCACCGCATGACAGACGTCGCTAAATATACGCTGTTCTGTCAACAGACGAGTGCTAATGAGAACAAACTTTCCATGGTTCAAACTACACGCGACGAAGATAAAACACACCATGAAGAGCGGGGAAACTGTCGGAAGCCAGCGCATGCTCACAATAACTATTTAAAATCTTTCGATCTGACTAGATGCGAAAATAAAGTGGAGAGCTAGCATTTGCACGTCACGTGATCCAACATTGACACCAGATAAAGACGGCGTCCTGCCCCTGCGGTCCCATGACAAAGTTAATCTATTTGTGTCGATGTAAGCAACAGTGGAGGTGTGGGTAAAGCGCATGCGCACGCGCACTTTGCGTACGCATCGTCTCCATCGCAACATTATGTCTTGACAGCGTTCGACTAGTAGTCCACGATAGTCTATATCGGTCACGTTCCACATTAGACGTGCATCGCACGATACCAACAAAATGAGACTTAAATAAACTTTAATTTCGCAATCTAACTGCAGACATAATTATATTTACATATGTGTCTAGAGCCACAGAGAAATGTTACAATTCTTTTGTTGTAAAACAAAATACGAAGCGAACACTAGTGGAGAATATCCGCGACGTGATTAAAGGTTTCGGTTGCTGCGACGCAATTACTTCGATGGCATTTGACATTTAGTTAACGAAGGCAGGTGGTGCGCTAGAGACACGACCGAACTCGGTATTGTTAGAAATGCATCTGAAGTCGAAATAAAATACACTAGCTACATGTTATTTTAGGAACTATTTGAACTTTTAAAAATATCGATTTGTAAAGTTAGGTTGAGAATTGTTAATTTAGTTGAGAATTGTTCAAAATTCCCGCAGCACGAAGGCTTGATTGATCATCATATAATATCCGAGGTTTTATCATATTTTACGAGACAATCAGGTGAGCGTGAATCAGTGTGGTCGGTGACGCGGCGTGGACGGCATGCTGACGCGGAGCCTGACGCCGCGGGCGTCGTACCGCCGCGCCGCCGCCGGCCGCGCCGCGCCAGCTACGCGTGACGCGAGGCCGTGACGCTGCTGCCGCGCGCCTTCATTAGCTTTACTCTTAAGATTGATCAAGGAATCTGAACCGGCTCTAAACGAGACTCCTTTTGAATTTGAATAAACCGCATCATTATGAAAATAACAATAGCTTTATTAATTTTATAGTAAATTAGCTACATTTTATTCCTTTATTGGACATAAAACAGGTACAATAACGATCATAATGTGACAGAAAAAAATTAACTAGGTAAAGCATCATCCAGATTCTAAAAGCTACTTAGTGTGAGCTGGGCTTTATATTTTTGCACGCTTGAAACGTAAAGGCCTATTATTGCCACTATTAATATAATATTAATTATTTATGGAGGCAGGGGCGGGCCGTAGCGAGAACTCCTCCGACGATTTCTGAACGGTTTGTAGCATTCGTACCTGGGATGCGATCCAAACGTTACCATCCTCGATCCATCCCAGTCAAATAAAAAAAACAGTTTAGTGATGTCCAATCGTATTTCCAATAAACTTGTTCTATCAATGACTGCGAACTGACAACTAGATTAAGTGTAGGCGTGCGTGGCTCGCGACAGCTGGCAGCGGGTGGCTCGGAGCTGGCGGAGCGGCCGGCCGCCGGACCCGCGGACCGGCGCGGCTCGGGTACGTCGCCGCTCGCCGCCGAGTCCAAGCCGCACTGCACACGCACAGCGCGGCTCGCGGCAGATAAACTCGCCTTTATTTATAAAACATCCCTGAATAACGCTCCCGGCTACGTGGTAAAGACATAAAGTGTTCCATTTAATTTAACCGTTATGCGGAACGCATTTTTCAGAATAAAATATTTACATGTTCGTGCACGAATAATGTTTATAGGATCGCGGCGTATTATTTAGCTAGTGGTGGAAGAGTTCTGGTGAGTGTGACTGACTGCGCGGGGTCCTGTGTACACAGAGCGCGGCACCGGGGGCTTCACCACCCGCGCCGGCTCTAAACCTATCTCACGGTGAACCATAATGTCAGAGCAGGCCGCTCAGAGTACGCTGCGCTAACTTTTTATGGAATCAATAACATGCGCGTCGTGCTCGATTTCCGGGTCAACGAATCGATGCATCGAACTCCGATTAATTAAATTACTTGAAGATTGTTGAGGCGAGCGGCGCGACGCCGGGTGGTACACGATATAACTATCAAAATGTTTTATTGAATGAATGTCACCAGCCGCTCCGCGCCGCCCTGCACCGTAATCTTACGCCAAATGCGACACTAACACATATCGTGATAAATGATAAGAGCGAAAAAATACTCTTATCATTACAGCCATCCGGAAACGTTGTAAATAAAATGTGAACTAAAAACTTCCTTACTAGATACATTTTATATCTACGCACTTTTAATTAATTCAGGCTTTGGCCCGTACTATGTGACTTTTTTATTATTATATTTTACCTATGTGTGTGTGTTGTGTGTTGATACTAAAGTAAATAATTAACTTTCTTTTAATGCCATGAATTTATATATAATTATTGATGGAGGTTAGTCAGTGAGCACCACATGAACAGTTCCAGGCTGCAGGTGGCGCCCGGCGGCGGGCTGGCAGCACGCGCCCAGGTCAGGCTTACAGAACTTACTCTCAACACGCTAATTGAGTTCTCCAATACTTGGCGGGAAAAGTCGCACGCGGATGGAGACGAATGGATTTATGAAATAAATGTGAATGCAATCAGTTCTACTAATAGGAAGAAGTCGAGTGTTTGTTGGGAACGATTATTTTGCAGAATAAGTTCGAAGGCACGCTTCGTAGCATCGCATTTCCATAATTTAATTGCACTTGTTCTCCAAGCAATTTCTGTTTATTGAAGTACCTTAACAGCTGAAGGTATCAGGTAAAAAACATTATAAGACACGATAATTACCTTCCAAGCGAATGAAGAACATAATACATTAGCAAACGACTCCCGCCTCACTGCTCGCCGGCCGACATCATATAAATAGTACAATTCTTAATGCTGATTACAAATTAGGTACACAGTTAACACAAAGCGTGATATAAATCATTCTCAACGATACCTGGCGTATTAGTAAGTTGTAACTTGTAATTAGCTAAAAATTTGTACTGATATAATTTGTACACAAAGAATGGTATAATATGATAGTCGATCATTGATGTCCAATGACGAGGTCGTTACTACTGTCACTAGGCTAATGCGGCGGTATATGTTGTGTGAACGTGTATGTACGTGTTTTGTAAAATAGCTTCAAGGTAAGGCTTGATGAGTCGGTATGACGTCACTAACGCAGCACCTAGCACCTCCACGCTAACCACGGCGTGCGGCGGCGACATTGGACCAAGTCAACCTTTCTGAGAGGAGAGGTGGAAGCCTGGCAGGCTGTGTGCAGCCGGACATGTTGCAGGATAGCTGACGGGCAGACCGCAATGAAATTTATTTCAGTATCAATATAGGTTCCAACTAGTGTGCCTACTACAATCGACCGTTGCAGCGAGATGCTCCATTGTGAAAGTTGGACGTGCAATCAAGATGATTGATAAATGCAGACAATATTAAACCCATGTGGAGCACAATGAGTATGATTTAACGTGAGTATATATAATGTTGATCGGTATCGACTGTTAATCAGACTGCGTGGACGCGCGCCAACTACTCCCGCGGGACGCTACACCACACCGCAGGGGGCGGGGGGAGGGGGGGTGTTAAAAGGTATGACGAGTTTACTAGACTCCATCAACCTAGTATCTACTGATGGAGGCGATAATGCAATGCGACAGTAAACAAACGACAATCGATATTGAAGAAGAATTGGTCATGAGCAACTAGACTAGTAGAGGCGCATGCGTTGAAAATGGCTGCGTGGTTGCAATATAGTTATTAATGGTAAGTAGTTTAGTTGAAGCTTTGCGCGGTGGTCCTCGCGGCCCGGTGTCCACGTGCACTGAATGCAGATCACCCCGATTTATTCTACACTTCAGTATTGTACTATTGGCAACGCATATATTTATAATTTTCCGACAGCTAAAATTCAATCTAACTGAACTAAAGTAATTCTATGGTGGATGTAGGACTTGCAGGATGGTATATTAGGTATATGATGATGATGACTACCATACTTCTCACATCGATCCAACTTGCGAGCAGTTATTGTGATTCAACGTAAGAAGTTCTCCTCGAAACCGTTTGCTAGCGGTGACGTCGAAGGTCAGTTTTAAAATACCTACATTTTGTCGCGCATTTAAAGAAATACCTCGCTTTCTATTTTTAAACATTACAATGAGTCGTCGTTCGCTTAATTTTTCAATGAACAGTTCAAACAGCCATTCAAGAAAATATATGATAACAACGATGATGTTGTCACGTCGAGAGGAGACCCGCACGATATAAACGGTTTGAACAGGCAATAAAAACAAGATCGTAATGAGACGCCGGCTGACATCCTCGGAGGTAAGCGATCATTGTAATTATGTCGATGTAGGAACTGGCAACTTGGCAGCCGGTCGCCAACCAGCGCGAGCACTGAGGGTGCCGAGGGTCGAGCAGGGGGACCAGCACACACCGACGGCCCGAGGACGCCTGTATAATTATACCGTGTTACTGCATAGAGTACCACTGTAATTATTCCATGAATTCTATAAAAAATTGTCAATGTTATAGAGGATGCAATGATTTTTTTGTGATAAAAAATCCTATCGACCTCTGAATAGAAAGGCGTTTGATTAAGTTACTGGAATTGGACTCGATCGCAAAAAAGTAAAGTTGAAAAATGGACAAGACCCGTCGATGTCCGTCATCCTAGATTGACGAGAGATTAGCAGGCCAGACTAGTGGCGGCCACGTAACGACTCTGTATACCTACTACATATAACGAGAACAAAATGTTGTCATGTAGTTACTTGTACTATATCACCGCACCACTGAACTGCATTAATTTCGTTGAAACAATCAACAATCTGAATGTCAAGACCATTTGGCTCAGAGTCGAAGTAGTTCAATAAATTAGTAGCGAAAAATAATTAACCGAACGAAAAGAAGGCGATGGTTGTTTACAAGTCAGCGGCCTCTAGCTCAGTACAGGCGGCGCGGCGCGAGCGGGGACTGCACACGTTGCCGTGCTGATACTGAGGACCTTACCATGAACTCTTAAAGGAGGACATTTTCCGTTGCGGAAGCTAGACGCCAGTTTACACTGAAAATGTACTGCCTTAAGAGATCATGGTTAGGGGGCTGAACTGCCGCGCTGGCCTCATGTCCATATCTTATTGACCTTTTGCAGTAAGCTTAACGGTGATAGCCTCGCCCCACCAATATGAAAGTAATAAAAAAAGTAAATTTATAAAAGTCAATAATCCCGACTGCTTTTATAAATGATATTGATAATTTCAACTTTAAATCGTTATTTAGATCGTAAATTAACGACCATTTAGGATCTATTGTTGGAATTGATGAATAATAAAAGAAAGAAACCTAAAGATGATTTCTGAAAAACTATTCGATGTTAGCCCACATAACATAGTCCGACAATTTTCTTTTTTTAACAATGTAGCGTCTAGTCCCCACCATATTATTAAATTTTGATTACTCTGATGTCTTTAGCAGAAACATGGCCCATCAATAAAAAGCACCAGCCAAATGGATCCTGTAGGAGGACTCAAGTTCCCGGGTACTTGGTTGATCTGTTTAATAAATAGATCGTTCTATTTTAACATCGCCTCTTAATTACGATTTCATATTAGTCATTATTATTATATATTTATCTTATTTATTTGGAATTCGAATTTTCTAATTATAATTATTGTGCGTAAATTAGTTGTATACTTTAACGCGGTAACAAATGTCACAGATGTATTAAGTATATGATGTAGTTATATGGAATCACTTCAGGTCACGCTGCTACATAAATAACCATGTCCCTGTTCAGTACAAGTAGAGCGGTGTCGAGACTCGAGACAGTGTACGATTAGGAATGCGCCATCGCGGAAGTGTTGCATTTAGTTAGCTGTTGTCAACGCGTGCGCTCTGAGCACATCCATACACATACGACACCAGCACAGCTGCCCAGGCGTGTGCGAGGGGCGAGGGATGCCATGCAGCCAAAGGGATTCGATGGATGGACGAATTGTGTAAACATGATATAAGTAAGAATATAGAAAAGATTATAGTAGAGCTAGGGAGAAAAGAAATACCTTCTGTATTTATTGAGTAAGCCAAGGTTAACAACCTTGGTAGTCGCGCTAATTGTCTCTTTATACTACTGGGTTATCCATCCATACCGGCAATATTATTGGCTCACTCAATGGTATCACAATATCACTCTGTAGCGACGATAAGCGCAGTCGTCTTAATTGGTCGTAACCAGTAGCACGCAGTACCTAAGACACGTCGCTGTACACGACTCCAGTGATATCGATAAGACGACGCCGGCGACGCGACGTGCCAATGCCAATCCCCTGGAAGGTGGTGACGTCACGCGCCGGAGCGGCCGGCGGCAGGCCGGGGACTCCGCTGCTCACGCCCGCAGTCAAGCTGCCGTAATCGGAACACATATTTAAAGTGCTCCACATCATTTTGTGAAACTTGCAGGTATACTGCTGACCTTCTGTGTCGTGTATTGTGGTGTTGCTCGACCGTGAAAAGTATTTTGATGTATGAGTAGGTATATTGCTTCGCATTTCATAACAAATCAATATTTTTGAAGACATCGGGGCAATGAAGCTCACGGCTTCCCAGAGAAATGACTCGACTGTCTTGGAACCCGCAACTAAATTAATCATAAAAGGAGGGTATAGGTATATATGTATATTTAGTTCCCACTTCCCTCCATAGCAACCCGGAGACACTGGGCCATAATATATGGCTAGTTGGATATTCAATTTCAAATAAATTATTATCATATATTTCTTATTAATATAAAAGGAGAGCGAATGTACATAATAAATGCCCAATCTACAGCGAGATGTCATGTCGGGCCGAAGCCCGAGCCGGCTCCGTGCGAGCCTCGTCGCCGCCACGCCGTCTATCTCCGAGAAACGGGCTTATGGCTTGTTTACATTTCCTGTTTATAATAAATTTTATTCTAATTATAGATTGAGCTATTAAACGCTTCCAATAATTATTTTTTTGTGTATAGTTGACACTAGTGTGCGTTCTCACATACACAAAGGCATGTTTGTGTTTAGTGCAGAGCATGCAGAGTATTGGGGTGGTCGGGGCCAGGAGCGGGGCGCGGAGCGAGGGGCGCGGGGTTCGCGGCCCTTGGGGGTGTGCTTATTATTCCTGAGGTACCGCTACGCGACACAAAATGGCATCGCTTATTCAGCGTACCATTTTATGCGAAAAGTTGCCAAGTGTGGAGAGATGATTAAAATTACAGGAATTACTTATCCCGAGCGAGATGTGGAAAGATCTCGGCCATTGTTCAGACACGGGGAAAGGTTTACTTTAGAAGATGATTCCAGATCCTTCAATGTGATGGAATTAACTCGTGAAGTTCACTAGTGCAGTTTTATGTTCTCGGTTAAGCCATGAGTCGAATTCATTTTAGTATAGCCGCATAATAACGTTTCAAGAAAAGTCTCGACGTGAAAAGTCACGAGTGGCGGCAAAGATTTGTAGGAACCAGCTAATTGACTCGAGCGCGCTAACTGGACTCGACATCTGTTTATCTCATCCAAATAACTAAAATGTCCCAGATAATTACTTTCTGATACTGCTTGCTTACTTGCTTCGAATACCGTCTGCTCTATTAAGAAACCACCAGCTATTGAGTATTCCATCTGTGCATTGCACTTACAGACAAAATGATTGTATGATAAGGGCCTGTAGATCATATAACTCTACGACTATCAAGGTGGATATTGTCTTGTTCCATGCCAGTGTCCCTGTCTTAAGAAATTTTCTTCTCGAACACTTCTTCAACTCGCTGTATTTACTTTTCACTGAGCTTTTCTTTATAACTGTCTATTTCTTTCTATTATGTCACTATGCTATTTGTGAAAACTTGTAATTACCTATTTTATTACCTATTTCTATTATTTATTTATTGCATTAAGTAGAAATACATGCTATCTTCAACAAACATTAATAAAAACTGCCCTTTCTTTCATCATCATTATTTTTCCAGCCCTGTATCACCCACTGCTGGGTATAGGTTTCCCTTTTTTTTGCCAATCCTCTCTATGTTGAGCGTCTCTTGACCGTGTGCGGTGCGGTGTACGTAGCGAATTTATTTATGTTGGCCTTTCTTTACGAATGTATATATAACACGTCCTAATTGGCGCAGTGTCTAAGCAATTGCACTGCTGCGCTAAGGATTGCGGGTTCAATTCTCGCACGGGACACAAATTTGTGTGATCTGCAGATGTGTGTCCCAAGTCTGGGTGATTGTGTTTTCATTTCATGTTAGTGAAACGCATCTACGATACACGAGAAACCTAAACCTACCTAGTGTACGGCAAAGATTAAAAACAAAAAAAGAAAGAATTAGTTAATTAGTTAAACAACTTAGTTACTTGTTATTTAAACAACCTAGTCCGCAGGTAGGTCTGTAGCCTTTATCTCCCGTTTTTTCCTTTTTGTATTTAATCCAGTCGAGTAATAGTAGATATCGAACGATCAGGAAAATATTAATTGGAATGGCGAGTGCAGCCAGATTGCCACAATCTCGGAGAAAATGGTATTACTGTAGCTTTGATAGATGTTATAATGATCCGATAAAAATACTATATTCAAATAGTAGTTACTCTGTTAACGTTGGTTTAGAATTTTTGATTCATTTGCCAAAACCGTTAAGACTGAGGGGCATGATGTACTCACGGGCCATCAGGTGTCTCTTGACCCTGACTAGACGTGCATTTCATGGTGACAGAAGAGTTGTGAGTTCTGTGACCATGAGCCTCGGTCGCCGGTAGTGGATGCAGGCGCTCCGCCGGGCGCGCCTCGGTCGCCGGTAGTGGATGCAGGCGCTCCGCCGGGCGCGCCTCGGTCGCCGTTAGTGGATGCAGGCGCTCCGCCGGGCGCGCCTCGGTCGCCGGTAGTGGATGCAGGCGCTCCGCCGGGCGCGCCTCGGTCGCCGGTAGTGGATGCAGGCGCTCCGCCGGGCGCGCCTCGGTCGCCGTTAGTGGATGCAGGCGCTCCGCCGGGCGCGCCTCGGTCGCCGGTAGTGGATACAGGCGCTCCGCCGGGCGCGCCTCGGTCGCCGGTAGTGGATACAGGCGCTCCGCCGGGCGCGCCTCGCCGCACGACATGTACACCGCACATCATTTGTTTGTCGACTGCAATCGTCGCAGAATGAGCTGTATTTTCTGTTGACTAAGGCTTCCGAACAGCCAAACACTAACTTGCACTGAAATTGTAAGTAGGTCTGTGTTCGTACTACGTCTTAAATAACTAGATATAGAGTTTCTTGCCGATTCTTCTCTGTAGGAACGATACTTTTAAACCACTGAACTAGACTAACGTTTTGTAAGTAGGTACTCTCATGAAAACTTAAAGCTTTTCCCTATGAAGAAACCCTGACTATGATACATCACGTCGTTCTTAGAAGCAGATTGCAGAAATTTTTTTCGAACTTCCATAAGTTTTGTGTCGCACTGATTGGTCATTAGTATATGTTTAATATAATTTAATGGCTGCACGACATTGCCGATATGCCCGTAATTAACCCACACACACACACACACATACATCGGGTCCGCAATAAATATGGGACACTTAGTAAATGGGGTATGCACACATACTCGATGGATACGCGCAGTGACGGCTGAACAGTCGTTACTCGTTAGATAAACTGCGCTTAAATAAACTTGCATGCAAACGTAAATGACTTTCATCGGTACCTTTTAATAAAACACTGGCTTTAAGTTGGTTTAAGGTTTGAAGTTTGTGATGTGTTGTTACATCACAAACTTCAAACCTTAAAACAACTGAACATTGAATTTTTATATGTACCATTTTACTTTCATGATTGAAGTCCCTGAGTGGTGCTCGGCGCTGGTATCTCATACCTGCTCTCGGTGTCAAACGCACGCTTGTCACCTATTCAGAGCTGTGCCCGTCGCCGTCCGACGTGCATCGCTCTATCGAAGGTCAGACCGTAGCACACTTAACGTGAGCTTGAACATGGACACCATTACGATATCAGAACATCACAAAACGTTAGTAATCCTATCTGGAAGCCGATATAATAAATATAATTACTAAAGTTTAATTCTCCATGTATTAATTTCGTAGCGTAACTTTATCTTAAAAAGCCTCGGCGCTGTGCGCACACAGGTAGAGTCTGTCATAAACCTGATCGGAGCACGTCACACGATAAATCTCGTTTGGCTAACATAATTAACGGCGTATAACGTAAATTTTGCGTAACGGCCCACGCTACGCGGCGCAAGCGCAGGCGGTCTGTTTATCGATGCTAGTGTGCGTGACGTCACAGCGTACCAAAACACACCGATGTTTATTGTGAGCACACTCACGGCACACATCGGAGATGCGGATCAGAAGGTTGGCCACGCTGCGCGTACAGTGTACACTGTACAGTGTGTACACCGACCACAGTAGTCGCGGACTGGTAGACGTAGTACGAAGGTCTTCTACTGCTTTTAATTTTAGACAAAAACTTGTGCTCACGCAGCTTCACCCGAGGCTTTCGCAACTTGAACCTTGACCGCTTCTTATGTCATTCAAATACTTATATATAAAACTGGCTTCAAATATGTATTATATTGGTAAAATTCGTGCTGGAACACATAAAGCCTTATTAAACAAAATAAAATCGATTGTCCCTTCTTACAATTTGTCATTACTTTCATCATCATCCGCCGGAAGATGTCTACTGCTGGACAAAGAGCTCCCCAACGGTATTACTTGACTATTATTACTGGTGCAGGACGTAGAACACAATCTACTCTCATCTACGGGAGTGGAGGCAGGAGACCAGAGGAAACAATAGTTAAGCAGAACTCCAACCCGGAACGGAATTAATGAACAAAAACGAATATGTATCGAACGCTGCGGATAGTACTGCGAAAGTAGACGAGATATACAATACAATAGGTACGGAGGACGGGGATCCTTCATAAATCAGTCTCAACGACATACCGACCCGCGCGCGGCGCCCGCGGGGGCTGCCCGGGAAAAGAGGACTTCGATTCGTGGTTGGGCAACATACACTAATGATGATACAATACGTCGGAGCGCGGCACGCCGGCCATGTCGCAAATTATTTAACACCTACTTCACGAAATTTGTTTGGAAACATCATTAGGAACAAAGTGCAGACCGACGCGGATACTAACAATCTACGTAAACCAATGTTTTTTACTTGCGATATAGAGTTGGAACGCGAAAATCGATTCCAACCTGATATACCTAACTATACAACATTATTCTAGTTATTTCCCAGAAGAATTCTTGCGTTTGCGCTGTGTAGCACTTTGTTAGCTACATCATGAGCTTCCTTGCCAAATTTGGGAAGAGACAGCGCTTATCGATCAGCCGGCGCGGAGTGCGGCGAGCGCGGACCTTGTTCCAATGTTCATAGGCTTCCAAATTGAGATGCAATGGAATCAGTAGTACTAAGCTTTCTAATCATATCCTGCTAAATAATATTATAAACGGGAAAGTAAGTATTATTACGGAGGAATCTAACTTGATTTGTTATAAGTCGAGACGGACCTTAAGAAAACATAAGTCAGCTAATGGAAAACGATTTTACGAAAAAAGCCATTCACGAGATGTGAATACTTCTAGTGCATTTATTTACATAAAAACACAGTGGTTTATGGTGTCAGTGTTAATGAAAATAAAGAATAATATTATTTATTTATTAATCTGGCAAAAGTGCGCGAGGGTGTACCGAGCGGGCAACAACAACCATCTACCCAACAATATTCCAACATAAAGAGTTACAACATTTATGAACTGTTCGTATCGTCCACATCAAATATTTGTATTGGCTGCCAAACTAATACCGGACCAACATTCTAAAGTTTTTCAACACTGCGTGTGATTCAAAAGCTCGGAAAGTTTTTTAATAAAACCTAAACGTATTTTTATATTTATGTATAAGTTGCTATGGACGTGAGTAAGTATTTATATGGGTATTAGTTCAATTGAAACCCCTCTGAAGCTTCCAAGACAAGCTGTCAAAGTCCCGAGTCCTGTAGCCAACCGACGGCGACGGCCTCATTTATATTCTTGGTTAGTATCTAACTACACCTTATGATCTATTTCTATAAATAGACAGGTATATTGAGTCACGTTAAATATTCTCATTGTGTGAGATGCGACCCCATTCTCCTTGGCCACTTGTATTAAAATTAATTAATACCACCATACAGCCGCCTGTAGTCCCTGACTGGGAGGGCGGACTGTTCTCCTTTATTACGAGTCTACACAGTGCAGCCTGATAGCGCTGTTCATCATAATACATCATTGTATCGCGCTCACAATTAAAAAACTCTTGATGTAAACGTAGCATGGTATAATTATAATATAGTCGAATCTGTTAGGGCTGTATCGAGAGCGCGTGCCGTACGAGTGACGGGAGTCGGGACGTGGTCGGCGGAGGGCCGGAGGCCGGACCCTTCCCCCGCGTCGCCCTCCCTGCCGGTACTTCAGGGTATTTGCCCATTCAGCTCCGCTACACAGCCGATCAAGTATCATTTAGATAAGTATTAGCTCTCCGTTAAATAAATTGACAATCTGTAAACTATTTTACTGAATTCCTTTCAAAGCTAAAACGAATTCCCGAAACCAATAGAGACCAATGCACGTGTGTATCCACAACTTGCTAGTATATCAGTTTACATTATTTTGTATTTCAGATTTCAATTTTTCTACTTCGTCAATGGGCTGTGTATTAGTTATGAATAGATTGTAGTCCCGCTGTCACCGGAGCCCCGAAAACTTGAAGAGTAAAGCGGAGCGCGCGGAATGTGTGGCATACCTCGTGGTCCCGGCGCACGCGGTGGCCGCGCTCCAGAAATACCGGCCCACAAAGAGTCCTAACGCCGAGCACATACTTTGGTGAAGTTCTTACGAAAACGCGCGGACGTATACACTGAGTACCTCTACATTATAGAACCCTTCCTATAAGGACACATCGAATCATCACTTAAAAACATGAATTATCGATTGTTGTTTGGATACCGATTAGACCGCCTCTAGTGGTCAGTTTACGCGATTACTGGGTTTGAAGTGTTATCAGGTTTTTTTATAAGGTCATGCTTGGTTAATGGCAATAGCCTCGGCCCCAATTACGGTGAAACTATAATATAATAATATGCACTATGCAGTCGCATAGTACACCCACATTTTTCCAGAAGTATTACAGAGGTGGCTACCTCTGTCTACGAATTCGGGGAATGCAGTTGTGATGTTATGTTAAAAGACGGCATTAATGTTATAAATTCATTAACAATTCAAGGTAACACCAAGAAAATCAAGCAAGGGAATGTCAAGTTCAATATGAAGGTCGATCATATTATAATTATGAAAAGCTTGTAAAGGATTCCCGCTACGATGCAAAACTAACTTCTTGTTGTTGAACTCAGGGCAGCTGATCACAATCAGTCAATCGCTGCCGCGGGCTGAACACTGTGGGCATTATAAGTAACCATGTGTATCGTATACCTCTGTTTATTATAATTATTAGGAATCGTGTCAAGTGTGAAGAGTGCGGGGCCCCGGGCATGCGGCCAGCCCATCCCACTTTAATTTAGCGGCTTTTCAGCTTCGTCGGGTGTTTTGTGTTGTAGTGGAGGGTCGCGTAGTGTTCGAGCCGCGCAGTGTTTAAACGGGAGCCGTTAATTAAACATTGTCAGTTTGGTCTGTTTTATGGTATGCGAGAACTGTGCAAGAGTTGTCATGCCCCGGATCTTACCATAGAGATCGGCTCGGGTAGGATCTTACTATGCAGACGGCTGCACTTGCATCAAGCCCGCCACACGGTTTAATGCCAAGAAACTATGGAAACAGCTAAAGACATTAACGTCGATACGAAACCCAGTGCCTCCTAAAAAGTTCAGTCGTTTGTATTTCTGTCCCTCTGTCAGTATCAAGAGTTGAGACAGTCTGACTCTACTCCCTCAGGTGGAGTTTCGAGTAACTTGACGAGATGTTGCAATTTATTCCTACTAGCTTCCACACGCGTCTTTGTCCGCGTGAATTTTCCTCGATAAAAGGACTATCCAACACAGACAATTTTTTTCGCTTCGAACCAGTAGTTCCTAAACTCATTTAACTAAACAAACTCTTCAGCTTTAAGTATTGTATTTTAGTATAGATTTCAGACTAATAGACTCCGGAATAGAAGCGCCATTATTTAGGTAATAGGAGCGTCGTAATGATACTATTTTTCTCAAATTGGGTCGACCGAGATTCAGTAATGGCATCTGATCGTCGATGAACAGAGCCCGCAGCTTGTGATACCGGTGCAGTATTACTGCGTCTCACGTTTACATGTACAGACTGATATTGAAACTATTATTACGTGTTTTGCAAAAGTATCGAAAGACTTTTTGTTTAATTTAGCTCGTGCTGTAGTGCTGGAACGAGGTCGGTCACAGTACACTTCCTGAGCCTAAACAGTGCGACTCATTGAACACAGTGTGTAGTCAGAGCACCCATAAAAATGTACAAAGTAATTAAAATGTAAATGAACTACGTCATGAACATCGTGTACTACCAACGTCATGAGCACACGAAACCCACACACATGTATGTGTATGTGTGTGTGTAGTGTGTACACGTGACGCTGACTAGATCATACATTAGAGGTTGGTCGACGAGCAACAACCAACAACGGAGCGCAGCGGCCTCTGAACTACGTACTCTAGGGTTAAGTCCACTATCGAATACATTCTTTACTTAGCTATTATATTATAATCGTAATCATACGCTGGAAACAAACCAGTTTTGTAATCAGCAGTTGTTTAAGTGCAGCCTGTACTTCATATGTTAATCGTTCACATTAATGTAATTTGTTCTACAAGCACGTTAAATGTATGTCAAACGCAGGCCCGGTCGGTTACCTGCGGCAACCGCTCTGTACGCACACGTGACGCGACTTAGGTCAGCCGGCCGGAGAACTAGCTGCCAGTTAGATACCTCATTGAATATTTTCTTATCTTTTTTTTCACTTGAGAAATCAAACTAAATAACTACTGCGATAGATAAAAAACACTGTTACAATCAAATGACTCTCAGCAATTAAGTAGTATGTGACGTCTTTATTACTGTACGTTCTTGAACAAACCGCTTGACACATCATGCAAATCCGACAATAGAACAAAATGACAAACATGACACAGTATGTAAATGAGCGAGCCGAACAAAAAGCGGCCGGCATTAGTTAAAAAGCAGTTAGTATTACAACGGCGGCCAGTTCACTGAATAGCCAGATAGATGATAATGATGGCACATAGTGCGCACGCGCAGCGAAGAGGACAGGCGCGACGTCCGTCACTCTCCAGCAGCAGACCGACTCGCGCCGCGCCGCGCCGAGCCGCTGCCGACTTGCTGCCGCCCGCCGCCCGCGCGCGGCTTATCAAACAACTTCACAAATATTACATCTCTCATTATCGCAACTCGCGACTCAATGACAAGACAGTTGCTAGCTGTTATTCGGCATTGAATTCAAATCTAAGTATGTTGCCCGTTAACGTAATGTGTGTACACTATCCACAATTTATTTATGAGGAAATGTACTTGTAACCAAATACCTATACTCAGATATTTTTTGTTACAAGAATTTTTTGCAAGTAGTTGTTGAGGTAGATCTGATATGTTTTTGCTAAATTTTTTATAGTGATCAGCTTCATTGGAATGGTAATAATAATGATTGAATAGTAAACTTAGACTAGTGTAGGAATATAAATAAGAATCTTAACTCTTATATGTTTGACGAACCCGTTATCGTAAAAAATGCCTAAAAAGGAATAAAACAAAATAGTAGGTAAGCTTGAAATTTTGGACATTCATCAAAAATATACCCACCTAACAACCTAAGTGAAAAATTGAAACACAATCATGAAGATAGTTTCAGAACCGGCATATTGATGATAGGAGGAAGCAATATATTTTGTAAAGCAGAGTTTCAGAGTGGGAGGCGGGAGCCGAAATATATTGGAAACACCGTTATAAACGTAGTACTGTGGCTCGTCGGTAGAAGCCTACGCTCGGCACCCCACAAATTAATATGGAAGTAGGAGCATGCATGTTTATTTGTCAACAATGCCGCATTTACTCCCTTCAGGATAAATATAAAATCTAAAGCCAGCAGCGCGTGAAGCGTTAGCGATGATAAATCGATAGTAAGGTTGGTTTCACGCTCGAACATTGTTTCACAGCGACGCTGAACGGTCGGCACGCGACCCGCTCCGAGGAAAGACGGTATAACACTACCCGCGTCCTAGCAACCGTATCATAATGAACCCTCGTTTCAGAGAACCACAGCTACTCGTATGGGTCTCCCGTGTATTAACGGCCCATACGGGTCTCCTGGGCAGCTGTGAAGCTCGGTCGCAGAATGGACACATACTTGCAGACACAACCGGGACTGTCCATCGGTGCTCCTCGCCAGGCACCTTCACTGGCCGCCACCAGACTTGCCTCAACAAATCGTGTATATCCGGACATAACCAGGAAATATTACTCCAATTATTTAATGGACCGGGTAGGTATAAAATATTTGAAAACGCAAAACGTATTCGTGAAAGTGATTCAAGTAACTTGGTAATAGTTATTGGAATTGAAGGTTATTTCCATATGAATCAGGCAAATATTTCATGTTTGACTTAATACATTTTTTTCCGCGTTAGGCTCTTAGACCGCAACAAACCGCACACGTCCTTAAGGAAAATAAAAATCATAACAAAAATCAAATATGTATTTCGCGAAGGCAAATCGGAGGTGCATAGTACACCAGTGTGATACTAGACGAGCCTTATCGTCATTAATCGTGCAGAAATTCAGAAGCAACGGCTTCTAAAAATTGCCTTCTAAAGCAAAGACTTCATAGCGGACATGAGAATTGAAGCCAGGACCTCATGCTCAGCAGTCGCTCTTGCAACTGTTAGACCAACGATACAGGCCTTAAGAAAAATTATAATCGAAATATCCAACACAACCTAACAATCGGCATAAAAGCTAAACGACGGACTTTGCCAAAAATATAGGCCGAACATAAAACGATCGATATTACTGCAGCGAATAACGTGGTCCTGCTGGGAGAAGCGCGCGTCGGGCAGAAGGCGGTTAAAACGATATGATTCATTCTGCCAAACCCAGCGCTTATCTGGTTAGAGCTGGAAGCTAATCCAGTTTTATAAGAATTAAGCGCGGCCGTCGAAGGCGCCGGGCCGGCTGCGAGCCGCGCCCGGCGCCCGACACCGGGCCGCGCACCTCTACGGATGACACCCAACGGCAGATAGCCGCCACCCCCGCCGCGAGCCGATGACACCCATATAATAATGCGGGATCTGCTTTTATTTTTTAGGTGGAGCGACAAACCTTGTGAAACACATTGAAGAGAATGTGGAGGTGTCGACGAGCTCTGGACTAATCTAATCTAATCTAAACGAGTAACATAATCCTTGACGACGTCTGAGATTGATCGACGAATGCGTAGAAGAATGTAGAGCGCTAACCTCCCAATTACTAATTTTAATAAACTTTTCCAGTTCCTAATTAAAGTTGTGCGAAATAATGTACTGTATATAGGGCAGACAGGTAAGCGTGGTGTCGTCGTGTTAGTTACACACTACGCAGCCAGTTACAGCAGTCGGGAACTTCAGTTTCGCGCCCATCATCCACGGAGTGTGGGGAAAAGGAATAGTTAATTAACGACGACATGGCGAGAATCGTAACCGCGGAGCGTGTGAATGGACCCTTCTGACGCAGGCGTTTCATGTTCAGTAGAGTATTGCGTATTCCGCCGACCACAGCAGTGCCCGCGCCTGGCAGTCCTGGCACCACTGCTGTAGCCTGCTCACGACTGATACATCAAAACTCATTCACCCGACTCTAAATAACTACAAACATATGTCATGTATCTTTCTTTACTTTTTATGACGTTATCTATGTTTGTGATCACATCAGAAAAGAGTCGTAGTGGCGCATAGCGCGGTTATCAATAAGGCGCGGAGATAAGCGACGATAATTACTGCGCACGATCGTACAGGGACGTGGCCAGTTGCGCCACTGTCGACCCACTGTTGCGCCACACGCTCCGACAAATTGTATTTTTAATTATAAACTTAATGAACGTATCAATTTTAAAGCTGTGGAATATTATTTTTATACTGTGGGTCTGAAACAATATATTCCATAGGGTAACAACCCTATGGAATATATTGTTTCAGACCCTTACAGAGTAGAACATAGCTATTATCTGATAATATAATAAATAATAATATGATGATGAGGGACCTGTGATGGCCATTATCGTCAATCCTCCGCGATGCCGGCATGTGAACGGGATTGAGTGGGCAGTTAATGTGCAGCGCCGCGCTACACACGGCCGCCGCGCGCCAGCCGCACGCAGGTACTCCGACACCGTCGTGTGTCACTTTGACCCTTTAGTTTATCAGTAGGATCATTATCGTCACAAGTGCTACTATTTGTGCGACATATTCATTATTTCCAGACATTCGTTCCATCGGCCGACAAAATGTTAAATCTTCAAGTATTAACAGAGTACGTATATCGGTCAAGGTTACCGTTCGATCTTCGCCCTCGCACGCAGCGCTATTCATATCGTGATCCTCCGCGTTCGTCGCGTCGGATGTACGAGCGATGCCGACGACGGACCACCGTACTGACTGTCTGTCAGGGGGTGGGCAGGGCGAACGCACTGCGGCGCGTATTACTCATCGAAATATTCAGCTAATTGTAGATGTAACGTAGTGCTCATAAAACCACTGTAACAGTCACGTGAGTGCTCAGCGGGAGTTTGATTTTGGCCTCTTCTGATGTAGAGTCCCGCCCGCCGCCGCCCGCCGCCGTGCAGATAGTGCTGCGTGCTGCATGCTGCACGATATGTCATGACTTCACAGTTGTTGTTATAGCCTTAGCTTAAAGTGTCATTGTCTTCCAAATATGATTGTAGGTAATACGAGTATGAACTTATTTACCTGATAAACAGGAAAATAATTTGAATAGGTAAGTCTGATTCAAAAATAATAACATTATCCTTAAACACAAAATAATCATGACTAGGTAGGTACCTTGTACTGAAAACCCTCGTCGTTGGTAGTACACCGGAGCCAGCGTTTTACTATTTACATGGAGGCGAATATCGACATCGACTCCGGCAGTCTGAACGAGTGTACGTACATTATATACAACCATACAACCGCACCCCACGTAAGTATTCAAGCCTAATGTTGGAAAAAGTATGTCTTACAACCAAACATTGATTTATCGACTACAAGGTACGTGCTCTACCTTAAATGTAACGTTCTTGAACTATTAACATTTATTATTTATTCAATACTAATATTCTTATAAGAGTGCCTAAAAAGTTTAAATGAAATAGTTTAACAATCAATCCACGCAATGAATTCCTATCCAAAATATTCAACTTGAAAATATTATACTGAAAAATTCAGCTACTGTTACAAAAAAGCACAAAACAAAATTAATTGTCGGCTGAAAACATCAGCTGACATCGACTCAGACTTTCCGCAGCGCCACTCAGAGGCGAGTTTCAGCCTCTCATTAGTTCCACGGCTCGCACAAATAACATGAATGGCACCTATAGCGGAAGTGTCGCAGTGTGCGGCGGGCCGTGGGCTGCAGCCCCACAGGGGATTATCTCGCGACAACACCCTTTCAAAGTGCTCGGCTTTCAAACCTAAGGTCACCGGGTATCGATCCGCGCCAGCTGGAGACCGCTCCGCATGCCGGCGGAGTCTTCCGCACCCGCCAGCACCCGAGGCAGACCCCCGAGTCCACCTGAGCCAACGATACCCGCGTAATTCCGTTCAGATCGGTCGGGAATCATAGTTAGCTACCGCAACCTATAGTTAAGTTTACGCTTTTCGGGAAGGGGCCCTCGGGGCGCGGGGCGATCGAACTGGCTGAAGCTTCAATGCGGCAAAGCTTATCGTGTGCGGAGATCCGCAGGCCGAAGCGCGCCGGACCGACACTGCTGACCCAGTGCCCTGGCGCGCACGGGCACGCGGCGCGCGACCAGCTCGGCGCGCAATACGAGCGCGTGATGCGCGCCCAACGCCCGCTACACTGCGACCCGCTCACTCACTCAGTCATCATCCTTGGAGTTAGCAACTGAGGAAGAACTCACCGTTTCCGTTTATGAGGGGGTAGTCGTCGTCGTGCCGACCGATGTACGTCTTCAGCGGCGTGTCCGTGAGGGAAGGCGACGATCTATCCCTGTCGCTCATAATAGTCACTTAGAACACCGGTTACGGACTCGATACAACAACACTGGACGGGGAGACCGGCCCCGCACACTCGTCCACGAGTCACGACCGACCTCCGGCCCGCGGCTCGCGCGGCGAATAAATAATTAAATACTGGCAACGGTTCGAGCCGAGTCCGCGGTGCTCGCACCTCCCTCCGCGCAATCAATCGCCCGCGGCGTCGCCTGCCGCGCCAGCGACATCTGTGCGCCCGCGGTCTCGCTACACGCGTATAGATGGCGCTATTGTCTGACTGCTTACTTACACTTTTGACATTTATAAAGTGAACGGAGTACTTAATATAGAGCAGTAAATTAATATACCATCCAATAAGAATTAGACACAACTGTTATAAACAATATTAGGTTAATATCTCGTTTACGGAGACTTGTGTATTTATATCTGCAGAAGAAACTGACAGTCTCTTGTACTACCATCTAGTGGGCAAGAACATAACTACACTTTTAGGGTATTCCCATCTAAGTAGCGATATATTTGATACTCTTCTGTTAGATCTAAACAATAAATAATAACCTGTAATTGACCTTTTCTTGTTATATTTGTAAATGTAATTGTGTATCCTCCGTTGGAGATCCTATTAAATACAAATAAATAAATATTACAATACCAATACCGTGTGTCTTTTAACCTAATATCAACATTTGAAAGAGAGATAGTATTTACTTAGTAGTTCCCGAACGCGACACACGGATCAGTTTACAGCTTAGACGCAGGTAAAGATGCAGATCATTAGGGCTACACAAATAAAGGCTAGACTAATAAGAAATAGTTTCAAAGAACTGGTAAATAGGTACATGCTCATAGGTTTAGCATTTACAGTTAGGATATTGTCGCATGAACTAAGGTGTTGGTTGCAGGAGGAGGAACCTAAGGGCGACACGGGACCAACGGGGCACTGACGACAACAGTACAGGGTACAGCCGTACACGCCTGCTATATACATAGATAATGTATATCATCGGTAACATAGTCTAAACCTAAACACTATGTCATCACTACATCTATCATTCTATTCGTCTAGCGTTTTGCCACTTGTCTAGGGGGTCAGTGTAATGTAACTGTTTGTTGTCCCTTTTGAAAACAATGTTCTAAGTGAATCACCGACATTCTAACTAACTTCCCATAAATCCTAATAACTACTTATATTTATTTCTGTACACCTACCTAAAGTTTTATGACCTGTGAGCTCTCAATATTGTTATAAAATAGCCATTACGATAACATTACCATTTTTTCAGTTTATTTTCCAAACTACTCTGCAGCACGGTTAGCACCATATGACTGGACTGTTAACGTTGAATAAACTTCCCTAATTGTCGTTTCGCGTAAATAGAAATAGCTATCAAACTTAATATTCGGTCGAAGTCTATGAGAACCTAATTCTACAATGGCAGAACAAACAGGTTTGTCGGCTTGGAGATTTTAACTTTTAGCACAAATTGAGGAAACTTAAATTGTTGATATCGTCAGAGTTGCGGGCAACCGGTGGATGCAAATGGCAAGTTGTCGTTCATTGTGGCGTTTTAAGTGGGAGGCCTTTGTCCAACAGTGGACGTCTTCCGGCTGATGATGATGATGATGAGGAGACTCGGGAGGGAATACATGAATTACTCCGACAGAGGTTTACAAGCAAAGTGTGTCAGAACTATTATTAAACCGTAACACGATACAGCTGGTTAGTCAGCGCTAGCAGCGAGACTTCGACCCTTTAACTTAGTTCTATGAAGAAAGCAACTTTAAGTGTGATCTAAGGTATTTAACTTTGTTTGTAGATTATCCCTCTTACTTATAAACATTGCTAAAATGTGTTTCAAGGTAAAAGGTGTTCTTAAGTCTATTGACATCCCTACTTTTATCATGGAAACGACAGTGACAGATATAATATAATCCAATTGTTCAACACTGTCAATTTTTACAAGTAGAGGGGTATAACGTATATAATATAAGTGAGCTACGATCATAAGTAAGATACGATAAATAGAAACTGTTGATATAATAAATATAAATAAACATGCGAATGATTGAATGTGAAAAAAGTTACAACTGCCGTAAAAAATATACCGTACCAAGTCACCATACTCGTATATAAAGTAATAGGTACCACAGCTTTAGGTTGACACAGTATGTCCTGTATTTCCCCAACATTCATTTATTTAAACAACTCAATTTCATTCGTTTCAACTTTTAATCAGCCAACCACTCATAACATGAATTACTTTGACGCGTCGTGCCATAGAGATACCACTTTATGAATTGAAAATACAAACCTAATACACTTTTTAACCTGACACCCCACTATTAAGTATTTCAATCAAGCACACTCATTGTCTCGTACTTTCTATGTTATTATTATAAATGCAAAAGGATGTGTTTTTAATTTCTTCAATGAGGCAGGTTAGCACCGGATAGGCATTATGCATAGAGATAGTTGATCAGCCATTAAACATAGGCCCACTTATTATCCAATATATAAAAATTTAAGATTCGGTTTAAGGTTTGAACATAATATTATAAATGGTACATTTTTCAATGCAATGGAATGTTATTAGCGTATCTAAACATATTAATTTTTTTATTAAACTCTGTGTACGCGTGTGCAACTCGCACTTGACTATTTTTTTATCCTATAGTTTCTTGACACTAAATAAGGACTTCGCGTTAAAATGACTCGAGCCGATCCGCAGCTCCCCGCACATAACTGAGTTACGCCGAGCTTTGAATCAAATGTTAACTTGTAATGTATAATTATAACATTAGTAACAGGTACCTACTGGGTTCTAAGAAGATTTTAGTAGTCACTTGTTATGTAGTTCTGTAGCTATGACTTGATCGTAGAGAAGCTACGAGCCTCCGTCATTATTGTCGCCGAGAGCTTCCTAAAGGTGCCTTCCTTGCTTCCCTTGCTACACATCGAGCTACGAGCTTTGGAATTCACTGAGTCAGTAATAAAGCAATTCAGCAGTAGGTAAGCTCTACGAGGTCCGCTACGCCGCTACTAAGATGACCGTGCACGTGTCGGTGGGCAGGCCGGCCGACGGCGCGGCGTCACGACTTAGATAGCCTTCATTAGTTCGGTATGTTGATGCCGCTACACGCGCGCTACGCCGTAACCTGAGCTTACATTCAGATTACTTCGTAGGGATGTAACAATGCGGCCAAGCTATAATCATGGTATGATATAACAATTTCATTTTTATCGTATAAAACCACTGCATAATGATAGTTTTGCAAGAATGAAGGTCCTTACCATATTATTTCAACAAATGTATCCATCATTAGGTACTGTTTAGTAAAATACCCGCATCAATCATATATTATTAACATTTATTTTCAAAAGCACCACGTTAATGTTAAATGTTAACGTCCCTGGCGAGCCGCGTGTCTCGTGGCTGGGCTACGCATCGCGGGCGCGAGCGTCGCGGGTGGCAGCAGGCGAGCCCGGCTAGCCCGCAACCCGCACCCGCCGAGGACCGGGCGGTGCCCACTCAGGTCAGCTGATCGCTAGTCTATATATATATATAAACAGAGCAACGACTCTACGTTTGGAGTGGAGTGGTTTTCACTGAAATATCTCTATACCCGTATCTCTGCAAACAGTTTATTAAAGCTAAAAAAGTAACATATATCGAAATTTGCAGCCGTTTGGAGTCGTTGGTCGCTATGAAGTCGTTCCACTGCTTGTTGGTGTCGGCCGCGACGGCCGCGGGCGCGAACGTGGGCCGCGGCAGCACGGTGGTGAGCGACGGGGGCGGCGGCGGCCGCTCGGGCTCGACAGCCTCCTTGCGCGTGCGCCGCGCGCCTAGCGCCCCTAGAGCCGCCTTTAGCTCGCGCTCCGCTACGCTGGCGCCCGTAGCCGTCGTGCGCGTCACACTCTCTGCACATAACCAACATAGAACCTCTCAAAATGTCTGTTTTGTTTTCAAGGGAAAAATCTATTATTTTAGGTATACCTAGCGAGCAGGTAAGTCAGCTGTACAACATAATAATCACAATCAACGTAATCCAACAAGTTAGCAAAGGACCCTTCTCCTATTCAATAAGCAACGTTAGCAGACAGTCCGAAGTCAGTTTAATACCATCTGGATATTGATTAAATGCTCAGTTCTGCGGTACATCGAGCAGATGATAGCGTTACATCTGGCTGCATGTGATTGATTCATCACACTGGACGCAAAGCAACTGCATTGCAATTAATTGACCGACGGCGCGGCGCGGCGCGGCGCGGCGCGGCGGCGTTACAACAAGCCCGTCGAACATACTTCTCGCCCGCGAGGACTGAACCACGGAGCAGAGTTCGACCACACGTTATTTTTAGTACTTACCCACAGAATGTTCATCTTAAAAATAAAGCAATACAGATACATATAATTAATTCAGACTGATGGTGATGATAATGAAGTTATTTCATATAACATCAGCTATCTGCCAGTGATAGACTTGTCAAAATCAATCAAGCCGTTTCGAAGATTGGCCGGCAAAAACAGATCATCTTATTGACTATTTTAGGGGACAAAAACTACAAAACAAAAGTTTGCATAAAATTAAGTAGGGTATAATAGCTACTTATGGTATTAATTGGTATGATGAAGACGTAAAAACTGTTCCTTTCATTTTACAAACAGACACTTCGATTTTATTTTACATATTCGTAGATAGATAACACCATTGCAGTAGGGTCCCGATGATATTGTGAACTATAACAAAGGTGGTACGTGCATTTAGAGCTTTACTATGAAACACAAACATGGAGGCGATACAATAAAACTACTTGTTTCTTAGACAGGTTTATATCATATGTAACCACAAGTTGTACAAGTTGAGCTGCAGTGCCAACCAATATACAATGTTTAATTGTTCATCCTTGTTGTATTTCATCGTTGACAACAATTCTATAACGTGTGTGCCAGTGGACGATCACTTGAACATCATCCCGTCCTAGTCCGAGGTGGTTACGCACAGACAAGACCCGCACACTGAAGAGAGATCAGTGCCTTTGACGGCAGGCGACAGCACTCCTCTGGAGAGACCGACGAGGTCAGTGCGAGCCCGCCGCGCGCCGGGCTGCATCAATAGCTCATGCACTAGCGTGGCCCTCGATGAATATCAATAGATACCAACACGTTATGATGACATGGCTATAACTACTAAATAAATCCTACTCAAATGAAAGGAAACTTATCGTGCGGAATATAATATTATGTATTAAAATCCGTATCAAACGTTGGTATCTATTTAACTATAATTATGTATAACAAAAAGGTACGCGGATCGACTACATACCTACATCACTTTTAAATAACAATCAACAATATCATAAATGAGTCCAAAACAGCGCCAGCAGCAGCAACAGCAGCAGGCGGCGCGGCGGGTGCAGCGCGCCGGCGCGGGCGTCCAGCAGCGCCACGTCGATGTAGTCGCAGACCAAGTCGTCCCACTTGTCCGTGAGCTCCTGAATGTTCTTTGCCTGCGCCACGAGCTTGTGTCGCATCAGTTTCTTAGCTTTTACAAGGCGCTCGGGAGAGTCCTCACTGAATTCGCGCGCGCGCATCCAGGGCGCCATGCTGGACGGAGGCTCCACCATCACGACGGTGGGCAAGTGCTGAGTCACCTGCAGGAGAACCGGTGGCTTTTTTGTTACAGCGTCCACGTGTTGGCCTTCTTTCCGCTGATCTTTCTTCAATATGGACAATCTAGATTTCTCAGCGAGTGACAGTTCCGACGCGTTAAAGTGCGTGGTCCTTTTTGTCGTGGTGACCTTGGTAGTTCTGGCGGCGGCGGTGGTGGTGGTGGTGGTGGTAGTGGTGGTGATAGTGGTGGTCCTAGAGACCGAGAGGGTGGTGCTAGGCTTGGATGTAGTGGGGCGGTAGAGAGCCTCCGGGACCTCTTGGTTGACCGTAGAAGAGTCGAGCGGCATCATGCGTCGATTCGTCCACAGCAGGTCCAGCAAGCTTGTTGGAGTCGGCTGGATGACCCTCACTGAGCACACACAACGAGCCATTCGTTAGCTTTTCCGTCTTCGATTCGTTTTATTATAACATCTTCAATCAATCACTTAGATATACAATAATAACAGTTCACACTCGTGATTTCGGAAAAAGATCGTAACTTTTAAATGATTTGGTAAAAATTTTACTGGTACCGTTTCTATGGGAAGTTAATTGTATTCAGATAAAAAGGAAAAAAGAAGGGAAAACTATAATGATATTGTAAAAATTTACACATATTGCCTGCAGCGTGTTTCAAGAGCAACGTAATTACCATGCATAGAATATTATACAGAGCCGACTGACCTGAACTTCGTCGAAGAAGTGAGGGCAGGTTACTCTTGATGCTGTAGACCCTCTTCATGTCGTAGTAGTCGTCGTAGTCGTCGTACGACTTCTGCTTGCTCAACGGCTGCACCTTGGTGGGGTCCTCCTCCTCGTCGTCGATGACCGGCCGGTACCGCGTGCGCGTGCGCGTATCTTGCGGGCGCCCGCGCCGCGTCTCCGGCTCCCTGTCGTGCTCTGACTGGAGTCTCCTGTCAACCTCTAGCTCGTCCTCGTACTCCTTCAAGTCGGTATTCTTTCTCTTCATATTGTGTCTGTCTCTCTGTTTCCTTCGAATCACTCGCCTTGTGGTCGGTTCGTTTACAAATTTAACATCTTCGTCGAATTCTTTACTCTTATCATCTGGAAAGTCTTCTTTATCTACTTGGAAATAGTATTTTCTATCTATATCACTAACTTCGTCTTTCCTATCTCGACTATATTTTGTGGGACGTCTGGGTGGCGACTCCTCGTCTCTGGGAACGGTGTCGGTTTTGAGCCGCGACCGGTGCTTGGGATAGCGGTGACTCGTCTTAAACTTGGGAACTTCTTCTTCGTCTCGCTCATACTTGTTGGCGACGTCTATGTTCCCGCTGTCCATGGGTCGCATCAGTCCTCTTTGTTTCCTTCCCGGTTTCCGCCACACGTCTGGGTCGTCAGAATCCTTCGTAGGTTTTTCAGTTTTAACTGTAAAAGCATTTATTATTAGTAGTAAACAAATTATATACCTATGGTAAGATTTTAATATGTTTGGTATGTTGTGGCCATAATAGGAACGGATAGCGATGCGGTGGCTTAATTGGAAAAGCAATGCCACGGATCGGTGGAGGCCGCGGATTCAAATCCCGCTCGCTAATTGTTAAATGTTACTTTATAAATTTAAAACTATTTACTACTTATGCAGCTTAATAAGCCTCCGATAATTAACTGATCACTCTAAAGTAAAGATTCTACTACATTTTTACTAAATAAAGACTTTGCTGTTACTTGGGATTGTAAAACTACTAAAGATGAAGAAAAAAGAAATTTCTAAGGTGGTAATGCTATTGAATACTACGAAGTGTAAGGGCAGGGAGTACTGACTGCGGGGTTCCTCCTCGTACTTGTAGTCGAGCGAGGCGGGCGCATCGGGCGAGTGGCCGTGGTAGTCGTCGGAGGGCTGCGCGGCCACGACGTCGCGTGGCGCCTCGTAGTCACCCGCGCCGCCGTACGCCGGCATCTTCACGCCCGAGTAGTCCCCGTAGCGCGCCGCCGACGCGGCCGCCGCGCACGTCAGCGCCAGCAGCAGCACGCGCGCCATAGCCCGCGCCCGCTGAGCCCGTGTGCCGCGCACCAACACCTATCAACACTATATTGTTGCTCTGGCACTGTGACTCTGTAATGCGCACCGAGATTGCTGCATATTTTAGCAAATGTAACTACAAATTTGACATTGAAGGATAAGCGTGTGTTTCTATTTGTTGACATGTGACGACGAGAAACATTTTTCCGGCCAGTATCTTTCTGTAAAGACCTGTATGCCACGGAGCGCCTTCATAACCGATTGTTTCGTAAATTACTGTTTTACACGTAATTAATACCATTACCTGAAGGTCAACTTTATAAATCGGGATTTAAGTGGTAAATATAATTAACTAAGTATTTTACATAATTATCTATTTGAAAAGTTTCGGTTTTCGTGACTTTTCTTAAGCTGGGCATGGCTGGGCCTAGTGATTACCAATTTCAATGAAAAGCGTGCGGTCCCCGGATCGACTCTTGAGTGGTGTATATGAAAGAAAAAGAATATGAATAAGAAGGATTTAGCACGGGTTCGGGTTAAAATTGGTTTCCGATAAATACGCGGCACGGCGCAACGGCGCTGGAGGTCTCTTCAGCTGGTTGAAGTTAGGTGATAACAACACATCAATGGTGATGTCAAACACAGAAGCTAAGGCGTGAAGCGATGTTATTGTTACCGCTAAAACATTTGAAAATAAACTTCAAATATTGCTATAACCTGCATAAATGTCTGAACATGACAAATCAACAAAAGAAACAATGTTATTATAATCATGTTTGTCATTTTTATCGAGTACGCGAGAATGTCCGACGGTTATTCCTCTCGGTCTGCGCTGACCCTTATCTCTATGCCCTTATTCAGTGTTAGATGAGGGGAAGGCACTTTTTTGGTGGCTAAATAATCCAGTTCCTGAGCGACAAGGCTACGATAGTACGCATTTTGTGATTACCAAGTAGTACGGGTGTGAGCAACCCGTCACAGTGCAGCACTATGTTTCTAATTTCTCAACATTTCGTCTACGGTTATGTAGATAATGGATATCATTTTAGTACACGCACTCACGTAACAGAAGAAATCATTTTTTTTTTCAAAAATATCTGTCCCGCCCTAATATCCCGCCACCATCAAGATCATAAATAATGTTGATCAAAATACTTTAATGATAAGAATATACCCTTTGAAAATTATCCTGGACAAATAGTCAAAAACAATCGTGGTTTTTAGCTTTGGAAAAATATCTAAAACGACTCATAAAATATGATCAAACCATAATCAATCGCAATTCAAGAAAAATCAATCGCAGTTATTTGACCGTAATTGAATCTTCTTCATGTAATTGTAGGTATCTATATCTAGTCGGTGGTATGCGCACAGGCCACGAGTAAATCGGCTTGTAAGACAAAATAAAAAGTTTCGCTCCTGTCAGTGACATAAACAGCTTGACGCAGTCTAAATTAATACAATGAAATATTTTTATAAAAATTTATAAAAAAATCAATAATGTGAGTCCATCCTTTCTTTCCATTACGACGATGAGGTAACCGATGCTACATATCTATTGACACTATGAGTGGAAAAATTAATACTGGCGACTTGGACAAGGATGCATGTGTCTGCTTCGTGGAATCGCGCCCTGCGAAGACCTGCCCCCCTGTACGGAACGTGACGCACCCGCTGGTACGCTCTACTCTGCTGTAGTTGACGCACACTCGCTCGCACGCAGCTCCTACACCTACATTGTTCTGTTCTAGCGTTACTATGAGTTCACCCAGGAGGAGATGAAAGCACTTGAAGAATGCGACCGGGAAAGCTTTTACCATCGCTGCTTGCCGTTTAGTACGCTGTTCGCTACCGCCACTTACGCTGCCATCAAATACGGTAAGGTTCCCTGCGAGCTGAATACTGTCTTAGAGTTTAGAACAGGGCCCAGGAAAAGGAAGGTTGGTAGGGCCGCCACGAGAATCTTCATAGAAGTAAGAATATTTGTCATAGTTGTGAATAAGTTGATTTGTGTTAGTAAAAGTTGGTGGACGCTCCTTCCAATGTGTTCTTACTTCTATGAATGTTTTCAGACTGCTTGCACAGAAACCCCCACTTCGGTGCTGTGCCCAAAGTAGTGGTAGCCGTGTTTGTGGGGTACTGCTACGGGCGGCTGTCGTACTTGTCTCGCTGCGACGAGAAGCTGCGGAATCTGCCGGCCAACAGCCACCTCGGCAATATCATGCGGAAGTACTACGCCGATAACATCAACAACGCCAAGAGAGCGAATGACCCCAAGCAGCTGTGACTTTAGTGTTCTGTGGAGTCGATACATTCCAACGTGGCCGTCACTGCCAGGTGCGCGGGCAAAGTGGACGGGCGTCTGATACTTCAACAAAAAAGAACGGGACACCTGTTACGTATTCGAACTAATATCAGTAAACAATCTACCAAATGTCAACAGAAATTCAGTAATGTCAAAAGTACCATCCGCTGAGCTCGGTGTTGGATGTTAGTACCAGAAGGTGTCACCTGGCGCTGATCTACAGCCGTCATGCATGCCCTGCATTCGAATATCACAATGTTCGTAAGACCGTCTGTGTACTGTCTACAACGATCGATGTGAGGTGAATTAAAAATACGAATATAAACATGGAGTTGGTGCCTGCTGGTTCGAGCTGAATTAGATTCACCTAGAATTCTGTATTTTTAAAATGTCATTTCCTTGTTATCTTAGCCATTGATTATTACACGGCGTAGTGAATGTTCTACCGCTATCTGTGCGCGGTACTTGTCGCCGACCATAACGCGCTCAAACATAGACGACGTTGACTTCGCTAATGGTCAGCCAGGGCCACACGCATGGTTTGATATCGAACAACGAAATCACCGGACCCGGTGTTTTGTTTACTTCAGTATATACTAGAATTTAAAATAATAAATATAATTAAAACTAACTACTACAACGTAGGTTCTTTGTTTTGCTCCGTCTAGTGTCAGATTAATGTACTTGGACAGCGCGGGACGCGCGGGATATAGTAGTTTTTGAAATGTATCGACAGATATTATTTATATAATTATATTATTAAATGTGTTAAAATAGAGAATGGCATTATTTCTACCGTAGTATACGCGATATCTGATATATAAAAACAGTTAAGGTGCGAGTTAAACTCGCGCACCGAGGGTTCCAGACAGACTGTAAATTATGTTTATATGATAACATTGCTCTAATAAAAACATAAAATAAACCGGATTGATGAACGAACTTAAGTTTTCCGTTGGAAAACTGTTACCCCATTACATTACAAGTAGTGGTTAGTTTACCAACTGCAAATAGTTATTCTTATTTTTATGGTTCCGTACCTCAAAAGGAAAAAACGGAACCCTTATAGGATGACTTTGTTGTCCGTCTGTCTGGCTGTCGGTCTATGAACCCCTCTTTCCGCAAAAACGCGTGAAGATATAATAAACTTGAAATTATTATCAAATACTCGGGTCTGCTGTCCCTTGAAGCCGTGAAAAAATGAAACTTCTAAATTTATAGCAATTTAAAGATACCAGTAATTACTTACTTACTTAATATATATTTTTGTATTGTTCTGGTTCAATCAAACCTCTTTCTATGACAAATATTTTCACTACACCTAATCAATTTATTATGTCCTAAACTACACTCCTGCCTATCCTGCCTTTAAAAACAATTCTATCTAAATGACTTTTGGTGTCATTTTATCAAGTTGCCCATGCTAAGCTCGAATCCAAATTGATAAAGGCAATTTGAAAAAATATGGAACGAATGGGATTTGTTAGAGTCTAGTGTGGCCTCGCCTTTGCTCTATTTACCACGCCATCCCTTCGATAGGTGGCGCTAACCAGATAATTTACGCATGCTGAACCGGGCTTGTTTTTTAGCTTAGCGTAGCAGTCCAATCGCTTAGCCACTGCACCAATCAGCCCACTTACCATTAACTCTTAAAGCAGGACAGTTTACGTTGCGGCAGTGTGACGCCGCATTAGGGTCGTAGCACATATATCAACCCGGAAAGAGAACATAACCATATCGCCTTCCGCCTCGTCGCCGAACAGCCGTCCACCTTACTTAAGCACGTAACCCATAGATTTTATAAACCACGTATTTCCTACTACAGATTGGCTGTGAACAGTGTAGGTTAAAGCGAGATAGGTAACGTCTTACTTACTTACTTGATCACGGGTCTAGTGTATACCCTACCTGCCCCCTTACCATGTTCTCAAAGCAGGACATTTTCCGTTGAGAAAGCGAGACGCCGTTACGTACAGTGTACTGTGGCATCTAGCTTCCTCAACTAAAACTGTCTTGCTTTAAGTGTTTATGGTATGGGGGCTGAGATGTAACCAAAGCGGATCAGCTGCTCCGATGCGTCGCCTCGGCTACGGCTAGGCGACGCCGCGCTTACGGCTCGCCGGGCCCGGGGCGAGGCGATTACGTTACGAATCCGATTAGTGTGCTTTGCAGTAGGGAGTTTTTAGTTTTTACGGTGCATACCACAACCGGATCGCGCAAATTTTTAATCTCACCACTCCCCAAATACTTAACAGTGTCAACTATTTATAAGTGCATACAATTTTTAAGTAAGTTTAATGAGTCCTGTATGGATTTTACGGAAGAGATATCATGATGCGACCTTAATAGTAAACAGTTGTCAACATAATTATTGCTTTTTTTTTTAAACGTCGCCCTACACTAGGATTTTCTCCTGTATCGTGGATGCGTTTCACAAACATGAAATATCACATACACAAACACCTAGACTCGGGACAAAACATCTGCCGATCGCACAAATTTTTGTCCCGTGCGGGAATCGAACCCGCAACCCTTAGCGCAGCAGTCCAACCGCTTAGCCACTGCGCCAATTGGGTCGTCAATGTGGTATATGCGAGCCTTTAAAACACACCTGTATCGATTCGATGGTATAAATATGTGGGTAGTAAGTTGTTGGTTACTTTTTTTACGAAGGGAAGGGTCCCATGTGGAGGCCGGGGGTCGTTGAAGTTCTACCTCTCTCAGTAATACCACCACGGTAATAACTAACTACACAAAGAGGGAGGTCCCGGGTCCTCTGAAGATCTAAGACCAACGGAACAATGCAAAGCCTGTACCCTGTACCTACCACTCGAATAATAATAAAATCAAGCTCAAACGTGTCTCGGTTTCTAATGTATCCAATACATGTTTTGTATCCATTTTCCTTCCCAGTTGCAAATTGTATAACTGGATGTTTAAAGCAAGGTTTAAACTGAAATTAGTAAGTTTTGTTCCTTGATAGCCGTGTACTCACTAGAGGCCTGTATCTAACCGTAACCGACCACTGGGCTTAATCTCCAATTTTTTCTTGATTATTGATTGGAATTGCTTTATTTTTATTTTGTTCTGTAATTGTTTTTTTTTTATAATTGTATAGGTTTTACCTCTTAAACTTAACACTGGCGCCAAATTATTTCAATACTATGTGTCTATTGGGAGGTTAGTTCCTCACAAAAGATTGACAGATTTTTTTTTCAATGAAACTGGATCATGTTTCCGTTAAATTTAGAATATTAATTTTGCAGATAATTATTGGCACTTAGGATTTTTTTTTAATTGTAACGTAATTATCATAAATAGTACTATCAATGTTTCTCTATGTTGTGTTTACATAAGTAGTCTGTGGTCCACTGGTAAAAATAGATGACAGTGAAGAGTGAAGTTGTCACACAGTGTCATCGACACTAAGAAGTAATGGATGAGTTCGTTAACAATAGGGTTTGGGATTAATACAAATTGTTTTATAGACTAATGTAATTTGAGCACAAATATAATGACGGACCCGAGTTCATATGGGTATCAGGAGAGTGCGACTCAGCTGCAACCGCCGGTACAGCAGCCTCCAGGGGTGATTCCGGTAAGGTTATGCTCTTGGTATAGATGATGCCGCTAGAGTGGTGCGCATAACAATCGGATTGTTGGTTCAGTCGGAGTACAGGTTCTCCCAGGATGAGCTGCGGGTGATCGGCGAGTGCAATCGGGAAAGCTTCTTCCAGCGGTCCATGCCGCTCGGCACCACGTTCGGGGTCGGCACATACGTCGCCCTTCAAAAAGGTGAGTACGACGTAGGTACATATTTTGTATGTCATGCATATTAATACGTAAAGCGAAACATCTTTTTAAGAATTTTTCACCCACGGAAACGTGTGCGATTTGGCATAGTTCATATTTGTATACAATTACTGCCGAATATCGACCACTGGGCGGCCCCTTGTCAATAATGTTGCGAATATGTCTGCAAAGAGCAAATTGAAGATTTCAAATTGTGTGCACTGAAGTAGTATATAAGAAAGATCTACTGAAAACTTTAAATTATTACTGGCATCTTTTAAATTATTGAGAATTTGAAATGTGAAAACAGAAAGTAGGATATATTAAGCTCACATTTATTATACATGATTAAAGCCAGTGCATAGTTTCAGCAATCTGCTGGCATTGTTGTCTGTATGTCAGTACCAAGTGATTCTATGTGAGATGTTTTGTGGGTGTACCCTAAATGCAGTGACTCGGAGTGCTCATCGTTCTCCTCTCACTCATAAAGGGTGATGAATGTCTCTTAACTCACTCACATCTTATGTCTATTGACTTCTCTATTCTATGATATGCCAACAATAGTGACAGGTATATTCTAGTCAATGGTTTAACATTGCAAATTTTTCTAGGTAAGGATGTTGGTATAAGGATAATAAACAGTTATGATATTTGTCTCATTTTATTCTCATAGTTATTGTTATCCAGGATTTTCTTTGTGTTAGTAGAATTTTGGAAGGTAAAATACCTTCTACAAACTCATGCATTCTTAACAATCTATTATGTTCTGATGTTTTGCTTATGAAGTGCATAGATTGCCTATATAGTAATGCCAATCATGTGTTTGCTGCCTATCTGGGTTGTAGCATCTGATGTGCATGAAACATTTGTACTGACCTTATTAATTGTTTATTATAATTTTGATTGTTTAAGACCCTTTTATAATGTATAATAATTATGTCCCTAATCTATACTTTATGCAGTATCTGTTGAATTATGTTCACATGGCCTATTGTCTAACTATATCTTGATGTGACTACTACATACAATTTAAAAATTCTTTTAGCTAATATAAGAATAAATTTTACTTTTCTGAAATGCAAACTGCTTTAAATCAAACTCAATCTAACAAGTGCAATCCCTAATGTTTAAAAAAGCTGAAATGAACAGTATGATGTTAAAATCGAATGTTAAACAGGTCACCTTAGACCCAATCCTCGGTTTGGACCGTTCCCCAAAGTGACGCTTGCTGTGATGGTCGGCTACTTCATTGGCAAGCTGTCCTACCAGCAGGCGTGCGCTGAGAAGCTGATGGCACTGCCGGGCAGCTACATTGGACAACTCCTTCGTGAACGGCGCGATGGAAAGGTTGGAGGGTGAGTGGCCTTGTATGCATCCATAGTTAGACACTACTAACAATACCATAATTAAAAATCCTAATTATTTTGCTACTGAACCTTTCTAGTAAAAAACTAATATGCACACATACATATTTCTTCATAATATTGTAGAAAAGAATATTTTTATACTTATATTCTTCCATTACCAAGAAAATTGGCAAATTTGTTAAGGACAGATAAATAGGTGCTGAACAAAATACAGGTATAAAATATACGAAGAGACAGGACTAGACTAATTATGGAGTGTGGGCAATGCTGCTTATAGTTTAGTTTTGTTTACTGATATTCATATTTCACAGACCAAGGTAAGACTATTAAGATGGTTGTCTCCATTTTAATATTCCTAATGTACTATTACCTATAGTAGAGTTTGAATAAATAACTGTTTATCTTTAAAAGTAAAACTATTGTTGCTGCATTACAACCATATGCTTTACATAAATTGCTCATAATTATTGTTTTTTAGCATGTAAGTTTTATACTATTTTCATAAACGGGGACCTGTATTAAACTCAAACCCGTCTTAAGTCTATTGACATCTCTATTCTCTGACATGCAAATGACAGTGACAGGTATTATAATTAAACCATGGTTGAAATTTTACTCTTTTTATGAAAAAGGGGCGTTTATGTGTTTTTATAGTTGCCTGCTATGTGCTGTAGTGTATTATTTAGTCATATTAAATATGTATAGTAGCTTAAATTCACTACTTTCAATAATTATACAGTTACTTTTGTTCTTTTAGTCTTTGCTGCTGTTCATATTGTATGAATATTATATTAGCCCTGCTCATAATCATGAAGATTATCCACTTCATGAAGTATTTAAAATTTATTTTGATAATCCACATCTGTTATTTTTAACATCTGCGTATCTGTAGAGTGAACACTAACGGTGTACTGTTTGTGGTTCTAGGACTTCTATGACACCTAAACAAGGGCCGACGATGTTTGGCGCGAGCCCCACTGACATCTACTCGGACGCGGGTCCTGGCAGCTCCCTAGACCTGGACACAGACCGCCCCATCTTCAGCGACGACACCTACCGTCCTGATTCTAAAGGTAACCGAGCGCCACTGGAGGACTAGCCACATTACCGAATGGATTGAGCCTTAGTAGGCTATCAAGTGCACTAAAATTAATAATCCGTAGAGTTTCTCCTATCGTCAATGTGATATTATTTATAATTTGTGGATACTATTACTAATTGTAAGTTCTATTCTTGCGACTATTTTCGACAGCCAATATTTTTATTTTAATGTGTTATGAGTTCAATTTTGTGTTATGATAAAGGTAAATGAGTTGCACCTACTACTTATTAAGTTTATTTAAATGTAACTATTCGTCTCATTCCACAGTTCCACCACCACCTCCAGAAGCCGCACCCAAACGTCCGAATCTTTCCTACGATGACTTGCGTCGTAAAAACAGAGGCGACCATGCAGACTCCAAACAGGATCCATACAGGTACAGTCAACGCGTACGACGCCGCGTGATGGTGGCGTTGTCGTTAACTTACTGGTAGTGAGTGTACTTTGATACTGAAGCACGCCCTCCTTGCGCCTCGCTTTGTTAGGTCTCTTGCGATACAACAGTACCAGCAGAGCACGGCGGCCACAGCGCCGTCGCCTGCTCTTGTTGTCGAGTAGAACCTAACACTTGGTGTATATTTTCATGCATTTTACTGATAAGCAGCCTCATTCTGCATGCAGGTAAATGTTTCCGGACTAACTACTTGCTTGCATCGGATCACGAGGCAACTATGTAGTGACGCGGAGAGAGCTTGGCATGCGCTACGCTAACACAATGTAACATGTTATCTTTATGCTTATAATGCTTACAGGTTTGTTCGGTTTTGACAATAATATTATTTGTTCACGTGCGAGTGCCCTACATAGTTATCTAAACGTTTTGATAATAAATGAAATCGAATGAATCTGTGGGCACGTTTGTATTGCGTCGTTGGCTTGGTCTATCTACATTCTCATAGATATTGTTAGATGTTTTCATTTTATGCAATATTAACTTGAACATGATACGTAGCGTAACACGGTATTGGGCTGGTTGGTTAACGTTTCCCTTATGGTTCGTGTTTTATTCGTTATAATTTGTTCGATGGCAATTTCGGACAAATATGACAGTTGTTGAATTTGTTGATTATATTAATTATATTTGCATTGCATACTGCAAGGGAGATGATCCAACTTGGCCTTGAAGTGATTAGTGTGCATTAACTGGTTCGCTTTAGTTGTGGCTGTATAGCGCAATGCTTGCAAGTGAGGGCGCGAGGCGAAGTTGTGGTGACGATGTGCGGCGTTGTATTGCAGGACGGAGCCGCCGGCACAGGCGCAGGCGCAGGCGCTGCACGTGCGGCCCGGGCCCGGCGCGCCGCTGCCGCACACCAACAAGTACGGCGACGTGATGGAGTAGGGCCACTCGTCACCCCCACTAGACACAGTCACGAGCACGCCGTGATACCGCGGGCTTACTACGAGCCTTTTAATATGTTGTACATACTCTCAGTGTCTTCGTAGAGTTATTAAATAGTGTAGGCTTGACAAACTGCAGTACGCGTATCACATTCATGAATTGCAAATGATTGAAACGAATAAATAGTTGAGTTGTTGTTTCAAACTTGTTTTATTGATATACAATTTGAGACCCTCCAGATATAACCGTGCGCCTGTTCAATGATAGTGATCTCGCACATCAATATTAATGTCTCATACATACTGTCATTTCACATACGGACGACTAAAAGATGATATGACAATGTAAATAATACATTAAGTGTACATCGCGGTGCCCTCTTTTAATGCAGGCGAGCATCAGAAAAGGCTACTGCTACTCGGATATTAATTCCCTACAAAGTGGCGAATACCTACGAACACTACCAAGTGAACCATGGAAGTCTCCGTAAAGAGAATAATGTTAACAGCAATTACAGTTCGATCCGGAAAAATTCCACTTATTAAATTTGCTTTTCTATTAGGTCAATTGCACTGAGTGTATTACCGTCGAAAATATACCTATCCTTATATCTTAACCTATATCATATATGGGTACAATGTGTTAGTATAAGTTGGTTCATAAATGAATAAATATCACATCTTAGTGGTGTGTGTCCGGAACGAAATCGAGTGAGCACAGTTGATGAACTGTAAGGAGATCAATTTGAATGAAGTTGGTAAATGTAATAGCATTCTGGCTCCGTCTGAGGAGAAATAGGATGCCTATACAAAACTGTTAAAATAGCTGTTAAACGTAGATAGTAATAGGTATAAATAGTGTGGCCAATGAGAGTGGCACGATCATGATTGATGACGAAAATTATAAAAACGTAGAGCCTTAGATACTAAGAGCATCAGAACTAAAAGCTCCGCCAATAGACGACGTAGAAAACATTCGCATTTGTAAGGAGGAAGGGATTCAATACGACGCACAGCATGGTATGAATGAAACACGGTTTCCAAAACACTTTATTGTAATATATACTGAACATAATTACCTATAACAATACAACTTCAGCCGATGTATTCGCATGTAGTCGCTCGCATTTTGGGCACATTAGTATAAAGTACGTTAGTGTATCTTACAAAGTTTAATGTATATCTCAATCACTTCCAACTACATATTGGTCTAGAAATTAGTAGTTCGACTTCACTCAAGGAGACTTTTTTGGCTGCAGTCGGTGAACCACAAAGTAAGATTTATGTTATAGTTGAAAATGCATCAAATTATTTGTGCTAGGATAACGAATAATAAATGAATACACATAGTAGACTAGACACTAGACGTAGAATAAATAACTGGATTAGCGTCATACTTCGCGTAACGCACTTGGTGCTCCCAATTATGTGTAACATAACTAACGATTTATAACTGAGTACCTAACCAACGCAACAATGTACACCTGGCCGCAACTGAAGGGTTCTCACCGAACGGCAAGCGACGCGAATACACCTATCCGATAAAATTTGACTAAGATCACGTCGCACTATTGTTGATATCCACTATTGTCTCAAGGTACGCAGGACTTGCGAGTCTGACTACAACTGCCCTTCTGCGCCAGATGTGATGCTGTGTGACACTATCAAGCCAACGGGCAAACAAGGTAGGTGTGCCCGCTAGCCTAGGATGCGATAGGATGAAACCACAATATGATGACTTTGACATTTTATTTAATAATTTTAAAAGTACAGATGCCAGACGACAAAGTACATACATATAACATTATACATTTAAATACAATTGTCGTCATGTATACGTGATGTCAAAACAATAGTGCGAGTGAAATGAGCGCGGGCGCAGGCGACTGTGTGGCCATGCAGCCCTCTCCGACACTAACCAAAAATAATTGCTACGCCAGAACACACCGGAATTACGTCAGCCGAAACATTTACCAAAATAAATCAAAATATTGTACTCATAGTTATTCATATTTTGGTCAATGGATGGACTGATTCAATGTTACCAAGTACACTTTAACAATTTCATTGCTAACAACCAAGGTAACCACAATGTGTTATCGTTAAATCATATGTACAAATTTATAAATCACACACTTATATAATATCATATTTTCAAGATTATAATATGCGGGATTAGTTGAAACCTATTGCTCATGTCCCGGATGCAGCGCGCGCACACTTCTCACGGCACGCATGTACATAGATGTGGCGCGTGCTACCGATATCTTATACACAATATAACACTACAACACTGATATTTAGTGCTGCTTTTAGCTAATGGTGTTCAAATCATGACACACGATTGCACCAATACATTAATGTATACCACCAACATTCCTTCAAACTTATAGTAATATTATGTTGACTACATACTTACACGTCCCTAACAAAATGCATAACAAAAATAACTGATGACTGATGTAAAATTATAAAAATAAATGATTTTAAACTTAAACGTGATTAAACCATGAATTTACATCTAATAAATTCATCTTTATTATTATAATCTATTTTTTTATAATACACTCACCGACACGGAATGAGACCATCATCAAATTAATGTCAAATGGATTTTATTTAACAATCGAAAATACGAGGTGTTTTACTAATTTATGATACACGTTTTCTATTAAATTAATCACTTATGGGTGGATAAGCAGCAAACACTAGTTTTTTTTCAATAATTTTGATTATAAACCATTATATAGGTAAGTTTCGGCCACCTTCCGTGACGGAGTGTACAATTGTATATCCTAATGACATGTGTCGCTAGTGACGTAGGGCCGACATCGCGCCTGCGCAGCACGCGGCAGCATTAGCAGACAAGTATTTCGTATACTGTTGCTTTGTACCAAAATATTTCACAACAAAGATTGATTTGAGGCGGTTTCGTGGCTCAATACCAATATTAATTAATTTCGTTATAAGTTAACCTTGCGTTCTCAATATCTTCTATCTCAAGACTACTGGTTTGTACAATAAGGTCACTTGCTAGGCACGTCATTCTGCGTCAGGTCGCCAACGTTTTCACTAAGTATATCATATCGGAGCTAACCGACATAGCATAATTATGTAGCCCTCTCGCCTTTAGGATATGAACGCAATTCTCAAAGGTCTGTAAAAACTAGTTCAATGCCTTTTTAATGGAGCCCCCGATATGCCATCATGTGCTGTAAGTATTTATGATGTAAGAAAATAAATTCTTTCTTATAATGTTATATTACCTACTCATAACATGTAAGTAAAATAGTTGAACATTGTGTTTATATTTGGTGCGCTAGGCTGGGTCAAAATAAAGAAGCTATTTGCTATTCTCTTAAGACGAAAGGACGGCTGTTCACATTTGCATTTCTTTAAGGTACAGTCAGCATCATAAGTAGCTGAACATTTAATTTTATAAACATACCATTAATTGAAGAACAACTAATTACACACTAAAAAGTCTTAAATATTTTACGATCATCGTTTGGACGCTCCTATAATTTGAAACAAAAACTTGAATTGGTTTTTGTTTCTTTGCATTATTTGACATAAGGTTTCGTAACATGGTAATCTACTTATGATGCTGACTGTACTCATTCTCTGCAACTTTTACGACTTTAACAAAGGCATTATTAAGTTATTTCATATACAATTTTGATCGTAATTAACAACATTTTAAGTTTTTTAATTATTTTACGTGACCGCAATGATGATGTTTATTAGTTTAGTTTTTGCTTTAAGTTTTTTGAGCAAGTTGCCTCGTCTAACAGTAGCGAACATTTTTTAAGACACTTATTGTAAACAAAGTTATGTTTAGGTATTATAAAATTGTCAACGTAATTTAACTACGCTTGGGCGCCGTTTAGATGCGATGGTTTCACCTCCTTATTTGGATTACAAAGTAGATTAATAATAAATTAACAATACATATAAACAATGGTACGCATATTTGGTAAATCACATTAGGAGCAAATATAAACGCGGACAGCAGAGGTAACGGTGAGCTTTGGATGTTGGTGGTTGCGTCGACACGAGACGACGCTTGTTGGGAAGTCCTTCGATATAATCACTTCTGGTAACTAATGGAGACGGTCGGTATTCCTGAAGAAATCCATTCGTACAGATGGCCGCGTCTTAGGTACGAGCGGAGCCTACGGCAGGGGCCACGGCAGGCCTGAGAAGTTGACGGGCCCGCCGAGCCCGGCGTCGGCCTCGAGCAGGCTCATGATGACGGCCATGGCGGCCTCCCCGTTGCCGTCCAGGCCGAGCGGGGGCAGCGGCGGGGAGGGCGGCGGAGAGCCGGCGGGCGGCGGGGAGCCCCCGGCCGCGGCGCTCAGCGGCACGTTGTTGCGCACCTGGCTGTACGCCGCCATGTCCGCGCCCAGGATGCTGTCCACGAGCGACGCCTGCTCGTACATCACGTTAGCTTTTAGTGGCCACTGTGCAGGGGAGGGGACGAGTCAACGTGGCTACTGACACTCATTTTATGTGTAATTCTGTTTTTAGGTTAACTAAGCTATTACTTTATGTGAATGCATGCTATTAATTCAGAATTTCACATGAAACTAAAGATTTATAACAAAAAAACGTAATTACAACCCCATACAAATATTATTATAATGTAAATAAATATGTGAAGCGAAACTTTGGTTTGCTTTTCAGGAATATTCCGCGTAAAGAGGAGTGTGAGACTTGGAACAGTTAAATTTTATATGGAGAAGAAAAGCAAAAAGCTAAAAGCATCATGATTAAATTTTGACCGCAGGGCACTTAGATATAATCAGTTTATTTGAAGACAATCCACTTAATGATTAACAAGTACCTACTTGGTAATTAATACTAATCTCATTGAAAAACAAATCTACAATTTTTATAATACAAAATATTACTTTTATTATTTAACTAGATGTGCCCGCGACTCCGTCCGCGTGGACATTCGGAAACAGCAAAAGTATTTTAAAATTGTTTTTAATATATTAGCTAAGTTTGAGCGAATTCGATTTAGTAGTTTTTACGCCATGCCGTACTATTTTATTACATGTATAGCTGTTGCCCGCGACTTCGTCCGCGTGTATTTCGGATAAAACACCAGTAGTAAATTGAACTTTTAACAGAAAAAAATACCTACCAGGTAGGCTTTTTTAAGTAGGTTAAAAATCTTTAAACCACTTATTTAACTAAGAATACTTTCCGGTATTTAAAAAAACGCAAAAATTGAACGGTAATTACGGAAGTTACAGAAAGTCTATTGAAAATATTATATAACTGAAGAAGAGAACATAAATAAATCCGTTTTGTGCGTTTCTGAGTTCCTGTACATTGAAACTACTGTAGAAAAAAAAAATGACAAGGATAAAAGACAACCGTGACGACTTGATTGGCGCAGTGGCTAAGCGATTGGTTGTGGGTTCGATTCCCGCAAAAAAAGTGTGATCCGTAGATGTTTTTCCCGAGTCTGGGTGTTTGTGTAAGTGAAATTTCAAGTTTGTGAAACGCACCCACGATACAGGAGAAATTCCTAGTGTGGGGCGACGTTTTAGAAACCTATACAATACAACCCATTTCTATTATTTTGGATATTTTGTCTGTTTGTCGGTTTATTCGTAATTAAGTTAAAATAGAAAATTGCAGTTGACTCTTATAAAAAATATTGTTATAAAACATACGACAACGACACGCTTGTATTCCGCGAAGGCGTAGGCAGAGGTGCACATATTGTACCTAATCCCACAATTTCGCTAGGTTTGGTGTAGATCCCAATGTATCAGTATCTCAATTTATAGAGAACTCGTGACCTAAGAGTAAGCGTCGTACGATTGTGTGTGCGTGTAAGAAGCAGCTAAGTATTCGTAAGATTAACGGCTACTTTAAGACTCCGTGAGTCAATGGTAATGGTTGATGTTGATGGTCATGGCGAAGCATAAGGCTGTACACTCAGCCGAAATCGTTATACACAAGATAGAAAATCTATCTTGCTGCTAGAATGTCCGCCTTAATGATGTTACAGCTGAAGAAGTCGTTAAATTACTTTGACAGAAATAAGTTCCGGAGAACCGTATGTGCTACTTGCTGCGATAATTACAATTGTCTATGAGGTAATGAGAAAAAATCTATATCTATACATACAATAAAATCTTAAACGACCCGTGTCTGTACATTCAATTTAAAAAAAGAAAAACAATTTATACACTCTGTATTTATGTCACCGACGCCAAGAATATAGTTTTTAAAATTTTTGTCTGTGTGTCGGTTTGTCTGTGCGTTTGAACGCTAGTGCGTTCTCAGAAACGTATGAACCGATTTGAATGCGGTTTTCATTGATGTATTGTGGCAGCTTCCCATAACATTTGTATTTGTTTCAATTTAATCGGTTCATAAAAAAAAAGTTACGTCAATCTTTACATATGTACATGTAAATTGTCTTTACATTCATGTCAATCTTTACATAGTAGTACGACTGTCAAGTCAGATGTCGCAAGTTCAATTCCCGGCACGCACCAATGTCTTTTCGAATTCATGTGCGTACTAGAAATTAGTTATCAGTTGCTAAAACCGGTGAAGGAAAACATCGTGAGGAAACCGGCACACCTGAGAGATGTTTCAACGGTGTGTAAAGCCATGTAAAGTCCTACAGGCGGTTTAAACTCTGACACCAGGTTATTCATCAACCATACGATAAGAAGAAGATTCCAAAGAGTCAATAAGAACCACGTCTATTCGCATTAACAGTGACAATGTGAGTGAAGGTGGCGCGTATTTTTTTTCGAAAATGTCTCTCGCAGTTAGTTCTGAGGGAGCTGTTACTGTTTAACCGGACGATAAGGTGGCGCGTAAATGCCCCCGCCTTTTTATAAATGCAGAGGATGGCCGTGTCGCGCGTTAAACTTAAATGAACCGTATAGCCGTACCCATACTGGCGCGGCGAGATTTGGAAGTTTTATTTCATCTATATCTTATACACCGATGTTTTTTTTTTTATAAAATAGATATTAAAGTGTACTTTTTGAATATTGGAGTTTGATAACGATATATATATGTGAAATACAATATATTTATATATTTTATTAATACACTTGAAGAAGTGCCTAACGATTAAACACGTTATTGTGGCTAATTTATATGAGATAGATATATACTACTGAGGACTTTTTTGTAGATTTTTAGAGACCATCATTTTTCTAATACCTACTTTTGGTGTATGATCGACGTATGCGAGGATAAGAGCTCGAAAACGCATTTTTATCCGACTTGCTTCAAATTTATCGTTACTGCTCAGCTCTTATGTGTTTTAGCGTTATGTTATATAGCCTATAACCTGCCCAGGCGTATAGACTACAATCGTACCAAGTTTGGTTAAAATCCCTTCAGTAGTTTTTGACCCATGCGTGCACATACAGACAGACAGACAAAAAATTTACTGATTGCATTTTTGGCATCAGTATCGATCACCAGTCATCCTCCAATATTAATTTTGAATATATATTCAATGTACAGAAATGACCTCTCTACAGTTTTATTATAAGTATAGATATAGATTATGGTGATGAAAGCAAGGGAAATTTAAACGAATATATCGTAAATATATTAATTGAGTGTATATGTGCGTGCTAATGTAGTGTAAATACGCCACATACGTTCTGGTTGAAGACGGCGTCCTGCAGCATGTCGGGGGAGAACTCGGAGGGCGAGCGGCGCAGCGCCTCCTCGGCGATGGCGCTGCCGATCTTGTGCGACTCCACCTGCGACTCGATCAGCCGCTGCATCTCCACGTCCGCGTCTGCATCAACAACGTCCAATACTCACCAGAAGCCTTGTCTGTCGACTGCAGACATCGACTTAACACGCAAATTACGCTGGAGTATGTGACTCCATAATAACAACAACGAGGTCACTAAAAAAAAAGAATTGTGGCGGAAATAACAACCTACCGCCAAGAGTATGGCTCTTACATACACGTACCCAACGATGAACGATAATCGTTTATATTTGGTACTTTTAACCGACTTCAATAAGGAGGAGGTTTTATGTTTGTCTATATATATTTATTTAAAGTATCTTCATTGTTCACCGATTTCTCCGTCAATTGTGAACCGATTTTGAAAATTCTTTTCTTTAAAAGAATTTACTCAAGATTTGGTCACATGTTAATATTGTCATGATTTGATAATGAACTTGGATGTGGATTGGAGATGTGGAACGAAACTCCTCATAGTATCATCACAAAACTATCGGAACAAGTAATATTGCTTTGTATATAGGTATAGTCAATAACTGACCACTAACGGGAGACCCTCACTACCATACTATAATTATAAAAAATAAATTAATAAAAAATTAAAACCTCCTTCAAAAAACTCAAAAGTGAAAAATAATATTTTATCACTTCACTTTACATATTGAAGTGGAAGTCGACGCCAAATCCTATGTGTTCGCTTTGCTAATAGTTTTAGATTTGAAACTATGAACAAAGCACTTATGACACCTTTTTCATAAAAGTACTTTTTTTCTCTTATATTTCTGACTAAAGAGGCTTGATTTTTAGTAAAAAAAATTATTTCACTATTTTAGTAGTGTTAGTATTTGAAATCCTTACAAAAAGCCCTTTCAAACGAAAGCTCACACGGTATATTTATTCTAGGAAAGTGGTAGGAGGGGGGTCAACGCACCCCCACACCCTCTTCCTTGTTAGTGGTCAGTCATCGACTACTAGCAACTACATAAGCAATATCACTTGTTACAACAGTTCTGTTATGATCTTATGAGGAGTTCCGTTCCATATCTCCGAAGTTCATCATCAGGTCATAACAAAATTTCTAGGGGACCAATCGGAAAGTATAACCTATCATATGAAAACAATTTTCGAATCGCTTCATAAATGACTGAGTTATGAGGGAACATAAATTAAAAATTTAAAAAAGGATCCCGACGAATTGAGAACATCTTTTTTTTTTGAAGTCGGTTAAAAAGCGCTTTCTATAGAGATTTCAAATAGTAGTTTCAGAAAACTGTCGTGGAATCCGGCGAGAGTGATCTGTTGGAGTTGGGTGTATACTCACTTTGTTTGTACAGATCATAAGAAGAATGCGCCTCGTCGGAGTGCGCCGGCGTAGGGGTCTCCGTCACCAGCGTGTTGTTGGCCACCAGGCACTCCACGTCCTTCGTCCACGGGTTCCTGTTGACAGTTATTTGTATTACATATTAATGTACCTATATATCACAGGTGGCTTCAATGTAATATGCAGAAAGCCTTATGCTATATTTGTTTTATTCTATAATGTTCACTTTTTGTCATGTTTGGTAGATACATTATGTAGATGGTGTTATTGGCCTGCGGAAGTTCTAACTATATAAATAATATACAATAATTAAGATTAGTCTGCTAGGATTAGGTTAACTGGCTCAGTTAACTAGACCCGTGGTAGAATATTAGCTGTGCCGTTGGTTAATAATATGTGACTGGCAATGAATGCGGTATTGAAAGCGGCTCAGGTACCTGAACGGCTTGAAGTGCGTCTGCAGCCTAGCCAGGCCGCCGTCCTTCCTGCGGAAGGAGTAGGGCGGCGTGCGCAGCGGGTCGCGGCGCAGCAGCGCGTCCTTGTGCGTGCGGGCCACCGCGCCCACCTCGGGCCCGCTCACGTACCTGAACGGCTTGAAGTGCGTCTGCAGCCTAGCCAGGCCGCCGTCCTTCCTGCGGAAGGAGTAGGGCGGCGTGCGCAGCGGGTCGCGGCGCAGCAGCGCGTCCTTGTGCGTGCGGGCCACCGCGCCCACCTCGGGCCCGCTCACGTACCTGAACGGCTTGAAGTGCGTCTGCAGCCTAGCCAGGCCGCCGTCCTTCCTGCGGAAGGAGTAGGGCGGCGTGCGCAGCGGGTCGCGGCGCAGCAGCGCGTCCTTGTGCGTGCGGGCCACCGCGCCCACCTCGGGCCCGCTCACGTACCTGAACGGCTTGAAGTGCGTCTGCAGCCTAGCCAGGCCGCCGTCCTTCCTGCGGAAGGAGTAGGGCGGCGTGCGCAGCGGGTCGCGGCGCAGCAGCGCGTCCTTGTGCGTGCGGGCCACCGCGCCCACCTCGGGCCCGCTCACGTACCTGAACGGCTTGAAGTGCGTCTGCAGCCTAGCCAGGCCGCCGTCCTTCCTGCGGAAGGAGTAGGGCGGCGTGCGCAGCGGGTCGCGGCGCAGCAGCGCGTCCTTGTGCGTGCGGGCCACCGCGCCCACCTCGGGCCCGCTCACGTACCTGAACGGCTTGAAGTGCGTCTGCAGCCTAGCCAGGCCGCCGTCCTTCCTGCGGAAGGAGTAGGGCGGCGTGCGCAGCGGGTCGCGGCGCAGCAGCGCGTCCTTGTGCGTGCGGGCCACCGCGCCCACCTCGGGCCCGCTCACGTACCTGAACGGCTTGAAGTGCGTCTGCAGCCTAGCCAGGCCGCCGTCCTTCCTGCGGAAGGAGTAGGGCGGCGTGCGCAGCGGGTCGCGGCGCAGCAGCGCGTCCTTGTGCGTGCGGGCCACCGCGCCCACCTCGGGCCCGCTCACGTACCTGAACGGCTTGAAGTGCGTCTGCAGCCTAGCCAGGCCGCCGTCCTTCCTGCGGAAGGAGTAGGGCGGCGTGCGCAGCGGGTCGCGGCGCAGCAGCGCGTCCTTGTGCGTGCGGGCCACCGCGCCCACCTCGGGCCCGCTCACGTACCTGAACGGCTTGAAGTGCGTCTGCAGCCTAGCCAGGCCGCCGTCCTTCCTGCGGAAGGAGTAGGGCGGCGTGCGCAGCGGGTCGCGGCGCAGCAGCGCGTCCTTGTGCGTGCGGGCCACCGCGCCCACCTCGGGCCCGCTCACGTACCTGAACGGCTTGAAGTGCGTCTGCAGCCTAGCCAGGCCGCCGTCCTTCCTGCGGAAGGAGTAGGGCGGCGTGCGCAGCGGGTCGCGGCGCAGCAGCGCGTCCTTGTGCGTGCGGGCCACCGCGCCCACCTCGGGCCCGCTCACGTACCTGAACGGCTTGAAGTGCGTCTGCAGCCTAGCCAGGCCGCCGTCCTTCCTGCGGAAGGAGTAGGGCGGCGTGCGCAGCGGGTCGCGGCGCAGCAGCGCGTCCTTGTGCGTGCGGGCCACCGCGCCCACCTCGGGCCCGCTCACGTACCTGAACGGCTTGAAGTGCGTCTGCAGCCTAGCCAGGCCGCCGTCCTTCCTGCGGAAGGAGTAGGGCGGCGTGCGCAGCGGGTCGCGGCGCAGCAGCGCGTCCTTGTGCGTGCGGGCCACCGCGCCCACCTCGGGCCCGCTCACGTACCTGAACGGCTTGAAGTGCGTCTGCAGCCTAGCCAGGCCGCCGTCCTTCCTGCGGAAGGAGTAGGGCGGCGTGCGCAGCGGGTCGCGGCGCAGCAGCGCGTCCTTGTGCGTGCGGGCCACCGCGCCCACCTCGGGCCCGCTCACGTACCTGAACGGCTTGAAGTGCGTCTGCAGCCTAGCCAGGCCGCCGTCCTTCCTGCGGAAGGAGTAGGGCGGCGTGCGCAGCGGGTCGCGGCGCAGCAGCGCGTCCTTGTGCGTGCGGGCCACCGCGCCCACCTCGGGCCCGCTCACGTACCTGAACGGCTTGAAGTGCGTCTGCAGCCTAGCCAGGCCGCCGTCCTTCCTGCGGAAGGAGTAGGGCGGCGTGCGCAGCGGGTCGCGGCGCAGCAGCGCGTCCTTGTGCGTGCGGGCCACCGCGCCCACCTCGGGCCCGCTCACGTACCTGAACGGCTTGAAGTGCGTCTGCAGCCTAGCCAGGCCGCCGTCCTTCCTGCGGAAGGAGTAGGGCGGCGTGCGCAGCGGGTCGCGGCGCAGCAGCGCGTCCTTGTGCGTGCGGGCCACCGCGCCCACCTCGGGCCCGCTCACGTACCTGAACGGCTTGAAGTGCGTCTGCAGCCTAGCCAGGCCGCCGTCCTTCCTGCGGAAGGAGTAGGGCGGCGTGCGCAGCGGGTCGCGGCGCAGCAGCGCGTCCTTGTGCGTGCGGGCCACCGCGCCCACCTCGGGCCCGCTCACGTACCTGAACGGCTTGAAGTGCGTCTGCAGCCTAGCCAGGCCGCCGTCCTTCCTGCGGAAGGAGTAGGGCGGCGTGCGCAGCGGGTCGCGGCGCAGCAGCGCGTCCTTGTGCGTGCGGGCCACCGCGCCCACCTCGGGCCCGCTCACGTACCTGAACGGCTTGAAGTGCGTCTGCAGCCTAGCCAGGCCGCCGTCCTTCCTGCGGAAGGAGTAGGGCGGCGTGCGCAGCGGGTCGCGGCGCAGCAGCGCGTCCTTGTGCGTGCGGGCCACCGCGCCCACCTCGGGCCCGCTCACGTACCTGAACGGCTTGAAGTGCGTCTGCAGCCTAGCCAGGCCGCCGTCCTTCCTGCGGAAGGAGTAGGGCGGCGTGCGCAGCGGGTCGCGGCGCAGCAGCGCGTCCTTGTGCGTGCGGGCCACCGCGCCCACCTCGGGCCCGCTCACGTACCTGAACGGCTTGAAGTGCGTCTGCAGCCTAGCCAGGCCGCCGTCCTTCCTGCGGAAGGAGTAGGGCGGCGTGCGCAGCGGGTCGCGGCGCAGCAGCGCGTCCTTGTGCGTGCGGGCCACCGCGCCCACCTCGGGCCCGCTCACGTACCTGAACGGCTTGAAGTGCGTCTGCAGCCTAGCCAGGCCGCCGTCCTTCCTGCGGAAGGAGTAGGGCGGCGTGCGCAGCGGGTCGCGGCGCAGCAGCGCGTCCTTGTGCGTGCGGGCCACCGCGCCCACCTCGGGCCCGCTCACGTACCTGAACGGCTTGAAGTGCGTCTGCAGCCTAGCCAGGCCGCCGTCCTTCCTGCGGAAGGAGTAGGGCGGCGTGCGCAGCGGGTCGCGGCGCAGCAGCGCGTCCTTGTGCGTGCGGGCCACCGCGCCCACCTCGGGCCCGCTCACGTACCTGAACGGCTTGAAGTGCGTCTGCAGCCTAGCCAGGCCGCCGTCCTTCCTGCGGAAGGAGTAGGGCGGCGTGCGCAGCGGGTCGCGGCGCAGCAGCGCGTCCTTGTGCGTGCGGGCCACCGCGCCCACCTCGGGCCCGCTCACGTACCTGAACGGCTTGAAGTGCGTCTGCAGCCTAGCCAGGCCGCCGTCCTTCCTGCGGAAGGAGTAGGGCGGCGTGCGCAGCGGGTCGCGGCGCAGCAGCGCGTCCTTGTGCGTGCGGGCCACCGCGCCCACCTCGGGCCCGCTCACGTACCTGAACGGCTTGAAGTGCGTCTGCAGCCTAGCCAGGCCGCCGTCCTTCCTGCGGAAGGAGTAGGGCGGCGTGCGCAGCGGGTCGCGGCGCAGCAGCGCGTCCTTGTGCGTGCGGGCCACCGCGCCCACCTCGGGCCCGCTCACGTACCTGAACGGCTTGAAGTGCGTCTGCAGCCTAGCCAGGCCGCCGTCCTTCCTGCGGAAGGAGTAGGGCGGCGTGCGCAGCGGGTCGCGGCGCAGCAGCGCGTCCTTGTGCGTGCGGGCCACCGCGCCCACCTCGGGCCCGCTCACGTACCTGAACGGCTTGAAGTGCGTCTGCAGCCTAGCCAGGCCGCCGTCCTTCCTGCGGAAGGAGTAGGGCGGCGTGCGCAGCGGGTCGCGGCGCAGCAGCGCGTCCTTGTGCGTGCGGGCCACCGCGCCCACCTCGGGCCCGCTCACGTACCTGAACGGCTTGAAGTGCGTCTGCAGCCTAGCCAGGCCGCCGTCCTTCCTGCGGAAGGAGTAGGGCGGCGTGCGCAGCGGGTCGCGGCGCAGCAGCGCGTCCTTGTGCGTGCGGGCCACCGCGCCCACCTCGGGCCCGCTCACGTACCTGAACGGCTTGAAGTGCGTCTGCAGCCTAGCCAGGCCGCCGTCCTTCCTGCGGAAGGAGTAGGGCGGCGTGCGCAGCGGGTCGCGGCGCAGCAGCGCGTCCTTGTGCGTGCGGGCCACCGCGCCCACCTCGGGCCCGCTCACGTACCTGAACGGCTTGAAGTGCGTCTGCAGCCTAGCCAGGCCGCCGTCCTTCCTGCGGAAGGAGTAGGGCGGCGTGCGCAGCGGGTCGCGGCGCAGCAGCGCGTCCTTGTGCGTGCGGGCCACCGCGCCCACCTCGGGCCCGCTCACGTACCTGAACGGCTTGAAGTGCGTCTGCAGCCTAGCCAGGCCGCCGTCCTTCCTGCGGAAGGAGTAGGGCGGCGTGCGCAGCGGGTCGCGGCGCAGCAGCGCGTCCTTGTGCGTGCGGGCCACCGCGCCCACCTCGGGCCCGCTCACGTACTCGTACAGGCTCGTGCCCAGCAGCTCCTGCGGCACGAAGCCCAGCGCCAGCGTCACTCTGACACAGACAAACGAACGCCACCCGTCAGTACCGCCCTATATGCTGACGACAGTTGTGAAATACTATCAATTGGCTAATTAATCTTCCTCGCCGGTCTAATGGTCGCTAGACGCGACTGCTGAATTTTTCCATTAGGTCATTTGCAGTATCAACTGGAAGTCTGGATTTGTGCCCGGCTCCTGGTTATATGCTCGCCCCGGGAACTATAACATAACTGACGAAACGTAAACATTACACACTTCTGCCAATTGGTTGTTTTATGACAACTATATTTCCGTATTTGTCTGAGTGATACTATTCTTAACTGTTTGGGATAGTCAAGCATATAGGTACACGTTTAATAGTGTATTTAAGGACCTAATATTTCAAAATAAATAATAATAAATTGTCGTCTTTACGAAAGTACCTACTCGTCATGCGGGGTCCACTGATTTCACCTTGAAAAGTAATTTACTCCGTTTGATGATCATAGATGGCGTTAGCAAACACTTGTTTGTTTAAGGTATGACATATTTGTAATCTACCTGTTGCTTGCCCATTCATTTTGTACTTTAGTCACTACAATCGAGTAGAAATGAATCATATTATTACATTTTGAACAATATGGTATGTATTTACGGATAATCAGTAGTCAAGGTTGTACTGGAGGCAACTATTTTATCCGATGATACGATTACTGCAGTGGCTAAGTGAATGGACCGTTGCGCTTAGACTTAGTTACTTAAGAGGACATCATTGTGATTGGCTATCTCGAGTTAGTGTAGTCTGTCAATGCGGCGGCAACGGTCAAAGGAGAAGTACATAGATATAGAAACAAACCTTTGATCCACGAAGAGGTACTTGCCGTCGGGTGCGTGGCGGGACACGAACTGCAGCTGGCGGGTGGGCGGCACTGCGCAGGCGTAGGGCGCGGGGGCCAGGTCGGGCAGCGCGCGGCCCACGGCCACCAGGCAGGACAGGTTGCACTGCTCGCCGTCGTCCGCCGCCTCCGCCGAGCTGCCCGCGCCGTCGCACATCTCCGCGGGCGCCCACGACTTCAGGTAGCCTGCGCAACGTCGGGGACACTACTTAGCACCACTCTCAAGAATTAAGGCGCGGATTCTAAATTCACGAACATTTGCGAAGTTCGTGGAGTTTTAATCCTACGCCTCGTCCGTTCCTAGCGCATGGCACGGCTCGCGTCCGTTACGGACTTAAGGTCTAGCATAATTCGTCCCTAAATCTTATTTTTTACAAGAAAATTCCATAACGACATTCAGAAACGACGTAGGCGGGTAAATAATAAAAATTACGATGAGCCTCAAAAGTTCCAAACCAACAACTAGCAATAGCTTCATCGAAAACATCGAGGCATCCTCAGACATAAATAGGATAAAGATTTATTAATAAACTAGTCCCAAATCGTAACGTGTATTATGCTTTATTTTCCATATCTCATACAGAAAAGAAACAAGCAGACACGGAAATTCCTACTACTAGATAACACATACATATTATAATGAACACGGAGCGGCCCCGGTACGTACCGGTGCACTGCACGACACAGTACTTCCTCTCGCTCTGCTTCTTGCGCAGCTTGGCGGAGGGCTCGGCCTCCTCCTTGATGGACACGGGCGAGTCCACCGGCGCCTCGGGCAGCGCCTTGCACTTGATGCGGCAGAAGAAGGAGCGGCGCGCGCCCGGGCACAGCCGCGACGTGCCCGCCACCATGTCCGCCTTCACCGGCAGCATGGCTGTACACGTGTACACATAACATCACACCATCACACCATACACACATCACCAGTGTAGCATTCAACTTAATATACCTTCCTTGACGGCAACGTATCATTATTATGATTGTGTGTATTCAATTATTTTTTGCCTCATGCTGCAATAGACCCAAATTTTAACTACCTATCAACTAATGACCTCGGTACCATATGTACTATGTATTGATCATTAAACGTATACGTGTTCAGAACCATAAATTGCAAGTCCTATTCATTAGTGTTATAATGTAGGACTTGCGGAGGTGTACTCTTATAAAAACGCTTCAGAGAACGTGCGGCAGCAAAGTGTGGGAAGAAGAAAATATCCTGATTTATATATTTCACAAACGTTACAAAACTTACAATAACGCTGTTTCTGGTGCAGTCGGGAAAATTCGCCGTCGTAATGTTGTATTCGGTACTCACTTTTAGCATCGATGAGTCTTTCGCGCGGGCTGAGGTCGGACGAGGACAGTTGCTCCTTGACCTTGGCCACGTCCTTCGGGTGCAAGATATCGAACAGGCTCTGACCTAACAGTTCCGACTGTGGACAACATACTCATGTACATAGGACCGTTAACACCACACGAGCCGGCCGCCTCAAGGGCGAGCTCCCGGCTGCGGGGGCCGCGCCGGGGGCGGGGGTCAAGCACGTGTCGTCACCACAGATAACGTGCCAGGAGCGGACAGCTGCCTGACCGAGTGCTTACACTGCATACATTACAATTATGTTCTCAGCTTCTAGTGATGGTTTTACTACATAAGAAGTTACCATAATATATAAACAATCATGTGTTAGGTAAGTAAGTACATCACGTCGCAGCCAGTTAGCAACTAATTTGTGAATCACATTACACCAATGCGCTCTTCTATAACTACTTAATTAATTTTAGGATTCTACTAAGTTAGGCCTTTAATCTTACTCTAACATAGTTTTTATAAAAAAGCCATGGCTAAGCGAGTCTAGATAAAAACAAACAGTAATCAACATTCCATATACAGTCCAGCTGAATAAAACACTTAGCCTAGGTCAACAATGAAAAGCAACAGACGACGTCACGGACACTTGATTTGAATCTACTTGGGTACTTCATAGGTATAAATATTATAGTATATATTATATTATAATTATAGTATACAAATTCATCGAGCTTAAAACCTACCTAATATATATTGGATGGAATAGGTATCAGGGAGCAAGCACACGGGACAGACCACAGTAACAGAATGCGGAAAGCGTTAAGTCGCTAATTGCACAGTAGAACATCATTCCGAGCATTTATACAGACACTGAGATCATGCAAACGATATACAACACAATCTTAACAAACAAATGGTGAATAAAGCAGAAGGCGCGCACAGCTCGTGAGGTGATGGTGCGTGGTGAGTATGGTGAGTGAGGTAGAACGAACCTGATCGTAATGCAGCATCCTCTTGACGGAGGCGGACACGTAGAGCAGGCGGCCTCGGTCGCAGCCCACGACCAGCAGGAAGCAGTCCTGCGCCGAGTTCAGGAGGAGCGCGTTGAGCTCGCGCTCGGAGAGGAAGGCGGGGCGCGGGCGCGCGGCCAGCGGGCACGCGGTGAGCGCGCCGCGCACGGTGCGCAGGTGCTGCACGGCCATGCGCAGCACGGTCAGCTTGTCCAGCTTGCGCGCCATGGCCCCGCACATGGGCACCATGGCGCTCAGCTCCGAGATGTACGTGTTCATCTTGTCGCGCCGCCGCTTCTCGATCTCGCTGTGGTTCTGTCTGCAACGGGCCACCCTCTGCATTAGATACACTCACATTTGCTGCAAGTCTCTGTCCTACGCGCTCTTGGTTGTGTATTAAAGTTTTGCTACCGCACTATTTCCTGTCGACGCAGCAGACGTTGCTTGTGTACGCTAATCGCGATAACTTAGTATAAAGTAACTTATGATGGAGGACTATCTCGTTCGTCTATGGATCGCAAGCACGTTTGTTGAGCAAGTAGTCCTGGGTTCAATTCCTGGGTGTGGGACTGAGGGTACTACAGACCTCTGCGGTCCCTGTGATAATACAGCCAATAAAGGTGTAATATTCAGTTATAAGTATGTATTAACAATATACCTAATGCAGGGTGCAAAACTATCACCGCCACTGGTACAGAGCTCAGAAGAACTCCCGTCTTAATTAAAATTCTATAACTTAATAAACCGAATTTATAACCACATGCTAATTTGCCTAGAACCTAATACCGGACTGTCAGGACAATAGTTATAGTGCGGCACTCACTACAATCCTGTATAATAATAATAAGTAACTATAAGGAACAAGGTGAGGTTGTACTGCTGTACTTACTTCTTGTCGGGCAGCGTGCGCGTGGAGCGCGCGTCGTCTCCGCCGTCGTCATCGTAGGTGCTGCTCGTGCCACTGGAAAGCATCCACATTATTATCTTAACTGACAATATAAACGACTGAATCGAGTGCCTCGTTGGTCTAGTGATCGCTAAGCGCGAATTCTGAGCAAGAGATACCTGGGTTCGAAGCCCGGGTCAAACAAAGTACCTTTATTTTTTACATTAGGTAATTCTGAGTAGCAACACGGAGTCAGGATTTGTGCCCGTTCGATGGCAATAGTTTCGCTCCTATTACATTCAAATTCAAAATATGTTTATTAAATTAACACGAGGGAAACCGCGGGCAAAAGCTAGTATGCTATGCTTTATGCACAAACTACACCTAGCTAACCTCTATTAGCTCTATGAAGTCCTCTAGACTTGCCGATTATTATGACCTGAGAGCCCTTAAAGTGCAGCATATCAAAGTCATTAGTATTACTGTAGCAGTGAAACCAATTAGTTATATGAATTAATGGCAAATTAGAAGTGCTCGACGGCTCGACGTGACGGCAGGTACTAGTATTGCCCGGCGAGCGCAGTAGCCCTCGCATGGGACTACACCCGCGGACAACAGAATTATATGAAACTAGCTTATGCCCGGGACTTCCTCCCCGCGTATTTCGATTAAAAAACCTGAACGTAGCAGCAGTAAGCAGATTTATTTATTTGAATCTGACTTTGTTAACAATTTTATGGGTGTTAACTTTTTGCTGCGGAACCCTAAATATTTTCAAAATTAAAAGTAGCCGTAGATTTTACTTATAACATGAGCTATTTGCCAATGAAAATCCCGTCTAAATATGTCCGGTCATCGCGGAGAAGCTGTATCCCGCGAATTTCCCACGGTTTTCTAATTTTCCCGCGGAACTCTATATATTATTAAATTAAAAGTAGCTTTTATTGGACAGCGAAAGTCCCATAAACATCAGCGTAGCCGTTTCGGAGATTGGCCAGAACAAACGGACAGACAACTTTTTTTTCAAATGAATTTTTGTGTATGTATCTTGTATAATATCGTAGGCATTGAGTTAAAAACAGTTATTTTGATGTTACAACCAGACACTCCAATTTCATTGATGTGTATTGATTTCAAATATTGCGAAGGGCCCGCTGAATCTCCCGTGCCGACGCACAATCTAAACGAATGAAGTACCTACGCGAATTTGTTACAGGCAGTTGTATTTAGGAGTTTTTGCTCTTCAATTAGGCTTTGCACGATATTTGTTTTGATTGTTCCGCGTCTGTCAGGAGGGCCGTCCTCGCATTCGTTCCGATCACATACAAATAACTTTAAACAAATACTTAAGTCATGCGATACGACTTGAAATAGTATATTGAGCATGATCTAGTATTATACTATAATGACTTCTCCATTGGTGCAGGGTTTGGTATTTTAAGCGTCTCTACGCTTCTACGCTACGCTTCACAGGCTGAGAGGTCAATTAAAACTAGTAATTAAAACCGAATCTCGAAATGTTTCGTGACCTCAGAAGAAATCACGTGGTATTAAGTATTAGCCAAAACCTCCAAAGAAAAATTATTGCAGAAACTTTTCACACATTTTTCAACTCGTACGTTTTTGAGAAATCTTACAAGTCTAAAAATTAATTACATTTCTTTTCTTAGTTACAACATACAAGAACAATAAAAATCCAAGTTATATACTAGGTAGGAACATGAAACGAGAATAAAAATAATGAAATCCTTCATTTATGAGTTGATGGGGGCGAACGAACAAATCCCCTGCGCTGACCCCGGTCCGGCAGCCGAGGGGAGCCTGGCTCAAGTGGGACGAGTGGAAAACAGATTTTTTTCCGAACGGAGGGCTGATTAGTTATCTGTTCGGAAATATCCGTCTGGTGCACATACAAATTAAAACGTAGCAACACTTAGCGTCGTCCATCATGATTATAAGAATATTGGTTTATGTGTATTGGTTGATATATGTATGTATGTAATCACGTTATCAAATAGAAAACGCAGGAACATTATATTGAACATTGTAAGTAATACTTGCAGTTAAACTTAATTGCTCATTCCAACAAATACTTGTGTAGGTACTTCACGTGTCCCGATCGGGATGGTCGTGTCTCTAATCTATAACATTTCTGTAAATCCTATATAATATAATATTCTTATTTGTCATGCCACTTGTCTAGGGCCCAGGGAGTGAGTACGGCACTCAAAAGGTAATAGACTGCGATAAAGTACATCATTTCTAATATTTGCGTAAGTGACTTGATATCAATCTAGTTTTCTATCGAGGTTCAGCAGCATGCGTATATCTCTCTTATTGTGTACCTGTCAAAGGTAGCAGCTCGTGTAGTCACCATATAACCAGTCCTATCATTTTGATCAACTTTTAGACCCTATCTAATGTACAGTCAGCATCATAAGTAGCTGAACATTTAATTTTATAAACATACCATTAATTGAAGAACAACTAATTACACACTAAAAAGTCCTAAATATTCTAAGATCATCGTTTGGACGCTCCTATAATTTGAAACAAAAACTTGAATTGGTTTTTGTTTCTTTCCATTATTCGACATAACGTTTCGTAACATGTTAATCTACTTATGATGCTGACTGTACCTAAATTAAAAACTAGCTAATTACTTACTCCTACGTAAGGTTTTTTTAAAAGTTATATTTACGTAAACATAATCGTTTATTTTTTAAAGACCGACGTTTATACTGCCCTTATTAAACTTTGTTCTGAACTGTATTAGGCCGAGGCTCGCTGTCGCTATGTAAGCTCCCATCGATGTCAACAGGCTTCTCCAAGTTCCTCGAGACCTACTGTTACGAAATGGAATATTGTTAATCCAGCGGTTGTTATTTACCTAATCAACTTTGATATTTCGCAGGTGGGCGAAGTTGGGCCAACTACGTCACGCTCCTCAGACTAAAGTGACGGCTTTGTTTGTTGTACCAAAGGACGTACGACGCGTTCGTCCACATTTTGCGCAACACTGTACAATTATCAAAGCATGATCGACACGTGTCCTAAATCTAACGTAGCCGAGTTAATTGAAGTTCGTGTCCCCAAGGCTAATAACTTTGATTACTTACATTATAATTACATGAGACGGATGTGTCCATAAACTGAACGATGAGTTATTAGTGGATACTTTTCCGTCTGCGTTATTTGCGAAGAGTTCATGCTGGTGGTCGGAGCTTACCGACGAACGATGTACTACTTCAACGAGACGCGTGTTACTGTGATTATTATAGTAATAGACGAGCGCCGGATAATACTCTGATCTGCGTAGTAGGTATCGTTAAATAAAAACATGGTTAGTAATGCAAAACATCATTTTTAAGATTGGATTATTATTATATTCACGATAAGTAAACAAATATTTTTGTAAGAAATCTATTAATAGAAAAAGTTATAACATGTGATAACATTTATTTAATGACCTACTGGATTTATGAAGATAATAATTATGTTATATTTTTATCACACGAAGATTGCGTCGAGAAATGTTTCTTATTTATTTATTAACTGAAGCTAATTAGATTGTATGTTTACCTACTTTATGTTGTAACTTCACGCGAGCAACTCTCGATGTTTTTAGGGTTCCGTACCTCAAAAAGGAAAAACGGAACCCTTTATGATCATTTCGTTGTCCCTCTCCTGTCTGTCTGTCAGTAAGTCAATTTTCTCAAGAACGGTGGTGGTAAAGGGTAAAGGTGGAGGTAAAGGTGATGGTATAAACTTGAAATTAATATCAAATACTCGAGTCTGCTGTCCCTTGAAGCCGTGAAAAAATGAAACTTCTAAGTCAATGCAATCAAAAGAAACAATCAGCAATAATATTGATTATTTTTACAAGTGAAGTTAAGTTTGTTAATAAATTCTGTTTATCTTTTTATAAGAGCAAAGTCTGTACGGAACCCTCGGTGCGCGAGTTTAACTCGCACCTTGACCGGTTTTTTGCTACGTATGAGCTTGTATCATATGGCGTCTTGTTAACGTACCGATAAATATGACAATGCCGTCCTTTATAATAGAAACTCCATATAAGTTGACAATGGTGTTGAGGGTGCAGGCGGAAGATTTTGACGCGTTGTCTAGGCAACGCGGGCTGAGCGCCGCGCAGAGCCGCTTGCAGGTGCACGCCAGCGCCGCCGCCGCGCCTCCGCCCCGGCGGGCGGCGGCCTAATTGGACGCATTGTCCCCGAGCTCAAAGGGTGAGTTTGTCAAATTTGTACGGGTTTACCGATCGATTTGTATTATAACCGCTTATTTGCCTGCCTTATTTATTGTGTCCAAGTAAACAAGAAGACATTACGTAATAACTTTGTAACTCTATTGAATTTTATTCATCACTACATAGTATAAAACAAAGTCGCTTTCTCTGTCCCTATATCCCTATGTATGCTTAAATCTTTAAAACTACGCAACGGATTTTGATGCGGTTTTTTTTAATAGATAGAGTGATTGAAGAGGACGGTTTATATGTATAATAACATCCATTAAATAGTGGATAAATACTTATAATATATATTTTATACCCGTGCGAAGCCGGAGCGGGCCGCTAGTAATTGATATTATGGTCTTGGGTTCATTACTATTAAGAAATCAGTATTCCAGCAGGATACTGAAATTAAATTTTATTCATGGGGAAACAAGTCACACTTTGTAACATTGTGAGATAATATAACATTATAAAATAACTATTTTTTGCCGACCGTCATAATATTTTACAGCCTACCTAGAAAAAGAAATCGATATTATCGCTCGCAAAAAGGTAGAACTTTTCAAAGAGACGAATTCTAACTACAAGAGGGCTTGATAACGGAGGTGTTTTAGGCCTGTTACTGGGCCAGTGGGATCCGGTATGTAGTGAGGTGCATAAATACTTATGATCAAGCTGTTCCTATTCCAGTGCCATTTATAACATGAAGCCCTCTGGCTAGTGGCTAGGTGTCAGGTGTCTTTTTCGGATATGTGGCGCTTGCTGCGGTCAGAGGTCGGATGAGGATGGGTGACCATCTTTGCTTATCGGTCTTGTGGCAAAGTAAATAGCCAGCCATTTACAAGATATAGGGGTAAAAGTGATAATTAACAATTGAATATTTTAAAATATACCCAAGTGGGGTATGAAAAAGGGTAGTGAAGGGTATGATGTGTATATTACAAAAACAAGACTACATTTTGAGTTAATAATAAAAATTAATGATTTCTATCACTTACGCGAAAATTAGACATTGAAATAGAACTATTTTTACGAAAAAAACAATTTTAAACCGCGATAAAATCCGTAAGAATAGTTTTATTTCAATAAAAATAAAATTTAAAAAACCCCCAATGTTAAAAATAGTACCTGTCATTGAGCCATCAATTCCGATCGAGTAACACCTATTTATGACAATGTCGCGGCGGGTCAAGATATTTAGTTATTGCTCTAAATTTAGCGGTGCCCCGCCCCTCTAAAATTAGTGCTAGTGACACAAAAAGTGCGTGAAAAGTTCTTAAAAACTAAATGTCGATACTCCAGTTTTAGGAATTATACTTTTCCTTCTTTTATTTAAATTGAGAGACACTGCTGTACTTTTTCTCACTTAACGAATAGGATATAAATGCACCCAGTACAGTATTGGTCGGTAGTTTTAGGTACTTAGGGAAAGTTTTCAAGGTGCTAAGTTCTCATGGCATTACTAAGGTAACTTTAAAACGAGCGGAAAAGTTGTATCGCCATCTAATAGACCAAACTTGCCAAACATGTATTGAGCGTGTGTGCTTGTACAACCGTACTGTCTGAGGACGGTAGTACCTACAGGCACATACGCTCAGTATTAGGACAGCGACGATAATGGTACTCACTATGAAGACGGCTTCCGTTTGCGCGTGGCGCTGGCAGGCGCCTGCAGCGGGGCCGGCGGCGCGGGCAGAGGCACCTCGCAGCCCGACATGTCGAAACTCTCCGAACTACTGCAACCAAACAACCACATGAGTAGTGCAAACAGGCCAACACTTGCAAGCGACTGCACGGTGGGCTGAAAATCGACTTTCATAGACTTACGGAATTAAATTATTAAGTGTCTTTTTTTTTTCAGGATTTTGCTTCTATTAACTATTACTTTTACATAAATATGTCATGAGAGTTAAACGAAAAGAATTCAGTATAATTTTTTTACAAATTTTTCGTATAAAACTGGTATTAAAAAATCTCTGAAACTGCCAGGAAAACCGTTATATCTTTACAGATGGTTATAGAAGTAATTATGTATTTATAAAGCTAGTAATTTTTCATAAAATAGATGTTGTTTATGTCTGTTTAGGTAAGGATAGCTATGACCGAACTACAAATAAATAATGACCTCTTACATCTGTAAGGATATTACGGTTTTCCTTACAACGTCAGAGATTTAAGTACTATTAGATATAGGTACTAGTTTATAGAAACTACAAATTGTTCATAAAAAAAATCTTCGTTTTTGTGCAAGGTTAACTCAGATGAGATTTTTGTGTACAGTAATAGCTAATAGACAAAACACCCTGCAAAAAAACGACACTTAAAAATTGTAATCCCTATGTTTTACAAAAGTCGATTTTCAGCTCACTGTGTCGATGCGCTTCGCAGATGTCATCAAGTTGTAAGGACGTTCACTGGGGCGGGCGTCGCACCTGCTTACCTACAGCTTAACTTCGATTCTGGAGAATTAAGAATGGATTTTTCAACAACTTTAGGAAAATAGTTAGCCACGTTTGTTGAATATGTTTTAGGCCAGTTCTCGTCCTTCCCGATTAGGTTGTATACATTTGGCGTAGGTATACCCAGCAGACCGTGTATGAACTCGCAGTAATTTTCGTTTTGCAACTTATAACATTCCATGTCTCGCGATGCTCGGTAGTTACGAGCCACACAATCGTCCTAACTTGAAGCTCCGCGCTAACTGCCTAATTTCTCCGGTTAAAATCTCCTGAGCGGCGAATTACGAAACAGTGGGAAGTACGCCGCGAACGCTTTACAAATTTTTAAACGTTATTTGCACTTTTCATGTTAGTACCTATATTATTAGTGTTATGTTGTTACCTACGACTTCTCTATTGCATTGATACCGGTCTGTTATGATAGCTGAAAACCTCTAATAATATAATGGCTGGCTCTCTTAGAACTTAACAGGGTCCACATGTGAGACTTAAGTCGAACGCAAGTTGTGTCCTATTATCGTTAAACAAAAAATCGCTGATCAATAATCATCATCTAACAGTTAGTAAACCAGTAATGGTACATAAGCCTACCTCTGTGCATCGTTTTTATAAACTCCTCTGATCAGTATGAGTGGCTGAGGCCCTACCAACTATTCGGATCGCTACAGTGAAACGCATTGTGGATCTACCAGGAAGTTTGAAAAGTACTCTCTGCCATAGGAACTTTATGTAATTGAAATAAAGCTATTCTTACGAATTTTATCGCGGTTTTATTTAGTTTGTTGATCCCGACAAGACGTCACGGGCAGACTGGAGTGTCTAATTAAAAGAATTACAATCAGCTACCCTACATTCTAATTTTTTTTTTACTGTACGTAAGAGTAATTAATGATTATATCTCGGACACTTAATGACATCAGACATGAAGGATGGTTAGGATATCGATCGCCAGAGCCGGCTGCTATCGGTGGTGGGACTAGTAGGAAACATGACACTGATCGAGATGTGCCTGTACTTTTTGAACGCTGTAAAATCATTGTAATCGTTACTTAATTAATATTAAAGTCATTTAAGAGAGATTTGGTTAGTGTGAAAGTTATATGCCAAATTTCACTCTTAAAAAATTGAGAAAAGCTTTTTCTATATACCCTGAATCCGCGGGACATGTAGGATGTAGGTAAGTAATGACTTACCTACATGTCTCGGATACGGGGTTATCTAACCAAGGTGTTTCCTTATTCATAAGGGGAGCGAACATGGATATCTAGATGTGCTCTTTATGTAGGTATTGCGATTTTACACTCTGTCATCAAACATATTGTTATTTATTTCTGACCTCCAGGGCGAGGTCTTCGACTTGAGTTGAACATAGTTCGTGAACACTTACTAGTGTGAGCTCTTTCTCTTGCGCGGGTCATGATGATGTTGGTGAGTACTCTGCTGCATGGGCGGCTGGTGCGGCGCATGGGCGGCGACAAGTGCACCGGCTGACTCGACGCACGCACCGCCACCGCCGCCAGCCGCTGTCAGCTCATACGCCGGCGCCGCGCTCGCGCTCGCCCTGAACAAAAAAACATTATAAGTACATCTACTGTCATCATTTGATGAAAAAAACAACAAAGCAACGCGGTGCTAGTGACCTGATCGACCACTAATCCGACATAGGCTGGTAATGAGCGTAAATAGGTAATATGCTTGATATCAGCATACATACTACAATATAAGTATAGGTTTTGTTACAGTAAAACATCAGAATAATAAATTGTCGGTTACGTTTTTAAAGTAAATGTGTGTCATCGCGACCACTTATTACACTGTATATTTTATAAAGAATAGACAATTATTTTCTGAATCCGGAGACCAGTAACGTTATGCGTTTGATCACATGCCAGCTAATTTATCGAGTAGATAGGAAGATAGCTTCTTAGGCGAGCACGGAAAGGTGGCGCGGAGCTCCGTACCCAGGCGACGCGTGGTCCACGGGCATGTCGCTGCCAGCGCGTCACTGGGCGCCGCGGTATCGGGAGCGAGCTGCGAACCACTCGACGCACACACTCAATCAATGACTCGAGGCCTCGGTCGACTATGCATGACACTATTGAACCACTGACCGCCGAATTTATAACAGACGCATGCGGTTATAGGACGAGCAAATCAAGCTCGTGTTTCTTATGTGCAACAACATACTGATTGCTGATGACATCAGCGAAATGATGAATACAATTCACAAGTACACGAGTTTGAGCTGACGTTTCTATTTGAATATACCTACATGAATTATTATTATCAATGCCAGACATAACGCGGATTAATTTGATCGCGTATAAAGCATGACAGGAAAATCTTTGCAAGGACATGATGAAAGCATAAAATATTTAAATAAACCTCATTAGTGATTGCGCGAAGATCTCAAGCCCGGCCAGCCCGCAGCTTATCTTCACCACACTATATGTAGGTACTTGTAGAGAGTTCTAAGGTTAATTAACGTAGTGTAGCGCGTCGCATACGCAGCGAGAGCGTCGCGAATGCGCCGGCGCGGTGCAACCTTGACATTGCCTAGCTAAAGCGCAGCGGCGCGCGCATGTTAACACATACATACCCACTACATTCACAGCGATCATAGATAAATAATAGAGCACCGCATGCGTAGTGTATTCAACAATAACTATACACTGTAACTATACCTTGGTATTCGATAGGTGTTACATTTCTCGCATGGATCGGATCTTTCCTGTAATAATCCTTATAAGGAAAAATAGATTGCATGTGACTAATTAGCTCTGCGTTCATTTAGGACTCATCATTTGTTATTATAGTAGTCTTGAGACAAACAGAGCTTCAAAAGTAGGTAGATATTAAAGATCATAGACATGTTTATTTATGCAGACAACCAAACATCAGAAACTAGTCACGGAAGACTCAACAGCACTAGCTGCACATCACGACGACTGTTTGATCCACTCGGCTACCGTGTCCATTTATAGCCGTATATGTTGTAGGCTGTTATCATATGAAGTTTTATAGTAAGAGGACCTTCTGTGCTTATCGCATTGTTAGCAGCGCAGTGGCCAGGGTGGAAGGCGGTCAGTGCGCCCGGGCACCGGGCAGTTCAAGTACACGGTCACTATACCTACCCGAGTTTTTATTGTGTGCCCAAGTTACGCAACCGGACGTAAGGCCACCGACCCTGCTGGTTTTACGACAACCTAGCGTAATTTTGACAAATATTATTATTGCAACATTACATAAATATAAATAACGTTTGTAAATACGTCTACAACAAATTTAATACTTCTTAATGAATACAGGTAAACAAAATTAACCTGAATGGTTAACTAATAAAAAGGGCGCCGTTATTGCCTGTTAGCTATGTACATATATATATTGTATATATAAATAAATACCTATATCCCTTGGTCCCGGTATCACGCGTGAACGGATAGATCAATTTCGCTAATTATTTTTGTGTTGAGTTTGTTACTATCAGGAGAAGGTTCAATGAAAGACAATAAAATCAACAAAGTTGCGTATGCTATAGTTACCCTTAATAATGTAACATTATGGCGTTTGATAAAGCTGACAGTCGAATTTAATATTCACAGTTAAGACATGACAACGTCTTAGGGATCAGCTGACGCTACTATACGTAATGTAAGTCGCTGGCGAGACAAATTACCGATACAGAGTTCAGAGAAGTAGGAAGAGTGAGGTCTTTGTTCAGCAGTGGGTAAAGAGGCAGAACACACTGTAACCTTCCTGAACCTGTTTTCTTCTTTGCCTGTTTACTATACAGGTGTACAGCCTTCCCGTGCTTTATATCGATCTATACAGAACTGTGAAATTGTTTACCTTTGCAAATGTCATACTGAAAGTCACAATCACACAATTACACTACTACTAAATAAAGGCGTAAGTTTATGAGTGTGTTTGTATGTTTGTTACCTCTTCACGCCCAAACGGCTGGACCGATTTTGCTAAAATTTGGTATGGAGGTAGCTGACACATTGGATTAACACGTAGGCTTCTTTTTATCCCGAAAAAATGTAGCCGGTAAGACCGCGGGGAACAAATCGAGATTCACGTTTTTCACGCAGTACACTGCGAGTCTGTGCGTGTTCTCAAAATAGCCTTTTCTATTTTACTCCCAAATATTAAATATTAAACGCATCTGTCAATACACGTCACGAAGATGTGAGTACAAGACTAGCACTGCAGCAAACTTAATCGGATTACACTTGTACTTGACATAGGTGCGACTAAAACAATGACAGGTGCGTATAGGCCCTGAACGTCGTTAGTCGGCCAAGGTCACGACTCACGTACTACCCGTGTGCAGGGAGGGAGGCAGTAGACAGCCGCACTCGGGTGAAGAACGTGTCTTACTAGCCGCTCTAAATAATACTTGAAGACACTGCTAAGATTAGGCTAGGATATTATTGCTGTGAAGTTCCTCTTCCTTGTCATTTCGTCTATAGATAATATATTTATACAATGTATGTCTTATATACTTATATATACAAAAATAAGGAAAATGTACAAAAGATCGAGTGTATTTTCGTAACATGTATGTGGAAACGTATTGAACATCAATAATTGTAGCCGCCTTCACCAGTTCTCCGTTTAATTAGGTAGATATATATTGTTTCTTATCTTCGGCCCTCAGAATTTTAATCTGTTGCACGTGCATGATATTTTTTTTTGCGAAATTTTGTGGTTACACTGTTATTAATTTTTAAAGTATCAAAAATAGTTAAATGTGATTTAATGTTCAAACCGCTGACCCTAAAAAACAATTAAAATAATTTTTGAATTAAAATAGGTTAACGAATAGTAGTTAATATTCTAGCATTTTAGATTATTGGCCTACGTATACCTACGTAAAATACATATACTTCGAAGACTAAGATTGGCTACTTACATGAAATGATTTGTTGACCACGGGCGTAGTAGTTAATCGCGTAGGTACACATGTAGCGAAACAATTCCAAACCAAGCATGTGGAGGTCTGGAGGAACAGTTTAGGGCTTGGCCTAGCTCGCGTCCATTATTTTAGAGTATTTTGGTACAGACACTAAGCTCAGGCTGGTTATATAGAGACAAATCTACCTTTAACTTGTACCAATTACCTCAGATTAAACGTTTTTGGCTGCCGATACGAATGTAATAAGTCAATTAGTTTCGCCATAGTCTTGTGAGTCTTGTCTAGACTTCGAAGGACGAGCAGATAATGTAAATATAATATTAGATACCTATACAGCTATTTATTTTTTATTCGTCGGAATGTTTCTTCTATTTCTGCTAAAACCTGTGTCATAACTCCAGAAATTCTATTTTTGCGTAACCTATCGTGTAACATGAAGTTGGTTACTATGCTCTTATTTACAAATTAGTTGCGAGCGGCTTTTCCCGTCACAACAATGGACGCAATCACAGAATTACGTCAGCCTGTATCAAAAACATAACTTAAATCACAGCCAAAAGTCATTAAAAAGTTCTGTATTCAGCTCACACGATAAGGAAATTTGGTTGTTTGGTTTGATTTTACATTTATAATTTTAGGCCAAACAATCAACTTAGGTTACAGATAACATATTACTTAAACTAAATTAAATATCCTGTGCATATTTTCACCGCTGGGATAATATGACAGACAGACAGTCAAACACAAAACGTTCGGTTAATTACTGTACGGTTCGTCCGGTACACTAAAAACAAAAGGAATTTTCGCCCCGAAGCGAAGTAAACACGAAATACGGTATTTTCAGTTTCAAACACGTGTTCGCGAAATTTGCGTCAAAGCGAAACGAGTCCCAATAGTCTGTTGACAAGCCCTCTTGACTCTGGACTGAGTGGGTGAACGAGGTGATAGTAAATGTGTTTCGTGCTGGAGCTAACTCGAAACTTTGATCTGTTACCTTGTGTCAGATTGTATGTCTGTAACTAGGAGATCACGATAAATAGTCATTGAATATTTTTTATAAAAAATATGTCGTACGTAAAATGTTGTCTTTAAATACGAGGTACATATATTGAAACATACAATCCTATACAGTAAACTAATTATATTGCAATAAAAGGGTATTTATTTCTTTGTTTTCTCGTTGGGAATGGTATCCATAAGATACATAAGTTAACAGAATGTGGCTGCTAGTCGCTCGAAGGTCTATGTAAAGCGCCAAGAATTGTACGCGCACATGTCTCGAGAGGAAGGAGGCAGCGTTTGTTCTGTATTCTGAGGAGGCAGCACTTCCAGCTTGTAGTACGTCGAGCATGAGTCATTACTAATAGGTTTTGAGTCCCTGTATGTGCATATGACGACTGGTTACAGCAAGAAAAAGAAAGGTGTATTTATCTGTTCCTACCCCTTGTTAGGCAAACTGTTTTAATGCTGTCTAGGCCCATTATGTTGTGCCTCCGTCACTATATTGTAGCGGAATAATCAAATTCACACGAAATACGCCGTGGTCGTATTCAGTATAAATCCAACATTTATTGTTTGTTACCATTCAGCAATAGTTATAGTTCGGAGTGGAGCCATGTAGAGCGGTAACTTGAGGTCGGGTGGTTGGAGCCGGTGAACACTGTGTACTGTACAATGTACTAGTACAAGTACATGCATGCTGAACGTCAGTAAACTCGGCGCATGGCGCGAGTATTATCGCTGACTCATTCGGCATTAGTTCCCGGTAGCTAGACACTGGCCGTGGCCGCACAATACTCAATGCTTTGAAATACTACCGCTTCAGTACCTACTCGCTCAAGTTAAACTTGTGAAAGCTGGGTGGAAACTACACCTGGTCAAAGGAACCATTGTGAGGGCATGACCTGTTACATCTAGATGTAGGTACCATACTATCTAGTATATAATACACCAAGATTTACAGGCTGATGTAATTAAAACTATCTGTGTCTGGGAATCTTAATGTGTTTTCGTATGGTACCACCCGAACTGAGTTTACTAACGAGCTTCAACGATTATTAGGTACCTAGTAGAAAACATGAGTATGACTTTAGTGGATGGCTAAACATGCCACAAGCACTTACAGTCACTCCACAATCTCGATTGTCTCCGGCTCCGCACATATCTCTACCGTGATGGAACATTGCATTTATAGATCTGTAACTAATTTTGATAATTACCACGGCACTTTTGGGGATTTATGGTATACCTACACACTACTTAGTTGATACTTATTTATTATTTTAAGTACACTGATGTCTGAGGATCAAAACACCATTTTTTACAGCGCAATGCTGACATTGATAAAACCGTATAAATATTACGTTTCTGGCTAACAATGAAGCAATTACTATGGCCCCTAGTTAAGTTCCAACCTACGCCGGTCGGCCACGCTGTTACGTGAGATAATCGCTACCTATTCTAAGTATATTTTTATGCCAACCGGAGAGTTAAATATCCCACATCGCGTAGATAATTATATGTAATTACTAATTAGTATGCAAGTCCCTCCAACGTACCTACGCTTGTTATTGTCGTCTGTCTGTCTCGCAGCGGGACGATATCCTAGTCTGTTGCGTTATAACCGACCCTACGAACTCAGATCTCGCGCAGCTTATAAAAACCAAATAGTTCAGTAGTACCTACATTAAACAGCTTTATTTCACAGCTGACTACATAATTATGTTCTTCTTCTTATCGTATGGTTAATGAACAACCTGGTGTCAGAGTTTAAACCGCCTGTAGGCCTCTGACATGGCTTTACACACCGTTGAAAAATCTCTCAGGTGTGCCGGTTTCCTCACGATGTTTTCCTTCACCGTTTTTAGCAACTGATAACTAATTTTTAGTACGCACATGAATTCGAAAAGACATTGGTGCGTGCCGGGATTTTAACTTGCGACCTTTGACTTGGCAATCCAACGGTCATACCACTCGGCTATCAGTGCTGTTATATGTATAATTATGTTAGTAAGTATGTTATATTTGTTATTACCCACTGATGTAAATAATTATATCGATCTCGAGGAGTGTGCGTGCAGTGTGGTGAGCGGTGCGGCTGTAGGCAGCGCGGGCGGCGGCGGCGACGCGGGGCGGCGGCTGCGTGATATGCGGAAGAGGCGCGACCTTGCCGCGACGCGCCCGCGCCCGCACGTCAGCTCACCCCGCAGCCCGCACCGCGGCCGGCGCCCGCGCATATCATGCGGCTCGAGTGGTCACTGTTACGTGTTTACACCACGCGAGATTCTCTAATGTCAACATTAATAACACATAGCACATACCTATTTATGAATGGTATGTTTATCTCATTGAACTGAAACTTAGTTGCTCTAAGATCATGACCACAGATTTGCCGCGGCTCAGTACCTAGAACGGTTTAACTAGGTAGGCACTGTGTGTCTGTGTGGGAATTTACAAGTCATGTGATCTTTCCTGATCTTGCCTTGTCTCAATAGGTATGGAATATGTTTGCAGGTCATTGATAGAGCACTTCTTGCGCAATTTTCGTTAGACGCGGTGTGCTATTGATTATTAAAAGAAGTTGTAAGTGTGCCACCAATGCACAGCATAATGTGGTCCTATTCAATTGGATACACAACGTGTTCTGGCGCATGACAATACATATGTTTTGCAAAAATAGAACTAAAACGGATGATAGGTTATGTATTTGTGGACTTAACAAACCCTCCCCTCAGAATACAGAACAAACCAGAAGCCGTGAACGCACACAAAAATGACACCACACCAACTACGCTGAAGGAGCGTATTTGAACGATTTGACATTTAGTTCACAAAGATCGCGCGCATCGCTGGCACGTTTCACACGCCGCACATTTAATTCAATTATGCCGAGCTGCGTAATGCTAATGTGCAAAACTGTGGACGGAATTATACAAAAATATGTTAGGATTATATTTAATTTGTACATTTCACATAAATATGTCATTTTATTTAAATATTGAATTTTAATTGTTGTGATTGTCAAATCAAACCAAGCGTCCATTTTGTCTGTGTTGCAAGTATTTGGTTGAGATTTTTCACACAAATGTCTAAAAGTTGAACGAACTATGTTTTTGTGTGCGTTAGGTGTTGAGTTTGATTACCAGTTCGAGCAGTGTCATTGGGTAGCAATACGGAGTCTAGATTTGTCAATGCCAATAGGCTCGCCCCCTATTACACGACTGCACTTCGTGTATGTATTAAGCTATTAATATTATTTAATATATTGGCCTCACCTACATTTGTTTGTCCTATTGGTCCCAGGACCTATAACATAAATTACGAAAAGAGGGTATACTATATACCTAATGCCTTTTAGAAATACAGTTTATAAGAATACCCATTCGAGAAAAATACAGGCGTAATGTCATATCATGTTTATTGGTAGAATTAATAACTATTACATTATAATATATCTTTTTTAAATTAAATATATATATAACCTCAATCATAAAAATAATAACAATACCCAAAACATCGTCATTTACCCCAGAAGTAGTAACTGCCACTCCTAACCTAGCGACATTAAGCGGGTGTAAAGTGGCTGCGGGGGGGAGCGTACGTTATGTTGATGGACACAGTGCACGTAAAGGTAAAATGGCTGAACGCAGGGCCTGTGCCCTTCCCGACTACCAGCCAGCCCTAAAGGGGACGACGGTGATTGAGGTCCGTAAAGAGGAATAAGCTCTATGGTATAGTACTAGGCAGCCGTGAAGTTTGGTGCCGTTCTATGAATGGCGTTCAGCAAAGTTCTGTGTGATTATTTATAAAATATGTAAAATTTTGTTAGTTTGTATTTCACAGCGCACTCATTTGTTAACCACACAAGACCAAAATTTGTAATTCTACATGTGTTTGACAAATAAACGATTTCTGATTTCTGCTACGCACAAAAAAAAGAATAAGCACAATTTTAAATTATCCATTTTGAATTAATGTTGTAAACTAAATTCAGTAATGACCCTCATTAATAATTTAAATACCTACTATTAATGCATCGTTTTATACCTCATTACAGACCAGGGATTATTATATAGCTAGCTAGCAAGAACATAATCCGGACCATTGAAATAGCTACAATATAATATCATTCCAATGGGATGAATTTTCTATACGGGGTGAATACATCGCACACAGCGACACGACTGATGTTTAATTAGGTACTATCACTGATACTGAGTGTCAAGCCCGAACGCTGCGGTGGCGTGAGGGTTACCTACGTAACAGATGTACATAGGTAAACAATTGGCTTAATGCACAATTAAGGTGCTTTTCAATTTTGAACAATATACTGTTCTTGTATTATGCACATACAAATCTACGAGTCTTTTGTCGTTATTTAAACACATCGTTCACTGTCTGAGTAGCTTCTTTATAGTAGTTATTTTTTGTATTGTGTTTAATTGTATAAATGTATATGATGTACACCACCATCTGCCCGATATTTATTCCTGTCTAGTTTTCCATTAATGGTTGTCTGGAAGAAATTGCTTTTAGTAATAAGACCGCCACTTGCACTGTTATCTAGTTTTAAGGTTATACTGTATTATTCGTTTCTTGGTGTGCAATAAAGTATATTCTATCTATCTATCTTCTAAAAGAAAACCTTAATTTCATTCTCCGCCGGACAAGGGCAACTAATTTAAGACCCCAGGCTCAACGTCCCGCACATATTATATATCAAGCGGTCACATAATAATAAAAGCGTGTACATATACAAGTGCTTAGTTACTATAAAATCTGTCGAAGGTGAAGTGTGCAAACCTTTGAACCTTGTCCACTTACACATGAATTCTGTTCTCTTAATCAATCGCCGCCCGGGAGGCCTTTTGTCGAGTATATTGAAGCCTGTATGTAAGTAGAGTGGGCCCCGCGGCGGCCGCGCTCCGCTGCCGCGCCGTAAGAAAACTTTCACACCTAAGTTGTCTTGGTAGCTCACTTTCTTTGTCCGTGGTGCGAGAGCGGGGCGGGGCGCGCGGTGGGCGGCTGCCGACCAGGCACGCCCACGGCCCCCTCCTCTCACTAATACTAGTCTAATGTTTTAATCGCCGAATACAAATATTAGAATGGTAATCATACATCACATGTATGTGTAGATCACAAGGCGACTTGGACGCCGCACCGCGTGACCTCAGACTAGGAGATACGAGCTGGCTGACACATTCATTCTCTTTAAAATAGCCTAAAAGGTTCCGTAGTGACCTGCTGCTAATTACATTTAGTGCAACTTTGCACATCATGGAACGAAATAATATATTCAGTAATGAGTTAAACAAAAAAAAAAAGAATGTTGAATCAAGTGTGACACTTGATTTAACATTAAATACTACTGAAAAGACTGAAGTAATTAATAAGTATTTAGAACCAAAAAAGCTTAAAGTGATAGCAAACTTAAAGTATACAAATGTAGGTATATTTTGGGTGATTATATTATATTCAATTATAAGTAAATGGCTGACGTAACGTAGGTATTATTTATAATGAAAACGCAAATATTTTGTGTCGAACGTAGCCCGTAGCCATTGTTAAGACGCGCGACGCTGCGTAGCTCCGCTCGTAGGCGTCCGCTACACGAGGTCACTTTGTTCCGAAGAAAGCGTAATAATTGTTATGATTAAGAGGAAAAAGGTTTGTTCATGTAATCACCGTCACGGGCCTAAAGTCACAACAGAAAACATACAAATGTAGTTGTGAAGAAGAATTTAATATTACGTGTCCTTATTATAGAGATTGAGTCCTGTGTAGATTGTTCTAAATTGATAGATTAAATTCGGCTATAATCCATAAGAAATAATTATATAGCATAAAAAATAATATCTAAGTATTCAAGTGTAGCTAAATCGGGAACAAGTCTAAGTTCTAAATCGTAAACTTAGACTAAGAACTTAGGCTGTGAGACAGTTCCAAATGAGTCCGTGGTAGTGGAAACTAATTCTCGAATATAAATAATTAAATTCCAGTAATTAACATGAACCGATTAATCAATTATATACATAAATTACCTTCATAAAACTTCTAACATACGTAATTATTCTCGTAATACTCGTAAAGTCACGAGTTTACATTAATAAGGCCATTCGAAGGCTTTGCCAACAATATCAATTTAGCAAATTTTTGGAATAATACCAATTAATTAACAAGGAGTTTAGGGCTTGTGCGTGTATCGTTTAATATCAAAATAAATCATTTTCTTATGCCTATAAATAAATCGATATGCACAACATCAACCATGGTTCTGTAAAGTGACGGATTACGGACGCCATTCCATTCAAGAGGTGATGAGCTTATGGAAGGCTCGGTCAATGACAGTAGGCTTCAGTCACCACCTATTCCATGAGAGTAAATAAAATAAAAACTACGTCCGTAAGTCATGGATATTAACATGTGTGTTATATTTAAAGTTGTTAATTAATTCGTCGAGTTCATATCATTATGCGAGTGCCAGAATTTAGTTTTTATTCTACCCGCTTCAAATATCGGCGCGTCACACGTTGCATCCTGCTTCGAAAGATGGCGCTGTATTCTTCTTTTAAATTGAGCTATGGTTTGGTAGCACATAGTCAGATAGGCTGTTTGAGTAAATGTTGCATTAAGAAGATTCATCTGTGATTCGGTGTAACAGATATATAGTTGTTGAGAAATGATGAAATGAAAATTATATGAAAAAAAGTGTTTATTAAGTGACAAAAACCGTGTCCATCATTTTTCAAATTTCCTTTATCAATTTAGATTCAAGCTTAGCATGGGCAACATGCTAAAATGGCACCAAAAGTCATAAAAACCGTATACAATAGTTTTTACTACTGCTAAACTGTATAACAGTTTGTTGGCAGATGTAGCTCCCTTACTTAGCTTATTTAATCTAATTGGTACACTTTTTCACCTATTGATTAAAATTAAAAACAGTATTTATATGTTTTACATATATATATTGCGTAACTATATACCATACATATTTATTTTACAATTTCACATACTTATTCTAGAATGAGATTTTTGCGAAAATTAACAAGAAGGTACTTCGTTATTTTATTTTTAAAACATTTACTTTCTATATCAAAAGATCTTCTATATCATATAAAAATTGTTGGAACTAAATAATTTTTACGTCTTTGTCCATAGTAAGTAGTTGTTATAAGTAGGCAGTTCAAATTTCTCGATGTTTCTATTTCTCTGCGGCCTTACATGTGCCGACTTGATCTTAAACTCATCATTATAGTACTGTTCCAGTGCTACTAGTAGTACTGCCTTTTCATGGACTGGTAGCATCTTACATTCTAAAAATAGTTGTTCGTAGTTACTAGATTTACAACGAGTTTTTGTATTTTTATCTACTAAAAGTTTCATAAACCTGCTTTGTAATAACTTTATTTTATCTAAATAGGATTTAAATGTATTACCGTAGCCAGCCAGCCCATAAGAAAGCAGTGAATCCACTAGCGCATAGTATATCGTATACAAGGTGGCCCTATCCAGAACAAACCTAAGGTGGTGGAAGTTCACACTGCACTGCAGCACTGACCACAGTTTGTCACATAGGTGTGTTATGTGTGGTTTCCACGAGAAGCTGTTATGTATAACTAAACCCAGATACCTGTACTCCTCCACCACCTCTATATTTCCACACGCACACAATGATGTTTCATTACTAGCAGACACTCACAATTGTGACCCACTATGTGCGGCTGACGTTCAATATTTTTAAGATACGGTGATCGTATATACATACGTTTTGTTTCAAGATCCCGTTATCATGGGCCCATTTAATTATATTAAGATCTTCCTGAATGTTAATTTCAATTACATTTAAATCTTTATCTGCGTATCACCGATAGTTATGTACGTATAACGAGAGTTATGTACCACATTGCACATGCTGTTTACATGCATGATGTATACGACGGGACCAAACACAGAACCGGTTGGCCCACCACATGTGACTTGTTTGGGATCGCCAACGACGCCGTCGACCATGGTCTGCAAAGTCCGATCTGCGAGGTAGGCGCGGAATCACCTGTTCAGTGGTCCCGCGACTCTACACTCCTCCATGGCTTAAAGCAGCTGGTGGTGTTCCAAGGTGTCAAATGCTTTTTTGAAATCAATGTAGACCACCACCTGCTTCCGCTGATCCAGACACTGATTGACTTCGTCTGTAAACTGCGCCAAGGCCGTTGCCGTGCTCCGTCCTTGCCTAAAGCCATTGTGCATTTGTCAGCATATTGTGATTGTCCAGGAAAGTACTCAACTGATTCACAATAGCTTTTTCGACTATTTTATTTATTGCAGACAAAATGGCTATAGGCCGGTAATTTAAGTAATCAGTGTGCACGCATGTAGTAACGTACATTTTGCATACCACATATGTAATACATACATAACTAATTATAGACTGCTAAAATCGGACCCTTCTTTTTCTGGCCTTGCCGTAGTCGAGTAAAAAGAAACGGAAATTAGAAAATTGCTACGTAATGATCAAATACAATGTCATGCCCAACAGGATCCAGAATAGTGAATAGAATCGGATTGTTTTAATCAATAATCATATTATCGGCATCTGGAACCTCTGTTGCTATCACCTGGAAAGCTCTGTAGTTTGGAGAGGACGAGGTTAACAAGCAGACAGAGAGTAGTTTAGAAATAGTTTCTATAACAAGACTGACTTGGAGCAAACACCTTTTATTTAAAGGCCAAGTCAAAGGTCGCAAGTTCAAACCCCGGCACGCACCAATGTCTTTTCGAATTCATGTGCGTACTATAAATTAGTTATCAGTTGCTAAAAACGGTGAAGGAAAACATCGTGAGGAAACCGGCACACCTGAGAGATTTTTCAACGGTGTGTAAAGCCATGTCAGACGCCTACAGGCGGTTTAAACTCTGACATCAGGTTGTTCATCAACCATACGATAAGAAGAAGATTTAAAGTTAAGTAAAGTATTCCGTAAGCAAAAGATGTACATATATGTAACGATCACAAATCGAGCGTTAGGCGTCTACGTTTTTTTATAGCGGAAAATTACTTTTTTAAATGTTTATTATAAAACAAAAACAAGTATACCTACCGCTGACCCAATATAATGACACATGGAGGAAATATTTAAAGAAGTATTTAAACATGCATATTTAATCATTATACTTTTAAATGAAGATTAATTCAAGCGATGGAGTCGGTTAGAGAACAAGATCAATTTTGACTACATATCCTACTGAATCTGAAATGTTCGAATATCATGTAATCCGTGTGTAGAGTCTCTCTCCCCCATCCGGTTGACAACAGGGCTCTCTAATGCAATGATTTGCTATATATTATAATAACTATTAGTAGCACGCCACGAAGTCAAGCGTTCGAGGAACGTACAATTCTAAGGAACTACAAAGAACTAATTAACAGGGTTTCATATCGAGCGTTTTATTTTGAACAGGGTGAAAGTGTTGAGACTTGCCTAGAGGGCGCTAGTCGTTGCAGTGCTGGCAGCGCGGCTCGCACCGCTGCGGCTTCAACCCCGAGAGCGATCGATGTCGGATGTTAGTTCGTTCAATAACACTAATTAATTTAACAAAACAACAAATAACACCCCTTGCTTTAAAACTAGCTGTGGTTATCGGGGCCCGCACACGACTCGTTTTTATTACTCTTTGCCTGGCTACGCATAATTTTGCCAAGATTCAGAGGTTTGACGTAGTTTGTTTTATTTATATTGTTTCTGACTTTAATTAATACGGAATACGACAAAACGAGTATTTTTGTGGGATCTCCTGGTGTGTTTTAAATAAATTATTTGAATTCCTATTGATAATACTCATATAGTGCTACGCCTTTCTTGGAAGCACTACAAATACAGTCTAGATAATGTTGGAAACGCACCCACTAATACTCAGTCAATATAAATATCCACGTATAATATTAACTGCGTTTCATCAAAATTTGAAATTCAAGATGAACCGAGAATATACCAAATACTAGAATGCAGCAACAAATCAAATATGATCTGAAAACGGCGAAATCATGAGTTTGTGTGATTGAATCAGCGTGCAGCGTCTGTAAGACATACTAACATGTAGGTACATAGCTAGTGTTTGCAAGTATTTGAATGCGGACTATGAAGTACTTGCCGCGCCGGAAACGAATAAAGTGCGTAATCGCATAAAACTCCCATGTGTATGTATTGCATAAGAAACGTGAAATAGCATAACCGCGTTTAATAAGTAATGAGGGCCCATTGCCGCGCGCGCCGCGGGCCATTGTTAGTGGCCAATAAACACATAACACGGGCGGCGCGCGGCGGGCCGCACCTGGTGTTGTTTTAACACTCACAGATTACAAGCCCTTATCGACGGCAGTGCAGCCCGGAGCCCCTGCCAACAGAGAGGAAACAAGGCGGTACCTACCAATAGGCTGTAGCAACACCATGAGCTGCGTTTATACGACCGAACCACAGAAAAGAGAAAACTACCAGAGAAACACAACATCTCTAAATTAGATTTGGTGGAGCATTTATTATTGTTATTAATTATTCCGAAATTATGTCACACATAAGTGAGTTAGGTATGCAACTATGCACCTCTTGACAGGTTTGCATGCCTGGGGGATATGGGTCAGCAACTCAGCACTCAGCTGTGAAGGAACCACTATTTGTTGCAGTGCTATAGATCTACTGCCACATGTCGATGTCGCCGGCCCGAGGATTGGCATGGCGCGCGCTCCCGATTTACATTGCCTTTGATCTTTTTAGATACTTGTGATCACTTCCCGGTAACAATGTTCTAACTAAACTAATTGATCAGGATCGAATGTATCTTAGTCGATTATTGTGGATGATACGCTATAGTGCCATCAGAATTGGTTTCGTTCGTATGATCCTCGATCGTATGTCCGACGTGTTTCACATACTGCAGTACTATTCCAATATCATTTACGTCAAAACTTGATTATATTATTATTATTATTATATTTTGAATGGTGATTTTAACTTGATTGAGTGTTAGTGATGGTTATAAGCATATTGTGAATTATATTAACTTAATTGTATTTCGTCGTTATTGTCTGTAGTGCATTTTTCGTCATAAGATGACTTGCCATTCTAGAGACGAAACCGCACTGAATTCTTTCTCCGTCTTACCACGCGCATTGATAGGAATACAACTATACATCTATCAATGTGAGGGATGTGCCAATTGGGTCGAATTGCCTTATTGGCAAAGTCTATTATCATATAAATGACAAAAGACCGCCACCACTAACATAAGTGTCGGGGTCGACCTATTTACACAATGAAGATGTCGTCGGCTTTATTATGTGCAGTCGGCTGCTAAGGAAGTCAGCGGTGCACTATGCAGGCCGCAGAATGTATTGCCGACGGACTTTGCACCCGCAACTACTCACACTCACAATGGACTGACCATCTCAACACTGGTCAGTGGCCACGTATCCCTTACCAAGTGCTCTTTGTGCCTGCCTATACTACATCCATTTCTTTAAAACAAACACATACGGGTGGACACGCACCTCAACATCACATAACAATATCGTAAGTGTATAGTACATCCACATTTGATTAGGTATGTTATTTATATATTTAATTAAATTACAACGGCATGAACCAATTACAGTAATTTAAGATGTTACAAAATACACACAAAATATATAATAATAATATATGTTATAATGACGAGCCTTTTGCCATTAACCAGGCGCAAATTCAGACTCTGTGCTGCTACTGAGAATTACTTAATGGAAAAAAGCCCAGTAACACTTTGCCCGACCCGGTATTCGAACCCAGGAGCTCATGCTCGGCCACGAGACCAACGAGGCAGTCAACACCAAAAAATGAGTTAGTAAATCATACTTTTGTAAAAAAAAAATAGAAACGTATTAATTAAAATACCAATTAAAAGTTACGATTGTTTAATTATTAGCAATGTTACTAAGTTTTCGGCAGGTTATTTTTGTTTTAATTGCCCGTATTGTATTTGGTAATAAAATTGAATTTGAAATAAAAATAAAGGGTTGATTATGGGTGGGCAGGGATGTGGGTCCCCCTGACCCCCTAACGACTTCTGCGCTCAGGTGGCGGCTGGCGCACACAATAGTCGACACCATAGCGTGGCGCGTTCGTTTCAATGTTGCTATTAGTATCGAAGGACCTCAACAATGCGACCCCTACCGGCTTCCCTTTCAAAACATGGCAATTAGGGCTTACAATCTTGGGCTTATTCTTATTTATAATTTAGAGAATCATTATTTGCATAGGTAAGGTATATTACGTTCTTAAGTACTTAATATTCGAAAGAAAACTAAAAGCTTGTAAACTAGCTATATCATTATATAATATTATATAACTAGATTTGTAACCATTAGTTTTAAATTACTGTACAGTTCAATAAATAATTGATTCCCATGACGAGACTAGCACATCACACATCACATCATTCCGGGTATCTGTGTGTAGAACTAGGAGGTGATGCTTCTCCAGGTCCTACAACACACAACAACCTGGGATGATGAACACAATCCAGGTATAAATTTAATCAAATATGAATAAGGGGGAATATGTTATGCCTAGCATACCGGCGTGGTGGAGAGGACTGCGTCGGGACACTCGTATCTTTCCATTTTCCGCGACGTATTGGATTTCGTTAATTAAATGCGCAATGACAACGCCGTCATACATTTGAACAGACGGTCATCAGCATGGCTTGTTTGTGTTTCTCATACACAATAACAATGCAAGGCTGTTGAATAAACCTGCCTTTACCCAAAACTGATTTCAAATGTTCATTGTAAAAAATTATGACGATTAAGTGGCGTTGTAATTCGTCACTGACCCACTGTAGGTCTGAATCTATTGCGTGAGGTAGTGCAACGCATTTCCACGCACCAGACAGTCTTGGAAAGGATGGAACACGGAAAGTCGTTTAGCCGGTAAAAGTCCGGCACTATCCTTTCGCTTGCCGGGTAAGTATCCATGAGAATTCTATAGTAGTAGTACCCTAAAATACTCATAGGGCAGTTCAAAATAAAAGCAGAGTGAGTATAGTATTGTGGAATGAGATATCATAGGATGATTTTGCAGTTAAATAATAAAGTTTATTCGCAGTAAAAAACTAATACATTTAGTTTTCCACCGTTTACATAATAGGTATAAGTAATAGATAAACTAAAGCAAGTGGAAAAGATCACCTGTATCCTGTACTAATTAAAAACTGTATCACAGGGTACAGGGTCTTCTGTCGATGTATGAACTCTTTAAGTAATTTTATATTCAACGGTCAGGCAGAAATACATAATGGTGATAATTTAAGGAAGAAAGGAACGGTTATAATATATTGATCGTAAGTTTAAACATTAAAATTAAGGAAGCAAATGAAACTATATCAAGAAGTGGGTGTGTTGTGGGTGAGTGTGAGTAGTGTATGTGCAGTGTGTGTGTATGTGTGTAGTAAGGGTATATTTATGAGTGGAGTTTCTCAGTATGTGGGTCTGGCATGGGTAGAGAAGCAGTCATAACCATTCAGCACATATGTTTAACGCTAATCTGATCAGGCGTTTGCAGTTGGAAGAAGAAGCTGGATATATATTACTGCATTTACATGCCGCGTTACAAACGGGGTCCGAGCACGACAAAGTGCCGACTAGCAAGTGCAGTCCTATGACGTACTGCAGGGCATACATGCTGTTTTCGCCGTTACCCTGAACGAGCCCTAAATATATATATTTTAATTTATATAATACCATTATTTAATTATTTTACTAATCAAGCATTGCCTTCTAATGTTTAGTTGAACACGTACTAAGTTAAGTAAGGAACCAGTGTTTGAAAACATTCATATTGTTTGTTCATGTGTTTTTTTATAGTAATTGATTATATTCCGCCTTGAAGTGATTCACTTCGACCGATTAGAGCGCACCACACACCCTGCAAGAAGAGTTAAGTTGCATACTATTAGAGCTGCCTTATCACATATCGTAGACCTTATAATTGACTTAACACAAGCAGAATTATTAACACATTGGAGTGCTTATAATTTTGTGATCTATATCTAGATAAGTGTTGGACCTACATAGGTCTATAGGTACTTAAATCTGCCAAGAGATCGCGTTTCTCGCAGACTCAAAAAAAACCTCAATTATTCATTATACTACCAAAACAGTCTCTAGAAATATCCAGAGGCTGTCATTGTCCTATATATGTAGATACAAACATTGTTGTTACACATTTAAAGTAAACAAAATAGTAGGTAAGATGGACTTTAAATATATTCATGCATATTATGTGTCCGCAGGCATGCCTGTAGTACTCGAAAGTGTAGGCTTGTTTTAACTTTAACTGTGTTATATCGCTGTTTTGTAGCGTAGCATTGTTTCAAAGTATTAGTATAGTAGACGAGGTGGGAAAATCAAGTGGTCGGTAACGTTACCACACATGTGAGAGTGTTGCTTAAATGAAACGTAAACACGACGACATGTTATAATTCAGAAGGCAAGGAGATTATTCTAATATGTTTTCTTCGTTTCTCCCGATCCCAGTGTTCACTGACAGTGTGCACATAACGTGACAACTTGCGCGCGCGCACCCTACTAATGGACTAAGTAAAAAGATTCAGAACATCCTAGACGTTTCTGCAATAGGCAAATTTTTGTTGTTGAATAGGAAACATTTTTTTTTAAGTAGAACGCGGCCGGATCGGTCGATTTTTTCAAGATTGTTGTTTGTCTTTTAAGAACAAGGATATTATTAGCCAGTAGGTAACTTTAGCTATTACCACTTTATTACTAGCTTTAGCATTCCATGGTCCAGGTTATAACCTGTAAAGTATATAAAGTCGTACTAAATAAATAATGTATTATTTTAGGGTTTAGTTAGTTCAGTAAGTGTACGTTCATACATCTTTCATGGCTTGTTAATGTAATCATTAATATATTATTTGCATTGTGTTATTCTTAAACCCAAATCATTACGTTTTTAAATTGTTAGTATAGTAATATCAGATTAGATTAAGTGCATATTGAGCATTATGGATCTTTTAAATCAACGGAATCAAAATTAATAAGCATACGAAAGGGTATTTCAAAATTGCACTCGATGTGGCTTCAGCTTCAAATAGATTTTTTGTATTCGGGGAAGGTCGGTCTGATTGGAGCGGGTTTAAGGATCAGATTCAAAACAAAAGCAATTTGACGGCTCGGTAATGTAACAGAAGTGCAACCGTTGATAGAATATAAGCTGGATATCCACGACACTTCGAAGAAACAGTCTATCATTCATATGAACACGCATCTGCATTCTGCATGTTTCCGATTTAGAATTAGTGTCCAAATTCCAATTAGTGTGAATTTACTGGTGTAGATTGTAAAGAACGCTTTGACGGATTAATGTTTTACGGATGTAAACCATGTTGGCGTGTCCGTAATATTCCAACTAGCACAATATTTTTAAATCCGATGTATCCGTGTACAGATTTCGTCATCGTAAACATGAATCATAGATACACCGTTAATATTATGGTAACTATTAGTTTGGTAGGTCTACGAGGTCTACGCTGTGCGTGTGTCTAACAATGTGCCCACCACTATTATCACACCAGTAATGTAGGTACACTTCTAGAAACTGCTGAGCCAAAAGTATCGGCGAGCAGTTTATATCTCATTAGTGATTGACGTGTTCGGTCGCAGTACCTTCGAAGGCCGCCTGCGTCACCGCGCCGCCGCCGCCGCCGTACCGGCTCAATTATGAGGCGACTGGCGAGGATTACTACCTCTCTATGGAAAACATATTTCCGATGAACTGTATCAGATCGCGAATAATACATAAATATCTGGACATTTATCACGCGCTATATTAGTCAGTGTAGTCTTCGATTATCTGAAAATGTTACTACCGTTATTATGATAGTTTATTAATTCAATAAGTCTTGGATACCTACCTGTTCAAGTTTAGCATAGCTAGCTAGCTAGCATATTATGAGTTCGGTAGGAACGTAAATCCGTCCCCTCGAAATTTTAGATTGGTACAGAGGTGCGCAATGCAAAGATATTCTCATTCATCATTTATCTACACCTACACTTGGTTACTCCTTACAAGTCGTCAAATAGTTAAAACAGCCCTCGCAGTGGGGTAATTGAAAATTACCTGCGAAATGATAAAAAATGCGAATCCGTCTTATAACAACATAAGCGGCACATACTATTAAAAGTAAGTGCGAGGCAACCCTTAGGTCCGTCCCCTCAGGCCGCCACATTTAGATCTAGATTTGAATAATAGCCGACTTAACAAAAGAGATTTCGTACTTATTAATTGTCGGCTGCCTGCGCAGTTTATCGCGTTAGGAATTAAGAAGCCTAACAAACAAAAGTTAAATATAAAAGTCGTCGCGCGGAGTTTCTGAGACAATTGTAGGTAACAGCTGTTCAATTAATTGTAATGTGAATACCAATTATTGTTTACGTTTGACGTTTTGTTTTTATTATTTTACAAAGCTATGTAAATAGATTAATTACATTTTTGTGGCATTGCGTGAAGTTACAGAATCTGTTATTAACTTATTTGTATACCACATGTCTATCCGTGGATATTGACGCGTTGAGTTGAAGTTTAATAACAGTTAAATTAATAAATGAATATTAATTAACCAGTTAGTTGCATAATTAAGACAGTAACTAAGTAGGTCTATCTATTTATTAATTTAAGTGACGTGATATTAATTAAGACTTGTCACTAGGTAGGTACTCACAACGGGGTTGTTTTCTTTCATGATTATCAAAACGAACTTCCGGAAAAACCTACATACATATTATTATAGATTAACGTTGGTATTTTTATGCAACTTCTTCAAAAGGTAGTTTGGTGAACTTTTTAACGAAGTGCGATAAGAATTTTTGATAAAGTACTAAGTAGGTAAGAAGTAAGTTTGTATTGTTCATTTTCTAATATTAAGCAGTAGTGCAAGTAAAAATATCGCGTGTGGGTGTACTCACGGATGCAGCTCATATTGCTGGTAGTGCTGCGCGGGCGGCTGCAGCTCGTGCAGCGGCAGGTAGAACTCGTGCACTCGCGCATATTCGCGCGCCATGCCGCGGCCCGCGTGACGCGCGACGCACGCGACCACACCGAGCGGCGATGGCACCCGACTGTAGAGAGCCGAGAGCCGACACTCCGACACTAACAAAACTAAACGCGCACCGTACGCGCCCAGAGACCACCCTCGGCAGAGGCTTTTCAGATACTCCGCGCAGATCGCACCGGTTACAACCCCTACACAATGTACTGTACAGTGTTCACACACCACACACACAGTACTGCTCTCCTCTCACATTGTAGCAACGAGCGACGACCACCGCTACGACCCAACCGAACTAACAATTTAATATTCTGATAAGGAAGTTATTCTCTTTCATTTGTTTAAGGAGACACCGCTAATAATTTTTTATTCAATTTAGAGTGAGGTGCCTATATTTTTGGACCCCGAAAAACCAAATAGGTAGGTAACTTATAGGTTTACAAAAATAATGTATGAATTCAAACGTAGTCCCCGTTCCGCCCACTGTAATACAACGCGTTACGCCCCGCCTCGTTCTAATAAGTTACTTATAAAATATAAAAAAAATAATCTAGCCAATCTAGTAGTCTAATTATTTCGCATACTATCCATAGTATATATACACATATATATTTTATTTTGTATAGTTCCTATCGAAAGCAGAGGTTGTGTCTACGAGGTAACGTAATAAAATTGTAAGTACTATGTATCTGTAGCAGCGCGCGGCGCGGGCCGAACAGATCCGCATCTGAGTCGAGGTACCACGGTGGCGGTTTGCGGGAACAATACCCGGTTGGCGAGTTGTACTGGCAGCGCCACGTCGCGCGCCGGGCCTCGCGGGGGTCGCCAGGTGTCGCCGCGCGCGGCGCTCCGACTTTACATAATGTAATATTATCGTTCTATATAACACTTTTACACCATTTCTTCTAGCGCTTAGTGGAGTCTATTTTTATTATTTTTGGTGCCATATGAATTGTTAATTTATTTTGCTATGTTTGTCGCATACGTTGCATAAATAGTGAAGCCGTAACTCGTCATCAAATCAAAATACCTTAATCGTTTAAAACTGCCACAATATAAGCACAAAACACTAATAAATACATAAAAAAGACTCGTTATTATAAGAGGCGCGCGCGAATTCACTGCCCACAAACGAGCAGGCAATATGCTGCACTCTAGCGCAATCTCTAACGGCTAAAAGTGCATCGCGATGACGCAGGCTTGCCCCTGAACCTGCCCTTCACCATCGACCGCCGCCTGCTTCGAATCAAAAATGATGGTTCGCACTCGCAGATTATCCAGCGCTCGTCGACAAAACAAACGATCCGGTGACTACTCCACCTAACAAGTAATGGATAGGTAGCATGGAGACGTGACGATCTCAAGACGTCAATAGCTAACTTACACGTGCCGCCGCTGCAACTAGTAAACATAACGTAATATTATGCAACTGAACAGAACGTACTGTTGTGTATGTACGACTGTACGTTGTATGTACATGTACTCGTACGTAGGTACGCAGGAATTACTGAGATCGCGTGATGACATTGTTTACAATATAATAAACTGAGCATCTCGCCGTCTTGTGATTTTTTCACTACTTTATGATTTTACAGGAATTGAGTTTCAGTCATCTAATCGGAATGAGCTAGTCAATAAGAAAGGCTTATGCCGTGGCAGAGTCAGCCAGAGCAGCACTAAAGCGGGCCTAGTAGAGGGCTGAGGCTAGATGGTTAATTGAGTATCGATACTTTTGATAGTTCATTGTAATGCACCCCGAATATGTATGTGTCCTTAGCTTATCTATGCTAGGGCAGTCTATTCAAGATATACGCTAATAGTTCAGGTGACAGCTCAACTTCTGAGTTGATGACTAACCATATGGGAAGCATATGGCTACATTTTTTAGTATGTTTTATATCAACAATAATGTTCACAAGCTACGTGAGGTCACTAGGGTGCACCTGATACAGGCTATCGACTACAATGATAGTGACTACAGTGTCTACTGACTACAATATACATTAATGAGCTGCAACTAGGCCCTTTGAGCCAAAATACATGTAAACCTTTCGCAGTGGCTAATTACTAAATATACAAAGCGTTTATGTTTTCGTTAGGATCGCGAACTGTTGTATGGGAACAAATAATGCGCCACCTTCAGCAAATATGAATAAAGATATCGCCAAAATATTGTAAAGGAACATTATGTCGTTTATAATTATGTAAATTACACTGTCTATTAACTGCCGACTGCTTCGCTGGTCAAGTGGTTGCTAAGCGCGCCTACTGAGTATAAGCCTAAGGTCCTGGGTTCGAATCCTGGGCTGGGAAAAGTGTAATTGGGTTTTTCCATTAGGTGATTCTCAATAGCAGCAAGGAGTCTGGATTAGTACCCGGTTAATGACAATATTACATTGGGTCCTAACATAGCTGATGAAATGTGGTTGTACTATATTATGTGCTCCTCTGCCTACCCCTTCGGGGAATACGGGTGTGATGTTATGTCTTGAGTGTGTAACTCAGATTAAGCTTTTGACTAGACAAAACTAGCTTACGCCTGCGACTTCCTTCTCGTTGGTTGGCTGAATATTTTCAGAAGGTAATGGCCCACATGAATGAGCCATTACCTTCTGAAAATATTCCATACCCACATGATGTGGGTATGGAAAATCTACCCACGGTGTACAGAAATAGCATATGGTGGGATTTGTAAAGGGATGCTTATACTTTACAATGAAATATATTTCCAAATTATAATCCAATGATATGTCAGTTTTGAAATAACATTGATTGCATCACTGTGGGTGATGGGAATTATGAGATAATGACCTATACGTATGAAATGTTTTTTTTTAATTTTATGATATTTACTGGTCTTCGTATTTTGTAATTAGGCCTGGTTGACCACAAAGATAACTATTTTGCCAGCTGGACTAATATTTAAAAACATATAAACAAGTGTGTGCTTGAGCCTATTACCATTAACCGGGCACAAATCCAGAACTCGTGATGGTGAAATGGAAAAACGCTATAACAATTTCTCCGACCCGGGAATCGAGCTCAACACTAAACCAACAAGGCAGTCAGAACAATATTTAATTGAGAGAAAATCGTAACTACAATTATTATATTTTTGGCCTTGTTGGGTTGTTTGTATGTTTAAACATAATTATAAAAAAGAGGGTTCAAGTAACTAATTATTGTAATTATTCAAGTAGCTAATTAATTATTTGTACGCAAACATTAGGTCAGAGATTTGGCCTGACTTGGCCTGCGAAAGTTACGTCAAAATCGGTCCAAGCGTCTATGAGCTAACCGGAAAGGCAAAAAAAATTTTTTTTGTTACCTGTATCGTATCATTATATGTATTATGCAGTTAGCAATAAGCATAATTATTTTTATATTACAAGAAGATACTTCAATTTTATATAGGTTTGGGTATAGATTTTCCTTACCAACAAAATTATTTGGGGAGTTATTAAATAATATTGCCACCGAAGCCCTTGTGTGTACCAGTTGTATCATTTCATATTTCCGGTGTCCAGAGGTCTCGGCGCACGGCTCGGGCGGCCTCTTTTGTGACAACAGATACTACCGCGACTGCTCGTAATCGATTCCATTATGGCTACGAATTGACTCCTACCTACTTATAAAACGTTCGAGAACTACATTTTTGCATCTCTCCCATGACTCAGAAATACATTTCGATTCAATTGGTTTACATATATTTAAATAAATAAAGTTGCTGACGCCTCTTCTTAAAAAAATCCAAAGAAACACTTATATTATCCTATTATATTGCAACATATTCATCAAGGTTCACTAATACTAGTAGGTACTGTTGTAAACAGCATTCATTTTTCACATAAAATACAGGAATTAAGTTGAACGATGTTATTTGTGTTTTCAATGAAACTCTAATTGGCGCACAGACTCTACGTCCTTTGTGAAAAAATGTCGTTGTGTGACGAATAAATGGTTGTCATATTCGATGTCGAACGGTATGTGTGTAGGGAAAGCGGTATCAAAAAGTTTATTTGTTTAATGTCACATGTACCCACGCACTCGTCAACTCCGGAGAGTCCAGGCCCCGCGGCCGACTGCGCTTCTCCTAACAGGGGCCAAAATATAGTATAGTGGTTCAATATTTGTTTTAATTCCTGAAGCAATACTCATGCACTAACAGGTCGGAGCTAAATGAATAAATGATTTATTTCTGTAAATAGGTTTTCACAAACACTTTTACACGTCAGATTTCAATCAACAAAAAAATAGATGGCGTCGAAACATGTAAATGTATTAGTTTCTAGTATATAAACTTATTTCATTACCATAAGACATAATTTAATGTTATTAATTTATTATGTTAAATATTTGTACACCTTTAAGTGGTAGCACAAGGAGATCAAAACGTATTTGCCTGTATGTAATACCAGGTGTAACCTATGATCACAAATATATAAAATTGAATTAAATAATAAATATCATTAATTATTGCCTCGATTTAAACCTTGTATGTATATTCGCATACAAATCCGGTCGTAAACCACTTACTTACACTGTATAATTTGTTAGATACCTACCAAAATGACTATCAATCGCAAATCCCAAATCCATCCAAACATGACAGGAACCAAATAGATCTAATCTGGTTTCCGAAGGGCAATGGTGCCGGGTGTACGGGGTGTAGGTATACTGTATATTGTATAGTTGTATACTCCATGAATGAGGTGAATGGTGCACAGAGTCACGCTGCACAATGGGATCACCCATGTGGCCATGTCGCATTACTTCTAGTTTAACAGCGCGTGTATGCACTCGCTCCTGATAACCCGTTCAATTGTGAAACTTCAACAGGTCTCTTATCTATACATAAGTGTTTATAAATTAATTACTATCAAAAATACTTGCGTTGTAATGATGATTATTATATATATCCACTTAATAATACGGAAACGATGGTTTAATATAAAAAGGCCAAATAACGAAAAATAGGTACTAATTAGTTAATGTGTGAACAAAACAGAAAGTTAAAAGTTGAGGAAACACTCCGCAACCCGCAGCGGTCGATAACCCCTACGTCCTAGTACAAGTGAAAATCAGTTCATGCCGTAGCAACATTACCAAACAAATCAAACAAGACAAGTTAATTATAATTATAAACCTTTGGTTTTGCTTTTACGACTTTACGTAGTAACATGCAGCCCTATAACAGTTAGCAGCGTAAGACAAAAAAGTCTTTAGGAATTCTATATCAGAAGCGAATGTAAATACGAATATGTAATGATTTTTATTTTGACTGTGACGGTTACTTCTCGGGTCTCGTCAACAAGAATAACACATGCATGTATCGCACGTCTGGAATAGAGGTCGGTAAAAACGACAAACCTCACGTGCTACGATCTAAACAAACTCTTTGAGCATGTTCTACATTATACACACATATTGTATGCATTAATATTAAAGTATGTATTTTTTTAACACTTGTACAATGTCAGCGTGTATTATCTCCACCAACATTATCATACATTTTCAAAACATGTGATAAAACGTGTGAGGAGCTCCGCCGGACTTCGGTCGGCCGACCAACACCACGTGACACCACACGCCACACGCCACTAGCTGGTTACGTATTCCCACATCTAGACTACATGGATATCATAGTATGGCTCCCATCTTATTGCTCTTACAAAACTAAATTCCATTATTTGATGTATGCGCCGAGTCACGTCAACGCAACTCTAATATTGTGTTGTGACCATATTTACGACACAATCACTTTGTTCTTGGAAGAGGTCTTTTATTAAGTTTTATTTCAACGTGTGGAAATTAACAACGACTAGAGAAATGAGTAGGTAAGGTTACTTAATTGCTCAGTTGATGTTATTTTATCATGACATGAACGCTACGGTCAAAGAAGTTTTCAGCGCCCTGCGCCTGCGTCATCCACAATGTCTCCTCCTTTACGGCGTATAACGTTATGCACATACCTAATCTTCTTATAAATGGAATATTTTAGTTGCTATGCTAACTCTAGGTCGTCGACATCAAAACATCCCAAATATTTGCAAACACCACTAAGTGCACGTGCACTTTGAAGCCTTGACCTCATTCACAAACGTCTGGAACGTACTTACGAGGATACGAGCTTGTATGGTTACAATAAATAATACGAACGATGTAAATGAGAGAAATACAAATGTATTAGTGCGCGATAGAAGGAACCTGAACGGTACCAGTATCGTTGTTTCACGTGGAGTCAGTGTCGCTCGTGGTGAAATATTCAAGAGTATGAAAATGAAGTCACGGGCTGCGGCATGTGCGGCCACAACGAGGCGCCGCGCGCCGCGAGTGACCGCTCCTAGCATTCATACGCAGCACGCAGCTCTTTACTACACTCTTAGAGGGGCCTATTGATTTAATTTATTTTTTACGGAATAATAATATCGTTTAGAAAGAAAACTACATACACTCTAAGTGCGTGTCGGATACTGCAATACCGTACGTCTCGGATCTTGTATTTTCGTGTGAATGAATAAATAATGGAACTATAAATGTCATAGTACATTCTCACTGATCTAAGATGGCGTCATAGTATTCCATGTGTCAGTGATAAATAGGCAATTAGGCTCCTATTAAAATATAGGACTTACAGTCTTAGGCTGATATCACACTGGCGTTTCGCGGGGGAGTTCAAAGTGAAGCGAGTACGCAGCGGCGTGTTCGCCATGGAGACACCACGGGCGCGATGCGGGCCCGGCGCGATGTGCGTTGCAAACCGCTAGTGTGATAGGCCCCTATGATCATTGATAGCAGCCTATATTGTCTGGTAGAATCTGACTATATGTCACTGCAGCGAACCAACAGTAATATTTAAAACATCACATCATGCCTGTATTCCCCGAAGGGGTAGGCAGAATCTTTTAGTACACCTAAACCAAAACCATACAAAAATATATTAATTCAGGTAAGTCTAAAATGGTGTACTATCGACCTAACCGAACATTCGGGTAATGTTACATGACACTGCTAATCACTAATCACGGCGACACCCTCTGTCTCAGAGTCTGACACCGAGGCAATCTCGGCGGACATTCGATACGGGCACCCGACACCCGCTACCCGCTTCCGGCACATTGCGTCATCCGTGTATATGACAACTTCATTATATTAGTTATTTAATATTTATTTTTACTAAAACGCTGTTACGGAATATTATTCTCGACTCGAGATGGACAGACTGAATGAATTCATTTATTCTCTACGATTATACATTGAGACAGCTGAGATAAAGTTTTATATGAATTTGGGTCCTGCTCATCATATTTGCTACGAGACCATTCGTCAACAAACGGCCACATGAATAAGTTAACGCATAGCATTCGTTTTTTATTTTATACAGTAAAAAAATTCACTTGCCGGCCTTATAAATCTAGTTGCACGGAATCAAAGTGGATTATTCTTATATAGATTAGCAAGAATGTTTTAAAAATGACGCATTTTCGTTGCAGTTACCATGCCATTGTAAAAGTATATTCAGGTGACCATTCGCATAATTATAACCTGTAATGCCCTTGTTGAGACAAAATAAATAATAATGGGAGCAAATGACATGGCATCGGAAAATAATTGCTAGCTGCTGGCAAAGCTGGCAGTGCTAGATCTACAGCACTTTTTGTTGGAAAAAATTTCACCACTCTTTATCCTCTGGCTTCTTTTCGACTTCTGGCTATGAAACGACTTTGATATAACCGTATTTGACATTTATACCATGGTACATGGTAATAATAAAAACGCGGAATCAAAATGACATATAAGTAGCTAGTAGTGTCAGAGGAGGATGGATGGAAGCTAATGAGGAAGCGTTACCATGGTTGATGAGCACGCGTGATGGAAACCATAGGCAACAGAAGGGGAACGATGATTGGCCATATGATTCGTTTTTTTTTTATTTGTGTACTTAAGTTTTAATTATGCTGTCATTAAACAGCTTACTATGAAACGGGCACGTATTATTTTTTTACTATTTCAATGGTCGGGTAAGGGCTGCCCAGAGAAACTCATGTTTCGAGATTTTAACAATTTCTTTGAGAAAAGGCATAGTAATCTCCAAAAAGCAAAAATAATTGGATTAATGACCTTGTAGATAAATGCATTTAATTCTAATATAATATTGATAATTCCTTACCTACTCAAACGTGTGAACTCAATGTTACCATAACTTTGCCGTTAATAGGAACGAACACCTAACGACAACAAAGGACAGAGATCTCGCAGATTTTCTACTGTTTCCATAGTAATACGTGTTTTTTGTAAACAGCTTTCTGAACAACTCACACATTCATTCTCTTATTTAGCCTCATTCACCCATTGTTAAATTAAAACCTACAAATCTTAATGTATTATTGTAGAGATACTCGTATTTGAAATTAACTATAACGCACGCCTGCATGTTAAATTATTTATACAAATTTAAAATCTTAAATGCTTCATAATCACGATTACATAAATTATTTTTATTTCATTGAAAGGAGATGTTTCATTTTTGTATGGGACTCCGGCCATAATATGTACCTTTTAGCGAAGTTGGATAACTAACCACTGAATAGAGTAAAGTAACATTATTTTCATAATTTTATGAAAGAAGTGAAAAGTGTTATTGTAACAAAGTAACTTTACAATACCAGATTACCTTATTCTATTTTTTGCTTTCTTTAATTATTTTTTTGGAAAATGTATTATTATGTAAGTTCTGTCAAACTAGTTAGTTACCTAGTCTTGCAGTGAATGCTGTGGTCTCCTTTAACTGGAGGAGCAAACCTGTAATTGACCTTTTCATGTTGTATTCGTGAAGGTAATTGTGTATCCTACGTTGGAGATCCTAAATTAAATTAAATTAAATAACATCTAATGTTATTGTGCAAATAATAAATATAAAAAGTGTTTGACGTTTGTCATAAGTTATGAATGGTTGAAGAGACGACATTTCCGTAACCTAGAAATATTTGATATTTATCAGAACTTAGCTCAGTTCAGAAGTACACTTCAGGAAAGTAGATTAAATTATTATTTTTTATTTTTTTTAACGATGATATTGTTACACTTGCTATAAGTCAAAAATATGTACAAGAGAATGATTTAACAATTGTTAATAGGACAAGAACACATACCTTTTATATTTATCGTCTACGTGATATTGTGTTTTGATGTGACATGATTTCAGAACGAAAGAACGTTATGCAAAATATAAGACGCAATGTTGAATATTATGGCAATAATCAAGCCTAAATTCACGAAAAAAAAAATTTCTCAATTCGTCATATTGTTTTCTCTTTTTGATAAATGTTCAACAGATAGCTTAAAATGAAACATCTTCTTTAAATAATAAAAGCATTATTTAATATTACCTAATTTAATAAAAAATAAAATGTAAACCAATTCTCTATTGTAATATGTATTTATATTTTAATGTTTAAATATTGAAATCTATAAAGCTTTGTATATTTATCTTTTTAATTCTTATGCAAGAAATAAAGGGTTTTTTTTTATATTTAACGCACGCGATATTGTTTTTGAAGTGTTTTCCGGATTTTAAGAATTTTATGCTACACCCTAAAGATACAAGACGAAGACACTTCTTACGTGTCTACTTTACACCTAACGTCCTAAAAAAATTGTGACCGACGAAAGTCATTGCGTTTTCCCTCGGGAACAGTATTTTTTTCTGGATGAAAGTATATAGGTATGTCGGATGATATGTCCTATTCTATAGTCTGTACCCCTAACAACGTAAGACTATCTGAAAACTAACGTTCAATGGTTAAAGTAAAATCAAACAAACTTACCTTCGTATTTATAATATTAGTTAAAATTAATAGATGATGGCATTCCAGGGCCTCAAGTCTGCTATTACAATAGTGTCAGAATAGTCTATCATTGATTTCATAATTGTTGATTTTGACAAGTTTGGTAATCTACTAATACAAAAGCGTCACTATGACTTTCCAATGGTCAACCACTGACACTCCATTGAAAGAAATGGCATAGAATGGTAATCTCGTACATAATGACAAATCAATGACAGACGTAGACGGTAATCTGCTAAAATTTTGACAGTTAACTCACAGACTACAATTTAATATGGTAAGGTATAAAACACAATTACTAAACTGTTTAATATTATTAAACTGTTTGCAAAACACGGACCACAACAAATAAAAACAGATTAACGTCAGACGTCAGTGAGCAGTAATGTCACATTTGACAGCAAAACATAAAATATTATTGAATTTCATCATGTTTTTGCTATTTACGAACAAGATTGCATAGAACATTATTAAATAATATCATAGATAATATGTAGAAATATTAAAAAAAGAAATCTGGCATAATTAAATGTTCAAATTTAGTAGTAGTTTTTCGAAAATCATTTTTACTAACGGGTTTTATAATAATGGCAATACGATAATGTCATTCTACCACCATTCTATTACGAGACCATTGACAGACCAATGATCAACCATTATGAATTTAACAGATTACGAACTTTTAGCAAAATGACAATGGGATGGGAATTGGATCGTGTTGGAATGACGAATTTATAAAAATAGCAGACTAGGGGCCCAGTACATGCAAAATATACCTATATGACGACGAAACAAATGGGCTTTAATTGGCAAATAAATTAAAGAAACAGCAACTTTACTTCGTTTGAGTTAATTGAATGGAAACTAGGTACTGTCCGATACGAAAAGAATGCGTTGAACCAAAATCTTTAAATTGCATTTTTGTTATATGTATCTTATATGATATATGTATCATATCATAATTATGCATTCAGTTGTTGCCTTTTATGATGTTACAAACAGAAACTCATCACGTAATCAATTAGTTATATTAATGATGTTTACGAAAGCCTATTTCATCTAAATGGTAGTACGACGAAGCCGGCGAGGCCAACCCGAAGCGTTTCATTATTTTTGGCACAAAATAAATTTTATTTAAACATCCCATGGTGTCACTTAACTTTAAAAAAAAATGTTAAGTATGTGAGTTTCAAAGACATTATCGACAACAAATCCCGTGTCGACTTTAACATTCATGCGCATGGCATACCATGGAATAAGTTGTTTGTGTTTACTTAGCAGTAAAAGGTCTAAATTAAACGCCTTATGCCCGGTTTCTGAACACCTTTTATCGGGAGTTTATGTATCCATTAGCGCTATTGGTTAGATAAGTCACATAATTGGGTTTCTGAACATCGTTCTTTCATATGAACTCGGTTTATACTAAGTTTGTTTTAACCGACCAATCTGTGCCGTTTATCGGTTCCATAACGTTATTTGACGTATAATTCTAAGGTTGTCATGGCAACGCATGTGTTTATATTTTTATTTAGTAGATATTAAATTAGATTTTATTAAACTCATGGAAATCAACTACTACACTCCCTAATCATGAATGAAAGTGTAGGTATGGAGTACGAGCAGTTATCAGGGTCTAATTGCGAATTACCTACTTAGAATAAATTATTTTGTAATGTATTCCCTCAGTATATCTTATTATTTTAAAAAGAGATATCGCTTTTTTAAAATACTAATACCAAAGTTCACCTGAGTTATAATTATTATCAACCTAATGCAGAAAAATAGTACAATGTAGCTCAAATTAAGACTAGAATTAAGTAGAAAGGACCTTTGGTGTATGGAAAAAAGATGAGCATGCCTTTCTTAAATACTAGGTACCTAAGGCTAAAGTAAGAAAATACGCAACATGTAATTGTCAATTAAAAGATGCAAGTTAGTATGCTTTAATAACATACTTAAGTTCTACAACTAAGTTACAATATGATGAACAATTCTGTCCCAGATTTTATTACAGAATCCATTGAACTATTGATTTCCTCTGAAGGAAACTATTTTCGTGGATTATTAGTAGAAGAATATTATATTTTAGGTAGATAGTATAGATATTTACAATAATATACCAATGTAAGTATTATATTAATTGATATATGTATAAGAAAATTACTGTGACAAAGTCAATAAAACACAACTGAGTTTCTCTATAATAAAAGAAACGACATTTAATGTTATTAACACAATGTCACAATTATAATATTATATGCTTAGATTATCTAGATGGAGTCTGGCGCTACATTGAAACAAAAAACAACGTGCCAATTGTTTTTTTTTTTTTTGCATGATTGCGTGCGTACTGATACCAGTTGATAAACATTACAACTAAAATGGGGTAAATTGCCCAACGTGGTACAGTCTATCTTTTAACTCGAAATAAAAATTATTTTAATATAATAGGTACATAATTATTGTGTTTGGTACTAATTATATATTATGAAGGCAATGTTTTTTTTTTATTACAAGCAATTGGCTTTGGCACTTTCTTTTTCTTACGGAGCTAAAATTTTTCACGTTGGTTCAGTTCCAAAGACAATACATTTTCATGATAAGCGTGACCGAATTGTAACCCAGTGTTGGCTCCAGACGAAGGAACTCCTCAATGGTTAACAGTACAGACTCAACATTTTGTACACACATTTAACCATGATAGCTCTTCCTAAAATTCACCATGATCTTAACACCACCCTCATGGCTGCCTCCAGACGAGGGAACTCATCAACGGTCAACAGTAGTGACTCAACATTTTATATGCACATTTAACTATAATATCCCGTTCTAAAGTTCACCATGATTTAAACACTATCCCCATGGTTAACTTCAGACGAAGGAACTCCTCAAATTTCCTCGGCGCAGGCACGTAATTAAGTATACACATGCTGGCGCTCATGTCGAATTTTGCAAGAGTCAATAGGCCCGCCATCTTGAAATTCAAAATGAGTGGAATATTTGAAAAAAAAAATCAAGCTTATTTCAATGTACTACAATACACTTCGATTTGTAGAAAACTGAAGATCCATTATCCACCATAACATTAATAATATCGCCCTACCAGCATACCAGTCTCATGTGTAAATGTGGGAAATTTGGTTTTCACAAACTTGCCACACTTGCAAAATGGCGAATTTTATTTTTTTATATTCCAATATTTTGCAATAATTCATTTTTCAAAAACTAATGATAATTTATTTAACATACGGGTGATAGGATACATATTTATTAATATTCAATCGGCCTCTGTAATTTCTACACACCTTAATAGCCTATTTCACCATTTTTATTACGTTATTTTATGATAGAAAAACAAGCGTCTCCATTGACAACACAATTGACACTGTTGGCTTTTGGCGCCAATTGTGAGGAATTGGCGCTATACAATACCGACGCTGTCAGGGTCTTGACACTCCATCTAGACATATATATAATCAAAGATTATATGTAATTTAATTTACAATGTTATTTTATACATGACCACGAGACGATATATCTGTCATGACACGATCCGTCTTGATGACATTAGTTGCGCGGAAAATTATAAAAAGTAAAACATGTAAAACTAAAGAAGGTTATATTATTCTTTACATATGTATAAAACAACATTTTTCTCGATTGCATTAGAGACCAGAAAACAGTTTTGTTTTCTGGTCTCTTATGCAATCGAGAAAAATGTAAGTATAAGTAAGTAGTAAGTACAAAGAAACATGAGTTCCAAGTATATTTTATTAATGCATACTGGTTACGAAGCTGACTGGACTTAAAACACCAAATCTTCCTTTTCCCTCAATATGGCAAGAGTCAGTATGTCCTGAGATGCAACAGCCCCCGCATTTTCACCAACTTGTTTATCTGAAATAAGGAAATGCACAGCATAAAAAAATACATTTATGTAAACAACTTCTATTACAAATCAGACCCGCTGATATAATTATGTACTATCGTTACACCTCTGCATCCCTACTTCCTCCCCTTTCAGGACAGGCGCGATGTTAGGCATGCAATAGCGTGGCTGACAACATTGTATGTATTCTTACTTAAAATTGGTAAATCAGAATATTAGACAAACATTGAACTTACCCAAGTTATAATAATATAGATGGTGCTGATAAGTGCTCTCTTACACTACGTACGGTATACTACGTCTTCCTCCTGCTTCTATGTTTATTTCACGAAATACCTCCATACAATCCAACTTTAATAATGCTAAATTATTAAATTTTAAATATGATTACATCTGAAATTACTATTTTGATGTTTGACATTTTATTAAAAAATCGGAAATGATATTAATTTTTATTTCTTGTATGTAAAAAATATTAAATTAAGATTTATTATTAAAACACTGTTTGACCAAACAATAAAATTCTATATTTTTTTTTGTTATATATAATACTAATATTAATGACATACTTCAATCATAAACCTTATTTTAAAGTCTTACTTCTTATTCTTCTTCTTAAGACCCATCTAGTGGCAAACTCGTAAACTGGTTATCAGTGTGATAGTTATGTAATGGAGAATTGGGTATTCAGAAACCCGTTGACAGTTATGTAGAGTTTATCTTCTACATAACTTTATTGAATCAATAGCCAATCTAAGTTTAGTACGGAGATTCAGAAACCGGCCATAAAGCAACGTATAGTTGTAACAAAGTTTGAACAAAGTTGACGCGAGCAAACCGCAACGTTTGGTGAGCTCCTATCCGCTAACATCCGCTGCTAGTTTCCGCAGGCTGCGGCGGCTTGCACACACTCCGGCAATCGATACCATCGGTAGTAGTATCCCGGCTCAGTAACAGACAACAACAGCACCCATCCCAGCAATAGCAAACACATGAAATTAAAATTAACTTGTTATCCATCGTGTCCAGAGATGAGACCTGCACATTATGACGAGGTGAATGGCGCCTAAAAAAAGAGCCTTACACCCAGTAGTGGGATAAAAAGATTTAAATAAAACAACATAATATCACGCTTGTATTTCCCGAAGGAATAGGAAGAGACGTGTAGGTCCCAAAATAGAGGGCAAACCTTTTTCCATCAACAGGGCACAAATCTAGACTCCGTACAGCTACTGAGAATTACCTAATGGAAAAACCCACTGCCCAAATCGGGATTCGAATCCAGGAACTCAAGCCGCACTGACCGAACCTTAGACCAACGAGGATGATAAATAAGTTTGACTACAAGCTCTACGTATCAAATAATTTATTTCTATTGGTAAAAGAGATCTTCAGGCATGGTGGCTGTTATATAAAAGATGGATTCTCTATAGATGGTTATTTAAAGAACGAATGTAAATAGGACCGATCAGTCAATTAAATAAGGAAACAGTGCCACCCAGCTGCTACGTTTACAAATTTGTGCGTTGCGCCAGTTGGCGTCCCGCCGGCAACCCGCCAACGAAAACAATATACCTGTTGCGTCTGCGGGTGACACCACCCGCGGCCCCCACGGCCACCCTGTCGTCACAGCCAACGTCACCCGCTACGCAGGTATCTTCGATAGTTTCCTGTATTTACTACTGGATTTCGTTGCCATTTCTTCGTGAACTGGGCTGTGAGTAGCAGTAATCATAAAAAAAAATTATACTTTCACTAGAAACAATAATTAAAATGGCTTTTGGAGCCATTTTAATTATTGTTTCTAGTGAAAGTATTTGTTCAATCGATGTACGTGATATTTTGGATGGAGCATAAAAACATTTGACCAAAAACTGTAATCTGGAGCATCAAAGCGTTTTTATACTAACAAGCTGGGATAACCTAAAACTAGCTTGATAGTCGAATATGTTTTACTTAAACTTTCAGTAAAGTTTCTCAGCTACACTATCAGCTCTCATGGTAGGGGCTATCAGTTGCGTGCGACACGTACAGTCGTACACTGATGCAGATTGCACATATCATGGCTGTCGACGGCAGGCCATCTCCCACCGCTCGTAGGACCTTTATGTCCTGCAAGACGGCTATCTCATCCCATAAATAGATTATTTTCCATTTCCCGTTACGTCAAGCTAATCCCAGCTCTAGTAGCCGTCGCGTCGTTTGTCGTTCGTCGTTATTTGTCAAAGTATTTAACTCTCAAAAAATATTACAACATTTATTATTAAGGGTGTCGGTTTCACCATTGTTAATTAATTCGACACGTAGCGCTATCTAGTGGTAGAAAACGATTGTGACCGTCGAATGATATTGTCCCTTCCCTTGGCATCAGTGATTTTTTTCTAGATGAAAGGTACTCTAGGTTCTTAATTTGTACTCTTTTAATTTTATGATGATCGGTTTAGGCGTGAACCGGTAACAAACTTACTTTCACATTTATAATATTACGTAAGGATTCATTAATCAGATTTACCGCTTTCTGTATTATTGGAAATTACTTAATGCTCAAGTTACACTGCGAGAATATATTTTTATGCTAAGTTAGCATAATACATTTTTGAATGGATGGTGTTTACAAATTAACTTTTACTGTAGGTTACTTATTTTTCCTTACATCATTATTTTTCTCGCCACAAATTCCACTTTAACTGACTTGTGTTGATTCTCTTTACAACGTTTTTCAATAGTTCCTATCACATTTGAAATCCCCAAGAGATAGGCATATCTTTTCATAAATAAAAAAATATGTTCGGTTTATATTTCTGCCTCTTTGGTCTACTGGTCGCTAAGCGCGATTGCTGAGCATGAGGTCCTGGGTTTATATCCCAAGTCGGGCAAAACGTTACTGAGTTTCTATCCGATGACTCTCAGTAGTAGTACGGAGTCTGGATTTGTGCCCGGTTCATGCAATAGGCTCGCCCTCAATTACATTGGGACGTAACCTAACATAAGTGGTGAATTGTAGATGTACTATATTATTATGTGCAATTCTGACTACCCCTTTGGGGAATACAGGCGTGATGTTAGGATTTCCCTTATCTTCAGCAATACAATTTATAGTTATACATATGTTATACGACCCTTATTTTATTTTTTTACAAAAACATTAAGGGCTTATTGGGACAGGTATTCTTAGATATAAGGTATATAATATGTAAAGTCATAACTAAAACATATTCATAAACGGCCAAGTAATTCACGGGTAAGCGCAGGGAAAGGAGCGTGGTTTGAGCTTAAACGCGAGTTTGCCAGGATTTATCAATGACGGCCGAATACGACTAGCAAAATACTGCGTGTACTATTTTCTTTCGAGTAGCAATAGTAATTCATGTTGATTCAGTTACTATTTTACCAATTATTTTGGTAGTCAAGTTTGGGATGACGACTTTTTTCTTTTCACTGCTTAAATATGATCAGTACTAACGGATACTGGGACCACCTTTTCATTTATTGTACTAATTAAAAAAATAGCCGTTTATTTTAGAAAAATGTGTTATATCAGATGACATAATGAGTTTTACTTTTAAATTTACTACTATTTTGTTGTCTTTGAAAAAAAAAATATCGAGAGTATTCCTGTTTTAAGATTTTTAGTATCTACAAGTTAAATTATTGCATCTCGTTAATCTGTATGTTATTGATTGTGTAACTGTGCTCCTTCGTATAATGTTTTCCTTCCCGTATTTAGTTCGAGGTTGTCTCAGGCAGATGTTGTTATTAGTGTCTAGCGTTTTTTACGAATGTTATATCTGAATGAATTCTTTACCTAATAGTTTATGTGCCAGTATGCATGTGTTATCAATACACATAATTGGAGAGTATGGTTGTAACCTTAGATTATCTAGATGGAGTCTAGCGCTACATTGAAACAAAAATCAACGTGCCAATTGTTTTTTTTTTTTGCATGAGTGCGAGACATCTGCTTCTTACACAAGTTTATAATTTATTTAACATACGGGTGATAGGATACATATTTATTAATATTCAATCGGCCTTTGTAATTTCTACACACCTTAATAGCTCATTTCGCCATTTTTATTACGTTATTTTATGATAGAAAAACAAGCGTCTCCATTGACAACACAATTGACACTGTTGGCGCCCAAAAAGCTGTAGGGTAGGTTTTTAGCGCCAATTGCGAGGAATTGGCGCTAAAAAATGCCAACGCTGTCAGGGTCTTGACACTCCATCTAGACTTAAATATAATCATAGGTTGTAACGACATATATGTATATAATCAAAGGTTGTAACATAAAAAACATACATATAGTTTTTTTACCCAATACATAGGACGGGGCTGCATTTATTGGTATTGTTGGGTTGCCTACGTGTTATTCCTTTTGATACTTGCTAAAGTACTCAATAGTAGCAAAGATAGTGTTGAAAATATTGCGTATTTTGTTTTATATAAGTGATTGGATCCATTTGAGATATATTTAGAGGTATTGTAACTTGAATTTATGCTGTAATTTCAATGGCTACTTATTTCTTACTCGCTTTTGATCGTCGGGTTGGTTTTACGGTAATTTGTTGAAAAGGGGTTCCTACATTATTCAAGTTTTGTGTGGTTTCTTGTTTAGTTTAAACTTTTCGGTTGCCATGGCACCTTAGTTTCGCAAGCAGTTGCTGAGGAGGATATTGCATTGTTTTCCTCCTTAGCAACCACTTTTAATAAAAGAGTTAAGTTATACACCGACAACGATTTTATAATAACTCTTTTGACGACCTCATTGGCGCGTAGTGGCTAAGCGATTGGACTGCAGCTGCAAGGGATGAAAAATTGAGCGATCCGCATAATATGTTAGACCCGAGTCTGGGTTTTGTGTATGTGATATTTCATGTTTGTGAAACGCACCCACGGTACAGGATAAACTCCTAGAGTGGCGCGACGTTTTTTTAAAAGACTCTTGATGTGATAACAGCGTATCTTCTCTACTTACTACGCAAAGAGGTAAAAGTCTTCAAATCCACTGCATAAAAATTATTCTCCAAAGGAGAATGCCATAATTATAAAGACCAGCGTCGATTAGAAAAATACATTTTTCTGAAACCTTTCATATTAGGTATGCAATAAATTATCTCGCAAAATAATCACCAAGTAGCGTTTTTTTAGTTGCGATCCGTTTTTCATGCAGTGTTTAACACAAATGCAATTTCATGACGTCAAATAACGACTAGTCTGAATACATAAAAATGGTCCACGGTGACTGTCTCGTAAGTCTAGTGGTCACAAAGCGCACTTGCCGAGCGTAAGGTTCTGGGTTTGATTTTAGAGTCGAGCGAAGCGACATAAGATTTTCTGTTAATGATAATAGGCTTGCCCCCGCTTATATTGGCAGTAACACGTAGGTATAACATAACTTGCGATTTGTGGCTGTACTTTACTCCTCTGCCTACTCCTTAGGGACGGCGCGGCGTCGTGTTGTTCTATATCCTAGCCAAGGAGTATACATCTAATAAGGGGTTAAGATATACGGAGCTTTAAATAATTGCAAATCACAAGACAAGGACGCGTTAGCACTTCGCAGCTTGTGACATCTGGAATATTTTATTATACATAGGTAAGTATATCAAACTTTCTATATACTTTGGAGTATATACAGATACACCGTATCTATATACGGTGTATCTGTATATACTCACAACGCAATAACAGAACACTACTGCACTGATAGCTATAGCCTAGAAAATCTGTTTATTTTTTAAAGAAAAAAGAAAGAAAACGATATCAGAAGCAAGCTTCAAGACGACTTAACGTTGTAAGTGTAAAACAGTTACATTGTTTATATAAAACTCACAAAAGTAAAAAACAAAATTTTAAATAGTCTTTTATGGTAGATTAGATTATATTAATTTAAATGGATATAATGTTAAAAAAACCTAATTATAATAATAAAAATATTATAAAACGTTTAAACAGCGAATATCTAACTAACTTGTATTTTAATGGTTTGTTATCTTACTTCAAATAATATAATTATTAATACAAGCTGCTCGCGGGTCTACCGGCCAGCCCGAAACAAGAATCAAACAAGAAAGTTGACACTTTATCTTAGTATTTTATTTAGATTTTAATGTTATCTATTGATCTTTGGCAGACCTCCAGCCAGGTGGACTGACGATGTTGTTGTTGTACAGGGAAAGACCTGGATGCAAAAGGCCTAAAACAGGAAACAGTGGCGTTTAAGGGAGGAGTATTTTTTTTACCTGAATGTAGTTCCTACAACTCAATGATCTCATAATGTGAGAATTTTGTGCGCACATTATTGGCAAGACATAGCGACCTACGAAACCTATTTTATGAAACTGTGTAACCTATGTTCTACAAAATATTTATTTGTTTGATCTTTCGTACTCCATCCGCACAAAATAGGTACCTAATTGTGACCCTAAAATACCTATCATGTTTAAGCCCGGCTTCCACCGCAAAAGGGTAATGTGCGGGAAATAGTAAGGCGGAATGGACTCCTTTTTGATGAAATAGGTTTACAACAAAGAGTTTAGTCTGTTGATTTCCACTGCAAAAGGAAAATGACTGAGCGAGTTCATTACAACTCTTTCGGCTCGCCTAGTCCTTTCCGCCCGATTATTTATTAGTGGGAATTCAAGTATGGAGATTATTCTTGCTAGTGAAACGGATTCCTTACTGGGTCCGTTTCACTTGCAGTGGAAACCGGGCTTATTGTTTCAGAAAGCAGAATATTTTTTGTTAACTCCTTTGAAGTCATTGTCACGCTCCCTTATTTCGAGTCACTGAAAGTCTAGAGTTTCCTTTTTTCTTTGAGTTACATTTTAGTCAGCCATAAATTTATTATTTAAAAAAACAATAGGTAATTGCACTACGGACTGAGCCATAATTGTACGACGGAGTGAGGTATAAGTTATAACACAACCAAAAATCTAGCTTCAAAACTATTAATAACCGCTGAACATACATGGGAGTTTCAAACACAGCGTATTGAAGGAAAGAGCTGAAATAGAAATAGCTAATCTATAACTAATTCATAGGTGCCATAGAGCGTCGAAAGTTTATGTGGCATACAAACTAAGATCGGCCGGCTGGTTGTAAGCAGGATACGCCTTAGCCGACTGGTTCCTACATTATAATTATATTGGCAAGACGTCTATGTTTCGTATTAGTTTTGTCCCGATAGATACTATTAAGTCAGTATCAATTATTCAAATTGGACAACCTCTCGCGTGACCTTCGCTATTATTATATAATAATTACACAAATATCCGAAAAAACAGGTTCAAAATGTATTATGAAACGTTTACCTCTGGTTTTAAACACGCCTTACGAGCTTATAACGAAATTCCAAACTGCTTGCGGATTACCGTTTATTGCATAGGTAGTGTTTTATGTGATCGTAATGCAAACACAAGAAAGCTCTTCCAAAACTTGTTGATTTTGCGAAACAAATACCTGAAAATGCACATGTAAATCATTTTCAAACGCATCACGTCAATTCTCTAAGTGAGGGTAGCTATTTACTTGAGAAAACGAACGTGGGAGCGGAGTGGTACCTGATGTGTCGGTAGCGCGTCATGAGTGTCCGCCCCGGCCGCGCTCGCCGGCGCCTCTACCTGGAACAAAACAACATCACCCTCGCTCATCAGGCGGTCGACACACATCACGTCACTATTGGTACCATCTGAACAAGGACACGCCATCGTTATCTACGTTTGTATCTAGGAAGAGGCTTTGGCCATTCGAAACTTCATCAGATGGTACAACAGTCGGAATTTGTGAGGACTGCGGGGTAAGAGCACACAATATGGGTGAGAGGGCGTGTAAGAGTTCGCGGAACATATGTTTACGGTCTTCCATGACCCAGAATAAAGTTTGAGAGCACACATGGTCATTCGTAGCTCAGTGGTCGGCTCGTAGACAATGTTGCCACTAGGCGGCGATGTCATGTCGACAAATTTCAAATGACGATAAATGCACCCTTCCAGGACATGTCTAATAATTATTTCTGATACAATAGGTTCTAACAAGTCATAATTAGTACTCAAACAGGTAGGGTAGGGAACTATCATTTCAACCATAATTGCTACTTTGTAAGACTGAAGTAGAGGCTAAAAGTATTTAAAAGTTTAGTTAATTTATTTTTTTGTTTTGTTTTATAACCGACTACCAAAAAAAAGGAGGAGATTCTTAAATCGGTTGTTTTTTTCCTGTTACCTCAAAACTTCGTCACTTTTGAACTAATTTGAATTTATTTTTCATTGTAATGCATATACGTGAAGTATATGCTTAGTTGGTTCTATATAAATGTTGTCATGATCTGATGATGAACCTCGGAGATATGGAACGTACCTCCTCATAACATTACAGCATAACTATCGTAACAAGTAATATATATATAATATATGTATATGTATATAGATTATGAACCACAAAAATATGCTAATTATACTATAATGTAGATACAATCTTCACAATAGGTACTGCACTTCACTAGGGCGTCAAATATCCATTGAAACAATTAAGGTGGTATTTAAATTACGTCAGGATAATTCGGAACAGCACCTGCAATTCCCACAATCCGATATTTGGAGGTGTATAATGACACCAACGCGAGGGTTATTGATTACGGGTTAGTAGGAACTAGTTATATGTACATATATTAATTATCCATAATTGTTCAAATTATTACACGTCTGCGTCTAAAAGTACACGAGTTTTATTTTTTCATAGAATTTACAGAGGACTCTATTATCAGCTAAAAGTGCCTATTAAAATAAGTATAGATACAAAAATCAGCTTTTTCATGTTTTTTTAAACTTAACCAGGCAAGTGGTATACAGCCGCGCCGGGTTTGTTTCAATTCTTGCATACCCCTTTCGCATGATTCACTTTCATCACATTCTTCATACATGATAGCTAGTACCTATGGTAGGTACTCTTAAGCTTACCATTCTTCAGAACATCTCCGACCTGGTGGCTTATTCTACAATTTAATATCAATTATAATACACAGCCAATGCAAAATTAATATTTATTAAAGGGAAACATGATCTAGGTTTAGTGAAATAATAAATGCTGTGAATCTTTTGATCTCAGTTAGTTCCTCCCAATGGACACATAATTTTGAAATGATTTGGCGCCAGTGTTAAGTTTGACCACGGTAATATTATAATGTTTGACAGTCCAAATTATTCTGAAACTTTACAATTCTAATGCAATTTGGTCGGAATGAAATTGGAGAGTAAGCCCACTGGTCCTGTTGCCCGAGATTTTCCCATTACTAGTAGGTCTGAGGAGAAAGGCGGAAACAAATAATTGTTGATACCTATAGGTACAATTATTCGTTTACGCCTTTATCCTCGGAGTTTTAGAGGTAGTCAACCACAAAAGACATAAACCTTAATTAGCAGAAAATAAACAATTAATCCACGCACGTACAAGCATATAAGAATATCAATACACACAAGTCACACAAAACAATACATATTATGTAAAGGCAGAGGCGTGTATTCGCTACGACGACGCTCTGTGGCGATATTCCCCCAATTCGGAAGCACAACTTCAACGCTACTATAAATTCCCAAATGAAAATATGTATACTACACATACGAGAATTGAAATAAAAAGTTATATATATTTAGGTAGGTGCCGAGGTACGGGCTAGATGAGAATGAACTAGATCGACCTATTAGATTCCTCATTGTTACCCACCATCATGAGATATTCTTTTACGGGAGTACCTACTCCTACATTCTGTTATACCTAATTATGTGGCGAGATAATTGTCAGTAATCGAGCAAGTAACTAATGTAATCGTAATATATAATTTAATTGTTGTCATAATGTAGGTACTGTAGTTATGTTAGTAAAGTTCCAAAAAGCCTGGGGGGAATCGAACCTCGCTAAACTAACTAAACTAATACTAACTAATAAGCGCTGCTACAGAAACAAGAATATTATAAATATATTGTCACAAGTTAATTGTTAATAATATATCTTAGTATAAGTACTATATATACATTTTTTGTTGATTATTGTTCAAATTAAACAACCACAAAAAAATAAATTAGTAATTTAAAAATCCCCCAACCAGAAATGTGATCTCAAAAATAACACCCATCATTGAGCCATCAAATCCGATCGAGTAACATCTATTTAAGACTATTCTTACTTTTACCCCCTTTATCTTGTAAATGGCCGTACCGATTTTGATATAATTCAATTTTGTAATGTACACAGCATGCCCTTTCATTTAATGCCCCATTTTGGTATAGATGAAAATATTCGATTAGTCATCCCCAGTTTCATCCCACATATCTTGTAAATGGCTGAACCGACTATCATATAACATTTTATTTGTAATGATCACATCATGTCGTTTCATTCGGTACTCGATTCGTCATCCCCGCTTTCATCCCCTATATCTTCTTATCGGCAGAACCGATTTTGATATAACTTATTTTTTTGTAATGTGCACATTACGTCCTTTCATTTGATACCCCACTTGGGTATATATGTAAATATTTGATTGGTCATGCCCTCTTTCAACCCCCATATCTTGTAATGTGTAATGACTTACCGATTTTGATAAAACATATCTAAGAACCATTGCTGAAAAACCTGCTTTCAAAAAAAAAAAATACCGCATCCAAATCGGTTTAGCCGTTTCAGAGCTACGGTGCCACAGACAGACAGACAGACAGACATAGCGGTCAAACTTATAATACCCCTCTTTTTCCGTCGGGGGTTAAAAACTCATTAGTGTTACATGCAGCGGCGCATGTAGAAGCGGTGCAAACAGACGGGGATCAATAAAGTACACTATTAAATTCAAAGCCATCGGTCAAACTCATAACACCTAATAAGTAATTTAGTAATAGTTTATACGGGCACAGAAACCATTTATAATCTCATTAAGAAAGCGCGAGTCACATGAAGAAAAACGTTTTTTTGTTTTGTTTTATTACCCTGGACTAACATCAACTGAAACTAAAGAATTCATATAGGTTCAACTTACGGAGCACAAGTAAAACTTGTTAACAATTACACTTTATAAAAACCGTTGTATGATCAATTTCTCTTCCACAACGATATACCTACTCGGAGTACTTATCAATATTATTAACCCGTTTTACAGACTTCAGACACACGTCTTATTTAATACTTGTTGAATTTACTGTACTTTGCAGTAGGCAGTGGTATTGTTGTACTTTACAACTTAGGTCAGTTTACTGCGCTAAGGTAGCGGGTTCTACTACCGCGCAACTTTATAGAATGAAGAATTTCAGCAGATCTATGTTGCTTTGAGAGGTTTTGTTTGAAGGAAACCACCAAAGAAACTACAGTCTCCGTAAATTATCTGCATATAAACTATGTGCATCGCTATTTAACCAGAGAGTCAGAGACCTCTCAAATGAGTCAATACTTTTCTCGTGAACTTTATGATTGTGTAGTGTAGGGTACATTCGATATGTCTAAGCCACCTAGCTCTACTTTAGACGATAAATTAGCGAATAAAATAACATACCTTCATGAGGGCTCTTTACTCCCTATTATGGGCTTGTTATTAAAAGCTGAACAAAACGTAAATCACAATGGACATTTCGGATTAATTAACGAGAGTTAGGTATCATCGCTCATTCGCTGTTTTGCTGCGTCGCTCTGAGGATCAGGACGGTTTATCCAGACAACGCGGGCACACAGCCCATGTGTGCTCGTTAACGGGTGACTATACTCGTTAACTGGCCACACGTTATTTAGTGGAATCTCGTTAGTACTAGATCCCATCATATGATTACTACGTTCATATATTTTTTTATTCAGACACAGTTCTATATATAACTATGTAACTACCTTATGCGACTTCAAGACGTGTCATAAGAAAGCATTAAAAAAAAATCCCACTTTTATTGGTTTGTCTTGTAGGAATATAATAATAATAATAAGTATAACAATGATCTGCTATATTATATATGTATTTTTGTTTGTAATAGATAAACTCAAGTTAACAAAACCAAATTCAAATATATGTAAATTTTTAGTCGAACGATGTTCTTTCGTTGAAATCCACGAGGACGAAGTCGCGGAGATAAGCTAGTGTAATATATTAACTTAATAGATAAGGTTTTATACTAACCTAACGTAACGGGACTCCACAAATTTACCGGGATCGAAACGAAATAAATACAAAATACAAAGCTTGCAGACACTAACTAGCTCAAGAAAAGTGGTGGTAGCAGTTGCAGCTGCGCCACGACCTGCCCCGCCCTTCCGACAACGACACACGATTATTAAGCGCCCGTCAAACTTAATAAATTACAAATGCATTCCACAAAGCACGCTCAAAAATGCCACTGGCAACAACTAAGGCTACTCATTTATTCATATGCCCGGCGGCGTGACAAATACACCAATTTTGGTAATTCCGGTAATTTAGCATGCAGCATGTCCACTTACTTTCTGTCTAACCATGAAGTAATTTAAACTTACTAAGTGGTTGCAGACCGGGCTCTGTGGCGTACATAGGGAGAGGCCTATGTCCAGCAGTGGACTGCAACGGGCTGATGATGATGATGAAGCTGTTGCAGAAGTAAACGATTGACTAAACCGAAAATCTTATTATAATTGTTACTTAAATATTACTGTAATTGAATTCTAATAAAATTAATTGGAAAAAAATGCGTATTTTCAATTATTTCTTGACACTATTAGTTGTTTGACACTGCATCTGTAGGAACAATGACTTTTAAAACACAAGCCTCTTGGTCAATTTTAAGAGACACCAGTTCGCCAATTCATAGGTCTCGATTAAAAAAAAACCGACGGATCTCAACTTGCTACGATCCTAGAGCCTACCTTACTACTTTCACTTCATTTAATTCATCAGATACATGCACGTTGGTTTAGACTTTATACGAGGTCTGACTCGTGTTTCCCAAAACATCGTATTTGATTTTAACAGCTTTGATTGTATGTTCTCGATATTCTTAATTAAATTTGATACATATCTAGCTTCTCCCACGCTCCATTTCGTAACCCTAAATATAAGTAGAGACTGGATTAAATTCAAAATATAAGCCTGATATACGCATGTAAATATATATGAATAATGCTATATGTACAATGTTAATAAATTATTGTTTTAAATGTATAAAAACTAATAATATCGAGGGAAAGCGTGGACTAGGTACGAAGTTCGCCTGCTGTCAAGTATCAACAGAGGGATGGTGGGAGTGTAGGGTTCAAGGGTCTTTTCTAAGTTTTCCAATATTTTATTTCATGTTCATATAGTTTGAATGACTATTGAAGTTCAAGTGTACTCCATCTAACAGATCAATTTATTTATAGTACGAACGAATAAGTTGCGTTTGAAAGTCACTGAGAATAGGTTTATTTTGATTGCATAATAATTAAGTTGAACTACAATATAATATTTTGTACGATCGCATAATTGTTGATTACTACTTAGGCTCTAGACAGAAGGACCGCATTTCAACTGCAATCCAACCGCAAATTGCAGTTCGGATGCAGTTTACACGACTGCAATATAACTGCAAACCAAACGGATTTTATAACAACTTAAGTATGGTCAAGGTGTAAAAAGCTTACGACAGCATGCAAAACTCTTCACAGCATCATTGACGCTCCTGACCTGCACAACGAGCTTGCTCGGTTCTGTGGCTCAGATAATTATCACTGTAATAGGAAACACAAGTTGTCCCAATGCCTTCATGCCGTATACCTCCCGTCACAAAAAAAAAACGCTGACTGTAAACTTATTTTTTTGAATTCCAGTCTGTCCCAAAGTGTTACGTAAAGTCCCTATAATTTAATGATTCTACAATAAAACAATTAAGTACACGTCTTAATAAATAAATTATTTTTATTTCAGACATTTGGATAACACATCACACAACTTAGAAACTAGTTTTAATTAATTCATTATAAACCATAGTAGCCTAGACCATAGTAAGCGACTATATCCGAGTGCAAACACAGTCGCTGACAGACGCTCAGCGTTCTTCTTGCTGACGAGAACTATACCGTCGCGCGTGCTATGTCACTAATACTCACATCGCACTTAATAAGCTGTTCGATTACAATCCAGCCTTAGATTTGCTAGACGATGAATGTACGAAGATATTGTCAGTACCTATGTCTGAAGTATGGTGAGAAGAAACATGTTTATGTTCATTGTGCTGGTAATATTAACACGTCCCCATTAGGCTCGCCGCGCGCCAGTCAGCCGCTAACAATAGTATTTCTACTGTGTCTACTGCGGGGCAGTCAACGACTTAATAAATTATCTCTTTGTGTCCCTTAATTATATAATTGATGTACACAGTAAAATGAAAGTAAATAAATAAATGTCTGTTTTGAATAAGATATGATTACCTCAGTACCTAACAGAGTCATCCCGACAGTTCCAGACAAAAACGCGCAATTCGTGGGATAGTTTAAAAATAGTAACAAGTTAACAACATTTATACACATACTAACGGTTTTAAAACATATATTACAAAATATAAACAACATTCCGTTTATGGCAGGTAATTATTTATTTGAAGTAGGTTGATATAGAAGAAATAAAATTAGGTGTATTATAACGGAGTGCTACCTGGGACTAGTAAACTTTGTAAGGAAAATCATTATGTTATCAGAAATTATCACAAAGATAATAAGATACCAAAAAAGAATTGAAAAAATTGTGTTTATATTAAAGGTGTTGAGGGACTAGTTTAGCACAGAATAAAAGTACTCCGGCTCGAGTCCGAAACTAGTCGGACATTCCCGAATATTTACGTAAGTAAAACCGGCATATAATATGTATAATAAACAATAGGGACTAATATACCTGCGCCAAATAATATGACAACGATCCAAGTAATTGATTTCCGGTCTTTCCCCCTTGTTTAATTGGATCAATATGATTGGCAACGCTTGCACGTACCCAGTATTTAAGTAAGTAGCGAAAGGTTTATTCAATTAGAAGCTAACTATGTGTGTGCAGGGAACAAGGTCCGCACGAATGTGACAAACAAAACTATAAGCCTGACAGTCAAAGTGAGTTGTTATGTGATGCGTGGTTATAGAAGTGTGGGTCAAGTGCGAAAATGTTGTTGTCTACAAGTTAATGTGAAGCAAAGATAATAATACTCTCAGAACAATGACAGAGATTTATGTCCGCATCGATAACTTAAGTACAATCTTTAATGTACTTAGTAAGAGGAAAGTGTTTTAAATAATTATGTTCCCTCCTTTGTCGGTCCCTCAGTCATGTTTAGGATCGTGACCCCATCTGATGATCATGAATGGATGTGCCATTATATGTAGTCGGCGACGAGCTATCGCCAGTGCTTTTGTACCAGCCTCAACACCTAATGAGAGGGTTTACGGCCACGTGGTCTCTTGCCAGTTCATGTAGGTATCATGAATCTCTCCATCATCATCCAGCCTAGCCGGTCCACATGCGTCGAGGTCGGCTAGCAAAATCACCGACTTCGCAGATTAAAACAGGTAAAAAGTGATTAATCACAACATCTAAACTAGTTAATGCTCATGAGTTAGAATATAAATATTATATATAGTAATGCCGGAGAGTACTGATGGACGTATGGCCAACATTAAAAACGGAAAATTGTATTTTAAATAAATAATATCATAATGTACTACACTACACAAAAAAGTCTAACAAGCTTATTATATGAACTTATTTTAAAAAGTTGTTAAGAAAAAGTACCTGCTGGCTGCTAAAATTTGGAAATGTAGGTTGTAAGTGTATTAACTATTATGTACTGTACAAATAAAGCATTCTCATTCTGTAGATGTAAGTACTAGCAGTAGTCTCTAAGTTGATTGATTCTGTCTGAAATAAAAATAATTTATTATTATTACTTATTAAATAGCAACACGAAATTTTAAATTTTGACTAAATAAAAAGGGAAAACTTAACTTGATCGCAGAGAACGGAGTTTTTTTAACGTAATTAATTATGCAAATACTAGCTGCGCCACGCGGTGTTACCCTCTGAAGTGTTTCGGGATAAAAAGCCTATGTATTAATCCAGGGTGTCAGCTACCTCCATACCAAATTTTAGCAAAATCGGTCCGACCACTTGAGTATGAAGAGGTAACAAACATACTCACAAAGTTTCGCCTTTATAATACTAGAATGATGTGATTGTTGGTAATTGCGTTTTTTTAAGTGGAAACCAAATATGTTGCTTTTTAGTAACGTAGTTAACGTAGGAAAATGTGTTTAGGACTATATGTATGTATGCTAGAAGCTAGACCTAGTTAACTCGAAATTGCAATCGCTGTAAACTTACGTCCAAGCCTCATTTTGTTGATTATGAGCATACTGCAGGGCTGCAGGACATGTCCAAAATTACAACTTGCCCGCTGGTAGGAAGGCTTCAGTTCCAGTACCAAGTGTTTATTAATGACCAAACTGCCAGGAGAAGAGTACATAAAGTCAATCCTCATGATCGCAACCTACTTAAGAGTTCCACCTCTGCGATGTGTAAATCGAGGAAGCGTTTATTCTAAGCTCATATAATTATAATATTGTATCACTTCACTTTACAAAAGCGAAGTGGAAGTCGGCACCAAATCTTATGCGTTCGCTTTGTTAATAGTTTTAGCTTTGAAACTATGAACAAAGCACTTATGACAGCATTCTCATAAGTACTTTTTTCTGAATCATTAATGGATGTTGGGATTTGGCACCGACTTCCACTTCGCTTATGTAGAGTGAAGTGATAACATATTATTTTTCACTTTTGAGTTTGTGTTTTTGGATGTTTTAATTATTTATTTAAAAAAAATAATTTCACTTTTTTGTGGTGTCTCGGATTCATCCGGCCCAGAGTTTTGTAAAACTGGTATTTGAAATCCTTACCAAAAGCCCTTTCAAACGATACCTCACACGATATATTTAACTAGGAATGTGGTAGGAGGGGGGGGGGGCTCAACGCACCCCCACCCCCTCTTCCTTGTTAGTGGTAAGTCATCGACTACTACTTAAGCAATATCACTTGTTACGACAGTTCTGCTATGATCTTATAAGGAGTTCCGTTCCTATCTATGATTTTTTTCGCATCAGTTTATAAATGACAGTTAAGACCAAACATACATAAAAAATAAAAAGATTCCGACTAATTGAGAACCTCCTTTTTTTTAAGTCGGTTAAAATAAACAGTATAATACCCTTGTTACCTAGACTTTGTTGATGTGTGTATACATATTACTGAGATTATTTTGTGCTCGAGTAGATGTTTGTTTGCTAGAACGGTATAAATTTCATTTCCTGCCCCCTTACAATGAACTCTTAAAGCAGGACAGTTTACGTTGTGGAACGTAACATGCAGGACGCAGTATTACACTGCACGTAGCGGCGTCTCGCTTCCACATCTTAAACTGTCGTGCTTTAGGAGTTCATGGTAAGGGGGCTGGTAAAATAAATCTTGAGATTAGGGTTGTACTGCAGCTAACACAAACGCTCATTTGCCGCGCAGTGCCTAGCCCAAGTATGACAACAAGGTATAATTTTACGACCATAATGATATACCTATTGGTGACATTTTGTTGATTGACAAGACAGCACGACACTACCATACGCCTTTACCTTTGATGTATGCACAATAAATTTACGTGCGAAACATGACGTTCTTTGATCACGAATTCACGACAAGCGGGGCAATATCAATGCGAACTACTTATAGATTGCATTAATAAATAACCTGGGATTTGTGCATGTGAAAGGTACAAGTGGCGGTAAAATGACGACTCAACGGACAGTGTGGGGTGTGGGGCAGGTCATCTAGGTATGTTAAATATGTACGAAAAGAAAAAACTGTGTAAGTGTAAGTTTAAAGCGTATTGCGGGCAAGGAGGAGTGTGTTATTTGGTATACGGAAATATTTTAAATTAGGTTTTTTGTCTTATAAATGCAAACATCCTTCATGCATCACATCTGTAATATTCAACGGGCGTGGCAAGGCAGATGGTTGTCTTTACAAAACAAACAAACTAAATAAATGTAACTAATTCAAAGCGAGATCTAAATGAGAGGGCGCTCATAAACAGCTAAATTTTAATGTGATCGCACGCCATCTACAGCTTCCGTACCGTAACACTGTATCAGGTTGTGAACCAAACAGTCGTATTAGAGAGGCGCTTTACTGGCCTACGCAACCAATCGAGGATGAAACGATGAGGGTTACAATGTAGGGGCGCTGTGGATCGGACCAGATTTGTCTGTATCGTTGTTATGAGGTACTTATAAAGTACACTGAGAATAGTTCAGAATTTAACTCTGAATCTTTAATCATATGTGATTATAAATATTCAAATGGACCTATTGATAAATATACCTTTAAAAAAATTATCTTACATTATTTCTGACACATCACTGTCTTACATCAAGATATTTCGAAAAAAAACCGGTACAACGCAGCATAAACCATGCTAACGCTTACTGTAAATAATAATGTTCTCCTAACCGAATTCCGGTCACAGCGGCCTGTCTCATCTGAGACTAGCGAACTACGCAGGAGATTTTTTATTGCACCAGTATTCGCGCAAACACAGGTGCACTCCCTATTCCCTTATAGTCCGATGGGATGGTAGACCGACACGACCGGAGAGGGATTAGGCGCAGGACCAACGGCTTAACGTGCCTTCCAAAGCACGGAGGGGTCTCGACATGTGAAAACGGTTACCCATCATAAGACTGACCACGGCGAACACGGCTTAACCACGCAAATCGACTGATCTGCGCGGTAGCCACGTAGCTACGAGCCATGTAAATTATAAGTAGGTACGAAATAGTAAACAAATATCAAATTAGCAGTGACAATAAAAATCCCTGAGGTTAGCAATGGTCCGGTCATTGTATTGAACCTTACGCCCTTGTCGGTAGGTAAAGCAAGCCATAAATGAAAGAAAGCAGTAGTCTGGGCATAATAAATGAGGTATTACGAGGCCACAGACAGCACTCGATAACATTTTATATTCTGGGATAATAGGAAGCCCTAACAGTCAGTGCACCGTCGCATGTCGGCTGCTATTACCTACACACATCAACGAAGTCTCGGGAACAAGGGTATTATACTCTTTAATTTAAATGTTATATTGTTACACGACTGCCCAAAAAAAGGAATGTAATGTTTTCAGGGTTCATGTATGTATCAAATAAAAAAGATAATTTAAAAAAAAATTGTCATGGCAGTCGTGTTTTTTTAATTATATATCTTTTTGCCATAGATTTTATATATTAATAGAAGCGAAAGGAGATGTTTAATTGTTGTATAGGACTCCGGCCATAACATGTATGTACCTTTTAGCGAAGTTGAAAAAATAACCGCTGAATAGAGTAAAGTAACATTTTTTCTTAACAATAATGATTTTGTGCACCTATTAAGAATTAGAAATGTTTTACGATTTCCATGAGTTATGAATGGTTGTAGAGATAACGTTTACATAACCTAGAAATGTTTGATAATAATTATCCGAACTTAGTTCAGTTCAGAAGTACTCTTCAGGAAAGTAGATAATTATATATTTTTTTACACGACTGCCCAAAAAAAGAAGTGTAGATAATGTTTTCAGGGTTCATGTATGTATGTAAGTATGTATGTATGTATGTATGTGTGTTTCTTTATTCCATCATAACTTCTGAATGCCTGAAACGATTTAAATGTATGGAATATGGAAGTGTCGTTAGAATCTTTACACCATCGCGAGTAACAAAGGCTATAAAAAAATTAATCTAATAAAAAAATTTAATAAAAAAATTAACACGACCTCATTGTAAAAAAATCTGTCTCAAAAAAATGAGCATATAAAAAAATATAATTAAAAAAATTAAAAAACATGACTGCCATGTTAAAAACGAAATAAAATGTAAAAAAAAAAACAAGTTTCATCGCAGTCGGGGTACCTTTTGGTTAAGACAGTGTTCCACAGAACGGTTCCCCGACTGCGATGAAACTTGTTTATTTTTATTTTTTAGTTCGTTTATTAACATGGAAGTCGTGTTTTTTAATTTTTTTATTATATTTTTTTATTTCCTCAATTTTTTTGAGACAGATTTTTTTAGCAATGAGATCGTCACTCTTGCTTATAATTAAGTTTTAATTAGTCAAAAATATGTACAAGAGAATGATTTAACAATTGTTAATAGTACAAGAACCTGTAAGTACCTTTTATATTTATCGTCTACGTGATATTGTGTTCATGATTTCAGAGCGAAAGAAGGTTATGCAAAATATGAGACGCCAGGTAATATGGAAATAATTGAAAAACTATTGCTTTTTGAACACAACAAATCAGGCCCAAATTCACAAAATAAAATTTTTCTCAATTGGTGGTATATTTTCTTCTTTTAATGGCCTAAAATGAAACATCGCCTTTAATATTCTTTTTAATGGCAAAAATATATTTTTGATAACAAAGAACAAAAAGTAAGTTTCTGGGATTACAAAAAAATGTAACGCCAAGGTACCTAATAATAAAATTTAAAAAAAAATTTCTAGCCTCTTCCTTATAAACTGTTATGACTTCCAAGGCTAGTAAAAATTGGTGTGGCATGCGCACCATGAGGTTATTAATGTCAATGGAGGATTCAGGCTTTATACTCTGGAACGAGCTTCTTCCGAGCAAATTCCACGAGTGCTAAATGAGATTGAGATCAGCGGACTGAGCAGGCCGCTTACAGCGTAACATTGTGCTCGCAAAACACATTTATCTCGTGTTCCATGATCACCGAATCTATGCCAGGATAGTGTCGTGAGGAAGGTCCATAGGTTAAACAATATTACAAAGGTACTCCTCTACATTTGAATTGCCTGCATTTAAAGTGTTAAACCGAGATCTGTACTTCCATCCAGATTAATTTCAGCCCATACTATGATTTTTGGTATGGATACATTTCCAAAGGATTCTAAAGAGAACTCTAGCCATCAGGAAATCACCAAACACGCATTCTCTTTGATTCAGGATGTAATTCTAACCGTAGCTCATAGGAAAATATAATACGGTACCACAGAGTATCGGCCTAACGTGAGTCTGCGTTAGCTTACAATAAAAACCTTCCACATCGCAGAGCTAGGATTCTAACCAGACTGCTATCATGAAGAATGACTACATGTAGTCTTCTCCTGGCAGTTTGGACCCTAATATGATACTTTATTTGTCAGAAACCGATATTTTCTTTATTGAACCTGTAACCTGCTGAATGATATAATTAGCCTCATGTCCTGCAGGCTTCTTTTATTATATTCTTTGCTGTTGTTTGTTATTGTCAGAAGAGGGTGCAAGAGAAAGAAAGAAAAAATAAGACTTTATTAACTTTTCTAATGTAACTTCTTAAACTAACACTAAGTAAAGATTTCACCAAGAAAACCTTTACTCAGTGATAGTTTAAGTAATCATTAAATGTAACTGAGTTCAGTAATCTAAATAAAGATAGGTTTATGTGACTTTTGGTGCCACCGGTTGGCATAACTGTCAGGCGAATTCAATAGGAATTGGGACAACGTCAGTCGGGTCAAACAAATGCACATTTTAGCACATAGACGGACTTAACGCCATACATATTAGTTTTATTCATTTCATTCAACATTTTTTGTTAATTTTTTTTTCTGTCCAAACTTTCTGCCATCTCTATATCCATTCTTTAAAAGCACCAATTATTTATTTATAGATACAATAATAACACAAGTGAAAGCACATTACCATATGACAGCGGAGGGAGGGTATGAGTATGTTTGTTTTAAATTAAGATTAGGTCGTCTATACTATGTGTAAATATTAAGTAAATACACTTAGGTACTTGTCTGCAAAACAGGCACATTAGTTAATAAGCTCCTTCTGGCACAGGTATCCCGTTTCTACGCTCAAAAATTGTAGAATGATTTACTACCCCTGTTAGCTACCGCATCCGATATTTTTTGTGAGAGAAAATGTTCGACGTTTCATCAAATTCTCGATATTTCTTTTTTAACAAAACGTCGCTCCACACTAGGAATTTCTCCTGTATCGTGCGTTTCAGAAACATGAATTATCACATACACAACAACCCGGACTCGGGACAAACATCTGCGGATCGCTCAAATTTTTGTCCCGTGCGGGAATCGACCCCGCAACCCTTAGCGCAGCACTCTAATCGCTACGCCACTCCGCAAATCAGGTCGTCAAAAAATGAATCTACTTACGGAAAATTAGCTTGATAGAGTTGATATTAATCAATTTAAAAATGGTCCGTGGTTCCCGACTAGACAGAGGAGATTAGGTTTTTTTTTTATTATACGTGACTTGCCTATAATAGTACACCCACATTTCACCCATAATGGTTATGGGTCCCAATTTAATAGAGGACGAACCTATTGCCATCAACCGGGCTCACATCCAGGCTCCGTGCTGCTACTGAGAATAACCTAATAGGAAAATCCAATAACACTTTGCCGGACTTGGGATTCGAACCCAAGACCTCATGCTCAGCAGTCGCGCTTAGTAACCACTAGTAGACCTAGACAAATGACGCAGATTTATCAAATTAGGAACACTAAAAGAGGGTTATTATTTCCTTTCTTCAAAACATCTTACTTGTATTATACATTTTTGAATGTATATAATAAATACAATATTTTAAAATATATAAGAATAATATATAAGATATAACAATAATAATATATAATAAAACTCATAATATATTGATCTGGGTTTTTATCTTAATCCACGGGGATCGTCCCCGTCGCGGCCATAAGCTAGTTATATAGGAACTAATATTGTTTTTAACAAAGGACTTAAAAAAAATGAAGTTACTGGAATTAAACTACTTTCGCATTTAGGTTGTTAGGATATACTCAGTAAGACAACACAGCTGTGACATTCTCAGTTCAATTCTAGTTCAGGCATGTGTGATGCATGTAGCGTGACCAAAACGTGCTATTGCTGTGTACTTAGGATTTTTGAGTGACGCAGTGATATGAAAATATCTTAATTGTTAAGAAGGTAGCGAATTGCATTTATCAATGTTTGGGATGATGCATTTAACGTATGCTCTCAAGGCACCTCATCAATAACTTTTATCTCTCCAGGGACGCACTGGAGACTGTCTGTTCCACACTGTAATACCGGTAGCTCTCAGCCTCTCACTGATTGCTCATTGTCATACATTACATTGTATTCATTTCCTGTGTACACTGTGCGTGTTGCACTGCGTGCATACGTTAATTTTATTCCTACTCATAACATTTGTGTCCAATAGCGCCCTAGTCAAGTTCCTAGTATGTCTCGATATGCCTTGCCTCAGATACATAATGATGTTGTTGTTACCTAGGTCTCCTGATTCGATCCGTGACCTCTCGGTCTGCTGACATGTTATTGGTCTAGTAATCTAGTTTCATTTTTATTGTATAGTCGATAACTTTTAATTTATTAAGGGCCGATTTTCAATCTTCAGATATTTTCTACTTTTTTTATCAGTAGAGTAAATTTGACGGTTTGACACATTTTCCATATATAATTTTTCCGTCCAAAAATGAGTACCTTATTCTTGGAATAAAAGTTTTCTGGCGATTGAAAAATCAGCCCGTAAAATACTTTAAGTTTATTATGAGCTTAACATCCTAGGCGTTATACGAGATTTTAATGTTTGAGCTTGTGTCCAATTTTTAATGCCCATTTATTATATATAATTACGCAAGTGAGCTTGCCATTAATTACTTCGTGGCTGATGACAAACTTATTAATATTATCAGATCAGTAAGTTAACAGTATCAGTAAAGTTCTAGGAACAATGAGACGGTTTGAAGTAACTCACCTGCAAAACTGAACAAGACATCAGCTTTATTATTCACCCCGATATACCGCGGTTTACCCTAGTTACCCATCTGTTTTCAAACTTTACTTTATTTAGACCATAGTAAAATTCTTTTTGTGTTTTCATGAAGTCTAGTAGTAATAATATGGTAGAATGAGGAATTTTATCATTGAACCTTGCGTCTAGTTGAAATATTACTTTTAGACCGAGACCGTACCTAAGCCTAACCTGTATTTATGCCAACCATGCATAAATACCTACAGGTTCGGATTTTATACTGAAACGCAAGTCTTCAGTGCATAATCTGACAAACTCAGTGCACACAAGCTTTCGAAATATAGGATAGGCTGGTAATAATAACTTCACCCACCAAACACAATATTCTCCATATCGTCGAGAATCAAAATACATTTGAATAACTGTGTTAGGATTTTACCTACGTTTTGACTACCAAATTTGTGCTTGTTTGAATACAATGTCATCATTGTTTCAAAACATCTTACAAAAGTTAGATATATGTAGTTTTGAAGCATTTACAAGGACCGGTGGCCTCTTGCGGACTCCGAGACACTGATGACATCTGTGAAGTGTAGACGTGGTGTCATGGTGTGTGAATGCATAGTTTGGTGGCAGATTCCATTTTGTCAACACAGAATTTACATTAAATGATAGTGCGCCATGCCACTGTAGTTGTCATTTGGAAACGATTGATGACCATTGGCTGCCAAAAATGATTGAGAGGTTTCTACACTAATGAGTGTACTCGTTTCTTTTTTTTAGCAGTGATATAGGTTATTCAAAAATCAATATGTGCTGTGTTATATTTTAAACATAACATAACACGCCCGTATTTCCAAAAGGGGTAGGCAGAGGTTAGGTTAGCAGAGAGAGGACATTTCGCACGTTACGTTATTGGTCCCAATGTAATAGGGGGCGTCTATTGCCATTAACTGGACAAGAATCCAGACTCTGTGCTGCTACCTACTGAGAATTACCTAATAGAAAAACCCAATATTACTTTGGCCGACTCGGGATTCGAACCCAGGACCTTTTGTTCAGCAGCGCTTAGCGACCACTTTATCAACGAGGCAGTATTCTTTTAAGTATTATTAATATTGTTATTTATTACTGAGCATCCAAAGTAGATTCACTACTGACCTTTAAGCGAAACATCTAGTCACCTTGAGAAACTATATTAAACTTATTTTGATACAACCAATGTTGTATACATAGGTTATTACATTACTTATCTTCCCGTTGTACAGAAATAGATCATACTTTTGGTTATTTTATGTTGTTTACATAAGTAAAATAAGTTGAAATTTCGGATCCCATTAGAGTATTGCGCGCACAGTAGTGTGAGATTTGACTTCGTAAAAGTTTGTAAGAAGAAGTGCAGAACCCTATTTTTTGCGGCCACAAGTTATATAAATAGGTGCCTCAGAATAGGGGTCTCAGAATGAAGAGTCAAAGGCCTAAATTGATTCTAAACAATAGGTAATTCGTCGTTTTAACACAAAAAATCTGAGCGCTCGACAACCCGGTTGGTAATGCGTCCATCGGGTTGTCGAGCGCTCAGATGTTTTTGTGTAAAGTTAGGAGCTCTCTGCGTGATTGATCTAATATACTCAATTGCTTGTTGACTGTGAGCTAATATGGATAAGAGGACTAATTTACATACCTACTGTTCAATTCCTATAACACTTGAATTTGTAATTGGCAATTTAATCACTATCATATTCATGACTATAATTAAGACATCTGATGAATAAGACGTATAACATAACGTCAAAATTATCAATATCTCAGTCTGACCTTATTACTGTGCGTGAAATGCAAATGTAATACGAACATTATTATAAGTATTCAGCCATTAAAAGTCTTATAAAGTTATAATCATTATAAGGTGGAAACTTTAGGTAGTTGAAGTAACTCACAGATGTAATCGAGTCAATCGATCAATATGAATCTTATCAGTGTAGCAAGCATGCACGTCAGACGTAACGATATTTACTGCGTAGATGCATGCTCTCTGGCTCTAGGTGACTTGTTCCGTGCCGTAGACCAACAAGTCCCACAACGTGTCATAGGGAATAGCCAACTAAGCCAGCATTCATGGGGCGCGGGGCAGTGCGTAGCATTCACAGTAATCCACAGACAGGCTTGTCCACATCACCACGTCACGACGTCGTCAACGCGCCGTCAGCGCGCCGCGGCGACGCGCAGTTAACGTGCTGTGCTGTGTGTACAAGACACAGGATTAACCATGTCGGAGCCCCTAGGCAATGCAGGTCTCGGCGCGGGGCCCGTGCCGATGCGGGACCCCTAGGCCGTTGCCTATTCTGCCTATTGGATAATCCCGCCCTGACAAGACGTACGACTAAGAACGTAAACCTAGCATAACATGTAACTCCAAGCAAACTTCCAGCTAAATCTACCTGGCTGCACTGCCACCTGCCTGGTATTTAAATACGATAGTGTGCCGTGTTGCTAATTTACGCAACTTATCTCGTTGCTTTCGACCGATCTCGAAAAATGATAATATCTGTCCGTCATTAGAGTTGTTGAGGTCATCAGAGGTGGTATGGTAGGTTGGTACATTTACAATAAGATATTAAGAGTGTGTCAAACAATATACACTTAGGCTTGCGAGTTGAATAGAGCAAAGCAAATTATAATATTTTAAAAAGGATTTCTTAGAAAGTTAGAGTAGCATATTAGTTGAACATCGGACACCTTGGTGTCATAGGCAAAGGTAACTTTGGTTGTTTAAAAAATTGTTTATTAAGAAATACATACAGCTCCCTTTTTTGAAGTTTGTTAAAAACCACAAAAGGTCACTCCTGTGACATCATTGAGGTTGTTTTTAAATGCAATTACTTTGACAGTTGGCTATAATTAGGTGTTCAGAAATCAGTTCAATAGTAAATATGAAAAAGCAGGTTTATAAATTATTCTAACAATGTTCAGCACTTATTTTAGGTTTCTACCCAGAATAATCGATAACACCATATCTACAAAACATCTTATTTTAATACATTGTGTACATTGATATCACTGCAATGAGTATCACTTATAAAAGTATGAACAAATGTCAATAAAGTGATGGTAGTAGAATTAACTTTCGGACATTTTAGTCTTTCAAGTTAAGAAACCACATGTACCTACAATGAGCCAACTTATGTTTTCATAAGTACCTATTTATAATGTAGAGGTTTGATTGGGGAACTATTGTTTGTCATCACACTATGTTTTTGTTGATAGTTTTACGTTACTAAAACAACCATTAAGTCTTCCTTAGCACCTAGACACATTTCTGATAACACAAGTTATAAATTTCATACATATACATATTTATGTAAGCCAAAAACTTCTACAGGTAGGTTTATTAAGTTATTAATATGTTATTAAATTACCGAGACAATGTACCTATGGTGTAGTGTATGTATGTGGTGTGCTTTAATGTATGTGCTCAGTTATAACACCACTTTTATAATGATGTATGTACCTATTCACACATATTTTTAACGAGTAAATACTATTAATACATTCCTAACCTGTCTGAATGAAGTTAATAACTACTGGCCACATGTAATATTCCTGACAGACATATAACAATGTATTGTCAAAGCAAATAATACTATGTTTGGTTTGACAATACAAAAAAGTACAAGTTTTGAAACTTCAAAAAGTTTCAAAAGTTTTTACTTTTTTGAAGTTATGTAAACAAAACTTGGAACATAATGTGCTTTGTTATAAATAACCTAAGTACATATTTATTCTACACATAAAAATAATCAAAACTGTGTATTTGTGAGTTACACAAAAAGAGTTTTATTAGATATCTCCAAAATAAAAAGTGTATGATATATGGACACTTGCTGTAGACAGACATAATTATCTAGATTTTTTCCTATGATGTAAGATATTTATAATTTCATGTCTCTAACTAATAGTGTGAGATATTAAGCATTCCTTCATTAGAAACACGTATTGTCAACGGCGAAGTAACCTTTGTTAGCATTAACTTTGTAATGGTTTTCTACAGGCGACCCATCTCGAAGTGTTAGACAAAGTAAAAATTTGAATAATAGACACTTACTGGTAACACTGCGAAGTACTAGACTCGTTGAGAAAATCTGCCATTCCTTGTTATAAAGCATGGAAACTTCAAGAACTTATATATTCGTTGGATTTTTAACACTAAACAGCCTAAAACAACGTCAAAGTACTTTCAACAAACACCAGTAAAGTTTTACATATAGTTATAGAAGTCTTAACTTTATAATAGCAATACAATAACACTAATCAAAAAAATTATCTAATTAAAATTGACACGAAATGGAAAAACACTACGCTGTCGCTGTCGCACACAACTTTATAAACGTCAAACCAAACGCGTTTAGTAATTTACAGAATGCATTAAAGTACAGAGCGTAGAAGTGACTAATATAATGATAGATTCCACTACATAGCAAATTGATTAATTGTCTTGTTCCTTACAATTAATTAATAAAATATATTTTAATTACTTTTAATGAATTTTAGATACACTGTAGTTTTTATTTTATAAAAATTTAATGAATTTAATTTATAACCAGCAATTTGTATTTTCGTTTTAAAATTCTTGTTTCAGCAGTTGTTATTATTAGCACAATTGCAGTTTTACCTCAGACTTTAACACTACAATATGTTTTGGAATGCTGAGACCTCTAATCTATAAAAATAACATTCTAAGCAAATTACTAAAATTAGAGTCTTTGTAGGTAATAATAATAAGATAATATGGTAAAGAACACACACGAAAGTAAGTTCCATTTCTTCAGTTCTATTCGTTCCGTCTAATCTCTGAAATGGCTGGACCGATTTTGATGAAACTTATCACTGGCAGATAGCTAATGTAATAAGGTCTAATGTAGGATACTTTTAAATTTTGAAAATAATTAGGGTTCTTAGTGACGATGCGGCTTAAATATGTTCAAGGTGTGTAGGTATGTACCTACCGCATACCCGATAAATAGGTTTCCGTCGGAAATCGGAATCCATTTTAACACATGTGGCGCCTGAAAGTATGCGCTCAGCGTCTTTGCGGCGCGAGTCGGGACTGTAGGCGCTTACCGCACCCATCATGAACGTATGTTCAAAGAAAGCGCACAATTTAGACGCTATTGTGGTATGGAGCCCTAACTCTCTATAAGGTACAGAAAGTAAAGACGATCTCTACGTAGGTAGGTACATTAAAATACTATTTAGGTACAGAAATCTTCGTGGACTTTCTTCATCCTAGGTCGGATGGAGGGTGTCCCAGAATTTTACCGGTGAAAACCTTCTGGTGTCCTCCTAACTACGACAGGAACGCGGAATTGCGGCCTGCGTGCCGCACGTCCCTTATGGGGAGACGCGCGAATCACCAGCGCGCGCCTCCTACTCGGGCCTATTAAGTTGAGCGAAATGCTGTTATAGTCATCATCCCTATTCAACGAATTGTACCTAGGTTGAGAGTTATTACTTGTTAATTTGTAGAGTGCTTTATGGACATTAGATAATAATTCCTACTTGTTCTACAAAATAGTTCACGATTTCCATAATAAATACATATATACCTACGTTACTCGCTAGACCTTATGTAGAAAACTTGAACAGTTTCTCTGTAAGTACTCTTTGATTGCAATTTAGAATTCATATAGTCTAATCTAATTTATGTAGAAGTTGGTTCCACTTGGGTCGTATTATAGCGAGAAAAAAAGACCACTTTTATCATTGGACAGTTAGGAAGCTTCCCAACTGTCCAATATTAAAAGTGTTTTTTTTTTCTAATTTTGGTATATAGGCCTAGGAACTCTGTGAAAAAAGTGTCTAAGCATGGTTGTATGGAATTGATGAAGCATACCTTACATACACAATAACAATTCATGTTCACTGAGTTGGACATGGAAAGGGAAAAATACCCGTTGTCCGAAAAGGTACACGGATACCTCCTACTTCCACATTCTAAGATTACCTACCTGCATGCTTGTCGGTTTGAGTTACCCTGGGGGCTGGACCTGGCACTGCTATATGTCTTTGATTTGTTTTGAGTAGGATGAGGTTTTTGTTTTCTCGATATTTAATTACCGAGACCTCTAATTGGGCGTCACCGGACAAAAAACTGAGACTGCTTGAGCGCCCTGCCTGACTATAACAACTATGACAATAATAATGCTACCAAGGGCATCGCCTGCGGGTCTCTCTCTTTCAGTCATTTAAGCGCAAATTTTCGGGCCGTAGTATCTATTATAAGGCTTGCGGGCAAGGGACGATTTATTGCCATTTCAACCTCTTTTATCCCGCCTCCCCCCGCGGTAGGAAAGATGCTTCATGATCTTTTTCGACTGAAATCTATTCGCCTAATAGGTAGGCAGGTAAAAAAATCGATGATCTATAGATCAACTATACTGCGCATTTTATGTATGAGACTTTTTTGTGATGTAGGCAACAAGGTAGGTAGGTAATTAAAGTACCTGGATAATTAAGTAGACGGGTAATCTGCATGTTCTGTATCTATATTTGTTTTACATAAATACCTAGTTTAAAACGTGTTGATTTCTTAAAAACTTATCTCTATTTATAGAACCCTTATCAGTTTTATTTGTGTTGATATTCAAGTAGATAGATACCATTATCACGTGAGTAGCTTGTAACAACATCATTTTAGTCGACGGTCACGTGAATACCGATACAGACGAAGACACTACAACGTTTATCTCGTCGTAGACGTTTTAGGAATAAAAAAAACAACAATTGTCAGTTCAATGCGTAATTTGGTATTTATTGGCCTAGAATAACAATCACTCATACATACATACATATACATTTTAATATACAATTTCAATGAACTGTAAGATGTTAGTAATTCGTTCATTGCTTAAATTTAGTCACCGAGATCACATCTTGATAAAACAGTTAACATAAAAATCTGGGCCGATATTTGGATTAATTTAGAGTTACTTTTGTCGACAAAAAAATACGTAAAAGTACGCATGAGATATTGAACAATTCGAGATTTTGTATGTTTTTAACCATTTAAATTGGACACTTATAGATACAACAATTAGGTAGTTATTAATTTGACATTAGGTATAGGTAGTGCATTCAGTTTGAAGATATAAGCGAACAGGCAAACTATGCGTTCATAGTGTCGATAAGGTATTGGTTTAAATTTTACACAAAAATAACAGAACAAACAGAACTCAAATGACAGACAAGTATAATATGTAATTGGAATGAGTAACAATAACAAGGTAGTACCTTTTTAGGACAATTAAAGAAAAAAAGTCATATTTATAAAATTAGTGTGTAATTTAAACATTTTATTTTGGAAATAATAATGTAGTCTCAAATGTCAATTTAAACGAATAATAAAAGTATCAGGTAACTTAGTGAAGAAACAGCTCGACGAGGGATGTATTGTGAAGGGGGTTCATTACAACGACAGACAATTACATTCAACTCATAGATATTTGTCACCTTAAACTATTACTAAACTAAAGCTTGTGTAAATTTATAAATAATATTATTGCTTAAATAGCGATATAAAAAAATGTAAAATAAAAAGTGCATCAAAATTAAAAACTTTACAATAGTGGCCTTTTATTTAGTTTATCTGCAATTACATTATCATGTGTTAAGTCATAATAATTTATAAATAAATCTAAAATCAGTGTAGGAATACAGTGCATAAAAATACATTTTACAAAATGGCCAAATATAGTCAAGACTCAGAATATGTAAAAATAGTATAGTACCTATTCAAAATTTGATAACAACTACAAGATTCGATCGAACAAATTATGGTGCTGAATACGTCAACACAGTCACTTAACTAAATTATTAGTTAAATTTAAACTGAGTACATTTTATTAGAATTAAATTTAATTCAACAAGTTTTACTGACATCTGTACCTATTGCTTTGGATAGTAAAATAAAAAAGTATGATATTATTTATATAAATAACAGAAACAAAGAATAGACGTCAGGCACCTATGCGTAGCAAAGTAAAATACATTTAGGCGACGAACAAATGAATCACAAAGAAATAACCTAGCCTCAGTCTGTGCCCCACTGGGTGTCGGCTGTCAGTTGTCGTAGTGTGCGCACGCGCAGCGGACTATTGGGGTGGTCACCCCCCTGACCACACCACTAAGTCGTCGGCGGGCCCCTGCAGGCGGTACTAACGTACTTTAATATAATTAACATACATACGCTATACTACAACTAAACAGAAAACATCACAAATGAAGTCAACGTTTTTAATTCGATTTATCATAGAGGGTTTTTTAGAAAATAATTTATATGAATTAGACCGTAAGCATCTATATCTTAAATAGTAAAAGTAAATATTATTTTTCTTTATAAGGTCTTAACTAAAATGATATGCAATACTAACTAAAAGGCGGGGCCGCGGGATGACGCTGGCCATCCTCGCGCCACTCGCCAGCGCTGCTCACCGAGAACAGTGTATAATTTGATCCCAAAGTTGTCAGTTCGCGTAGTGTCACTACTTATGCTACTGTACTTGGGGTTCGCACTATAACATTAGGCCAGAAATACATCGCGATTTTTAAGTTGAAAGTAAACGAACATTGATAAAGTATGTTAATGTGCGTGGCAACTTAATATAAACACAATAGAAACTATCAAAACAAGGCATTCAGGTGACACAAGAGGCGCGCAGCGGCCGAAGAAACAGTTACACAACACGGAACGAACGAGGAAAATTACTTCTTGGGGTTAGCCCCACTCTTGTTGACGCGGGAGTCTTGCAGCGGGATCTATAACAAATACATACAGCGGCTTTTATCGACCAAACAATAATTAAGATCTCCATTGTTTCATAGGTGAATATTCAGGAGGTCCTCTTGAAATGAACGATTGTCTTATGTGGTGTTACTTACCGTGGCCCGCTGATCCTCCATGCGGCCGGCCTGGGCCCTCATGAGCAGGTTGAAGAAGTCGTCATCAGGAACTGTCTTGGCGCGCTCTTCGGGCTTGGGGCGCGGCAGCTCGGAGCGCTGGTCCTCCAGGCGAGAACCCTGCACCGATGTACACACAAATATTTATTGATGTTAATCAAACAAGGATAAGCGGTATAAGTTGGTTCGTGAGTAGGTATGGGGCGCTGCAGGCATGGTATGTACGTACCTGCACACGGGCGATCATCTCGAGAAAGTCATCCTCAGGTTTGGTGCTGGTGGTGTGCTGGTGGCGCAGCCCCGGCAGCGAGGCGCCCTTGGTCTCCTTGGCGGGCTTCTTAGCCGCCGGCTGCAACTCGGCCCGCTGCGAGTCGATACGTTCCGACTGCATGTCGTTAATCATATCCAACATGGCATCGTCGGACCTGACGTCATTATATCACGATTATAGACAAGCGGCCATCATAAAATTTATCTAACAGACTGTATTGAGAGCATAATATGATAGATAAGAACACTTGTAGATATCTAGATAATCTGTACACGAATCAATATGAGAAGACAAACATGTGCGCAATTATTCACAAAATATAGTAATGACTTACTAATAACTTATACAAATACACTATTCTATGAAATTTGCCTTCCAGTCGAGTAAAAACCGAGTGTTAATTCTGTCCACTCCATCAGATGATGATATTATTATTATGAGCATATAATGTCTCACTGCAGGGCAAAGGCCTTCCTATCTACATCTGCAGCTTGCGAGTGCAATTTGATTTCCATAACATAAAATGGGGTTTTTTAATGCCATTTCACATTGGTAAAAGCCACATCAAAAACAACGCATCACAAAAACTATTTTCGAAAACGAATTATAAGTACATTCCATTTAGGCAACCTAAGGGTCACCCAGATGCTGCCGCACCAAGACCTGTACCGATTTGTCAAAATATCATGTTTTACATGGTTTTGATTTTTAACATTTATGAACTTTTCTAATGAAATGTGAAAAGTTCGTTTTTCAAATAAAACATTCATTCATCGTTGTTTGGCTAGTTCATGTAATTAAAAGTTTTATAGTGAAAGAACGGGCAGTATAAAGAAGTTTCGTAAAATATAACATCAAACCAATCAAATTGTTAATAATTCTTTGCTCCGGCATTGGTGCTCATCCGGAACTAGCTGGTAGAAACCTTTTTATTTCACTTGTGACCACTACTATAGCAAGCAAGCCGAATGTAAAAAATAAAAATCAACAAAAAAAATTGATTAACATCAAAATACTATTTCAGGAGTTATAGTTAAGTATTATTCACAAAAAATAATCCGTTCGAATATTTTTAAATGCTTTATACACACCCCATTGAGTCCTCGTCGAAAGCCTTCATAATAGTCGCTATTGAGATTTCACACAGTTGAAAGTATTCGTCGCGGTCAATCTAACTCGCACGATACGAAGATGAGACAAACTGTATGATAATGTGCTTTATGTTGTATCTACATGAGGACACACGATTGTGTCGGCGTTCGCGTAGGGAGCACCGAGACACATACGCAGCTGGAAAGCGTAGATAGCTCAGTGGTGTTTTGTGTAGATACGGAGATCGTAATGAGATAACAGACAAGTGTCCATTCCACGTTACGTTGATAATACAACCGGTCAAGAGCGGGCCGTGAGCACCTTGCAGGTTCTGCATGTCCGAGAATTTCTCTTTATGTTACTTCGTATTGTTATGCAGCGAATGTGAAACTTCAACAAAGCCTCTATGATATTAATATGCTTCCACAATCATAAGATGTACATGTACTAAGTAGCGACAAAGTCATTAGTAGGAAGGCTACACTATCTCCTTGTTTGGACATACGTCAAAGGGTTTCGGTTTCGTTTAGTAGTATAACTATCTATCCCGCATATATATATCTACCCCGCCGACAATAGAATCGGGAGCTATGCATTGCATTAGACAGCGAGTCTTGATAGAACCTCGGACTGCTATTCAGAAATTCGGCTAAAGTTCGTTATTACCAAAAATTTAAAAAATTACAAGTTCGATTTGTAACAACGGACTTATTCGAGAAAATCTTCACAATAATGATACGTCACGTTCGGTTTTCTTCTGTCCCCAACGAATACTTATTCGTTAGTGTTATAAATTGTTATGAATAAATATAAAATGAATTCTGTTCGTTCGTGTTTCGGTATTTCAGACTAGCAAAGCGTTATTTGCACTCAAACGGATCCACTCGGGATCAGGCAGGCGCATTGCAGACAATCAAAGGGTTCTTGTAACGTTGGGTGCACACCTAAACTCTACAGGTAACTTGTTTGTTTTTTGGTCGCTATTACGTCGGCGAATTTCACTCGAGCATTACAGAGGCCAATACTGCTGTTATTGTTTAACTGAGGTACGGTTATCCGTCCATCCATTAATTACCGGGGTATTAATCACGGTAAAATATAGTATTATTGAATGAACAATACATGATGGCGCGTTAACTTTACACAGAATATTGTTTACTCAAAACAAATATGATCTTAGGCACATTATACCTACATCGGAAGGAGGGATGCTAACCATTTGGACAGGTCCGCGGCGGCCGCGAGAGGACCGAACACAGATATAAAACGCGACAGTCGTGTCTGTGGCGTGCTGAGTTGACACAAGTCAGAAAATAATACACATAATCATACTGTTAGCTCTTATTGTTAAATAGTATTCCATACAAAAGAAACAGTTTTATAGTCCTTTATGATGTCCTAAATTCTAGTACCAATTGCATGAAATTTTTGATATTTGACTGCTCTTCTGCTGATAATCAATAATATTTAGCTACCCTCCGTGCTAAACTACCTAACTAGTATCGCATCTGTGTGAATGGGTATAGGCAGAGGTATAGGTACCTATATAGTAGTTATACGTCCCAATGTAATAAGGGGCGAGCCTATTGCTATTAACCGGGCAGAAATCTAGACTCCGTGCTGCTACCGAGTTACCTGATGAAAAACCCAATAACACTTTGCCCGTCCCGGGATTCCTACCCAGGACCTCATGCTCATCAGTCGCGCATAGTGACCACTAGACCAACGAGGCAGTCGACATAATACATTCACGTATGTAACTCATAACTCAAACAGACCAGTTGAATTTGCAAACTGTACCGGCGGATAAAGCAAAACAAATCCCGAATTTTTTTATATTTTTTAAAATCCCCGCTTTACAAATTCGCGGCCTGTGTACAATATAGTTGCACGAAATTCGACGGAAAATTTGAGAGGATTAAATGAAATACTGCTAGATTGAATCGAAGTATAGCAGTATTTCACGTTTTATAAGCCTGTATTGTATATAATACCTGTATACTCAATACTCAATATATTTATTGCTATTCCATAAAGTTGTACTTAGGTGGTAAATAATAAGATGAGATCATTTATGGACCCTGTAGGGCACAGCAGTAGAGTAGGAGAGAGGAAGCTATGTTTCAAGATATATAAATATTTTTTGACATTGCGATCAAAATTATTATTTTAGTACCTATTATAGTTGTGATTATTTGTAATTATTAGTATTTATTATTTATTTAATTATTATTATATTGCTTTTTATTATTTGCATTTATCATTTAAATATTCATTTATGGAGTATTAACATTTGTTCAACAGTAAATTTTTTAGTTTTTTGTGAATAAATTTAACTTTTCTTCTTTCTTTATTATTTCAGTTAGATTGTTGTAGATTTTTATAGACATTACGTAGGGGCTTGAAGAATGCATTTGTAGCTTGGTTGAATGTCTTCACGTATTGTGTAGAATTCTTGATGTTTTCGAACAAATTTACACGTTTCTAAAATGTAAACTAGGTAGGGTCAGGATATTAAGTTTTATAAAATAGAGTTTACAGCTGTCAATTTGCTCAATATTTACCAAGATTCTAATTAACTTCTTTTGTAAGGTAAAAAGTGTCGGTGCATCTGCACTATTTCCCCAGAGGGTTATGCCGTAACTCAGCCATGCATTGGCGTACGCGTAATAGGTGGTGAGGGCAGTTTGCAGATTGGTAGTCTTTTTAAATTCGCGGAGAGCATAAGTACATTTTGAGATATTTGAGCGCGTATTTTTAATATGCGTTTTCCAGGTATATTTCACGGATTTCCATTTGCTGGGATCCTAACATACTTCTTTCGCCGCATTCATTTTTTTATAATACGTTTTATTTGATTAGGAGAAAAAGAAACGTATAACTAAAAATGATCCATGGATCGTATTTAACGTGCACGGACTGCACATTGTTCGGTGACCGTTGCCACGTCGCTCCTTTATAGAAGCACGGTGTATGCGCGTCACGAGACACTACTTTAGAGTCACATTTACGGCAAAATGTTTTTGTGCATGTATTAGTACTTAACATTCTTAATGCTGGTGCAGATGTGGCCACTGACGTAGAGGCTGTTATCAGTTGTCTAGACGCTCTACTTCTAAACATAACCATTTTCTCAACCGTAACTCGTTACTGAAATGCATATCGTTGACCACTACTACCGAAATTTCAATGAGTAGTATTAAGTAATTATATTTATATTGACCAGTCGAACATTGTGATATTGTAACCACTGACCAGGCCCCCGACAGTTTAAATGATATTATTTTAGAGATTAAAGTAAGACAAGTTATTATTGAACTATATTGGATCAATAGATCTAGGTTTATAGGTCATCACTCTATACAGAAATTTAAACCTATTCCTGGTTTGGCTATCCGGGAATATTTATTTTTGAAATGTTAATAAATATCATTTATGTGTGTTATCTAGCCAGTATTGCCAACAGGGGTAGGTAGAGGTGCATGCCACTACCACGGTTGACTAAACACACGGCACTAACTGTAGGTCACATAATACAATATAGTGAACTTAATCGAGTCATAATACTTTCATGTTGTTAATAGAAGTAAAAAGCTGAGAACAATATTTGAAAAAATCGAGAACTGCCCCGCTTTTTTGGTAGACGTTCACTTACCCAGTAGTCTTGCCATTGCCGCTGCTGGCGGAGCGCTGCAGCTTGTTGGTGCTGCTCTTAGGCTTGGGCCGGTTCTCCTTGTTGCATAGCGTGGCGCGCTGTTCATCCATCCGACCGGACTGGCAGCGGATAACCAAATCGAAGAACGATTCGGGATTGTCCTCCGACTCAGTACGCGACACTTCGGCCTTTTTCTTAGCCGCAGCCTCCTCTTCCCGTTTCTTGGCGTCAGGGGTAAGCTGGGCAATAAAAATATTGTTACTTTGGAAGTTCACAGTTAATTTAAATCACGTACTAAGTAGAGGCAGTAAATAAGCTGAGTACACGTCACCATTGATAGCAGCTTCGAAACCACAGCACCCATGATGGCTCAGTAGAAATTATTCCTTGAACAGAAATATTCAACGACAATTCATGTGCCAGCGACCGTCCCGACTGAAGCTTGAATCTGAACTGAACGGGAAGGGGTGCGCGGAAATATGTAACTGAAATAGGGCCCCGCCCCCTTTAACGTTGGCTCATTTCAACTTACATAGGATATGTCGGCGTCGGAGCTGACTGCTCTAATCGATCAATATGTAACGAAAACCAAGCACATTTATAGAATATATCCACATAATATATCAAACTCATAAATCATAACTACTTAATGACTACTTCGTATTCTAAAATGGGATGCAATTTCGTTTTTCTTGTCATTTATTTAAAAGTTGCCTTGCATTGATGGAAAGCTTCAACAAAACGGCCAGGGCAAACATCAGCCTCGGAGTTAAAAAACATAACAACTTACACGGGTGACTTAAGTTTCTGAATTGCAAGGCCTATTTTTAAAATTACTTTTAAATATTACGTTTATGCAGCTTCCATAACAACTTGACTTCAAACTAAACGAAGTTATAAAAATAATGTTTTTGTTTGGTATAACTCTAAGAATAAATTAGCTGAAGTAAAACCTTAGGAACTTACACAATGGTACGGAGTTCAGGTGGTTTTCCTTCGAACTAGTTCCAGTTTTTCCAGTTCAATAGTTACTTATACTTTATATTTTTTATAACCTATTAACTAAGCAGGGACGAAATTAAACACTACCTACGCTACTGGCTGAAATACGAAATAATAATGAAAGACAAACTGTTTATAAATCAACTGTTTATATCGTACGTAATCTTTAAAAACACTGTTCATTGACTTGATTTAACTGTTTGTAATTGCCGCACGACAAGCATTACAAATATGATGTACCTTAGATTTAAAGATCCTCATACTCGGTTAGGGCTTCGACACACTTCGAGGCCGACCGTTCTGGCAGAAGTTGAAATTTTGACTAGACTTCAGTATAAGTTCAGGCTAGCGTTTAAGGCCGCCCCAGGGGGTGGCTGTGAGGGAGATAGCGACGTCAAGGCACTTAAATTACAAATCAAACTACTAGCGACATCCTTTATTGTAATAGAGAACTACCTGTGCAGCATTGCCGCTGCACTTTTATAACGTGACGAGGGGCATTTTAACTAGAGGACGCAATCATATATAAACATAAATCAAATCATAAAGGAAGTAATAGTATTAAATTTACTGAAATTACATTCTAATATCGCTCCTAGTAATGTATTAAACCAAAAATCGCGGTAGATTGATTACCTAGCTTAGATTCATCACAGGCTCTTAAACAAACGGGCAAACGGGCTTTTTATGTTCGTTTACGTGGCTCAGTATAGTTAAAGTCTTTCGCTACTTTAAATATGGTTAACCTTTTTTTTTTAATAGGTCTTGGTTTTTTTACGGTTTCGTAGATCAATCATACTTTCTGGGTAACGGGTTATTTAAATGTTACTTTTTAAACATTAATTAATTAATTAGAGAGATCTTCTTCTTATCGTATGGTTGATGAACAACCTGGTGTCAGAGTTTAAACCGCCTGTAGGCCTCTGACATGGCTTTACACACCGTTGAAAAATCTATCAGATGTGCCGGTTTCCTCACGATGTTTTCCTTCACCGTTTTTAGCAACTGACAACTAATTTATAGTACGCACATGAATTCGAAAAGACATTGGTGCGTGCCGGGATTTGAACTTGCGACCTTTTTCTTGGCAGTCCAACGGTCATACCACTCGGCTATCAGTGCATAGAGACATAGTACGCGCTAATTAAAACACAAACTTATATTCATAAATAATACGAACACTGTTGGCGCAACGAATCTATAGTTTTAACTTACTATTAATATATTTTTTATGTATCTGTTTTTGTCGTGTTCATACCTAAATACTTACTTTACTCTCTTATTGCGAAGTTTATTTATAATATTCAATTGAAAGTAAGTTTTGTCAGAATTAATGCGACTGTAACGATTGAGATAAATATAAATAAAGTGAGACCTTTAGCCATTAGTACAAATGTTTAGAGGTTCCACAACATTTTAGATATTATTATATTATGCAAATATAAATATGGTTTTAAAATTAAATACTAGGGTATAATTATTACTTACCTACGGAAGTTACAGTAGTACAGTTAGTACGTAGTTTAAGTTTAACTTAATGATAAAATAAAACAACAAACATTTATTTTAACGTTATTGACAAGTTTGTTGTACATGGTAATATTTTAATCACCGCCAAAATTCAAATAATAAGATTGTTTTTAACCGACTTCAAAAAAAAAGGAGGAGGTTCTCAATTCGTCGGGATCTTTTTTTATTTGTATTTTTTATGTATGTGCCCTCATAACTAAGTCATTTATGAACCGATTTGATTTTTTTTTGTCATATGATTGGGTTTACTTTCCGATTGGTCCCCTAGAAATTTTGTCATTACCTGATGATGAACTTCGAAGATATGGAACGGAACTCCTCATAGGGTTACAGCAAAAAGCCCGTATCTTGATGATATGTAATGATATTGCTTAAGTAGTAGTCGATAACTATCCACTAAAAATAACAAAGAAGACCTTCTTCTTTGTTATTTTTAGTGGATAGTTATCGACTACTACCCCCACGAGGGAGTGGGGGTGCGTTGACCTCCCTCCTATCACTTTCCTGGATTAAATATATCGTGTGAGGTATCGTTTAAAAGGGCTTAATGTTTTGTGTGTGAAAGGATTTCAAATACTAATCTCACAAAAGTCTGGGGCGGATGAATTCCATACACCACTAAAAGTCGAGAAATAAAAAATTAAAACCTCCTTCAAAAAACTCAAAAGTGAAAAATACTATTTTATCACATCACTTTACATAAGCGAAGTGGAAGTCGGCGCCAAATCCTATGCGTTCGCTTAGTTTATAGTTTTAGCTTTGAAACTATGATCCACGCACTTATGGCAGCATTCTCATAAGTACTATTTTTCTGAATCGCTATATTACATACACTATTTGTTACATGTTATTTCTTCTTCTTATTGTAAGGTTGATGACCAACCTGGTGTCAGAGTTTAAACCGCCTTTAGGCCTCTGACGTGGCTTTACACAACGTTGAAAAAAGTTTGCCGGTTTTCTCATGATGTTTTATTGACCGTTTTTAGCAACTGATAACTAATTTATAGTACGCACATGAATTCGGACAGACATTGGTGCGTGCCGGGGTTTGAACTTTGACTTGGCAGTCCAATGGTCGGCACCACTCGGCTATTACTGCTTTACAGCAGACACATGTTATTATTAATGTCTAGTTACATTTTATCATGGTTTTTTATTTTCGATGCCCGATGTTTGGAATCTTTCGCAGTATTCACGGTCATGGGCAGACATTAAGATCACATTGAAAAGCAAAGTAATCAAAAATGATTTATATTTTATTATCACTCTCTAATCTTTATTTTAAAGAGTACATTTTAGTTATCTTTTATTAAAATGTCGACAGTGACAAAAATAACTAGTATATCAGGTTTTTAAATAAATATTTGGGATTTAATTTAATACACAACATCGATCAACAGATATAAGTCTTGCCTATTGGGCTATAATACAACTTATCGAACCTAGACTATGCATACAACCAAACATGTTGATACAATTAGGAGCTTTTTTGGAAAGTAAGACTCATGAATTTTACATCGCTCCGCACAAAGCGGTTTGCGCGAGAGAGAAAGAGAATACGATCTCCACAAAGATAAACGATATTTATGTAATCTTCTTCTTTTTTAAGATTTCGTTTCCTCTGCCTTTTTTAATTTTATGAATTCCTATGTATTTTTCAAATATAGTAAACATCTCTATTACACAGCCGCTGGGTACCTACATTGCTACCACACCAGCTACCTAGATGAAGAATTTCTCATGATCATCCTTCGCCGTTACACAACATGTCGTTCTTTACTTGAAGCACAGACTTACTTCAGTCAAGGAAACCTTACTGCCTGTTTGAAACGCATTTGGACTTTTTTAATACACATTACTCGTCATGGTAACTTAGAACTTCGAGTTTTTGAGAAATTGCTGTTATATTATAGGTACGTTTGAGAGCATATTACATGCTCAAACACCCAAACAAAGGACAACTATCTGTGGACTACACAAACATGTCCGTGCGGGGATCGAAACCGCAGCTCATAACGCGACAGTTCAATCCTTAAGCTACTTACATTCCATGAACACAGTGAAATGTGAATTCATCAAAAATCCAAGGCGCAGATTTGTTACTGTCCTTAAAACCGACTTTTACAGTCGGCTCAGAGGATAGAAAGCAGAGTTTACTTTGTCTTTGTTTTGTCAAAAGACACAGAGATCAAAATAAATATATTGTGCACATGACAATATTCCCTTAATGAACTAAAATGTTAAAAGAGAATATGGTTTTTATTTATTGTAGCACGTTAGGAGAGTTATGAGTGCTTAATAGATTAGGTAATCTAACAAAAAGATCACTATTTTACTCGAAATATTGCCAAGTACGAACACATTGTTCCAGTATATTGAAAGGTCCGCTTTATACAGTGCATGTTTTCAGATCTGTATCATTTAATGAATAAATTGAATACCTGTATGAGTGACAACTGCTCCATGCTCTGCCTCCGCACCCGCAGCGCATTGAACGGCGTGCGGGGGGCGTGGTCGTCGTCCGAGGCGGGTGTCGGCGGTGACTCCGCTTCCACAGGCATTCCGAGAACCTTCCGGAGATCGCTGATGTTCATCTGCGCCGTTGCCATGCCTAGCACGTCACCCAACTGCACACAAAAATATATGCACGTCTTAAAACACGAAACAAGGAGCCTTGACAGAAAATAAATGTAGGTAATTAATATATTAAAGATGGATTTTGCTCAAACGATTTATCTAAAGCATTCGTTATAGCACATCATATTATAAAAAAAATGTTTAGAGGCGCTCATTATAACCCACCCCTAAACCAGTAATAAATAAATATTTCTTGTCTATCAATACACATAAATAAAATTCTGTCTGTCTGTCTGTTTGTTCCGCCTAATCTCCGAAACGGCTAAACTGATTTTGACGGGACTTTCAATGGTAGATAGCTGATAGTCCGGGGTCTAATAAAGGCTACTTAGAATTTCTAAAATATTAAAAAGTTCCGCGAGAAAATCAGAAAAACGCGGGAAATTCGATGAATACAGCTCCTCCGCGACGCCTGTACTGATTATTATATATGTATATTCGACGGGACTTTCACTAGCAAATGGCTGATGTTATAAGGAGTATTTAAAGCTACTTTTAATTTGTAAATGTTAACGGCTCCGCGGGAAAAATAGCATAGGTCCGATTTTGCACCTAATATACAAGTCAATTAGCAAGTTTCATGTAGACTGTAACAAACAGTAAACCACTATCATTTTACCCTAATTTTTTATAAATTAATTAACCTTTTCTTGATTCATAATTCTGATTTATAGTCAATACTTAAAATCTGGATTCTGAAAATCTGAGTATATACGGCATTTAAACTATAGTTCATTATCTTACTGCAATTAGTAAAACTAAATCGCGGTACTGTATATTCACACTAATATTAAATTATTTGTCAAGAACAAAAAACGCTGAACAAGTTTAGATTGAAAATCGACTTCTCTTACCTAAAGCAGTTTTAGGCGTGTTCACATACAATATTCTTCTTTGTCCCGTTGTAACGTATAATGATTGGTTATTTGTATTAATTTGAATATATTTTAATGACTTCTATAATATTATAGCTTAGGCCACAAAACTTAGCTCTTGTTCCAATTAACACTACGCGTGGATCACAGCCCGGCCAACAGGCTGGCAGCTCGGGGCAGCGACCCGGCGGACTCTACAGGTATATGTCAGGTATCAATGACCCCGGCTATAAACTTTTCTTAATACCGGAACTATTCGGACTTTTTTTACACCCGAATGGATTTTCAGCTTACATGAATAAGATTTCACGACGGTTAAAAAACTTATTCTATTTAAAGTTTAAGTGTGATTTTAGATCATCGCGGAACTTTTTTCAATAGAGCAATGGAACGGGCCGGTCAAGATGCAAATTCGCGCATGTGCAAATCATTTGCGTATTTCATTGGTCTCTAGTTGACAATTCATATGCGATATAGTTTCCCGCGAATATTTCATATTCATATCCTCCAGGTACGGCAGCAACAGGTGGTTGCAGCCGGGACGTGGAGTGAGGAGCAAATACACACTGCATCCGAACGAGGAAGCTATATTGAATTTGTTCCTGGCTACACAGATTTTGGCTTTCGTGGAATATACGTCAATATTTAAGTGGAGCCAGCACAGGTTGCATGTTTGCTATTTGATTGCGTTTCGTAGCGAACACGATGCGAAACGTTACGATCACGTTTAGTTATTTTCGGTTTACCAATTTCACCAAATAAACTAATCGCGATTATTATTATTATTATAATCGCGATTAGTTCAAACTAAACTCAGTTTAAGCGTCTAATCGAGTTTAGAGCTTCATCTTGCGTTTCACCGCTGCAAACTGAACCTAGTTTACGCTAAACTCAGTTTATATTCTAAATGCTTATTTTTAGTCGTTTAGCGCGCTTAAACGCGTTTAGCCGCTGTCAAAAATTATAACAAACAATGGCGCTGATTTTTTTGTACAGCCAGTAAACTTATTTTTATCTATGGCTCTTTTCTTCGTATCGGTAAGGTGTAGCACTTGTTAAACACGAAATTTTATGAGTGTTTTGAATTTTGAAATATTTAGCATACCGGGACCGGGGCCAATCGTGTAAAACAAGTCCTCATATAAGGTAATAAATATAATAAAGCGAATAACAATGTTAATTTTTACATTGCAGCACAGATCAACTATTTTTTTAATTACATAGCGTCTTCGACTATATAATTTTGTCCATTTTTTAAGATTATATTTAATATTTTCTGAGCTTGTAACACTGAACGAACCAAAGCACGTTTCGCTATTTCTTCTAAAAATATATTTGAAACCTTACATCTAATATACAGGTCGAATTCGCTGATACATATAGTAAATACAAAACTCGGTTAAGGCATTTTACGCCCTCTCTCATTTAAACTTCGTTTTGGTAAACGAGTTTAAAATTATGGTGGTGAAAACGGTTTGACATTTTTTATTTAATTATTTATTTATTTTTTCTTGTGACGTAATATATTTGTATATTAGGTGTAAGATTTTCAATTATTTATTCGATAAATAAAAATCTTGCTTCGATAATCTATGTTACTCGATTTTTGCCATTCGACCATAAACAATAACGAAATAAGATGAGCAGTAAAGCAAAAATGTGTGGCCATAAACGCGATTTCACTTGTGAATATTGTGATCTTAACATAGGTTATCGCTGATAGTTTGAAAAGCAAGCTAAGGAAATAATTAAAACAGCTATTTTTTTTAAATTTCTTACAGACATGTAACCGTTTAGAGTTAGGTAAGCGTAATTTAAATGGAAACGAGTCGAGTATTTAAATAAAAAAACGCAGTGAGACTAAGACGTAGTAGTATGAAGATTGTGATGTTTTTGAAAATCGAGAGAGATGTATGTATATAAAGTGCGGCTGCTCAGAGAATGCGTTCCTGAAGTCTGTCATTATGTCAATACTAGCGATGAGCAATAAATAACACTGTTATCAGATTTTTTAACCAAATCAAAACAGATTAACAGATAAGATAAAATACTTGTTTGTCTGGCCTTTAATATCTAATTGTAACTAGTGTGAAGATATAAAATGCATTGAAACTTGATGCCTTGTTTTACAACACAGCTAGTATTTTCTCTAGGTATGTCAATATAAATATTTTAATTATAATTGACATAGTTACATACTCGATTAAATACTAAGATGACCTCGACTTGTGTTCATTTAAATAATTTTTAATGGGGTTCTACTTGGACTAAGTAAGAGTAACTATGGAGTTTCTTGCCGGTTCTTCTCCATAGAAACGACTTTTTGGGACCGTGCATCTAGTTTGACGTTTTGTAAGTGCTCTTTTGTAGCCTATATGAAATAAAAACATTATGACTATGACTACTACGATACCTGTTAAACTGGATGCGTCGCTTCTTCTTATTCATTCTTCTTAGCTATACATTTCTTTATTACCGTTAATTGTTTTCCTGATTACGTTACGTAATTTAAATTCAAGTTAGGTTAAGTAGGAACATTCATTTTTACAAAACATTTTTTTCGTACGAATTATTATTGGTAAATATGAATTACGGTTTTTTATTTGTTTTTTTTTATTTATTTTAAAAAAACGTCGCCCCACACTAGGAATTTCTCCTGTATCGTGGGTGCGTTTCACAAACATGTAATATCACATACACAAATACCCAGACTCGGGACAAATATTTGTGGATCGCACAAATTTTTGTCCCGTGCGGGAATCGAACCCGCAACCCTTAGCGCAGCAGTCCAATCGCTTAGCCACTGCGCCAATTGGGTCGTCATTTTATCTTAGTCTCTTTATTAAAATTTTAACGGTGATGAAAAATTACCTTTTAAATGGTGAGCTGTAGTCGTATGAATGGTACTGTTAATTACAAAGCATACTATTTTAATAAAAACTATATTTTTTATTTAAATTTATAATAATGGAAACTATAGTTCCAGTCAAGTAAGAAAAACGCTGACAGTAAACTTAATTTTTAAAATTCCAGTCTATTGTTTAGGACCATAGAAAGCGACTATATCCGAGTGTGAATACAGTCGCTGACAGTCGTACAGCGGTGAATCAACATTCCACGAACGAGGGGAGGAGGATTAAAAAAAAAGTAGAAAAATATATGTTACAGGCTGCCATGTCCCCCTGGATCCCCAGAGGTATTTGTACAAACAATTTACAAGATTCTTTAGCCTTTGAAAAGACTATCAATCACAGTTTACGTCATTACAACTCACAACGTATACGTAGCGCAACAAGGTGATAGACAGGGAGGTTACTCGCTACATTGTCCCACGTCCACGTTACATTGGTTGCTTAAATGCTAAATATTTTAAGAAATGTAACATTCAACGTTGCTCTGGAAATAATATCTTTAATTGCTATCGTTCGTTTCAGCTGTTTTTGCGAAACACTTACATTGCCTTATATAATTACAATAATTTGAGTCATGAGTATTGACTTAGTTATCACTGCTATCCTATATACTTTCTTTTAAGTACTATAACCACATAATAAATTAATAACTATATCGATCAATGTAACTTAATCATAACGTTGTGGTTTGTTCAATGTAAAAATTAGTCGATTAAGATTAAGTAAATCGATTAGAGCGATTCTCCAACCCCCTACTCTACTATAAGTGTCGACACCTAACTATTTGTCATATCCATCGTTTGCAAAGAACAAGTAAAGGGCCCTTTATACGAGGCGATGGAGCGCAACGTTGTTGACATACACGTACAAATCCGTCGGTATGGTCGATCTCATGCCACGGTTCATACCCTTTAGAAAGTCACAGTTATTATTTTTTAAGAAGATAAGAACTTGTATGTATAAGAAATTACTTTAAAACTATACAAAATGTTTACAAGCTGTTTGCGTTATCAATTATGAACATCCGTAATGATGTGAAATGTTACTACTTACATATATATGTGAGGTTTGTGGTAGTTTCTACTAAATTCTATACTCACTAATAAACATGCAAGTATTACGAAATTTAAGTACCGAAGACATTCACAGTATATAAAACTATCTGAATGCTGTAGAATGTGTAAATTAAATAATTCGATTTCGCGATATTGTAATATGGTATTATATACTTTTGGTGAAACTAAACTTTATTTTGTCAATTATTCTATAACATAATTATTGTACTAATGTTAATAAGCAATCAGTGCTTAAAAATACACTTTTGTTTGTAAGCAACTTGTTGCACAGTACCAGTTACATGTTATTAACATTTATTCCGATTGTAGTTCAGGGAGTGCATGAACATGAGTTCAGTTCGAGTCCGAGGCTAGTCGGGCGAGTGCGAGAATACTTTAGAACAACCGGAGTAAATAATAACTAATACGGAGAACACTCAAGTAAGTTATAATAGCTATAAATTACATGATTAGACATTTGGTTATGACTGTGTACACTGTTCTTTGAGATCAACCCGCGGTTATATTTGCATGCCTCGAAAAACTACCTTCACATATCCGAATACAGAAATACTATTCCTGGGCCCCTGTGCATTGCTTCCAAAATTGTTTAGCCGTGATTGATTAAAGCTAGAAATATACTACTGTATCGTGGCGCTTCAGAATCATATCGGATTAATATAAGAATGATTACAGTGTGTTGTGTCGCCGACTGTTCGAACCCGACCGCGCCAGATCGTTGTTGGAGGTTCTGACGCGTCGCACCACAGCCTACTAATAAATTACTAACATTGGTATCCGTGATTAGCTAGCCAGCGGGCTGTTGTGGCGCGCACAGTAATTCGTTTGTATAAAAAGTCCGAAGACCGTCAGAGCGCGCCCTGTCACGTGACACGACACATTAGTGAGTATGTACATTGTACACCCACCGTCACCTAACGCCACGACTCAGTAGTGTGTTTTTAGCTTAACAAACACCGAAATGCTTTCACATGTACTGTACATTGTAGTTATAATAATAGTAATAAATAAACAATTACTGGTTGCGTTACTAACTGCGATAGACAGACAACACAGTAAAAGTATATAATATTATGACGAGTGAATTAAGTGAGTCATCACAACCGGGTGTGACGGAGCAGTGTTCACACACGAGCGACGAAAAAGTGCTTATTTAGTGATACATACAGTTTACAATGAGTAGTATATTACGTATGTCAGCACTTCTTATAAATAAATAAACTATAAAAGGGTAAAATAGGATGCTGAAGAATGTATTGCAATATGAGTACCTCAGGATCTTGTTAAATTGGGTAAAAACTACATAAAGTACATTTCAATAAATCCAATGAACAGACAATATCTTATAGTTCTACATTTTATACCATACAGGCATTTGTGCATGATGCATCCACAATAATAGATAGTGTCTTATAATAACTAAGAAATATGATATTAAAAGTGAAAACGTTACATTGCTTCCGTTCACATTTTTCTGTCTTTGAACATAATTATAGTATATGATGCCGGTTAATCTCAGGACCACGACAATGTAATAAGTACAAATAATAAATATCTGAACATCATACAATAGGGCCAACAAGCAGGCAGAACTAGCCTGTATAATCACTAACAAATAGTGCCATAAATTTGGTGATCTTTAACATAACGTATTTAATAGGAACGTTGACTACATTTAAGAATACGAAAGAAATAATTCAAATCTGAAAGTAGGTTAAAAAGTCATAAGAAAACTAAGTAAATATGAAAAGAATTACTACGTTTATAAGTGTGTTTCCAATTTATTGTTAGACAGAAATGTCTGCCATAGAGTGGCATGAGTAGTAAACTTTACTTTCCGCGAGAGGTAACGAGTGAGATGATAGAGATGGCCTTAGTTTTTTGTCTTAATTTTTTACGATTTAATCATTTTAGTCACCATATTGCTTTTTGAACCCTTTTGCTTTGGATTAGTTCTTAATACTATTATTTGCTGCAGTCAGCATCCGTACTTGGGTACGTACATAGATTCATGACTTAAAATTTGAATAGATCCTTGTACTTAGCTTTTCGGCTAACAAAAACATAAATGTAAAATAATAACCAAGTTCTATATTAAATAATACGTTGTTGTCGACTTCACCGAGAAAAGAATTGATATCTATATGGATGCCAAGCTCTGTGTAGAAAGTCCTAAGATTTGAATCAGCTATTTTTACGTACCTACAGTACTATATTATATTTGCAAGTTAGTGTACATCTAGTCTTGTTTGTAATGTACTGTATATCCACATACATTTCTAAAATTTGGTTTGTTGGTAAAAACTAGCCACATCACACTTTAGGACTTTCTACATAGAGCTTGGTACTCATATAAGTTTCAAGTATTTTGTCGGCGACGTCGCAGACTTGTTTAACATGATTGAATGAATGTTAATTTAATGTTACTAATAAAAATACATTAAAAGATTTCTATAAACATAAAATAGGAAGTATGCGTTAATACAGTAATTCTAACATGCAATACTGACTAAGATGTATAGTTAGTATATATGAAAACTGTATGAATAACTTAGTTTTAGTTTGTTAACACCATACCCATTGGCATACCACACCACTAAAAAAATTATAAATGTTACCTTAAGTATATAACTCACTTCTTTAGATATACTGTAATGTTCATTAGCAAAGTACAGTGCTTTCTCGTGGTTGCCGAGTGCGGCGTGGGCGTTGCCCAGCGACCAGCAGGCGCGGCCCTCGCCCACGCGGTCCTGCAGCTTGCGCGCGGCCGCCAGGTGGCGCGCGTGGTACTCCTCGGCCACGCGGTACTCGCGCAGCAGAGTGTACGTGTTGCCCAGCGAATAGCATGACTGGGCCTCCACCGCGGCGTCACCCAGCTCTTCGGCCAGCGACAGCGTGCGTCTGCAATGGAGGGCACACTTATATTACACGACTTACATACACCACGCTTGCTGTGAAACTAATATTATAAAGAGGTTTATAAGAAAAACAAATGTAGATAATCTACTAAACTTAGTGCCTGTATCACCATCAAGAAGTAAGGTGTCAAGTAGACTAACCGCCACATAAAGTCACGCCCGTAACTACTGTTACAAATTTCACAATATCTAAGTAACATTAAACAGGGGATAAACTGGTCTGTAACTAAGATACGATAGAAGATACTCGTAACTTTTACTTGCTGACTAACGTTAATCAAGAAGTAACTATTCAACACTTTACTTGTAGATGGTGAAACAGGCCCTAAGTCTACAAAGTTGTGAAATTAGTATCCTGGATGCGTTCGAAACTATCCATAAAAATTCCAGAATCCTTGCAATATTTAAAATGGTCTTTCCGGACACGAAAAAATATTCCACACAGAAGAAACCGCGCGCTGAATCTAGTAAAGGTAATACTGTATCACTAGACACGTGTTTTCTTGAGTTTAAGCGTTAGTACATGTATTGTGAATAAGTCTGTAACCCTTATTCATAAACGAGGATCATACCAACATTAACTAAACCCGTATTAAGTCTATTGACATCTCTATTCTTTGATATGCAAACGACAGTGACTGATATAGTTTAGTCCTTGGCTTGCAATTCTGTATAACCCATGAAAAAACAAAAATATGTAAATTGAACGGCACCCATTGCTTTCCAATTATTTATATACAGTAGTGGTTAATAAAAAGGGAATTCGCATAACACTTAGCAAACGGAAAAACATTACACGTCATGGAGATATTTCAAATAGGTAACGATGCTTAAGAGTAACTGAAGCTTGCATTGTTTCAATGTTCTCATCGGAGGAATTATTAAAGTCATTCACTAAAGGGTTAGGTAATGCTTGTTGCTGTTTTTCATTTCAGCACTTTATGGGTATATAGCCTTATGGGTGCGTGGTCACAAAAGCGACTGTCTAGCTAAAAGACCAAGTTTCAATTTGAAGGTGAGAATACAATCTGAATGTATTGATAATTGTAGTTATACGTAACTGACGGTTGACTAGCATTTCATGGTTAAGAAGAATACCCAATACACAGAAATATATTCGTATCAGACCCCTTAGGCAAGTGGCAAAACGCTTGACGAATAGAATGATAAATGTATGGGGATGACATTATGTTTGACTATGTTATCGATGACATGTGTCATCCCCATACATTTTTCATTCTATTCCATTTCTATTCGTCAAGCGTTTTGCCACTTGTCTAAGGGGTCTGGGAATTAATATACAATATCTGGTGAGCGTCTGTACGTTACTGTCTACATATTCCGGTTAAACAGGTGTCATAATTATCATACATAAGCGAGCAGCACATTAGAAATGTAAATCGCAAAAATGCATAACGGCACACGTAATGTCCATTTGCTAGTTTAGGAATTTAGCTAACTGAACATGAGTCATGCATAACGTGCGTAAAAAATAAATGTGTACTATAATATGACAGCCACTTAGGACTACGGAAAGAACACAAATGTAAACAACCGCACAGCATTCTTAAGAAACATTAGAACTTTCTAGATCATGAACTAGATTCTAATGATGCACACGATATATATTGCATTCTTAGCATAATCTTCAACTCTCTAATCACATTTGCAATTGGCAGAAACGTGCAGTATTCGTGCTTGTACTAGGTATATAATATGTAGAATATTGTAACGTGTTTAAGTATAAAATAAATCACCTGCAGAAATCATCAAGGCAGTGAAGGTTCGTAAGCAAATTCATCATCCACGTCCAAATAGGTATTTATGTACCATACATATATAATAAGGCAATATCAAGAAAAGTTGGTTAGTGAGTAGTGTGGAAATGCACGGCAGTAATAGCTGTGGTACGTACTTGTAGTGTTCGGCGGCGTTTTCGAACTGACCGAGGAAGATGTGGGAGTTGCCGAGGTTGCTGTTGGCGCGGCGCTCGGCGGCCTTGTCCCCGAACTCGCGCGCGATCTGCAGCCGCTCCGTGTGGTAGCGGATGGCGCGGGCGAAGTCCCCCAGCAGGTAGCAGGTGTTGCCCAGGTTGCCGCACGCGCGCCCCATCGCCTGGCGGTCACCCAGGCTGCGCATTAGCTCGAGGTTTTCTCTGCAAAGTAATTTTTGGTTTTATAATCATTGGTACTTGATACTTATAGCATACGTTCAAAGGCGCTAGATAATATTAACTGCTACACGAGCATATAACTTTGGTTCCAGGGTTGTACAAAATGGATGAGGCGTGGGCCGCGTGAGATATGCGTGGGCACCGATTATCTCGTATTAATTAAACTGTATTTACCATAAGTCAAACTGATTGGTAGCGTGCATATCGATAGCTCGATGCAACCTACGCTTTCCATAAATTAAAGTTATTAATAGACTTTGTCCGTGCATCGATTAAACGGGATAGGAGAAGATATCGCAATAGCAATATTGTTCAACACGAGAACGCTTAAAGGATAAAAGCGTTGCGGTTGCGTCGGTAACGAATGAGACTGGTACCTACGTAGTAACGATAATTTGAAATACGCCATAATATATTGTAATACGTATATTCTTCATTGAGGCGGCCTGCGGCGGAGCGTTGGTGTTTGCATTCATGCCACACTAACAATTTATCTTATATGCATGCATATTTTAATGTCACGAGAGTACTTACCTTACAGTAGAGTTGTCAAATCAAATGCGTGAGTATTATTCTATTAATTCAGACCACCGATCTAAGTAGATAATTTCCACTTACGATTAAGGTCTGTAGCTGCATTCTGATGCGACTAAAAAGGCGTTTCCTGTACACGTGCTCTCCATTAAACATATATAATGGTAATGCAAATAAAAATAAGAGTCAACAGACGTAAGCAGTACTGAACGAGTTGAGTTGGTTTACTTACTCGTAATAAGCGACAGCTTGCATGAGGCACTCGCGCACCTCTTGTGGGAAGTGGCCGGGGTCGTTCTGCCCCACGCGGCCTAGCTGCTTGCCCTGCGCGTGGTACACGTTGCCCAGGTTGTACAGGGCGCGGCCCTCGCTCAGCTTGTCGCCTAGGGCGCGGGATATTTCCAGGTGACGCTTACAGCACTGTATCGCTTCAGCAAACTTGCCCATTACTTTCAATGTGTTGCCTAAATTCCCTGACGCTTTTGCTTCACCTAATTTGTCATTCATAGTCCTGAAAATGTAAAAATTATACGTAAAACACAGTCGCACTATGTATACCATTGCCTTAGTTAAGTTAAGTTCGCAGTGTCAGGGGTAGCTCTCACTGTCCAGCAACGTCAACCTCACCTGCCACACCACAGGCGCCTCTGGTATAACCATCCAACTATTTAGTATATATACCTCGAACTGGTGGTGTGCAGCTGCATCACCAGACCAAGTCACCTGGTTCAGAGGTCCCCAACCTGCTAACCCAGAGTGGTGACTATGCCATTTCTTATAATTTATATAGGGGAGGTTCTTTACTAGTAGCGAAATTTGATGAGTATTCAAAGTTTAAAGTCCATACCTAGCTAAAGTTAAGTCATGCTTATGATACTGCATAGCCATATTGTAGTCTCCGAGATAAAAATAGGCGTTTCCAAGCTGGCTGTATATGGCGCTAAGGGTCCTCAGGTCGTCGGTGCCTGCTTGTATCGCGGCCTGGAAGAAAGCCACGCCGGCGCGGCAGTCCCCTGCCTTGCACAGCCGCTCGCCCTCCAGCGCCAGTTCCAGGCACATCGACCCTCCATCGCAACTCTTGGAACAAACAAACATATTGATAAAGATAATATTCACAACATATAGCATACTCAATTCACAGGTCATGTCTCTGTGAGTGGGATGTAATTTACTTCTCATGACCTGGCGGTCAATATTTTTAAAAGATCTCTTGTAGTTCCTATTAGTGATAAAGATAAACATCAATTCAGGTAGGGAAGGGTCTTTAGTTTCAAATTTGAACTCCATTTATTTACTAGGCTCTTGTGATGATATACTAGAATATTTGGAAATTATTTTGGTCCTTATAAAAGACATTCGGTATACAATTAGGATAACAAGTTCAAAGTCAACGATTGGTGATTCACAAATATAGTTTACGCTTGATTGATGCAATACTATGCCACAAGGAAAACATTGACAAATCCGGTGTGACTTGTACATTACAGTTAATTAATGTGCCCACTCCTATGATCTGGGCCATTGGCTATTGGAGTGTTAATATGTTATTTATGGTAATTAGGCAACTGCCGTTTCTTTTTACTTGTGCATTGTATTAGTATGAAATGAGGCATGTGCGGTAGGGTGGAAAATAAACTAAAAAGACCTTTGTGGACTATGATCATTTTCATTTCTAAAAGAACATTATAAAAAAGTTGTAAAGCATGTATTTAGCCTTTGTGTGTTTAGCCTAAATTATGTAAATTGCCTGTTATCTTCAACAAAGATCTGTTCCACAGCAGAGCACTATGAGACAAATCACTCCCATTTAGAATCAGTACAAAGGTGTCTGTTTGAAAAATATTCTATTGAATACATTATGCTAAATCACTTGATCTACAATTCAATATTTGTGTGACAATATCTGCTAATAAGTTATCTACCTACTGGAACTAGTGACATAGCTCAGAATTAATTTATTTAAACTTTAAATATAATAACAATAATGATAGTCAACAAGAATTGTTTTGTTTTTATGAAACCGCCATTCTGGTATTTTAATCATAGAAGTAAATATATAATTTATTTACACACACTCTATGGACAAAAAAGCCTTTGTTTCTGGTCAGCGCAGATCAAATAATATCGGTAAGAGTATGATGTGATATACAGTATCTATCAAATGACAACAAGAACTTTATGACATGATTGTTTTTAACTTCATCGCAGATTGGTTCTGATAACTTTTAACCTACTAAAATTGCATTTACTCAATTTCAATATATCGATGGCCAAAGCATTTTCTTGATTTTTAGATTATGCAGGAAATACTTTGTTTGTCTATATGTTATAACATGCAAAAATTTCAACCAAAATTAATGATATGGAAGTATTTTCTGATTCTTTTTTATTATTAAAGGGAACTACTACATAAGTTTAAAATTTAATATGATGAAATACAATAATATTCTGACAATGTGCAATATAAGTATAGAAATTCAGGGTTATTGTAAAAGATTAGACAGTTGAGTTACAAACTTGATTTCTACAGTTACAATAAGTTTAAAAATATAGGTAGCTCTGCTGTTTCTGCACATTACTTGTAATAGAAACACAAATAAAATATGTATGAAAGCAAACATACAATAACTTTTATTATACTTATGAAACTAGATATCAATAATTGATGTGCCAATTTATTACAAAATACTGATGATTTTTATGAATATCACATCTTATGTTGTAAGCACATACTGTAACACAGCAATTTACACTTTGGCCCTTACTTATGGGACCCACCAATATTTAAAATAAAGCACTACCAACATGACTGTATTTACATCAACTTTAAATTATATTTATTGGTAGTTTAACTTAGGAATTAACAAACAATAATAGTTATATACAGTTGTAAAAAGTTTTAAAGGACTTGTCAAGTTTGTTTAAAGTTCACTTTTTTCTTTCTCTGTATATTGTTATGTAGTTCTAGGCTTGTTAATAGACTGCTTGTAAAAAAACATAATAAAATGCACCTGGCTCGATCGCACGGACGCTAATACTTCGTCACATGCGGATGTCCACACTAATAGGTCACAGTTTCCGTATTAGGATCCCCCATGTAAGTAATGACTCACTTTAATTTATATTAACGGGAAAACATTGCATTTTATAAGGGCACCTAGTTGCGACGTAATAATATATTATCATCTACTGAACCACGTATAATTGAAAGACGAGTGCAAAAATGAGTCCGAGTAAATACACTACCAACTTACCTGCGCGTCTGTTGAGAGGTTCTCAGCGCTGGCACTCACAGACATTCTCCGCGGCAAATTAATGTCGAAAGATAAAACTAAATAATACCGAGAGTAAACTATCAGAATATTCTCATAATTATTGTTTTGTATTTACTTTGTTATTCAACTTTACTGGGCGTGTACGGTGACGGTCGTTACAAGTAGAACGGCATGTATCATTTCATTGGACAAGGTCTTTGTTATTTCTACTGAATGAATATTGAATGTCGTATCACGAATGAAATGATCAAATGAATGAATGAATACCAGAGACAATCTTCCAGTTTTAACTTAGTTTTAAGTGTTGCTAAGAAAAAATGCCTTATTAAAAACCTAATTACTTTTCTTTAATGATTTTATAGTAAAAATATATGTAAATTATTAGTATTGTATAGGAATAAATTTAGTCATTTTATTGTAAGTTAACAGTTAATGACAGAACAATTACTTTGCAACCTTAATAAATGTTACCATAAAATACATGTAGCTACCAAATGGTAGAAATTTGTAAAACATTTAAACTTTACTAACTTCTTGAATTAGGTATTACCATGTATTACACGATAAATATATTTTATTGTCATAAAAGGTTTTGATTGTACAATTAGTCTTAGATTATCTAGATGGAGTCTGGCGCTACATTGAAACAAAAAACAACGTGCAAATTGTTTTTTTTTTTTTTTTTGCATGGATGCGTGCGTAATAATACCAGTTGATAAACATTACAACTAAAAAGGGGTAAATTGCCCAACGTGGTACAGTCTATCTTTTAACTCGAAATAAAAATTATTTTTATATAATAATTGGTACATAATTATTGTGTTTGGTACTATTTATATATTATGAAGACAATGTTTTTTTTTATTACAAGCAATTGGCTATGGCACTTTCTTTTTCTTACGGAGCTAAAATTTTTCGCGTTGGTTCAGTTCCAAAGACAATACATTTTCATGATAAGCGTGACTGAATTGTGACCAAGGGTTGGCTCCAGACGAAGGAACTCCTCAATGGTTAACAGTATAGACTCAACATTTTGTACACACATTTAACCATGATAGCTCTTCCTAAAATTCACCATGATCTTAACACCACCCTCACGGTTGCCTCCAGACGAGGGAACTCATCAACGGTCAACAGTAGTGACTCAACATTTTATATGAACATTTAACTATAATATCTCGTTCTAAAGTTCACCATGATTTAAACACTAGCCCCATGGTTAACTTCAGACGAAGGAACTCCTCAAATTTCCTCGGCGCAGGCACGTAATTAAGTATACACATGCTGGCGCTCATGTCGAATTTTGCAAGAGTCAATAGGCCCGCCATCTTGAAATTCAAAATGGGTGGAATATTCGAAAAAAAAAAACAAGCTTATTTCAATGTACTACAATACACTTCGATTCGTAGAAAACTGAAGATCCATTATCCACCATAACATTAATAATATCGCCCTACCAGCATACCGGTCTCATGTGTAAATGTGGGAAATTTAGTTTTCAACTTTTCACAGACTTGCCACACTTGCAAAATGGCGAATTTATTTATTTATATTCCAATATTTGCAATAATTCATTATTCCAGAACTAATGATAATTTATTTAACATACGGTGGTAGGATACATATTTATTAATATTCAATCGGCCTCTGTAATTTCTACACACCTTATTAGCCCATTTCGCCATTTTTATTACGTTATTTTATGATAGAAAAACAAGCGTCTCCATTGACAACACAATTGACACTGTTGGCTTTTGGCGCCAATTGTGAATAATAGGCGCTAAAAAATACCGACGCTGTCAGGGTCTTGACACTCCATCTAGACATTTAAATAATCAAAGCAATTAGTATTACTAATATGTTTAAAGATTAAACCTAAGGATTAAACATAAATGCACGATTTGTAACAAGTATAATAATTGAATAGAATCAAAACTACGCGTTTTTTTTTTAAATTAGCATCGTACAATAATGCCTTGGTGATGCTTGATGACTGTGTTTAATTTGCTGGTGATTGCTTAGTGCCCATTGGTTCAACAATTAGCTTTGTTTACCGAAGTGGCTATATTTTTGTATAACTAACAAGGCAGAGTTTTAGGTAATAATAAAATAAATAAAAATATAATAGAAATCTTGAGTTACAAAAATTTGGTAAATAGTTGATGTATATAGTACTTACTTGCTTATACTTAATTCACAAAATGTGAAACCAAGTTGTTTTTAAAATACACAATGGAAATGTACTTGCTAATTAATCAAAATTAGCAAGTGCAGAGCTTAAGTTATCAGATTTCTGGAGTAGATGCATAGCATTACGTCTGTATTATCTGCTAGGGAGAATTTGGCTGTAATCTTCAAGACCAAACTTGGGACTGCCTTTACAACTTCTTTCACTTATGCACCTACTTTTATCTATCTGTTCCGTTGTGCATTGAGCAGGATAAGTAGGTATACAAGAGCCAGTGTTTATTAACTCCCTTCCTTAGACTATCATTTTTAATGCCAACAGTAGGTACGACCGTGGCTGATCGTACATCTGAACACGTCTTTAGCAACTATTTGTTTAAATTTAGGAGTTAACACTATACTGGTCTTCTTAATTCGAGAAAGTAACGTTAGTGACAATAGCCTGCAATGATATTCACATTATATATTTTTTCTTTTTTAAGCCATGAGCACATTTAAAAGTATTGATTCTCTGATCAACATAACTAAGTATTTAAAGTATAAATGTTTAAATATATGACAGTAGGTAGCTAGGCACCCCGAGGCTGGCAAGTCGCGGGATGGCGGGGTGTGCGGGGGTGCGCGGGGGTACGCGAGGGTGCTCGTTAACTATGCAAATATCGGGCGCTGGCGCGGGTGGGCGCTTACAATCTGATCGCCAGACACGCCCCCTGCCAATGATTACCGTCACACGCGAGGATGCAGAAGTTCTCAAAGCCTCACTGAGGCTCGCTACCAGTACCACTACCAGCAGTAGTTATAGTACGCTTAACTTTCATAACTTAGCTCACTTAAAATTATAAGCTTGATACAAATGTAGGTACACCTGAAACTGATGTGATCATGATGAGGAGGAAAATACACAGCAACACAAAGTCTAGGGAATAATAGTATCTTATCTTAATTTTGTGTAGCATGTAAAGTCGTTCATGTAATGTAACATTCTGTTTTTTTTTTTTTTTTTTTTAAAAAAAACGTCGCCCCACACTAGGAATTTCTCCTGTATCGTGGGTGCGTTTCACAAACATGAAATATCACATACACAAACACCCAGACTCGGGACAAACATCTGTGGATCACACAAATTTTTGTCCCGTGCGGGAATCGAACCCACAACCCCTAGCGCAGCAGTCCAATCGCTTAGCCACTGCGCCAATCAGGTCGTCAAAATCAGATTTAACGCCCAAGTAATAATTCAATTATTAATAAACTCCTAGTCTATTCTTATTGACCTGTTGTCACTCCATTAGTAAAGGCTCAGCATTGGCGTGGCAACAGCATGAGTTTATCAATGTCGATTGATGATTCAGGCTGCATACTCTGGAACGACAGGAAAAGTGATCATTTTCCATCTTCCAGTTTTGGTGAAGGTCTCCTGAGCATATTTCATGATTGCTGAATGAGATTGCGTTTAGTAGACTGAGCAGCCCCCTTACCATAAACTCTTAAAGCAGGACAGTTTACGATGAGAAAGCGAGACGCCGCTACGAGCAGTCTAATGTGGTGTCTCGCTTCCTCGTCGTAAACTGTCCTGTTTTAAGAGTTCATGGTAAGGGGGCTGGCCACTCTAACAATAGAACATTGTGCTCGCGAAAAACATTTATCTCCTGCCTTGCGGTGTATGCACTTGCACGTGTATTACCATGTATGAACAAGAAATCTATGCCAGGATGATGTTGGCGGAGCAGGTTAATAGGTGTAAAATCTTGCTAACGTACTTCTTTACATTATTTTCAATTGCCTTGTACCTATTTGTACGATATCCGTTCTTTCATACAGATAAATTCGAGTCCACACTATGGTGCTATGGATAAACTTCCAGAGGATTTAAAAGGAATTAGGCAATCGTAAAACACGCATTTCCATACTATCCAAAAACCCCTACTCAGCGACCCAGTTATGTTCCTTCTAGTAATTGCAAAAAAAACTATAACTATCCGGGTTTAACTTTTTCAAATAAGTTGGTTTAGTGCAGTGGTGTATTAAGATATACCCTTGTCTATCAATGAGTGCCTAGTGGATGCTGCCTATAATGTCTATGTTTGGTGCGGTGGCAGAGCCTAAAGCTTATTATAGGGGAATGACTTATGGTGCCATTTTAGCATGCCCTGCTAGCCCATGCTAAGCTTGAATCTAAATTGATAATGGAAATTTGAAAAATGATGGACACGAGCAGGCCATGTACCTGCGGCCTTCGCCGTACCATGGCGCTGCTCTGACCAACTGAGCCGTCTTGTCGCTGCTAGAGCAGCGCCACGGTACGGCGAAGGTCGCAGGTTCTTGTCCTGCTCGTGTTCATCATTTTTCAAATTTCCTTTATCAATTAATATATTGGTAGCTAGATAATGCAGACATATGCTATTTCATTGGAATAAATAAATAATAAACTTCATAATACAAGTAGTAGCATCTGTGTTTAAATAGTCTTTGGCTAATTCTAACAATGTCGGGGGCGAGGGAGGGGTATCGAATGCAAATAGCTGAGTCTATCTGTTCACACTCAAATATATGCGATGGCTTGTAAATGAATCGTTTTAATTGCGCAAACCTTCCTTCACATAATATTTGTATTAAATTAAGCAGTATGTTCTATTAACACTTTCTCTTAACATTGACCATGAAGCTGTTAGACGGTAGGCTGTACCTGCTTGTACCCTACAAACTCATTACAGTAGCTTCTGTGATATGAATAAACTACTTCCTAAAAAAAATTGTAACCAATACATGGCAGTGTAGATGTCACCAGGCTCACTGAATTGGTTTTTGTGTTAATTTATTGTTGTAAATCAGCATACTGATGTCGTTTTTTTATTACATTCAATATTCGAAATGGTGAAATGTGGAGAACTAAAAATAATTACTATTACAACTGTACATGTACCACATTTCGTACAAATAAACGTTAGTGTACTTTACTCCTTATCTCCTGTGTCCTGAGGTGTGGGCAGAGCAAACGGATTCTCTATTTATCGACTCGTGGTAGCGTCGTTTATGTTTATTGATTCTACCATCTAATTTATTATTGGTACCTATAATTTATTGTATCACTCAGTTAACTGTTTTCATTATTTTAAGGGTTTACGCAGAATAAGACAAACTTATTGAAATCTACCTGCTTAATTAGTAGAAAATTTTGTACTTTATTTTTGTAAATGTAGGTACCGTCTATTTGTTTACGCACTCCGTGAACTGTAACTATAAAAATGTTTTGTTTATTTCTCCTCGAAGTGATTGTAATCTTGAGAAATAAATGATTTAAACCGTAAACCGTATAAGTAAAAATGTAAGTTTTATTTAGGTAGCTACAGTTCTAGCTCAGAGATAAATTAAATTGATGTTATTCACAAATTCAATTGATCAGTTCTCGTACGATGCGTTGTTGTGTGTATATAACATTTACAACTCCACACAATACGAGAGAGGGACCGAGACTCACATTGCTCACCTCTACGCTGCTCGATTACCGAAATCAAAATCGACAGATATCGATACTGACTCGTTGTTTTGTTGAAACCTACGTAGTACACAATCAAATCACTACCCACCACAATATAAACTTTATCGAGCAGTATATAAGTGTGAGAATGGTGTGAGTACATCCGAGTGAGGTGGAGTGACTTGCAGAGGCGCGGTGGTCCTCATAACAATCGCCGACCACTAGCTCCGATCAAACACATAGATTAGTGATTGATTTAGAGACTGCAGTACACTTAAAGTTGGCATTTTCTAAGAATATAGCGGTGATGGATCTATCAACCGCTGTAATTGTAGGTTTATGAAGTGGTTACGTTTACAGCTTACATTTAACTAATACTTATAATCAAGGTGTGTTATTTTAGGTGTGTTAATACACGTTAGTACACATTACCTGCAAAATTCTTTTATATAGTGGATTAAAATACGTATATAACGGCAGCAGGCATGCTCCATTAGATGGGACTATTACTGCCTTCATCACAACGTGGTTGACCAACAATACACTGTTTAAGTGATTGCTCCTCCTTGCTACCTCGGAAAACACAGATCAGTGACTTTGTATGAATGTATACGACGAATCGGTCAATACTATGATAGATTTTTAATGACAAATAAATAACCTTTCACCTCAGGAACTTAAATTCAACAAAATGGATTCTCTGTCGTTAGCCTACCCTGTACCGTATCGTTGTCTCTGGCGACATGAAAAGGTTGGTATCGCCGCAACTGAGAATGATATATGGAGAGCCTATGACGCGCTGCTTTGATGCCCCGTCAATATCTGTTAGTAGGTCGAGTGGACACCGCTCGGCCCGCGCCGAGAAGCAACAAGCGTTTTATTTGGATACGGCAAACTGCTTCGTAATCAGCCAGCCCGGCCGCGGCTCCGTCTGAGACTGTGGTATGCAGGCTGCATAGCGCTGCTACACGCGAATAATCTCTGATGGACGTTTACAAAGTATATCATGTTGCAATATTATATCCGATGTTGTCCATTCGCTTGTGAAACAGCATGTCCATTTTTTACAACTGTCGCACTTCGACGTAATATTGATTAATACATACAACATAATGATTAATGTTGGAATTATAAATGATATTAATAGGGTTACATCAATGTGCATTTAGGCTTGCTTTAAACACATATTTAAAGATGATGTTTAATTTTATTAGTTGGTTTTTTATTATTTGTCTACTTAAAAAACAATGTGCAAATTAGCGTTATATAATAATTGCATTATAAATGTTTGTGAATTGGTAGGCATTGTGGATCATGACCTGTATTAGGCCATAGGAGGGGTTATTTTAATCCGTATCATTCCAGTCCGATGGTACTGCGTGGAAACCGCAGGATTATGATACGTGCCGTGGCCCGGTGCAATAGACATATTACTTATGCAATAAATACAAATAATAGATTTTGTAGGAAGTTACGTTCCTGAGCAGGAACCGTTACGGCCAGATACCTCATCCAAAGTTACCAAGTGTAGGCGCTCAGCGCGGTGGTTGGTGTTGGTCGCCGCTGATGCTCGCCGGGCCAGAGGTCGGCATTCCTCCGCTGGGAGGCATCACCTGTGAAGCCAGCCTCTTTACCAATTACAGACGTTAAGGACACAATGTAGCCATTGTTGGACCGACTCATACGTCCGACTCAAGATTTTGGCGTCAATTTGTGTAAAAGTACCTACCTTTGTTTAATTTTTAAAGAACACGATGGAGATGAAGGTATAGAAATACATCCCGTTATCAGGGTTCGAAAGGATCATTTGTATAATGATCCTTTCGAACCCTGATAACGTTGTTCTATTAACGTATTTCTGTTGGCAGTTTGCACCTTCAGATTATAGCATGTACTGCGACGACTCTACCACAACCCACTCGAACATGTGCCTCTGATACAGTGATCAACCAAACCCTCGGAACAAACTGTGGACTGCTTGACTTGTTTCTTGGAAGAGTAACATAGAAGAGAGCATAAGCTGATTAGCTATCAATTAGGCCGCGGGGCTGTAATTCGGCATGTGCGTTTAGGGAGCGATCGCACGTGCCGCGCTCTACGTTCGCGTGGAAACAATAAGCGGCACGTGCCTGAGCGTCGACCGCTTCCTTCCTGAGCATACGCCTACCTTTTTAACTCAATTATTGCTACGCCCAAATAGTACTTTGAAGATCAATATTGTGACAATCATTGGGGGTAGGATGAAAAGAATCAAGTTGCTACAATTGTCTAGTGTTAAGATAGATTAAAGAGAACACGGTTGTTGATTATGCGACTACGGTCGTGCAATTCATAATGTTAAATCTCGTTATGTGGTGGTATTATCCGTACTGCGTATTTAAGAAACTTATGCACTATTTCTCTAAAAACATTGTTACTACGTGCTATGGAAAGGTGTTCGTAGACCAGCGTTGGCTATTTCAACTACGGTACATGATTTCAATAAGTGGCAAAGGTACTTCTTCAGAATCTTCAATATTTTTTTTTCTGTACTAGCGTGTTTCTTTGTAAGGTTCGAGACTCATTATGCCTAGCTCAATATGCTAATTACTTATTAGACAAGGATGGAAGGGTTAGGAGTGCACAGATAGTGGGTCGTCTCTATAAATGGATAAGCATGATGCACATAAGCGTGTTAGGTCGACAGTGGTCTGCAGTAGACCAGAGCCGCAGCACGAGGTACTGCTGCCACACGGTGCGATGCATCCACAGATGCAAGTAAAACTTTATGGAAGGGAAATAACCTCGTCCGCACACTAAACACGGGATTAGCATAAAATATGCACTCGACCCGTAACTTCAAAGCGTCGCGTCGACAATCCGGGGGCTGGCGCGGATTTAGTGTTTTTATTCTCGTCTGGCAAGCCCGCATGTCAATGTTTGCAGTTACAAATGTTGTTAGGCCAAGGGGCCCTCCCTCCGCCGCGAATTACCCACCTATTGTACCAAGCACTCGGAAACAGACTTCAAAAGACGTCTCTACGTTTGTATTTGCTTCGTAGAATATTTCTTAAAACATGTTTATATGAAAAAGGTGTTTACCTGCTCTTGGTCTACTAATACGGTTTGAAGCTTTCCAATGTTTTATTTTTGATTTTATACGTCTCTAACAATCAATACGTTAATCAGTGGTTTTAGGGTTTTTACGATGTTCGGCGCGTTAGATACAGCGTTGATTGACCTGTAAGCGAAGTTTATTGTACAATTACTTTGATTTTTTATTGTGAAAGTTACATAAGCACGAGTATTCCTATTAACTCTTGTATCTTGGTTGAATGCCGACCTTATTGACACTGTGTGGTGTAGGTACTAGAGCAGCGAGCAGGCGCCGCAGCCCCGTCATCAGCTGGACATTTGATTGTAAATGAACAAAAACACAAATTAGTCGAGGAGTTGAAATTATGACATAATTAGATATCTCTTCATTAAATGAGTTAATTGTGTCGTGTTGTACTCTATCTTTTTATTTTAGTGATATTCATTTAGCTGGCCGCTAAATGTTATAGTCTTCTCGAGATGAAAGGATTGCGACTTTACATATGAGCAAGTCGAATATTACTATGGCAGGATTGTTAAGGCAATCGTCTATTTGGTTTGATCCTCCTCCACTGTCATGCTACTGATAACAAAACTCAACCGGGAAATATTTTGGGCATAATAAATACAGGCCTATGTAATAATGAAATTTTATTATATTTAATTGGAATATCACAACCATTACACCGAGATACGAGCGCTCGTAGGTGACTCCACAGCGGTGCAGTCCGTGCAGCGGTCGTCGTGGCGGTCTGCGGGAGATCATTACGCTATAATAAGGGCTGCCACTCTTCCTGTCTCCGTTCACTTGTTATTACATCTACCACGCGTCACTTCACTCTATTATGTTCACCCCTTGCGATTTGACATACGCGGGGGAGGGAACAGTTTTGATACTTAGAGTTTTACTAGATTTTTTCGATCAATTTTGTGATTTATCGTGTCGAATTAAGTAAGTAAATATACTCGGTACATACCCTCTTGTACCTATTATTGTCACGTATTATAAAATGACCGATGTTAAAACCGTATTATTGAAAGTTTTGGAGAATTGGAGAGATATGGAATGTTACATTAAACGGCAGTATCTTTAATTATCATGCACATCATCATAAGGGTAACCAGGTATTTAAGGGTCTCTTAATTGCTACATGTCTTAGTTATTGGTGAACTTTGACTAGCCTGTGGAGGTTACCTGTTAAGGCAGGTGAAACATAGAGGCTGACATTTTAATGTTTTTTAACGTAACATTATAAATCATAAAAAACCAATGACAAGCATGCAAACTATACCAAACACTAAGAATATCCCCGGGTTATCTGTGAAGAATTTCGACATTAACAAAATATGGTAAAAAAACTAAAAATAATATGTTTTATATCACAAGTATCAAGTCTCGTTTCGCACAGTCCTTCACAATTGCTGCGTAGTACTATGAGCGGTGATTACACAGTCCTAATTCGATAAATAGGCCTCCTTGGTCCCCTCGCTCTCGGCTTTCGGCCTCGGCGCGCGGCTGTCGGCCCCGCTTTTCGGCCAGTAACTACTAACGCAATTTATTACTTGATTGCGACGTTTGTTTTCAGATGCACCTTGTTGGGAGAGGATCAAAATTATAGGAATGAGGCGCACCATTTTTACCGTAGATACTGCCCACCAACTTTCTACATATCTACACACATGATTCACGTTAGGAGTAGACTTTCGTTTAGCAATATTAATGTATGGTATATTAAATTTGCATGCACGTGCACAATAATGCTTAGCGTTCTTATGCCAGTCAGGAGCTAATATTTTTCGTAAAACATTAAATGCGAGCATTAAAATATTTATTGGTAAAAACTTGACCCTACAACCCTCTTCTCCAAAGCCAAATAACTTTCTGCTGCGTTAAATGGTACCTAGTTAAAGTGATATCAGAATATAAAAATATGCAGTCTCCAGAATATTCCACGTCGATCCAGTCACTATCTTACAGCGGACTGAATTAAATGGCCTTATATTACCTACGTAAATTGTATTCAAGTTATTTAGCAGCAGCTGGCTTCGAACCCGGCTCATCAGCGTTATTGTTATTGCCACGTTACTGGTCACAGCCGGGAGAGCTGCCAGGATGCTGTACAATAGGTACTGCCGGCCCTCGGCACCACGCCAGCCTGCCTCGTAGCCCGCCAGGACCAATAATGTTCGTTGGAAGCTTGTTACCATTACTTATCTTTATATTCCTAAACTAGCGATGACTATGTATAAAGGTAACTTTACAGTTGTCACTTGTCAACCAACCAGTGTGATTGCAAAAAGAGGAGGGCTTCACTAGTCGTCCTCGTGAAACCCTCTACGAAACGTATTCACCTCGCTTATGGGTGATATGTGACAATTTACGCCGTGTGCAGCATGGTGTGGCTGTCGTTGACTTGCGCACGCGCACGCGCCCGCTACGCTTCGTTACCAATAAGCATGATTTAGCTGATCGCGATCTGACACGCCGCGCCCGCGACTTACCGCCGCCGTCGCTCGCTCCACTCCCGCGCACGATTTACAACCGCATACCGATTTTAGGAACGTAAGCCCACCTTGATTTACATCCCCGATAGCGCTGCGTATCCCGGACTGTTTTTCAATTACGTTACATTGTGACACCGACCATAGAGTTCGGAATACGAGCGCGCCCGAGCCCGACCCGGGGCAGAACTAAAAGGATTTTAATAACTCAGCCCGCAGTAAATCAAAATTTGATTATGAGAATACTGCAAAAAGCGCGACGCCCGCGCCGGACTGCGTTCCGTTTCGCGGCCATAACTCAGTCGGCCGGGCGTTGATAACAGCTTAAAATGTTGTCGGATGTTGTTGAAAAAACTCGGTTTCATTATGGGGTTAATTTATTCGCTGTACAACTACTAAATATCTACGTATTACAATGAAGTGGTTTAATGCGGCCGGACGGAGCTGCCGCGCTAACAAAAACCTCTCTCATTCAGGAACGATGTGTGTAGGCTGCGGGTACAGCCAGCAGCACAGGTAGACCAGAAGAGATGCTGGAATCAAAATCGGTTAGAAACTATATTATGGCTTCCGGAAATTAATTTTCATAGCGTCGTACTTAAATTATTTCTTATGGGTTGTGCGTGTTTATATGTAAGATGGACATGAGAGGAGACTGGAAAGGTTTGCGTGACTCGATGTTAACATGCTGAGTGAGGAAGAACCAGGCCTAGTTACATGTGTGTATACTTACACATGAGGCGTGCCATAGGGGAGGTCTATGTCCAGCAGTGGACTGGGATAGGCTGATGATGATGATGCTTAGACGTGAAATACACAATTCTATTCAAAACCAATATCAAAGTAGGTGAAGCTTGTAACTCACGTAAAATATTAGGCCATCGTGATACTATAGGTACCTACCTACGAGTGCTCACTGCTCAGTGTTTTTGTCAGGACAGTACCTAACCTTAAAATAATCTATGATGCTGCGTTACTAACTATCAACTTACTACCCGAACGCGCAGCGAATTTAATCTCACAGTGACGAGGTATCGTGCTCGAGGGTATGAGAAAGGTACAGGAGATGCTGACCGTACGGACAAACAAATAGCAATAAATACGAAGCTCCATATATCTGTCGGCGCTGGGCCGCGTTATTTACGGCGCTGGGCGAATAAATCGCGCCGTGTGTAAACACCAGCGTCCCCTCCCCCGCGCCACCCCGCAACAGCCGCGCCTGGTGACGTCGCCTGATCGCGCCCAATAACACGCTGGACGTCTCACCTTGTCCACCGCCTTGATGAACATCTAAAGGTTTACAGGTGACAGAAGGCATGCAATAAGGAACAGCTACTTAATAGATAAGTGTATTTATAGAGGTTTTATAATAGTAATGTAAATAAAAGCCAGTATGATGAGTCAGTATTATTAAATGCCTTCAATTACTTATATGGGACGATAGGTACAGGCACCTTATTTAGTAATGGTAATAGTTGTCTATCAAACATAGGCTTTGAATAATGTGTTCCATTGGATCGGTTTTTACTCGCAATTATTAAAATTCAATACTAATAGGTGATAAATAAACTGTCGCCTAATGAAGGCCGAAGGGGTTATATAAATATGGTGCAGTCGCTAGTCGATGCGGCCGGTGCGGACGGCGCGAGCGGTGCGGGCGGCGCGGGCGGCTCAGTGGCAGCGCTATGATTGGCGGCGCGCACACAGAATACCAAAAGGAATTATTATTCAAAAGGATTACAGAATTGGCTCACGGCTGAATCAATGACAATTGTTTAGTTAGGTCCGGGGTTCGATTCCCGCTCATCAGCGCTCCGGTGGCGCCTCATTACGCGCTGTGTTATTCAAATTTATTCAGTTTAGCTGTGGCCGGGGGAGCCGCGCGCCGTTACAATATATTTATCGACGCTGCTCATAGAGCGCACCACTCCGCCTCCTGGCGACGTCCGTTTATTTGTCATCATTACGCTTGTGGCCTGACGCTTTATTGAATCTCTCTGTGGCCAACTAATGGGCTCAATCAAGGACCGATCTGCGATATGAATGGAGCTTCAAGTGGCTAACAAATGTCACCGATCTCAATAAGAGATATTTCGCTTTTGTGAGTCGTATCGCAAATTGTTTTTTATACGACTTTCCTGCTGGAGTTTAAAGCTGGATTCATTTATAAAAGACCAACGAAACACCTTTCAATAAGTAGAAAAGAATTTAAAACACTAGGCAAAATTATTGCAAATGCGCAAATAGAGAATATATCACATGCACAATCATAACAAAACATATTTGCAGATTTATTTATGACGTACAGGGTCTAATCTAAATCTGTTTCTTTCCTCCAGTTAGTATCGTGAAATGTTGATAAAAAAAATTTGTGATCATGGAAGATAGTGTCAATAAAGTTGTGACAGTGAAAGTACATATAACATTACCCAAAGGTACTTCGAGTGTAGAGCCTACTTTTGTTTAACCAAGTACTAGTAGAGCCCTGTCAGTGACATCTCGTGTTGGTGGAAGCTCGTCGTCCCGTTTGGTTTGCTGTCAGCCTCCTGGCAGCGGACAGTCGGCCCTTAAGAGGGCCGGCGACCAAACCAGCATCGAAACTAGTCTATAATGAATTCCGGGCGGGTGTGCAAGTTGCTTCGCAGCGAGTTCGTTACGCCGCGCCGGTAACGAAGTGTTTGCAGCCCACGGGGGCAGGTAATCTAATCTCGAGCCTCCCTCGCCGACCCTTCCCCGCTCCCTTCCAGCACCCTCCCCGCCCGGGTCTCTCCCGGACAGTCGGCCGCTGAAGCTGTAGCGTTTTTCCCAATGTTTATTCCAGTATCACAGACGGCCAAGACGTGAGCTGAATAAGTTTTGATGATCGATACGTGAGATGGAATTACGGAAAAGTCTTTGGTTGCGATGTTAAAGATTCTATTTGGAGTTTGTGATCAGATTGATACTGGATATTGCAAGGAATAACTGCTGGAGTGGGATCTATCTTAGTAATTTGTAGTTAGGTGTTATCAAAGTGTTGAAAGCTTAGTTGTTATACATAATGTATGATCCATGTAACAATATAAAAAAATATGTTGAAATGACGTAACTCGGTTGGTAAAATGATTAATAAGTATTTTCGAATAAGGACTCATTCCACGGTGCACCGTAGTAAAACAGTGTTCCTCCATCTCGCTTTATAATAATAATAATTACCTAAAATAAAACTCAATAATCACTACTGAAATTTTTTGTTAGCAGCTCTACATCTGCTAATGCACTATCAAAGTGTGTATTATGTGTATTGTACTAGTCGCTCGTCGATTCTCACGTACAGTCAGCACCGAATCAATGAGCCCGAGCGCCCCGCCCGCGCCCTACTAAGCGACTTACCACTTAGACTTAGAAGCAAAACTATTGCTTCTCTAGTACAGACACTAACCACTTACATATTAGGGTAAATTTCATGTGAATTAGTGGCACAGTTCAATGTGGTGTGAATGAGTGGGCATTGAAGTGTGTGGTGGTCGTGTGCTGCTCTCACGCGAGTCAGCGGCGCGGGCGCAGCCGCAGGGCGCAACACTGTTACGTAACGCGAAATTTGCGAGGCGTGTGCCGCTCATTTGTGTGCGATGGTTTGTTGATTCGGAAAGATAACTATAACGCCACTGACTGATGTGGGGGCGACTGACTTGTTAGTGAACTGTGGCGTTTGTCGCGCGGTGTGTGCGTGGCTAATAGCTGGAGGATTATAGATAGTGACGACTTCAGTGAGCAAGTGGAGTTTGTGGGAAAATGAGACGGACGACAAGTTGTTACCATCTTGTAGATACTTCACCGAATTTGTTAATTTCATTTTAGTTGGTTAAGTAATATGGCAGGTATAAAAGGCTATTTTTACATGACTGCCTAAAAAAAGGAGTGTAATGTTTTTAGGGTTCATGTATGTATGTATGTGTGTAAGTATGTATGTATGTATGTGAGTTTCTTTATTCCACCATAACTTCTGAATGCCTGAACCGATTTTGATGTATGGAGTGTCGTTAGGATCCTTACACCATCGCGAGTAACATAGTCTATAAAAAAATGAAACTACCTCGTTGAGAGACTACCTCGTTGGTCGAGTAGTCGCTCAGCGCGACTGCTGAGCAAGAGGTGCTGGGCTCAAATCCCGGGTCGGGCAAAGTGTTACTGAGTTTTCCATTAGGTAATTCTCAGTAGCAGCACGGAGTCTGGATTTGTACCCGGTTTATGGCAATAGGCTCGCCCCCTATTACATTGGGACTTACAACATAACTGGCGAAATGTGAGTGTACTATATGTACACCTCTGCCTACCCCTTCGGGGAATACAGGCGTGATGTTATGTTATGTTTATGTTACATTAGAGTTACTGGATTCTTTTTACCCAACTAAAAGAAGTATCTGGATAGTTACAATCGGATTACCAATTCTGTATAATATAATAATGTCATAAATGATAAGTGTCTATGTATAATACTTTAATAACCTTTTGTCCCCAGGTGGGGACCTATGGGTTTATTTGGATGGGATTGTACCTATTGATCTACAGATCCTGTTACATACGTGCAGACATAATCTTAGAGTGGACACTGCACGCGGCTCGGCGACAAGTCTCGTGGGATATCACATTAGAAACAATAACACGAGCAATTGTAGCAAACTGCTGGCAACACACTAACAAGTCCTGCGGGAGCGCTCACCCCCGGTGCTCGGCGCTCGGCGCTCGGCCCCGAGCCACGCAAATACAGACCCTATTGTTGACATGGTAAAGAATATAAGTTACATTTGCAGAACAATTAAATGTCGGTTGATGAGCGTTAAAATGCCGTTGTGTAAAGCTTTAATTATAACATAACATTACTCTTGTATTATCCGAAGGAGTAGAGAGGTGTGTTAGGTATAATCACATTTCTACAACTAGTTATGGGGTATGGGAGAGACTATTGATTGACATTAAGCAAGAAAAATTCAGCTGCGGGCTTGGAGCTTAACTCTAAAAGCTTAGCTTAGCTTCTAAGAGTTTCAAGAAAAACCCAAAATCACTTGGCCGAGTTGCATTGATATTGAAGTAATCTCTTTGTACTTAGTATTTACGCAACCAGGCGGCAGGCCTAGCCCGCAGGGTAGTCGGTTAAATATACCTACGTAATTATCATTTTTCGTAGGTATTTCTTATAGTATACGAGTGTAAGAAAAATTCGAGTATTTGAAAACCTTGTATTTGCAGCTTTTGTAAGTATGCTGGTTGGCACATTTTAGCGGCTCTCAAATGTGCTCTGCACGAAATCCAGTTACAGATCAAAAAATAGGGGTTGCAGTGTCTCTGGCGAGCGGGGTGGTGTGGGGTGGCGCGCGGGAGGGACGTGTTGTAATCGCATTGCTCCGGTTGGGTGCGCGCGCGCTTCCCGTATAATCTCGTTGTCGTAATAGTCTTAAGGCGCACAAAGGGCTGATCAAACGGTGCGATTTAACGCGCCAAATGTCGCCGCCGCCGACCCAGCGCGGAGAGCTGACGTCACAGAATACGTACTGGTGACGAGAGACTACGACGACTTGGTTACAAGTAATTCTTGTAAGTTAACGAGTCGCTAGTGAGTGACACTTTAGCTGACACGTTCTTGTTTCATCTAGATTATAAATAGAATCGGCATTATTGTAATAATTTCTATCCAGCAAGCCGCTCCTCAATCACGCTCATATTAATGCCTTTATCTGTAGTTTGAAGACCAGATACAAAACAAGACGGGCCCAAATGATTAATAAATAAGTCCTCAACCAGAAAATAGCGCACTCAAAAGTCCTGCAATAAAATATAATGGGGCGGTGAGCAGCTGAACCCCTGCTGTGCCGCTAAATATCATTAATGGTCCTCGCAGTGGTACACAGCCCGGGTCTGAACCACCGAACCACACAACACACTACCACACTACACTACACATGCAGCTCTTTGCCTCAAAAGTGCCACTATTTAACATAGATAACTAAGTTAAATTATATTGAGTGATTACAATTTTAATTCCCATCAGACATCGGTTAAATGTAAATCATTTAACCGATGTCTGCTTAAAAGCTTTAAGTGCTTTTTAACCTTACTAATAATATAAATGTGAAAGTAACTCTTTCTGTCTGTCTGTTACACTTTAACGACTAAGCTGCTGGACGGATTTTGATGAAATTTTGGCATGTAGAAATTTCAAGACACGAGAAACGACATAGGCTACTTTTTTTTCATTTCAACCCTCTTAGGCGTTTAAATAGGGGTTAACGTGGGTGAAGCCGCAGGCAAAAGCTATATATACCTAGGATTATTTATAATACTAACCAACAATCTAAATTAACGCGAGCGAAGCCGTGGGCTAAAGCTAGTAGTACTCTATAAATATGATGTTACCTATATTATCCCCTGGAACTGTCTGTAGGGCTGCCATCACTGAAATGTCGAAACCCCTACAAACATATTATTATGCCAGAATCCTTATCTATAAAACTGCAACGTTAAGACAAAGTTTAACAAACTGTTCAGTTAAAGTCCCCGGGGTGGGCCTGATTCATGTCGCGGCTCGCGCTACATGTGCTAATGTCCAAATATTGACTGCGCACACATTATAATTAAATCCAGCTTTGTTTTGGTGTTCCCGTCACAGACGTTTGACGGGGGGAGTAATCTCTGCGGCAAACTATCGCAGTGAGCCGCACCCGCGAGAATTGTAACACTTGGTGAGGTAAACACTGCTACCGACCCCTACTTTTAAATGCCATCTACATTCATTTGGAATAGAGAAATTGCGTTCTTTATTTATTACAAGCCTATCATTCTCGTTCAAATCAAATAATATAATACAAAAAGTCAGTAAAAAGCCAAAATTGCTGACCAATTGATCATGCTAGTAATACCTACTTTTGTTTTTCGCCGAGGTGTGCGAGCAACATTTATCGCAAAACTCGCTTTTGGATAATGACGATAGGATGGCAAAAGAGAAAGTATGTAATTGATTTTTGGCAGAAATTTTTGTAGTTGTCGGCTGCCATAGGATTAATAAAACACTAGTTAAGACAATTAAAATATATACATCCCTTTTTTTCAGTCAATAAGTTACTGTCATCTTAACGCCGTTACATCATTACCAAGTCTCACTGTTGGTTCGTTAGATACATAATCAATGTAGCATATCCATGACAATTAATTAAGGTACGTAACACTGAACATAGATAGTACTAACAATGACATCCACCTGCTGGTCGGTGACAGGCTCATGTGCCAGTAATAAGCATGATCGTTGCGTTGTGTGCTCTCCCGGCCGCGAGGGTAGATTGTCATCTCGCGGCAGGCTGCGGCAGGTGGCACCACACACGTATCGCCACATCGGAGATCATGACGTGACGTATGTGACGTAGTAACAATACTGTTTGTTTATTACTGTGATATACTTCGGTAAGCATCTATTCTTTTGCATAATCAATGTCAGAATATCTAATATCATTGTTTTTTTGGATTTATAGAACAGGAACCTTTTTATTTCTGTCACTTTTTCCTTAGATTCAATAACAAAAATGAACCAATGATTAGTTTAATACAGAGGGGACAAAGGTTTCAGAGCGTTCTTAAAAAAATCAACATGATTTTTATCGTGATCGTCTTCTTAATGCCTCCGATCGTTTTCTAACTCATTGGTTTCGACACTTTCGACTACGTGTAGGAACGGATCCTTCCGGTGCTGACGGTGAAAAAAGAGAATAAGAATTAAAAGTGCACCCGTCGCCGGAAGCAGCCCTCGGATATCAGCCTGAAAGCCGGATAATTGCCGGGCCGGCCGCGCAGCCGGGGGATGCTCCAATTATAACTTCCTGAATATTTTACTGAAATAATTTGTGTTGAGTATTCCCCGTGGACCCGTGGTGATTGGTTTATACATTCACCATTAGGTACCTACTGAATGTATTTACTAATTTTTACAATAATTACAAAGTTTCTGGTAAAATCTTCAGACTAGGCAAACAATTTTACAACATGAATAAACTTTTATGGGTGGTTCTTAGGCCGATTAGAACCTCCCTAATTTTAATTTTAGAGTTCGCATAAGTTCCATTAGGGTAGTTTTGGAATAATTTAAGTATAGTTGTAAGAAAAGTGATCCAATTGGATTTAAGTCTCTTTGAAATTATACAAGCTTTTGATTTACAATACTTTCGCTGTTTACTTGCATCCCTATTATCTATTGAAAGTCATTTATCGTCATTTAAAGTTATCAGTAGTATAGGACGATTCTTATTAGACATAATATCAGGGTTATTTCAAACCAGATTCAAACTAGCAAAATGGTTATCTGCAAACACTTAACAGCGAGCACCCGGAGCGGGATGCTATGCTGGGCGCAGTTAAGTAATTTTCGCATTAAAGCTGGAGTTGGGGCGACATCACTTGTATCCGGAGGACACTCGTCAGTCTCGATAATCGTTTAATGACGGGCTCGCAGGCCGCCGCGCGCCGGCCGCGCCTTGCAGGCGGCAGCCACAGAAGGCCTGCTCCGCTCTATTCCCAAGTAACATGCCACGTTATACTTATGATATGTAAAATATGACGTGGTCGTGTATTTTAATTTAACCAGAACACTTTGTCGTTATTACTCGCAGTTCATCAGTTAAGACCTCATTATACTTCATTTATTCAAATTGATGCACGAACAAGCTTCGAACCTGCGACCTTCGCCGGTCGGTTGTGCATCTCTTACTGACTACGCTACCGTGTCGCTACTTGCAGACATCGAATTTCAAATTCCCTTTTAGTATTTACGTCTTAAGAGTGGTGAGCATAAATCATTGAAACAATAATATCATCAATTTACATGTTTTTGATGTCATTTTAGCATTATGCTTTAGTTATTTCAAATCCTGGAAATAATCGGTCATGTGCATCATTAAATATATTTTAGATTGCCCATCTTACGTTGTTAATTGTGTAATTAAAAGTCTTTTAGACCACAAGTAACACTTCGTATCTCCCCAGACCCCAAGTTCCGAGTGTCGTGTGGAGTGCACCTTCTGTGCGAGTGGCGTGCTGGGCGACGCGTCGTCCTCGAGTGTCACAAGAGCGCTGATTGCGCCGCGATGCCCGACGCCGTCACTTGTACTAATCCCACACATTATCTACTTAGCGCAGACTCGATGACGTAATGACTCCACACAACGTCACTGTTGAATGCGATATTTGGAGTATTAATTAGTATCATAAGTGTATAATTTAAGTATGATAGAGTCACGGGTGCTGTACGCCTGGACCTTTAGGTATCGGCTTGGATAGTCCAAGTAAGCTCTTTAGTGTCAATAGGTTGTATAAGTACGTGTCGATATTTTCTTAAATATTCGTTGAAATTAGACATTACGTTTATTAAAAATAATGTAGGTGTAGTACCTACCTACCTATATGAGTTTGGTATAGGTACTCTAGGTACTAAACAAATTCCAGGACAGCGAAAGAGTTCACAGACATACCTATGCACCTAAGAAGACAAAAAGTACCAACTAAGTATTCACCGATTACCGAATTCATAAACGGAATTCGAATCAAATAAAATATAACGTTTTTATTATTTACTGACAAAAACAGTATTGTTCTGTATAACGTTGGGGTGTCCAATTTGTACCAATGTCTCTCTTATGCTCACCTCTTTTGAAAATACAGGCATGATGAAGGTATTTGTTTTTTCGTATTAACAGTAGGCTTACTCTCCAATTTACTTAATTCCGACCAAATTGGAATGAAAGTTGAAAGTTTCGGACTCTTAAACTTATCACTGGCGCCAAATTATTTCCATTGGGAGGAACTAACTGGAGCCAAAGGACTGACAGCATTTTTTTCAATAAAACGTTTAGGTTAAATCTATATTAGTACCTATTGCATTGGCCACAAGGCCGGTTTAATTTCAATTCTAATACGAATTAGAATTGAAATCAAACTGGAGAGTAGGCCACCAGATTCCCGATGGAGGGAAGGTTACAAGAAACTCATCGACATGCAAATCTGCGGTTGTTATTGTTGCCACACTCGTGTTAATTTTATAATTACATCATTAAGCCGGGTGGCGGCTAATTGGATCAGTTTTAATAACGGCACTTAATTTGACTCGTTTTGATTGAGTGCAGTGAAATCGGAGCAACTCTATCTAGTGTCGCTGATTATAATTATTTGCCACAATCTAATATTTTAACCTTTTCATCTTTAATTGTTATCAAATTAACTTTAACTGCATATTGAGGTCGGCCTACAAAGACACAACACTTTGTTACATATTAGCAATCAGTATTAGCGATGTTTTCGATTCTAGGGGCTTTTAAATTTAGGTATGTGATATGTAAGGTCTATTAAACGCAGAGGTATCTGCTAATATCATCATAACTTGCATCAACGTCCAACAAATAGGTTTATTTATAATTATATCTATCGAAACAAATTCGCTAAGAACACCTGGACAAGAAACGCCCAATATAGAGAGGGTTGACAGAGATAAAGAGAGGCCTATACCCAGCAGTGGGTGTTAGGTATCGGGCTGAAATGATGATGGTATTTTTTTTTAAGTAGCATCTATGGTAGCATTCAAGGTGGCTTTGTCAAAATATTTTTGAACGACATGTTGTGGAGTGGTAGGTATATTTAACGCACCCATGATACAGGAGAAATTCTGAGTGTAGTGTGCACGACGATTAAAAAAACTTACAATCGAATAGATTTCTGATTAACATGATTATAACAGCCTTTAAGCCTAAGGGCAGCAGGCAGCACGGTAACACATGCAGCTCTTCAACGCACCGGCTACCCTCAAATTCTGTTTTAAACTGTAGCAGCGACCTACAGGGAGATATAGCCGCAGTGACCCGTTGTGTGTCTAGTGTCCATATCGTAGCGTAGCAAATACCGATGGTCAAGAGCACACGTTTAATAGTTGTCATAGAAACGACAAACAAGCTGTGGTACAGATCTGATTGCAGCGAATTCTCGGGCAATTTAATCACAATTTTGGGTCCTATTGATATTGCAAATATCACTCTCTGTGACAAACCACTATCTATTGTCGATTGAATTTCGATTTGTAGGAGTTAGATTTCCTCGCAGAGAACATTCCTGGGCGTTTGTGTATACTTATTATTAACAAATCAGTCCGCACCCCTTACAGTGGGAAAATAGGCCACACATTATATTTATCAATGAGAATAATAATTATATCTTGCGGAAGTATTTTTGTCAGTAGGTAGGTACAGTAATGGCAATAGATTTGCCATCGTTTGCTCTTCACTTAAATGTTAAGATGAGCTGAATGACTGTACAGAGACCTGATAAAAGAAGACTACGACGATAACAGGCGTGATTGACGATTGTAGGTTTGTCTGTAACTAATCTAGACTATTCAATGATTATCATCACAGAATTGGTTTAAGATAAAAACTTATTGAATTTGTGGTGATAGAGTCTCCCAGCTTCAACACAAAAGACGGCAGAATATTTCAGTAAACTTGTTTTTTGGGTCAGCGCCTATATATACAAGTGCATTTATTCCACGCACCTTAATAAAATAGTAGAGCACATACTAGATAAGTATTTAACAGAATTGAGATACTTTGGTAAAAAATGACACATTATAGCCTGAAACTCTGAAGCAGCTCCTACGACATGTGCGGGCACGAACTGGAAATATTATCTGGGCGCACGGCCGGGTTCAGGTCCGATTGATCGCATTATGCATTGGATCAATAAAATGTAAATCATACATAATTTTCAATTATACATAGGCAAACGGTGCTTTGTGTAGAGCCGCCATAAAATGGCTATTAATTTTAATGACACCGCTTCGGGCAGTCGACGCCGGCCGCAGGATCCTCACCAACGCGCACACCTTCTTTATCAACGATTAAGTTCAATTTACAATATTCCCGAGTACCTATATGTTCACTCAGAGAGTAATAAAATGTCGGATATATTGATGGTCGTAGTTTTCAATCAGGAACTCATCATTGAAATCCGATACGTCACGGAAAAAGCCGGTTCGCGATATTTTATTGCGCATACGCGTACCTACTATTAATTCCGTTGGGATCATTTTTCGCGGCGCCCATCGAGCTATCGAACACCTTTACATAGCGAGGTGAAAGGGGAGGGGAGGGGGGCATTGGCTGCGAGGGGGGGTGTTTTTGTGGGGGGCGTGGGACGTGTGTGTGTGCGCCGGGGCGGGCCGTGCGCGTTGAGCCAATGGGGAGGCGCTGTGCAGCGAGCACGGCGAGGCGCCGCCTCGAGCCCGGCGCGCGCGGGCCGCCGTGGGTAGTATCGCGGAGTCCGGGCGCGCGCGCACCCGCCTGACGCCTGCCGTGCCGCTCAGTGCGCGGGACATATGTGCTGTGCTGACAGTTCAATGACGGTGCCTCGCACATGTTGATGTTTTGTTTTGTGAACCGAGCCTGATAATAGCTGTCAAAGTGTTGGGTGTCAAGCTGGAGATGAAGGTAAGCAGGCTGCTCTCCCTACCGCGACACCTCTCTGTGCTACTCGTGATCTATTGACTACGGCTGCACTCTACACTTGATGCTTACCCTGTGAGAACACCTAGCTTACTGACTCCTATCTAGTAGACACTAACTCACACAGTCTCTACGTCCACCCATCTCTACCATGCTAGATTAAAACATCTGTATCTGCACTGGTGAGCCAAGAATACACGTTATAAGTAGTTAGGTGTCGTAAATTATAATGTTTCAATAGACGACACTGTTCTACAGCTCTACCTACTGTAAGACGTCCGACAAATTAATACGCCCACGGAAAATAATACTAATGAATACTAATGATCTTGTTAGAAATAAATATCGGCGGCGAACATGTTTTATTGGGAACTTTATCGCCGCCATAGAACCAATTATAGTTATCTAATATCTTACCTTTATTATCATTTTAAAATATCCACTTAGTTACCGGGAAAATTATCTGTCTGACTGATGACGCTATTCTAAAGTTAAGCTGTTTTAATTACTAGTAACAATTAGCAATGAACATTTTAGCGAAGAGAACACACTGTAGGTACCTGTTGTTCATTTTTCAGTAAAAACTAAATCTACATAAACACTAAGTACTCACTGCAAAATATCACCTATTTACACCCAAATCATCGTGTGAGGTAGCCGTAGGCCCAAAGTTAAAGAAACGCGGGTCGCTGCTGCCGTCGTTATAACACGTTGAATGCCCTTTTTACTATTTACTTAGAATTACTCTTAAAGTGAACAATCTTCTTCTATTCGTATAGTTGATGAACCACCTGGTGTCAGAGTTTAAACCGTTGCCGTCGAAGAATCTCTCAAGTGTGCCGGTTTCCGCACGATGTTTTTCTTCACCGTTTTAGTAACTGATAACTACTTTATAATCCGCATATGAATTCTCAAAAAGTTATTGGCAGACCAATAGTCATACCACTCGGCTATCACTGCATACAAACAATAACGTGTAACGAGATTTTCAGAGCTATCACTAAACACCTATCAGAGTAACTTTGTGCTGCCGACGTTCCTCGACAAATATATTGCTATTCTATTAAAAGGTTCCGTCAAATGTAGGTACCTGCAATACCTATCTTAATACTGATAACACGCGCCATATGCTGGCAGCATTGTCTACGTGAATGACATTGATAATGCCAGCAAATCTGATTGCGATAATCTAACTAAGGAATGAATAAGTTATAGTTTCGTCGTTCACATTAACATTACTTTATTTTACCTAAGATAAAAACATGTACCCTTGGGTATCTTTATTTAAGAATTTAAGTATGTAATGTTAACGCGTTTACTCGTAGTTTAACTACTTAGGTCTCAAGCAGCGTGGATTCTTAAGATAAATGTAGATGAGACATCCTCTCTCTGACCCGAACCCTGCCTCTTATCAGAAAACCAACAAACAAAAACAAAGGTTTTTATAAGTGTGTTTGTTGGTTTTCTGTTGCCTAGGTATAAACCTAAATGTAATAGGAAAGAAACATTTACGTAATATGCCCTGGAGTCTACGTGACATTTTCCATGTGGCTATTGACTCGTGCCGATACGAAGGAGAAGGACTCTACGTAGGCATTACAAGCTCATCGATTGTTCGGTGACTTAGCATTTATTGTTTACGCTTAGCTATTGTTCATAATACAGGCAGTGTGTGTGTCAACTTCTAACGTCGTGAGTAAACTGTTTACAAGTGAACTATTAAGGCACTAGTAGGTGTATACTTTATACAATTCAACATACCTATATCTACTTTAACATTTTTACTTTAAGCAGCTGACTCGGCGACCTTCATACCGCCTTCTCACCATTTAAACTTTCCCTGGCTTTCCATAAATATGCTACAACCAAAAATAACCAAATCGGTCCAGCAGTTATCAAGTTATGCCGTGACGAAGGGAAATAGGGATTCATTATTATTTGTATAGATAAAAAACCTTTGATGCACAAACTCTTGAAATTAATTAACGTAAATTTGGGCGAACACGATAGATGCGGCCCTTCACCTTCTGATTATTTTCCTGTTAAAGGATAAACCAATGTTAATAGGTTCATCTCTTCAAGTCAAGCTGTCGCACGCAGGCGCATTAACGTATTAACTAACTAATATATTATTAACGTAAATAATTACCAACGTTTATGAGTGCCAATAATAATACATGTGGCCGGAATAGAACACTTTGTGCTTTTAGAAATACACAATATAAATGCAGGTAATAAAGTGTAGATTTAGGGTATGTTAGGTAACATGTTTTTAACTTGCAATTAACTAATTCAGTTGTCCAAATACCTTACTGTAATTGTTTACTTGGAATTCAGAACTTAAGATCACAATGAACCTATTGCCAATGTAGCGCTACTTCCAGTTAAATTACAGTTAGGTATACTAACATGTTTTTCAAATAATGTACTAAACCTAAACCAAAACTTTAGTCAAAATGCCTGCTATCATTGTAATTATATACCTACATACATTAGCGTTACCATTCGAATTTTGTATTTTGAAATTATGATGATTAGATTATGATCATTTGCCTACAAGTAATTTAATATCTTTACACCAATGACTTAAACTTAAATCAAGAATACACGCACTTAAAGCTATTCTCACATTTTACATAACATTAAAGCATACTATTCTAATTCTGTAAATAAATAGTAGAAATACGTAACATACTAACGGGTGGCGCGTGGCGTAGCGGCGTACAAAAGACATCAACGAGCTGCCGCACCTACATGTTCGTTGTTCATGCCACTGCGTACCATCTGCTTGTTCGTCTAATTACCCTAATAAATAACGCTACAGTTGTCGTGAGCTAGTTCCCTGCCCAGTGCCCATCGACACTCTTCTTCATAACGCTAAAACAGGGAGCTTTTTACTATTAGCGGTATATAATATTATTTGCTTACATTACATGTGGTCAGGCTAATGGTGCGGCACTGGTTCAGTTCTCGTGTTCTATTGTATTTACGTACTTTGTCTACAGATTCTAGTACCTATAGGTATGTCTAAGTGGTGCTTGTGTGTTTTATTGAAACAACATCATACAGCATTAAATAACTACTACAAGTAATTAAAACCATTGTTTAGCCGGCTGGCTATTCTTCTTCTTCTTATCATATGGTTGGTGAACAACCTGGGGTTAGAATTTAAACCACCTGTAGGCCATTGCTGTGGCTTTACCCACCGTTGAAAAATCTCTCAGGTGTGCCGGTTTCCTCACGATGTTTTCCTTCACCGTTTTTAGCTACTGATAACTAATTTGTGGCACACAAATGTATTCAGAAATACATTGGTGTATTTTGGCCGGGTCTTGAACTTGCAACCTTTGACTTGGCAGTCCAACGGTCATAGCACTCGGCTATCAGTGCGCCATACACGATAAAAAACTACTTATAAGAATTCAATACATAGTTCAGCCGGCTGGTTACAAGATGTGTGCATATTTACTCATTCCATATAAAGGCGTAAGCATATATTAAAACTTGCCTTTAACTCTGTCATCAATTAATTACTCAGCAATAATGTAATACGTACAATAATCGATCATCTGTGTCCCAAAGTTAATTTAAATACAGATGGATGTAGTACAAAGGTTGATCCTACAAGTATCAGCCTGCCTGATGTAAACGAGCGCCAACAAAGGTTAAAAGCTATCCAAAATAAATGTACCCGAGTGTAATAAATATGTTGGTCGTTCGTTTGGTCCACTTGGTGGAGGTCAGCGTTAGGTGTCGCGGCGGCGCGCGCGCAGGCCGCGGCCATGCATCACGCAGAGACAAGGGCCGGTAATCCCGGCGCGACCATCAAATCCGATTACTGTGGAATCGGGTGCACGCGATAAATCGTCGCGGCCTCCACTGTCGTCGGCGGCGATTCGTTACGTTCCGATTTACCGAAAACTTATACGTTATATAGAGAAATATGGCGGCGGCCGCTTTGGAGACTAATATGTTATTTAAGGCGGGCGCGGAGCCCCGCAGCGCTGCCACCGGCTCAATGCGGATATTAATGATCCGAATGTATCAGCGCCGCGCCGCTCAACACACCGCCAATGTCTTGTTCGCGACTCGCCCTCGCCGAGCGCCGCGCGCTGCGACCCATACGCTGAGCCGGCCAGCGTGTGACGTGTTACTTCTAATCAAGGATTTGTCAACAAACCTGCATAATTTATAAAATCGATTCAATCAAGTTTTGGTCTAAAAACAGTTCACAACATTCTCCAAAATATAATCTCACATAATTACACCGCGCTAATTAACACGAAAGTGTTGCCAACTTCAATAAACACAGATTAATAAAGAAGAAAGTGACATTCAAATTGGTGTAAACAAAAAACGGTTGCGTTGATCGTTCGTGATACGGACAATGAACAGACTCCGGCGCAGATGGTATCGCGAGGATGTGCTACCGTGAAGCGCATTATCGTGTGAAGATGCTAGACATAAGTGACAGGCGAGGCGCGAGGCGAGGCGAGCGAGGCGAAGCGAGGCGGGGCTGTTTATTGAATAAACAAGGCGATGGGTACAAGGGGCCGCGCTTTGTGTCGCCATGACGAAGGATTCCTGCTCTACTGACTGGACGCCATCCGTCCGGGGCCCGCGGACCGTCACATGAAACCACGTACCCGTTCCCTTTTCTTACAAACCAATTTGATTCGTACGAGATTGAATTGTACGATCACATATAATATTTCGTGGTGTTTAGCTACGCACTTGAAACTAACAGCTGAATGACTTTTGACGGAGAAAATATTTAGCAACAATGTTCGCACTTAATAGTCATTACGGCCGTTCTTAACTTGCACTATCGTATAATTCATCGGCAGCGAGAAATACTCGGGCGTTGGGAACATTACCTCTGTGTAGAGCAGCACTCCTGCGCCTGCGCCGGCAAATAAACGACATATTTTATGCGCAACTACACTCACCATTAACCAGCGCGTCGATTGTAGAAAGTAAGATTATATAGCTTCTAAAAGTTTCTCTTCCAAGACAAATGCTAGAAACTGTTTATTGTGCAGCATCCGCCGATACATATCACCCCGCTAACGCTCTCTGCGAGCACACAACAGGCCTCTCAAATAAAACTCGATTAGTTATATCTACACAATAAGCTTACCTGTCTAGGCGTCAGACATTATAGTATTCACAGAGCCAGTTGGTTGCGGCTGATCGGAGCCGTAATGTGCGAACAACAAACAAAAGATGAATCGTACTTCAGACACTACGCTTTGATACTTAACCTTGGAGACGTCTCCGCGGAGGAATGTATTGCAGTAACTGGTACGTTACCAAACGGCACGGAACCCCGGACTACAGGAGCGCACACCTCGAAGCGCACGTGTTTTAATAAGGATGCTCTCGACGCACCTCAGACCTCAGAAATGTATTGTCCTCCCGGAGGTCACAAACACGTCGCCGTAAAAAATATAACGTCTCGAAAGAAAAGCAAAACCTCCGGACTTTGATTCGTAAAATATTAATATTATTTTTTGTCGTTCATCTTTTATTGGAATACTTCAGAGCGACCTTATGACGCGGGCGGGGCGGGCGGGGCGTGCGCCGCGCACTGCTGTGGATATCATTGCTTTTTATGATCGCCGCGTGTTGTGTTTAATATTTCACGTTGCTAATGTTGCCGTTTGCCGCCTGCCGCTTATTCAACAGTCGACGCGCGTCTCATACCTACGGACGATTCCAAGGAAATTAACATCTTAATCTCAATTTAGATGTTAATTTTCTAGAAATTAGACAAATCTGCGTTTGAATAGCTAAGTGTAGGTATATAATGTATTTATACCGCGACAGATATTGTCTCTGACTGAGGACCGTTGCGCAACGTCGTGAGAGGAGAGTGTGGCATCGGGTGTACACTGTACACTGTACAGGGCATGGTCGCTGTAATTAAACTAATTTCGTTATCTGCCCATCATGTAGTGTGGGACGCCACCCATGCGCCGGCGCACAATGCCAATATCTATTACAAAACGTTTAAAAGGTTTCATCAATATGACTAATCATTTATGTGCAGTAGATAACGTAATGTCATTGTTTTCGCGTGGATGGTGCCGACACGGAGGACGAACAGCTACGGCGCGGTGCTTGAGGCCAAATGATGCTTGGATTTATTCGCACTGAGATAGGACACCAGTACTTTAAACGTTATATTGAACAAATAAAAACTGAAGGATCTATGGATGTGTCATTATCCAGGGTACCTACCACATATTATGGTACACGACGATTAATAAACTATAGTGTCTACTTAGCGAACAATCAACGTGTTAACTTAATACCTATAGAAACATTACTGAATTCAGACCAAGCTCACTAACCCATCAACACTGTTGTGGTAACACAGTGATCATGTCCATTCAGCTCGTATCATAAACAATACGCACGTCTAACAATTATTCACAGAACAAAGTATCCGTGTAACCGCTCGCTGGGAGCCTTACATGTGCTAATAAAACTTTCTAATGTATTTCTTCATGGTAGGTATTATGTTCTCTTTGATGATAGTTGTTTTTAGCGATTTTGGGTGCTACGTACTGGGGATGGCCAAAAAGCATTCACGAATATATTTTTTAACTTTCTCTTAAACATCTCACACTGGGATTTTAATTTAACGTTAGTCACTTAGGCCGAGGCATAAAAAGTACACTCAGACTTGTCTTAGTCTCAACCTTTGCTTAGTAATTATATTTGTAAACGTATCGTCTAAGATTTTCGAAAGTCCTCGATTTTGTGGACTTACGCATTCTGTAAGAGTAATCTTAGACGAATACAAAGATTTTATAACTAACAATAATACCGAATTCGAATGAACTTGTAGGATAAGTCTGATAACCGTAAGTGCGCTCTGATATCAGCCTTAAATCTTACTTTTTACAGAATAATTTTTAATAGAATAGAATATCATTTATTTTCAAGTATATGCTACAGAAAGTTCTTACCTAAATATAACACATATCACATACACCACCGTTTCGTTTACAATTCTCATTATGATACAAAATCAATTGAAAAAAAAATGTCTTACATTATTATTGGTGCCAGTTAGGTACTTATAACATACTATTTTAAATTAAAAATACACATAACCCCACTGACAGAACAGCGCGGTTTTTTTTGCAATACAGTGTGAACTGACCACAAACGTTTAGCAATCATTTTTAACGTTGTTTGACTAATGCTTAGTAAAATGGCAAAGCGGGATGCGTAACATACAGCCAGCGTTCATAACTGTCTCACTCGTAATAACTTAGTGTCGTTACCTCTGTGTTCGAAGCAGCTGCTCCATGATACAACGAAACGCTACTAGTTATACCTACTGTAGATACATTAGATGCGTTAATATTGTCGATACATGTTCTAGCCCGTCACTGCTCCCATAATAGATGGGCGTAGATATTCCTAAAGGGATTCGAAACGTCGCGCGTCGGGACCAAAAATTCAATTTACCTAAACCGCGATAAAATCCGTAAAATTAGTTTAATTTCGATTAAAAAATCTATTTGAACACCTGAGTCTGTTAAAGACCTAGTTTATCTTAAAGAAGATTCCGAGAATGACCCGTCCCGCTGCCAGCCTCCAGATCACCAGCCGTGTCCGCGCTAGGCACCCTAGAACAAGTAAGAGCACTTCTCATAATTTAAAACACTAAGATCTTTATGGACCGTTTGTTCTATCGCTGGTATTGTTAAATAAAATAATTCATGAACAAAGCTGCAAAACGCACAGCCACAGTACAGCAGGACAGGCGGGTGCCACACTGCACAATATCTGCATCGTTACAAGGTGTAAGCGCATTGCGACGAACAGCATAACCTAATACCTTCTTACCGATACGAGACCCAACCACTTAAGGCACCTCACCAATGATGACTTAGGATAAAAACAGGATTTGTTAACATGATTAAAAGTCATATTAATTTCAGCCGAGACTCAAAAGATTAATCGCTTCGTTTTTCTTTGTCATTCGTTTCCACAATCTAAACAGCCTTCGGGCGCAGCTTATTAGAGTAACTAATACTCGTCGACAGTTTTATTTTCGATATTAATTGCACCAATAATAAGTCAGGCGCGAAGACAGAAAACAAAGACATAGTTACGTGTTACTCCCACACGGACTGCGCCTGCGCGTTCGCGACGTTATTAGTATAATTGTTGTTAAAATAAAGAACTAAATATTATATAGATCATAGCTTATTGTGGGTGTGTTGATTTCTGTTTCTCATGACGACCCGATTCTGAACGGAGTGTATCGTCGTTCTGTTTATTAAGATTACTAAGTGGGTACCTACTACCTGCTCATATCAGGTTGTCTATCTTATGATATGTTTATAAAGGCCTACAGTTTGTGCAAGTTGTAACAGACGTAATACATCATAATCCTATCCTAACATCAGATCATCGCGGCCTTTCGCCAAGTTTGCACAATTGCCTCATCTTTAGGTTCGTCCGTTACCGGTTTTCCTCTCGAAAATGTCAATGGGTTTAATGTTAGCTGCAGGCATCTCAGCCAAACCCTAGATTAGCGCAACACTCGTGTCGTTCCTCGGAGTCGCCACTGCGTGGAGGGCTGGAGACAGGCCGCGGGGTGTGGGCCGCGGGGCGCGGGGAGCAGCGCTCACACAAAAGACTGTTCTCATTGTTTGTCCGCGAAGTGGTTTGTTTAGACAGTGACAGATGGCGGCACCTCTCACCTTGTAAACATTTAACACCTCCGCCTTCACCGCGGGCCGCGCGGGCAGGCGGCGCAGAACGCATTAGTTACCGCGGCTGCACGTGGCTGATCTATCAATACAACAATATGAGCCGCGGTGATTAATATCGATGGGTCGGGCAGCGCTGTGGTGCGGTATGGAGCGGCCGCGAGGAATCCAACCCTATTAATATTTCATCAAACAGACGCGAGCTGATGTCCCTTGTTGTGTTAATAGCTGCTCTCCATTCGGCCGCTACGGTTCCGACACAAAAAATGTTTTGATAGTCCACTCTATTGATTTGAAAACATCAGATATTTCACCTGCGGCCGCGGCGTTTGTATCACACACGGGCGTTAAGCTTAACTACAATTATTTTATAATCAACAGCTAACGGCTCAGGCTGGGCTTTAAGGTTGAATTGAGCGACAAATGCATTTATTTTACCCACACTCGGACATCAGGATTATTTAGTTAGAGCGACACTCAATAGGATCTCCATTACTCCCCATGTTTCAAACACGGTATCTGTCGTGTATTGAGTGACACAATGAAGTTACAAATACGAAAATAATTGATGGCTAGATAATCGTTAGTCGTGGCAATAAAAGTGCGGGCGTGGGGCTCGGGGCTGCTCGGGGGCCAGCTTCTCGGTATTTAGGCAACAATACAGGCAGCCTTTTGTTCAAATGATTTAGCGTCGAACGATTCGGCGTACAAGCAGCCGCAGCCGCTCTGCGCACGCGCTTAACACTGACCGTCATTAGTTACCATTTTTTTAACACTTGTAAAACGACATACAACATTAAAAATAGTACCTATAGGACTGTTCAATACTGAACTAAATCAAAGTTTCACCTAAAATTAAGAGAGTAAATTGATTGGGACCAAATATAAGCAGAATATATTTTGTGAGCCGTGAAACGCTTTCTACTACAATAAATTAAGTTGACATAATTTTAGTAAGAATAACTCTATTCAAGAAGTACCTCCACACGGTCAGGAAATGAGAAAATAAAACTATGTTCGTTTACATGTTAATAGTGTAGGGCGGTAGTTGCGATAACTGTCCCCTTACCATGAACTCTTATAGCAGGACACCTTACTTTGTGGAAACGACACGCCGTACGTGCAGTGTAGTACAGCGTCTTGTTGCTACGACGAAAAATGTCCTCCTTTAAGAGTTCATGGTAAGGGGCTTGCCGCTGGACGTAACAAGTAAGGCGTTTGGGCGCCGGCGACACGCGATGTTGGCCGGCCCCCGCGACACTCTTATAAGGTTGGTTTCACAGCTGTCTAGGAGACCCGATGGCTCTCTCAGACTTTAAATTTATTTTCAATTCTAATACAATTTTATTGTTTTATTGAAAGAAAAAAATGCTGTCTATCTTTCGATTTCAGTTGGTAACTCCCAATGGACAAATAATATTGAAATAATTTAGCGCGAGTGATGAGTTTAAGAGTATACAACTTAACAATTCCAATGCAATTTGGTCGGAAATAAATTGGAGACTATGCTCACAGGTCGCGTACAGACCCATCCGCGTCGCTGTGGAACAATCTTCTAGCGCCTCATGTGACTGTGTCTCTGTTCGTGGAGCCCCTACGGGTCTCCGGGACAGCTGTGAAACCAACCCAACAACACTGTACGTCGACTAAGTACTTCAATAAAGTATACATATACATACATATAACTTGACTTATATCTTGATCTTATTGATAGCCTTAAACCGCCTTTAATAAAAAACGTGTCTCTTACAGTACGGCCGCCGTATCTTGGCGATCCTGAAGTTGGCCGATTAGCTGCGCAATCGATCTTTTAAGAACGAAATTGTCTACTACGCATCTAATCGGCTAACTTCAGGATGGCCAAGATACGTCGGCCGTATAGTACTGCTCTGTTCCGTTCTGTTATGTTGGTTCTTGATATGGCCTCGCCTAAATGCCGCTGCGTATACTTATCATTATTAGCGTTCCCAGCAGACGTCGTCCTGCCTGGAAAAGTAGCGTGACGGGAGCTGTCAATTGCAAAAAAGGCCTGAGTATCAAACCTAATTTATTTAAAAATTAATTAACTGTTTTTTTCCTGAGTTTTTCGATATTTTAATAGTGCTAGTTCTAATTTGCTATTCGGGGTGGAGGATAAGTCCAACAAATCAAAGATCAATAAAATCGGTCCAGCAGTTTTCGAGTTATAAATGTTCTAACGAACCCGACTTTGTTTTAAATAAATAGATATACATCACTACATAGTATAAAACAAAGTCGCTTTCTCTGTCCCTATATCCCTTTGTATGCTTAAATCTTTAAAACTACGCAACGGATTTTGATGCGGTTTTTTTTAATAGATAGAGTGATTGAAAAGGAAGGTTTATGTGTATAATAACAACCATTAAATAGTGGAGAAATACTTATAATATATATTTTATACCCGTGCGAAGCCGGAGCGGGCCGCTAGTATATGATAAGATAAGAAGAAGATTATAATCATCTTCGTGGCAAATAAAATGAGTTTCACACAACTCTAACTTTTTGAACTTATCGGTCTTCCTGACTCCTCTTCTTGTTTGAGCAGTCAGTGCTAAGGTACCAACTATTATGGCGACAAATAGAATCGTCGACGCTGAAGATTAGTTGATTTTTCTATTAGATAAAACATATAAGGCCGCACCTTGACGAACCGTTTATTAATTTCTAAGTGCTCCGTGTATTGTGGGTTACAATACCACCATAGTCCGGCACGCCGCCGCCGCCGACGCCGGTCCCAAGGCTCGCTTGTATCGCAGCACAAATTGTTCCTAAAAGAGTTCATATTCATATTTCATTTACAACTGATGTGGAACTTAAAAAGATTAGTCGAACGAGAAATGAAAAGGTCGCGCTACTTTATCAAGAGCATTACCAATAGGGGAGTTATAACGGCGGCATTAACAGTTACAGAATAACATTTTTCATTATAAACTTATTATGGGAGGTACATAAAGGCGTAGTATATCACTGCGGTGGTTACAAATGCGCTCGGGCACGGCGAACAAAGCGCGCCATGCATCACGCATGCGCCCGCGCCGCTCCGCTCCGCGCCGCGCTCGCTCGTGTCGTCGCCGGGGTGCTCCGAGGTGTAATCCCGCCGTAAGTGCTCATTTCGTTGGGATTAACCATGTTCAACTTAGTGTAATTTATCAATTTGTGTCCGTGCGACGCCCGCGCCCGCGCCGCTCGCCTACCTTTTATTAACGTCCACATATATTTATATTGCATCTTATTCTTGTGTTTGCTTTTTAGTTATTACTATTATTACTTACTTAGGGTACTTGTTACATGGAAAGCTTATTTTCGGACATTATCGCAATCACGAGATTAATGACATACACTTATCATATTGACTCTTTAATCGATTTCAACGCGTTTCGCACGAAGGTGCATTTTGATGCACACCGCCGTTGTGCGCCGTAAACATGGAATGTCCGTGTTATTAAGGTTTAGTCTGCGTTACAATGGGAGTATTTATGAGGTAACATCAGCAATCATCTGCTTGGAGTGTCTCATCATCGATCAGGCTCGGGTCCACCTCACACACACCTCCTTACATCAACATCATCATCATTATTGTAGAAGTCATTACAAGATTAGTATCTACGTTAACAGTATAATGTTATGCTTGTTTTGAACTTAATGATCTGTAACTATTAATATATACTGTTATAATGTATTGGTTTGTCGTAAAAGATGATTTATTAAGATTCTCTGAGAACGTTTTGTAATATGTAGGTACTTACCTTTATAAATACAAAATGCTATATTTATTGGCATGCGGATCGCGGCGCGGATTAGTTTTTCAAATGAGTTTATTGTCGGTGTCGGACGTCTCTATTCCAGTTTGGGAGACATTTTTCTTGTCTATTATATAAATGGAGGCTATTAACATTTATACACGATGACATCTCAACACATGATGTGTCAAATATATTTAGGTCTTTATGAATTTCGCTTGTTTGGGCGTGTTTTAGACGTTTAGTGGGCACCGACCACCGATATGAGAGATGGACGGTGCGCCAGGGTCGCTAAGACATGCCTGACTACTTGATTGAGATTTATTTAATTATCGGTGACATCAATGTTATTGTTTCATTGAACGTATTCAGTAAGTAAATAGAGTAACTTGAAAGAATGTAGGTCGTTACAGAGGAGGCACACGTGTGAAACGCAAACTTACGCCTGCTCGCCGTCCGTCCTGACATCTATATTAAGACGCGTCACGTCACGCCGCCGTCAATCAACTCGCGACCCTATGTCCTCGCTGATAAGATTTGAATTGGCACCGCGCGCGTGTGTCGGTATGTGCGCGCGCGTTTGTTTGTAGTGCGCGCGAGTCACTTGTGTAAATTACTTTCAGCGCACATAATGGCTGTCTCTCAAACAGTGCTGCGCAAACATGCCTGCTCGGTATTAATTCGCGTTATTTCTTTATTGGTGACGTCACGCATTGTTCTCGGGCTATGAACAGAGGAGCCGCTGTCGTGTTACCACTTCATTGTCTTTCGCCAGTGACAACACACTCGGTGTGAAATGCGATTGACATTGGGGCGCCTTTGACGCCGCCCTCGGTCGCCGCCGCGGACGACCTTAGTGCGACAAATAAAGGTAGATAGTGTCGATATATTGTTAATATACGAATAGGTATGTCATTTATCAGAAACTGTTACGGGAAATCACTCAAAACATGAGAAATAAAACTCAGTGCGATGTGTGAATCTAAAAAACAGTGCGAAAATTACTAAAAGCCAACATTGAGTGTGTGAGCACCTGTAACAGCCCTATCCCTATAATGTCACCCATCAGTGTAACACAATACGCTGCGGCAGTGAGTCCGGCCGCACTAAACACTCAACTTTATTGTACACACACTAAATAAGTCGGGGCAATTAAAAAAGGAATAGCTTCACCAATTTATTCGATTCGAATTTAAAGAATGAGAGAGTTTATAAAGTTAATAATAAAGAAAAAAGTCGGCTGCTTGGGCCCGATGATGACTTAATTATGGGAACTAACACAATTAATAAGTTACGCGCTGTCGTAGGACTCGTACGACGCGCCTGCGCACTGACACCATTGCCCCATTGCCTTGTAGCGGCCCAACTTCACGCTTCAATGTTGAATTAATTTTGTAATTGTTTGTTTCTCATATTGCGACGTCAGCCGTTCGTTGGGCAGTGATTTGAAAATCATAGTTATCTAAATAAATTTGTCTCATAGGCAGGTAACCTTTTTATATTGTTGGGCGTGTGTTGCATTTTCATAATTAATATCATTACATAATATTCACCGGAAACCGGCATACCTGAGAGATTTCTCAACGGTGAGTAAAGCTATGTCGGAGGCCTACAGGCGGTTTAGACTCTGACACCAGGTTGTTCATACAAATAAATTATTTGACAGCCAACCTAATGTGATACCTAACGCCGTTAACATTAACCCTTAAATCAACGTTGTTAACGCCAGGAGCGTCGCGTGCTACAACCACATCCACGTGGTACAAACGACTTGTCCAAAGGCTAAAGGTTTATCATTTCTATTTTTATGTCACTGTTATGGAAAACAAGTGAAAAAGTTATAACTAACACGAAGCTACCATTGTCGAGGATGCTCAAGTCTTCATGTACAGGTTTTATTGGACGTGGTTGAGAGCAGACTGATAGGTTTGATCCAACATACCACAACTGTACACTGTGTAGACATCTGGGATACCTTTGAAGATCTTGTGATCGCTAAGTCCGCTCTATCTCTTTCATTTTCAGATATCTGCAAATTATACTGTTCATAGATAGGTACCTAACTTTTTACTTGTATTCTCAAGAACATGATTCAATAGAAGCTCACATAGGTACAGTCAGTTGATTTAAACATAATTGTTGTTGTCAACCTCGTTGTTAGTTCGCAATGGAGTTTTGCTAGCGATTGGTGATATAAGATAACTGGTGTTAATATTATTTGTACCTAATAAAGGTGGCTACAGTTATTGTTACAAACAATAATGTCGCTGTAGTGGTACGGGCGTGCGGCAGGTGGAGGCGCACGCGCACGGGCGACGCCCCGCCGTGCGCCGCGCCCGGCTCGCACGCACACCGCGGACTGACCGAGACCGAGCCCGGCCGCTGCACCGCACCGGGTGTCGCAAAACAAACGCGCAACATAACGACAACCACCAACACTTGATCAGATTCCGCGCCACACATTATCGGAGGCATTTTAGCATTAAAATTGTTTTTCATACTTTAACTACATATCCATTAAGATAAGGCGACCACTTTATAGTATCATAATGTCTGCGGCGGAAAGATTAAAGGAATGTGTTTCATGCGAACGATACGTTTACACAACGAACACGATCAGGAAATCGCAAATTAGCGACGTAGCGACATTAACATACGTCATGAGCTACACGAGGCGCGGGCGCTCCTGTGACAGACGGTGGTGTCGCGTCACATAGACTCTTATCTGAGTCTGAATCGACGCTGCGTGGTGCGCAGGCGCACGCCGCGGCCCTATCAAGATGACACGAGCAGTTAACACCTGCCGACGGCCGCTCGCCACCGCGGGCCGCGCCACGCTCTTGTGCAGCTCGTGTCATAAACATCACATGACAATTACCATCGTAAGACGCAACCTTTTTTGTAACACTTAGTACAAATCATTTTATTGTACAGAGTGAACTGCATACTTAGTATCTTTATGTGCAAAAACCTTACTCGATCGATTTAACCGTTTTCTGCCAATTGCGTTCGCGCCGCTACGAAACACGGAAACATTTTTTATGGATTAAAAAAACATGTGAAGTTCGTTGACCCGGCACTAAGGCCGCCTTAACAAGTAAAGACATCCATCCGAGTAATATATATCGGTGCGGCGCATACGCAAGCAATTTCCTGTCGCGCGCACCAGAATGCAAACAAATCGAACCAGTCGCCTTAGGCTCTCTTATTCATAACCACGGAATTATTAAAACAACTTTTAATTAGTTTAAAATTTTGTTTGATAACGCTATGAATATTAAAAGGGGCTCGCCGACCGTTTAATTTACTACTTTCCACTCATTCGAGCCGGCGTCGGAGTCGGCTATCACCGGCCTGGACGTAATTAAACCCGAAAAACAGAACTAGCATAGCATTATTAATATCGAGAAACAACTGGCGCCTTCGGTCGTTCCGAACGGAAAAAAACCTCGGAATTTATACGTCAATAAGAGTTTGTTGGGCATTGGGCATTATCGTAAAATGTGAATAGTATTTAATAGTTGGCACAAGGCGTGCCGCTCCTATTACCTCGTGAGTTATATGACAGTTATAATGCGTCGGCACCGAGCGGCCGTGTGACGCGCCGCGCTCGTGGGGCTCGCTGCCACGAGCTGCTTCTCCTAGACACCACCAAGACTTGCACACGTGCGGTTACGCTGGAAAGTTCGCACACTGTAGGGTGTCATTAGCAAGGCATTCCACGCGTGCGCGTCTCCTGGCAGCTCTATGTTTGTCCGGGCTAATAGATTTGTATGAGGTTTCATAACCACAAACTGCACTCAACTTTTGTTAAGTAGTTGCTTTTTAGTAACAATGGTGCTCCATGAGTAATGTGCCAAGATTTCGTTTCATAAACTCACGAGAGAATTCTCCATTTTATTGGAAGATGACGTCATACAAGGATAACGTACGTCCATTGAGTTTAGTGTGAATGTTAACGAACGCGCGATATTGGTTGGGGGAGCCGTCTCTGGTGGTGTGGTGCTCCACCAAGGTGATGTGAGAGGAGAGCGGCGCGGGCGCAGCGCTCGCCGCGACTCCGAGCGTGAAGGGCTTGCATCATCGACTCGAGCATTAATATTGATTCTACTAGGTACTGTATGTAATGTAAACAGATAGCGTTTATAGCCGAGGTAATCCGAGGTTACCTGCTCGACGACGAAAGTCGTTATTGGGTACTGGATCTAATGATTGTATATCTAATAATCCAACCGTGTTAGGTAGGGTTAAGTCCTACTTCGGAAAGTCTTTTCTCTGCTACTGCTGCTTGAGATCTGAAATTCAAAAGTTTACAAAACATCCTCCACTGACCTTTGCCGAAGTATCAGTTTGTTTGCTGATCATTCGCACCGAACAAATTATATTTCTGAATTCTTAAAAGACAGATAAAATTGTAGATAGAGTCATGCCTTATGTAGGTAGGTACATATTGATCGCCATCGACAACTGATTCACGGAGCATCAATATACACAAACTGGTTTGCTCGGACATCTGTTACTTTTATATTATTCATGACTAATTCTAGCGTGTAGGTATTATATTATAATAAGTCTCATAAATTGCCGGTCGATGAAAAATTTATTTAGATCGGTCCGACCGTAGGAACATTAAACCAGTCCTGTACGATTGAACTAGGCTAACCGGGGCGTTGGACGTTTTCATAACACAAAACTAATTAATACGGCTGAGAGAAAAGACGAATCGATTCGATCACAACGGCGCATAAATAAAATTTGATGAGATCATAACAAAGTGGAACGTTTGACGCGGAGCTCGTAGACGAGGGACCAGCGCCGCTCAAACAAGCCTCGGGAATTATGTCGGACATCCAAAAACTATAATAGCCGTTTGGAAGATCTGTTTTTTGTTTTCAATATGCAATAAATAGGGTAATAACGAGGTGCGCGAGCGCCGGCGCGGCGGGGCGCGGGGTAGGGTTGGAGGGAGCGGGGCGGCAACATGGCGTCTAATTGTTTGTAATTAGCGCCGTTCGCGGTGCGCCCGCGCGCTGAGCGCCGTCCGCGGTGCGCCCGCGCTGTGTGCCGCGCGCGCTTGACTTTATGGACTGTTTATTACTTAATATGTTGTGATAGGCCGCCATTGGCGAGGCTCGTGGCTGCGACGCTTTGGCTTCGTAGCACTGATTGAGGTATGTGGGAACGTTTGATAGTGTAATAGATATGTGTTCGTCGGAGAGGTGGCGCGCAGGCGCGCTGGCGCGCCGCCGGGCTGGTTGGCGCCTATCGATTTTATGCGCCTTCCACGAGTCATTAACGTGTTATGACGTCGGCTGTTTGCACGATTTGCGACACGCGATTGCGCCAGCGCCGCACTGTTACTACTAAAACGAATATAACTTATTTCGGCAATGGCACGATATGGTGCTTCAAAAGAGTTCATACAAAATTGCAATGAGGCATCATAACAATTGTACAATGCTCCCGATAACGATACAACATTAACTATCAGCCTTGAAAGTAACTCCTACACTCACCATATCTTTACTGGATGAGTTAGAGATCGCCAATTTATAGAGAATCTCTTCCGGATATCGCCCCCTTACTAATAAACTGTGCGGGCAGGTAGAGGGTGTTTTTTACAATACGCATTCTAAGGTATGGTGCCTACATAGTACGCTAGTTCGAGCTTGGCAAGTACCTACGTACTAATTCAAGATCAAATTACGAACTGACTCACGACCAAGAAAACTTGAGGGACTCTGTCAAAAATTGCCAACTATTCAGCTGTAGGAAATAACAGGTTGAGTATTAAGGAATATAACATAACTGTGAATACGCATGGCTCATAATAATATTAGCAGAGTAGCACATTAGAACTGACAGAATTCAGAATGTAACTGCTTCACTGAGCTCTAACTTACTCTACATAAACGCTTTTTGCAAACCATCGCAACACAATTGAAATTAGATTTCAATTGTTTTGAGAAATTCTGCAAATAAATTTAGTTGGCATAATTAACTGAAACGGGCTAACCATAGCAATGGCATAGAAGCCGCAAATGTGATATTTTTCTATTTTTCTATCAAACAAAGTGTGAAAGAAGTATGGAGCGATGAAATGCCGACGAAAACATGATGGGTTGTGTAACGGATGAAAATAATTCGCAAATAATGCTTGCTCAATTAATTGAAAAATTATGCACGAAGATTCGAATACCCAATGTAATTTTCTTTGTCCTTAGTTGTTTTAAGGCTTGACTAAATAGTTGTGCGGCGTTATACCGGCCCACTGCTCCACGTGGGACTACTTAAGATAGCCTAGAAAAACAAACTTTTCGTGAGATCTGACTAAAGATGGCGGGATAACTTGCATAAGAGGGCAGGCAACGACTGGATGCATAAAGCAGCAGACCGGGTTTTGGGGCGTGCATTGGGAGAGGCCTATGTCCAGTAGTGGACTGCAATGGGCTGATGATGTTGATGATGACATCCAACACAAGTAGTAACTAGAACTATGTGTCTGATCAATGACTGAGGACGGTATTTAAATTATAGTTGTGTTATCCGGGTTTCTTTTAGTCCCCGGACCAAGGTTAATAAGTCATTCATACAAAACGAAGTCAAGAATGAAGGAACTGTATTTTGGCAGTCTAAAGCAATCCAATACTTCAAATTCTATTTCGTTTCGCGTTTCGTTTGGACATGTCGATAAATATGTTATAAGTACTTAGGTTAATCTTATGATAAAAATCCTTAATTCAATAAAGTTTACATGTAATTTGATGTATAGATGCAAGAATAACAGAAATATGAGTTATCATACGGAAAAAAAAATTAAATTTGTGTTATCATACGGAAAAAAAAATTAAATTTGTGTTATTTTATTTTGCGATTTGCCTGTGTTTCAACTCCTACCTGATCTTTATTCTCTATCTATATTATTATTATAAAAGGCCACCTAAGCATTGAGTAGGTGAATTTATCACAGATTCAGGAAGATACCGTCGGCACAGTGAGGCCGTGTTCAAGTGATCAGTAAGTTTTGCGCTCATTATGCCGTCGGGAAAAAGGCAACAAGGTTTATCGGATGGTACCATTTATATCTATCATTATTATCGTCGTCATCCGTTAATGTTAGTAATAAATAAAAATCTTAATCTATATTGCCAGAAAAATCCTTCAATTTACTGTTTCACTTCGACAGTTCATACACCATCACAGTACGTATTTTTTTCCGATAGTGTACCTAACTACGACAAAGGTTTGTCGATTTTTTATTATAAAGGTATATCTCGATTCTGCAAATTGCACCTAAATGATATTTGGTTTCCTAAAACTAAACAATCTTTAAAGTTTTGGACTTGGCATAACATAAACATAATATCACGCCTGTATTTCCCGAAGGGGTAGGCAGAGGTGTATGGTACACCCATATTTCGCTAGTTATGTTAGATTTGTTTCATCAACCGTCACAAATCCAGATTCCGTGCCGCTACTGTCAATTACTGAATGGAAAACCCAGTACTTAACACTTTGGCCGACCCGCGATTTGGGAGCCCAGGACCTTATGCTCAGTAGTTGCGCTTAGCGACCACTAGACCAACGAGGCAGTCTTGGGCATTTGGACAGGGCTGTTGAAATTGTATGAGCTTGTTTTCATCACTTTGTAATATCCCAATCGGTCTGACTCGACCTCTCCAGTCGCCAAAACTTTGTTTATTATTGTTACCATTCAATAAGTGACATCAACGGCACAAAAAAGTCACCCACCCGCGGCAGTGTTAGTGTTGGACAACACAGCTATGTCACTTCTGTGAGTGGTACTTGACTTGGTGAGTGGTTCTTGTGTTAGTGACGTCAGTGCAAACATTAGAGGCGCGCACAGTGCGCACAGATCGGCGCTCGGCCAGGCCAGCTCTGTGCTAGTATCAGTGACGTCACGCGGAGTGTAAGGTAACGGCGCGCGGCGCCACGCCCAGCCCCGCCCCGCTGTCGGCGCGGCGCCTCCGCCGAGCTCGACTACATGCCTTAAAATAATGGAGTAGAGTCTACGGTGATGTGACACAGCTGTGCGAGCGAGCAAACATCCGCTGGGATACTGACTCCGGTCGACAGCTACCGAGGGCCATGTCTCCCGTAGAAAGGTATACCTACCTATATGGTGCAGACACTGACACAGGTCGACCCCCGTTTCGCGGAAGCATAGACGGCTCTAGATAGTTGGCCGGATAAGGACATTTACATTTGCATACCTATAGGTATGCCTCGGTGTCTGGCGTATGACGGATGGTCCCTGTGACCCCCGTCACAGTGAAAAAACTCGAGGGCGATACATGAATGGTGTGAAACTCTCTCCATTATGGCTGGCCGGCCCCCGCTGCGCCATTCTCGCCGCCGCTTTGTGCGACCACCAGATATCTCGGAGATACCTCTCGCATCGCTGACGTGCACACATAATTTATTTTCAATGATTTTTTGTTAGCCAGTTGGTTTTTGAAACACACTTTTGAGCTTTGACTTTTGATGATCGATGAAAAAAGTTTAGGAAATCGGAACCCTCGCGATGCGTGAACCGAAAACAAATAACAAAAGTATCGCTCAAACCGTCGACGATTCAGTTTGGTACAAGGAGTTGTTGGCACAAATATTTTGAATAAATCGCCTTCAATTTCCGCGTGATTTGTCCCGCGTGACTCGGAAATTGTTTCCTCTTTGAATATGAAACGAGCCAACGGAAGAATTACAATTCAGAAAGCGGCAGGATTGAATACTTTTATGGAAATATTCGACAGTGTTGTATCTCGTTTGGCTCGCATTGTGTCGGGAATATTCTAACAAGCATGTTGCGAATATCTAACAGTTTCTTTTTACTTCGGGAGCAGGTTGTATTCTAAGGTACTAAGGTGTAAGATAATTATCACTTATAAAGCAGTTGTTTCTGTGGTCCATCCTCCATCCAGACGGTAAGAATACATTTCCAAGCAGCTCGCAGAACACATCGCGTCGTATGTAATCACATGTTTGAATAGCTGAGCGCGCCCATGGCGTGGACCGAGCGCACCCACCCACATCACTTAATCTCCCAAATACATTTATCATGTTCAGCTGATAAAAATGCCATTGAGATCAGCCGAACACAATAAGAGACACGCTCTCGGTACCTGATACGAGGCCGAAAGTCAATTATATTCAAATATAAATCGGATTTGCAAACGTAAGCCGGTAACAATGGCGTAGGCGCCGTGATGCCACCTTTAGGCCTCTCATTCCCGGATAATAGTAGGAAGCGGGACAATGGCAGGACAGTTTGGTTTGCGGCACAAAGCGGGTGTCCACGATCACGCTTGTCACGCCCGTCAACCGCCGCGGCTGTCGTATTATGTTTTATTTTGTGGATTATAAACTCTATTGTGGTAAGCTATTATACTCATACGTTCGCCTTTATTGTTGCATTTTGATAAACTCGTGCAAAAAAAACAGACATCATCGTTTTGGAGTGATGTAAGTTATTGTAAATGATACTCCAGCCAATTTGATTTAGTACTGAGTGAACATAGAAACATTTGTAAAGCGACCTTCTTGATACTAATCATCTTATTATTATGATATCGCGTGACCGAATGAAGATTAACTGGTGTATTCGTTACAATATTTTAATTTATTAGAAATTAGTATTCTTATGAAACAAAAGTTTGCAATTAAACCTTGTTTGCGATTCTCGACGGTTCTGCATGATGAGCGCGAGGACCGCGGAGCAGCGCCGCGCCGCGTCACGCCCGGCCCGCGCCCAATGATCGCACAATGTGCGTTCGGGACGCTTATCATGCTGTCAAACGCGATTCAATTGATGAAGTTCATATGAGTTCGATGTTGATTTGAACCGTTGTCAGTCTTTGACATGTATCACTGGCGGTTATAAATGTGCGCCACTAAAACATCATAAACAATGAACGCGAGCCTCGTCCCGGCCGCGCTCGACATCTCATAAAACGGTTGACAAAACGGGACATCTCATTTACATAATTTCAAGCAGAAGGCAGAACAAACAAACCCTCGTAAATGACGCGTTAAATGCAATCAAACAACGTCATTATACTCGAGTAGCTCGCAGCTCCCAGCTTCTCTGAAAAAGTGTCATAAAAAGCGTATATAAGTCAGCTGAAGTTGCTGCGGTGACAATGCGACCGCCGGGGATCTATTATACGACATCGTCAATGGGACCCTTAAGAAATTTGTTACGAACACTTTGATAGGTGGCAAACTATTGTTGCGCGGCGGGAACTGCGCAGACACGCGGAGCCCGGGCAGGCTGGGGCAGGCCGGGGCAGGCCGGGCGCGGTACATATGTGCGATGGTTACCGCGGGACGTATGCTCCGCCGTTTATTGCGAGGATTTGTTTTGGGGTGGCGGAGCGGCGCTAAACGTGTATGGTGTTCGCTCATTGTGTGTCGGCGGCGGCCGGCTGCAAGCCGCGACACCTCCGAGTCTGACACAACAGCAGGGCGCAGGGGTGCCAATATACACTTTTGTTACGTCGAGGGCCATTCACGCGGGAACAGATTTATGTTACTAATATTAATGGGCTGTTTATTTTGATATGAAAGCTATTGCATAAGTGTTTGTTGGTTTTGGGTTTACAGATAGAACTAAGGGTTGTTTAATTTGTACATGGGAATGGAGGGCGCTTGTTCTGTTTTATGGCCAATAAGTCAATCAAAAGAGTAATTTTAATGCTCGAAAATGTGCAACTACAGCGAATTTTAATGGTATCTGATCGGTAAGGTATAAAAATAGGAAAACGAACAGACAACGTTACTGTACAAGATTCATTAAAATGGCTTTGTATTTTCTGTCTATTCCTTATTAATATTTCTCTTGGCACGGTTTCACTACAAAGATTAATAAACACAAAGCGATTAAGTCCTAAAAGGATTTGTCCAATATCTGTAACTTTACAAGTTAAGCAGCTCTTGGTTCGTGTGTATTCAACACTAAATTCCCAATTTCTTAATGTATTTATCTTTTGTCTGTTTATAACACATGCTATTAGTTAACTTTCCTGACTACTAAAACTGATAAGATTTACTACTACTAAACTGACAATAGCTCCACCCTGCGTTTATGTCTTTTGTTCAACGATTGGCGCAAATGTCTGATAAAGTTACAGCGCGAAAGAAAAACGCACAGTAATTAACTTTTTGTTTTAATTGGTTGTGCTATTCGCCAAGCCCACACTGATCACATGCTTAATGTTTTAAAACAATATTTTTAACATCGATGAATCAAAGATAATTCCAAGTGTCTGAACTAAAATATTACCCACTTAAACTGCTGTCACACAACGATTTGGACTGTAGTATATTCAAAGGTTTGCTTGAAACAAGTCGTCTCTCCTATTCTCTACCGCCGGAAAAGAGAAATACCGTGTTAACATTTTCTAGGCTAAGTTATTGCTTTGAGTTGCCCAATCGAAACTTAAGGAAAAAATCTTGTCAGATGCTTCAGTCAATGTAGTCATCACTCAAGAACTATCGTCCAGTTCGATTTCAGCATATTGTAAGTAGCAATAGCATTATAGCTTTTCGCACTCCTTCAAATATAAAGCTTAAAGAGGTGTCTATATACTACTCACTTGAAAAACTGACCTATGGTTTGAAGTTCGTTTTAGTATTTCTCTTGTACTTGTAGTGTTGGTACCTGCGAGTATTGTGTAACACGGATATGAATGGACTAATTACGAGTATGCTACTTTTGAAGACAAAGCGTGTGCACATCGCGCTGCGTCGTCGTTAGCACTCATTATTATAGAGCGTCAAAATTATGTATTTATATTAATTACGGCTAGGTTGGGTTCACTTTTGGGCCCGCCGTTATATTATGTTTATAACATTAATAGGCTCGAACAGCAACCTTAATAGTGACTGCCTCGTGAGTCCAGTGGCTTAGTCCAAAGATGAATATTATCGAGCTTTTCTGCTACTGCCACTAGCTATATACTGCTACTCGACGAGGTTTCTGCGCACAATCTAGTGCATTTCCTTGCCGTCGCACCGAGCAATGAGTATGAGAGAATAGAGGCTGCATCGATGTTAGCGCACAACCCTATACTCTTAAATGACCTGCAAGCTACTCATGAGCTGTGTCTATCTGGAAATTCGGTTAGTGAGGCATTATTAAATAAGTCGCTACGTGTATTATTTACCACCCTGGGTACTTAAGCAGATAGCAACTGTCTGAGGTCATGATCTTCAACACGCCAGCCCCAGCAACACACGGACGGGTGCACTTCGGACATCTCTGGAACTTTGCAGTGTTCCATAAATTAATCTGAATAAAGTTTATTGACGTAAATGCAAAACGTATTCCATTAAGTCCGACAAATTATAAATACAATGAATAATTGATCTACTGATGTAAAGTGATTATTAACTAAATAAGTACTTCATTAAGTGCTTCAATTATTATTTTTTGTCTCACAATTTATTTACTTGGTCTGACGATTTCTAAACATAAATCGTCGCGTTCTGATAATTTTGTTGTGCAGTATTTTTATGCAAAAGAGCTGTCAAGTGTTAGGACCGTATTGTGGTTTAAATTTTCGTTGCTAGGTTATACCTTGGTATACTCTAGGAAGTAGGAAGGTTAAACATTACATTCCTATGCACCATGGACAAATGCTTGCAATCGGTTGTCAATGACTTTATAAATTGGTCCCGCAGTACACCCGGCGTGAGCTACGTAAGTCAATAAACGGTAATTAATATAAATTGTGGAGTAGGTGGAGATTGATACATTAGTAGAAGGCGACTGTCAATCAATGCACGAACGTGACGCAACTCAGAGCTTGTCGCAATACGCGTGACAAAACTAAGTTATGGTTCAATTAGAGCTGGCCGTACTTGTGCCGCAGGGGCGCGGTGTTTGTGCAGCAGGATTAGATTACGCCACGCCACGCCCCGCCACTGGCGCACATGTCGTGGCGTTGCGTGTCATAATTCGATTTTAAAGTATAGAATTAGTTTCTGTGGCGGCGCGCGGCGCGAGGGAGTAGCACTAAGTGTTGCATTGTTATTGTTGTCACGCAGGTTTAATTAAGAAGGACAATGTAATTACATGGTAGTGCAACCTAATAACATGGAAACATAATCGGGAGGGTTTAAATGTAACCCTTGCTGAAATATTTTTAAATATCACATCTCCAAAGGAAGTTAAGATAATGTATCCGGCTCCATTGTTTTGTTAGCTTGTAAGTTTCTGCTAGGACGTGGATGTGCTCGGACATGACTTGCACATTCACGGTAAGACTTGGAACAAGTGCCTGTACTCCACATAAGTATCTCTATAAATGCCGGTTGAATAAAATTATAGGCAAAATTAATTCTCAATTTCAATTAGTCTGAGATACCTACCTTTGTAATGATTGATGATTTGGTAGGGCTCATTGTTTAGTCAGTTTAGTTTGACTTTTGATAGAAATTAAGAAAACATATGTATAGGTTGTTGAGTAACACTGTTAGAAGGGTGTTTACAAGCAGCAGCACATATGAATGGGTTTTCACTCAGCATGATACTGCGTTATAGCGAGATGACTCTGGTAACAACACCTACGTACGACGACGACTACCTACGACGTAAAAACCCTACTAGGTCAGGCGTGTTGTGATCATGATCATTCATGATGAGGCAACTATAATCGTTTCCTCCAGTCGCATAGTACCTGGTGTGTGTGTGTGTGTGTAGTGTGATGGTCGTGAGCTGACGAGCCCCGCCCGTGTTGCAGACGGAGCACCGCACATGCTGTGCGTGCGGCGAGCCCATCGCGGACCGCTACCTGCTGGAGGTGGGCGGCGGCGCGTGGCACACGGGCTGTCTGCGCTGCAGCGTGTGCGCCGTGCAGCTGGACCGCCACCCCTCCTGCTTCCTGCGCGACCGCCAGGTCTACTGCAAGCAGGACTATGCCAAGTGAGTGTCCCACACCAATACCAGCAGCTGGCGCACTTCACCACACGACTCCAAGCCTCGGATCACATAGTCGCGCTCTGCTATACGTGTCCATTACCGTTCGTCCAATAAAGACGATGTCAATTCGCGTTTTGTAATAAGCCATGAATGTGCGCCAACTCTTACGCACGGAGCAAGCGTCGATCAAGTGAGTCAAAGCTTATAATGATGTTGATGTTTTCCCGTCCACTCGTTATATTAGACATTAACAGTTTTATATTATCTATCAAAGATTTATGTATTACCAAACGGTATAAGAATCAATTTGAGATATTTGATATTTGGATTGAATCAGCAATCTGCCAGTTAAATGAAACTAGACGCGAAACAATAAATCAATGTTTTTATCGTGTGATAATAAATATGTTAATACAACTATAAATGATAGACTTGGACATGTTAACGACGTATGGCTAGATGATTTAGTTGTCGGTGGTGTCGCACCCATTGATGTCAGTTATGGTATACCTACCTACCTACACATATTCGAACATGTCTTTGCAAGATACGTGTGATCTACAAAAGTAAGATATGGTGCAGAAGTACCTATAAGCAACCCTTCTTTAGAAAGAGTCTGTGCTAAGTGTTTCGTATTTATGACACATCCATACCTAAACTTACCCCTCCAGACAATAATTATCATGATCTTCTTATCGCTTGGTTGATGATCAACCTGGTGTCAGAGTTTGAACCGCTTGTAGGCCTCTGGCGTGGCTTTACACACCGTTGAAAACTCTCTCAGGTGTGCCGATGTTTTTCTTTACCGTTTTTAGTAACGAATAACTAATTTACAGTACGCACATGAATTCTAAAAGATTAATTGTGTTGTAAAATGATTTAGATCACGTAGCGAGCATACAACATCATTTAGGCTACGTAATTACGCAGTAACACGTAATTATACGACTTAATTCCTTGTGCAAACCACGTCCAGCATAATTTATCATGTAGTATACCGCCACCAGGCTGCGCAGGCGCGAGTGGCAGCCTGCCTGCCCGGGATGGTCTCTTAGCCCGCCTGGTGTGTGGTCCGCGGACACATGTCCTCGCAGCGTGCTCGGTTCCTAATTTCAATAAATGTCCCAGGTTCGGTGCCGTCGACGTTTATAGTGCCGCCCGGCCGGCCTACATGTTAATGATATTGGTTTTAATTAACTCGTTTGCTGCTTTTTATACAATTTCATTTAGTTTGAATTAAACAGAGAATAAAGATGTCTCAGTTATTGTATGCCGAGAGACTCGGCCGACAGTTACGAACTTAACTAAGTGGATATACTATTAAAATTATACAGATTTATTCTCATACATGTTAGAGGTCCGTAAGTACTCTATCGAATGGTTATTACTTATGTTTTATTCTTTATGGATACGTAAGTAACGTTTTCTGATTTTAAAAGTAGCTTAATCCTAATAAAATTTGTTGTTATTTAAACGTCGCCCCACACTAAGAATTTCTCTTGTACTGTGGGTGTGTTTCACAAACATGAAATATCACTTACACAAACACCCAGACTCGGGGCAACCATTTTTGTCCCGAGCTAGAATCGAATCTGCAACTTAAGGGTTGCGGATTCGATTTGCAGCAGTCCAATCGCTTGGCCACTTTGATAGTCATATTGTTAACAGTCCTTTGGTTATTTTACTCATTGATCTAGTGGTCGCTAAGCACGAGGTCCTGGGTTCGAATCCTTGATCGGGCAAAGTGTTATTAGGATTTTCCATTAAGTAATTGTTAGTAGCAGCACGGAGTCTGGATTTGTGGCCGGTTGATAACAACAGGCTCGCCCCCTATTACATTAGGACCTATAACATAATGGGTGAAACGTGGGTTTAATAAGTATACATGCACCCCTGCCTACCCCTTTAGGCAATATAAACGTGATGTTATATATTTCCAACACACGACACACCTATGTCTTTCAGTGTTCCAAAAACTTCCATTAGCCTCGATCCTAACACACCAGTTGGCTGACCGGTCACTCACTCATTCTTATCGAATATTATGCTCTATATGCAGCCTAGCACCTATTTAAGACGCGCCAGTTTCCCGGTGGGATAAGTAGAGGCCATAGATTATTCGCTATGATTTTGACGTTATACCCTATGTAAAACAGTAGTAGTACCTAAGTGCCATTATTGCAGTTAAATATGAAACACTAATTTACAGTTAGCAGAAATTTACGGGACATTTACAAAAAAAAGAACATCAAAGACTTTAATTATGTTAGTTTCATCTCTATGTTTGTACAAGTTAGGCATAATGCTCTCCTCGACTCAAACTTTCAACGAAGGTTTTCATTTTCACAGATACTTCGGTATAAAATACCTACAGCCCCCTTACCATAAACTCTTAAAGCAGGACAGTTTACGTTGTGGAGGCGAGACTGTACGTAGCGGCGTCTCGCTTTCACATCGAAGGTTTTCCGGCACTCAGAGTTCTCGTCAGAGATCATCCTTGTTAACTACCCTGGCCTTGGCGTCAGCCCAGCTGTCCGTTTTAGAGTTCATGGTATGGGGCAGTATAGCCTTTCTCTTGATTGCACAAAGGCGAATATGGGTCTCACCTCTTACTCCCCTTGATATACTAGCGCGATGATCTGTAAGCTCAGTGTAAAACTTTGCTACAATCGTTCGCTGATGAAGTCGGCGGCCTACTTACACGTCGCTAACGGGGACTTTTTAAACATTTCCCTGTTGAAAAATTCTTCCTGCTTTGTGTTCCGACGGGCGGTGGGTGTAAGGGACTCATGAAGCTATTCTTTTTGAAAATCATGAATGTTTTAATAGGACAGACATATGGCACTACGCTTTTCAACTTTTCATAATTATGATTCCTACCTTCATTATACAAACTTAAAAGCTTGGTGCTTTTTCATCATAGTTAGATAATATCCCCTTGATGTTGTGACCGATCATCCGTCTTATAGTTTGCAGCTCGGTCCTAAGCCTAAAGCTGAGTAATGAAATAAAAAAACTTAAGTCTTAATTCTGAATTCATGATAAAAAATAAAGTGTTTGTTTAATTATTCATTACCTCGACGATGTATACGGGTACTGTGATCTGATATCGCTTATTAATATTTAAAAAAGCAAGTTACCAAGAATACTGATTTCCACTGAAATTTGAAAAAAAAAAAAACTCTGGCGTTCTGATGAAGCTAAATCAAAACACTTGGCTAATTAAAGCGTCAACAGCGGTTTCGATTAAATATTGTTTATTTCAGGAATGCATTGTTGGATTTAAATGGCAATAAAATTCTAATGACATCTGCAACTTATTTTTAACCGACTTCAAAAAAAGGAGGAGGTTATCAATTCGACTGTATTGTTTTTTTTTTTTTTTTTTATGTTTGTTCCCTCATAACTTGCGACTGGGTGAACCGATTTTCATGATTCTTTTTTTATTTGAAAGCTGGTGCTTCCCGTGTGGTCCCATTGTCACCATTTCAATACCTGATGATGGGATCTTGTAGAAATCGGGGGAACTCTTCAATAAATAACAGCAGATTAACCGCGATTGTTGCTATAGCATATCTAAGCATTGTTTACGCCATCACACAACATAATATCACGCCTGTACTCACTATAAAGGTTATTAAAAACAATTTCGAAAAAAAAATGTTTAAGGTCACTTACAACGTTTTACAAAAAAAAACGCAATACTGAAAAATAATTAGATGTTTGTTCTGATGAGATATTCGGTTATATGAACAAAACTCTTCAAATGTCATGCGTCCTAATTACGTAAGCTGATCCGTGATCGCGGTACTGTCCCTGGGTAACCGTGACCCTGGAACGTAAAGGGCTATTGAAGGAACACTGTGGATGAGTATGACAGTAGTATGACTGTCGGTACAAGTCTGACAGTCCCTCCACCCAGGGTGGGAGGACTCATTGGATGATTTTGCCTCGTAAATAAAAGGTGTATTATGACTTACTTATGTACTACTGACTTACTTATCTACCTTCATTATCGGAAGACAGATTTCGTAGTCTTGTCATTTCCTGCAACGATCTATCGTCGTGTGGTTTATTATATTTCACTAAATACCCATTTCACAAAACAAAATTTAAATCGCTTAAATGGTAATACAAATAGCAAAACCACATTAGCAGAAACTAAAGCTAAAAAATGGAGAAATAAAAAAATTTAAATAAAAAATTATAACCTCCTTCAAAAAACTCAAAAGTGAAAAATAATATTTTATCACTTCACTTTACATAAGCGAAGTGGAAGTCGGCGCCAAATCCTAGGCTTTAAACTTTAAAAGCTAACACTATAAACTAAGCGAACGCATAGGATTTGGCGCCGACTTCCACTTCGCTTATGTAAAGTGAAGTGATAAAATATTATTTTTCACTTTTGAGTTTTTTGAAGGAGGTTATAATTTTTTATTTAAAATTTTTTATTGTTCATATGATTGGGATTACTTTACGATTGGTCCCCTAGAAATTTTATCATTACCTGATGATGAACTTCGAAGATATGGAACGGAACTCCTCATAGGATCACAGCAAAACTCCCGTATCTTGATGATATGATGATGATATTGCTTAAGTAGTAGTCGATAACTGACCACTAACAAGGTCTTACTTGTAATTTTTAGTGGTTAGTTATCGACTACTACTCCCACGAGGGAGTGGGGGTGCGTTGACCTCCCTCCTATCACTTTCCTGGATTAAATATATCGTGTGAGGTATTGTTTAAAAGGGCTTTTTGTGTGTGAAAGGATTTCAAATACTATTCTCACAAAAGTCTGGGGAGGATGAATTCTAGACACCACTAAAAATCGAGAAAGAAAAAAATTTAAATAAAAAATTAAAACCTTCAAAAAACTCAAAAGTGAAAAATAATATTTTATCACCTCACTTTACATAAGCGAAGTGGAAGAAATTAGCTTTACTCAAACATGAGCTAAGGGAAAAAAAAGGACGAACGCATCAATTCTGAATGTTGAACAAAGTCGGTATACCTTGATGTGTGTTTGATGATTAACATGGTGCTAAGACAATAAAGGTAGGTATATACACTATACAGCCAGGATCGCGAATGGCCGGCGCCGTGTTTCTAATTAGTTCTGACGTTTTTTATTCCGGCTAATATTCGTAGGTCGCTCTCCACCGCCTCTGCCGTCACTCAACAGTTCAACACACGTAAACGGCGTTTTCTTAATATTTAATTGAGCCATTAAACATTTTTTGTGTCCGTACTATACAGCGAAATTGATTTCGCCATGCAATGAAAATTGATAAAATTATTATCACAAAATTGTTTATGAAAGAGATGAAACATCCACGTGTACACACAGAGTCGTTTAGTGAGGCCGCGAGTTAATTCTTTTACAATACACTGCCTACGTCCAATTAACCTTCGACGTATTAGAAATATACAAAGTCATCATTATCCGAGTCATCCGTGAAAGGGAATACACGGCCGAGTGTGGTGGTGTGCACGCTGGTGGTGCCTGGTGGTGCGCCGGTACTGCGCGCGCGCACTCCGCCATTGGCCGGGTTGCGCTTGGCACGCATGTAGGAATGCGCGCAGGGTAGGCGGTCCGGTGTGCAAGCGACCTGTGACCCGCGCGCTGTGTGCGGCGCGAGCGCATGATGACGCACTAGCACACTCCATGCATGAGCCCTCCGCATCATCATGTTCATACGACCTATCGACACACGGAATCGATACCTTCAATAGGTTTATTTTTAATTCTTATTGCTTTTTTCAAATCTGACAAAACAATATGAACTACTTGGTATACACACTCTAAATTATATTCCTGTCCTGTACGAATGATATCTTTAATTGAACAGCAAATAAAATTATTAATTCTTTATGACAGTTTAAAAGTTAGAAAAAGTTTAGTAAATCAAGAACTTGCCTATGCATGAATATTATAGAGGCAGTTTCATTGATGAGCAATAACAAAACATCTTTGTCAGTCACAGAAAAAATATCAAGTAAGTAATATACCCATAAGGTAGGACTGGAAAAGGGTAACAGGTGCGTGAGAACTTATTCTCACGCGTCAAAATAGAAAAAAGAGGCCAATGTCCCTCAGAGTGGTTTTATTGAAAATCCGTCGGTCGAGTGTGGAACAACAAAGCGGCGACGGGGAATGTTGCCAGCGATGAAAAAATACAGCGGGCGGGTCGTGACTTGCAACACTGTGGTTTTCATTTGTCATTTATTTTGATTGTGATAACTGGGTGCGACGTGGAACCATATATTTTAATCGGGACGTCTCGACGTGCCCGCGAGAGATGACGAGCGCACGGCGGCGCGGGCGGCGACGCGTTTGTTGTCAACTATAGCTCTCATCATGGCCCGGACTAAGGGTGGTCCTCGGATAGGCCACCACCCAATAAGGCAGCACAAGAATGCGGCTCGCAGACACAAACACAATGCAACTTTATGGATACGACGACACTAAAGGCTCGCTGCATTCCAGAAAGCAGTCTAAAACATTCAATTTTCATTCGTTTATTTTTTCGCTTATTATAGCTGTACATACTTCATGTGCCGTGTGGTATCCGGCCTAGAATTGACCACCCCCTTTCCTCTCGTGGGTGTCGTAAGAGGCGACTAAGCGAAAGTTCAGAAGATGGGTAGCAGCGTTTTGTGTAACTCCATCACCAATACTGCGATCCCCAAGCCGCTTGCCAAGCGTGGGGATTACGGCAACCCCCCCCCCCCCCCCCCGCGCTTAAACGGTGAGGCCTATGTTCAACAATGGACGTCTTTTGGCTGATGATGATGAGACATACACATACTTCATGCAATATAACTGGATCTGCTATAATCCCTACCTCCTAGACGCTCTAGTAATATATTGGCGCCTTCAGTGCAAAACATAACTGTTATTCATAAAAAATAGAACTTTCTAACGAAGCATTCATAGACAAGCAAAAATAGGACACCATAAAATGATACAGTGAGGTTTGGAAACAAACATTGCACGCTAGATCTTGCTCTTGTAATTAAGTATGTTATAATTTACTTTGATGGAGATTGAAAAGCTGACCATCCCTACTTTTGCCCCTGACACTATACCAATAAGTATTATCAATGGTATTTACTATATATCCCGGTTATACTCACGTGTGTATTCGGGAATGCCCGACTAGTTTCGAACTCGAACGGAGCCCTTAATTATGAGCTGGCCGGCGGAGTCGCGAGCCGAATATATAGTATAACCGGGATATATAGTAAATAATATGGATAACACTCACGGAAGTTATTATAGTAAAATTATCAATGGTTACCAAAAATTGCATTAAGTACTATCGTTAGTGGTACTCGTCGCCGTACTGTGACATGAAGATCACACAGGGGCTCAAACCGTAAGACAAATACATGTAGAGAAGATATATGTATTGTATGCGGTTAAGAGTCACAGATTAGTCTACATACTTCAAATGAGTAAGCCTAGGTCTGCCTCTGTTTGTCTCCATACCGTACAGTTAGATAAGTGCCAGTAACAGGCAACACTACTGTGAATTAGGCCAATATAGTATTTTATTATGCACGTAAACAAGCCTGTAAGTGATTAGCTTTTCTCAGGTGAGAAAAACTTTTTGCCTTCTTCTTCTTATCGTATGGTTGATGAACAACCTGGTGTCAGGGTTTAAACCGCCTGTACAGGGTGTAAACACACCATCAAAATTTTCTCAGGTGTTCCGGTTTCCTCACAATGTTTTTCTTCGCCGATTTTAGCAAATGTTAACTAATAATAATTTATAGTACGCACATCGAACTTGCGACCTTTGACTTGGCAGTCCAATGGTCATACCACTCAGCTACCACTGCTTCACTTTTTGTCTTTCATACATCCAGACCAGCGCGCCTCCTCGCTCTCCTGGTGCGCTAGTCTATTGCCATCTACTACCGGCCGACGCCAGGTTCGTTGCCTCTTAATTTACTTTCAGGCTTCAAATAGACATTAATCAGTCACCCATAGGAGCACTAATCAGTCTCTCCACTAATGTTAGCAGGATAATGATGTTAAAAGGTAAGTACAGTTTGTAATGAACCTTCTGTTGACACCGCTCTAGTGGCAGCGCCTGCTCCGGAGACCGTTCTGTATCACGTCGCCTTGACATTAGGCGCCCAGTAGTAACGCGCACAGCGCATTGGTATTGTGTAATGATCACCGCACTGTTCGGTCATAGCGTAATTGGATTCTTTATGGGAATGATTGATAGCTATCCTTAGGTATGCCAAAACAAGCCGCCGATGAATATTGCATGTGCTAAACAAACAGTGATAATTATGATTGCTATTGCATCAATTAGCAGCTTGTTTACTAGCATATTATAATACCAAATTATACTAACCATAATTAACGTTTTGCTAATGTAATAAACGTACGTGTTTACCATTCAGCGGCACGGGAGAGTGAGTGAATGTAATTGAAAATTCTTGTCTAGAACAAAAAAAATTGTGTGACTTGAGCATTGAAGTCAAGAACTAACGACTAGTTGACGGGTTTGTTAGTAAACATGACATTTTGCCGTTGTTAGCATAACTTATTAAACATAGGTACAACAATAAAATAAATACCTCAACCCTCGCCGGCTTTCCCATAAGGATAACAATTATAACAAACGCGCTATATGCTGCGTCTGTGTCTGAATGTCAATAATATATAGAGCAAGCAACCAATTTAAGTTTCCCATTAGCCCGCAGCCGAGCGAATAATGTTGCCAAAGTAAAAAAAGACGATACATTCGGGTGCTCGTTAAAATGTGAGCCGTGTCACAGTTTAAATAATATTTGTGTGTTGTGGCGTGCATAACGAGCGGTGTTGCCAGCGTAAATCGACGCTCGCCGCCGGCAACTGCGGTAATTGCTTTCCTTGATGTATCATCTGTTTATTGTTTATTTAGCGCGTCTTTTTGTCTGGTAGCGGGCGCCGAGCTGCCACGCGCCTCCCCCTACCACCTTTTGTTTTGACGAGGATGTTTGAGGATAGATTAGAGGCGCCCGCACACCTGATGAGTTTGATTTTAATTGTTCTTGGACTCTGTTGTCAATGGACAGCATATGTGACAAAACCCTCTTAAAATTACAATTGCCTTTGTCGCGGTAGTTTAAATTATTGTTTTTCCAAACTGTCTGGTTGTGCCCTACATGTAGGAGCTTAATAAGTAAAGGTCCTAAAGGCCCTATGTAATAATGCCACTTAAAGATGACGTAGGTACATGAATCCTTAGTTAAAAACAGTCACGCGCCCAATGTTTTAAACCCGTAACGAATCTCAATTAATTATCTTCCACACTAATGAATTTTGAAACATTATTGCACCATCTTTAATAAAGTTCCAATAAACATATAACTACAATTGGCAAATGCTATTTCCAATTACCAGTTTGGACATCCGAATCTTAATCGCAACTTTTATTATATAGATGTTTTGTATAAATACTTTCGCACAGAACTGTACCCGTATCTCTATGCTATAAGATCTGTAATATTTCAATATCAGAACCAGAAAGGCGTGCACTAATTTATTGGGGCTAGGTTCCAAACAGCGGCGATATTTGACCGCGCCGCCCGCCAGCAGCCCGCGACCGGTCTTCGGGCAGCCGTAGAGCCACCTGATAAATGTCAACAATATATTCGGGACACATCATTATCTCAATTTTATATCCGCAAGTCGCATATCAGCGCGTGTGTAGCGGAGTGTCGCGGCGGCGGCGCGGGCGCACGCGATGTCCCGCCCACGCCTCGCCCGCCGCAAATGCGCGCGCCGTGTCTTATGTAAATGCACCATGTCCACTCTTGGCTTTAATTAATCTCTAGCCGCATAAATAAGCCCGGCCTTAGATCGATCCATTGAGAATAAACAATGGCAACTCGATTCGGTTCTGTCGTTATCATAATTCGAATATATCGATAGGCGAGTTTCGCTCGTAAACACGATTGCTTCACTGATTGAATATTTTGCATAAGATGTTATTATAATATGTTTACTTTTGTAACATTTGTGTGTTAAGGAATGAATACACGAAAAAGGGTACATATATACCTATGATATTCAAACGGGTTAGGCCTTCTTTTCGTAATTGTTACAAGTTTTAAAAAGTAAATACAAACTAAATAATGTTATTATCAAAACCAACATGGAACCACTTCCGTAATCTTATATTTTATGCCATCGTCTTGTAACATTATACTGTGTAATCCACAAAACAAACTTCTATATGCATGCTTAATGCTTATAGAAGTTATAAACGTAAGAACTGCAGTAATCATAACCGTTTCAAGCGTCGAATTAAACCGAGTAATACTGGGTTGGCCACTACCTCATCCTCTGCGAACTGTATTCTGGTCGACGGACGGAGTGTCGCGAGCTCTAAGTGTTAAATGTGAGAGTAATTACCTCACTACGTGTCACTATGATCTGTCGTGGTCACACCAGGGACACCCGGCCGATGCGGTTCGCGCGCCGCGAGCTAATGCACTCAAACCTTAACATCGATGGCTATCTCCGTTGTAACTAGATTTACAATTATTATTCTGTCTCTCTTGTTTCCTATTCACATTAACTTACGACAATAATGTTCATGAATATCTAAACAATTTAAATCATTGGACGTATTTTGTTGAAAGAACCTTGCGATCCTAAGTTTCGGGGTCTCGAACCAATGTAATCGCTGCGCCCGCGCCTCCTACGTACTGGTCGTGTTTGTGATCAGGGAAATATTAATTGTGTCATTAACTCTTTTAAAAGCAAACTAGTTAAAAATGTTATAACAACAAATCAGTGGTCTATATTCATAAAGGTCATATGATATGATTAGTGGCGCATTGTGTCGGCGGGCGTCGGTCCGGGGCCGTGCGCCTGCGCGTCGCCCCCGGCTGCTAAGAGTGCCTCAAAATTGTTAAAACAAACTGTGGAATAACGCTGCGATATATCTCTCGTGGTGTTGTATCTAAAACAAATAAGTTAAATGATGCGAGGCCGGCGCAAACGACGGTGGGACGCGACTCTGAATGGATATTAAAATGTGAGGGTGGCAGGGGAGCGGCGCGGCGCGCGCGCGGAACGCAATCAACGAGCGACGATTTATGAGACGAGCCGCGGGCAAACCGCGATGCGCCCGCGCACTACACGCACCCGATTTTGTCAAACGCCCCCAGGACACACGGATTTGGTCATCCGTTTAATAAACAGAAATACCGAACGGTTTACACTGTAAATCAGATAGCAGCGCGGCAGCGTATAGATCCAGAGCGCAGACCCCCTGTACACATGCATAGTGAACGCGCTTATCTGGCTCGGGTACGCGACATCTTCATTATCGCCGAGTGTTAAAACTTGTTAATCTGTCACTTAGTTAATTATTATGCGAGGGCCGCAGTTAATTGATTCAGCCGACGACAAAATGTTAATAAGCAGTGATAGCGGTGGTGAAACGGTGCTTCTGTCCGGAGACGCAACGTTTTGAAATGCAAATCGTGCTTTTCGAATATTGGTGTGGATAGCGCCGATAAGAGACGGGGCTGACTGAATTAATATACGTGTAACACGCGATTTTGCACTTTGTGTACTGCTGTGTTATCGAAAGTGTCTGCGCAGGCGCGCGGCGGAGAGCGCGCGACGTCGCGACGCCTGCCGACGCCTCGCCGCCGCTGTGCCACCATCCTTAATGCAAATATATAAGTGTTTAATGGTAATGGGATTTTGTTCCTTTAGATATTACCTTGTGTTTGGATAGCCTAGTAGGCGATTTAATACTTTAGTTAAACGTGTGACTCGGCTACCTCGACATAAGTAATTGGATTAAGATGAAAGTAATGGCAAGACCGCAGCATTCGTGCGTCGTCTTAATTATCATAGTAATTACCTATATTCATTAGTCAAGTATGCTAATTGATTTTTACTGTGTAAATATTATGTCTCTTATCTGTGATTTCAGTTAAGTTAAACAAAGTAAAGTGATGCCAAGCGCCCTCTTTCGCCCGTGTGTCCGCGCTCCGCTCTATCTTAATAAGTTACTTAGTAAGTTAGTTATCGCACCTCTTATCAGCCACAGACACCTATACGCACTTCACAGTGCGGCAAGGTTCCTTTATAAGGTGACAACCACATAAGCTCCTAGATTGGCGGCTGGTGTGTGCTGGCTTCACTTACGAGTGTGGCCCTGCACTGCCTTCATTGTCTTCTAACTCTAAGACATGTGGATGTCGTTCATACATAGTTATTGTGAATAATCATGAATATGAAGTGGTTTGAGACAACTGATTATATCTTCTTTTTTCATTGATTCCCAATTCTTCATCTTCTTCTTCTTACGAAACGTTTGTTATGGATCTTATGAAACCACTTGAATCTTGGCCGAGTTACTTTATTGACTTGCTAAAAACCTTTGATAGATTGATGAATTAAAATAATTCAAAGAGACATGTTACATCATCATCAGACATTTTAAGATCTTCTTAAAACATTGAATCATATTTGGTGACAGAATTTTTTATTTAAGTTGTGTTATCGCCTCGCTGTGGCCGTTTTATGATCAATATGCCTGTTTACTTACGTCATTCGAAGAGGCTTCTAGTTAGCACTGCAAGAAAAACTGTTCAACGTTATAATATTATCCTTACAAGGCATGTTGTTCCCGTCGCATCGCCAACTATATTATTTGCTAACTGCTCTAAGTAGATGAAGTATTAGCTGACAACAGCTCTGTAGTGAACACATCGAGGCAGGCTTGCGGCTCACGGCCACTACAACCTGCACATTATCTACTAAGTTCATCTGTTACGGTCATTTATGCGACACCGGCGCTGACGTTGATTACCCCGGACACCTTTAACGACTGCTTTCGGTGAATATATTTAGCTGCGCTGAATATTCGCGTCTTAATTCGTTTATTTGGTCGCGTTTTTAATATGGTCCACCGAAGTACCTTTAATTGTTGCAAGATATTTAACATATTATAAATGTAACCGCTCGTAACTTTTCTTTGTATCGACACGAGGTACCCTTCGCTTGGACAGGCCGTGGTGCAGAGCAGAGATAGGCCAGTCAATAGAGATAATAGTATGGTTGACTGCCCAGGGCGCCGGACGTCCCAAGACTCTGGTGTTGTCTCTCGTGGAAGGTCTCTTGTCATACCTTGGCATAAGTCTATTACTATGCCAATGTAAATGGCAACCAACTTAGCAAGGCATAGTCCCAGACTCAGGCATCTACGATATAGATATTTGCTACAAACCATAAGATTTATCAAATTCAAAACAGATAAGTACTTAGATAGTTCTTTACGACAGGGTAGAAGAAAGTGCATGTTATCTTAGAGCTAACGAAACAACCGCGTTTTCATTTTTCTTTGGATACATTAGGTATAATTTAACCCAGATACTGCGATAGTCCTTTCATAAGGCCCAAACATTTATAAAGTCACCATATTCTTCTTAATATTGTTTTTAATTATCAAGCATTATTAGCATTATAAAAACTCACATGAGAGGCCCTAGGTATAGTATGCAGGATTACAACCATATACTACTTGCTACGTACGACCCGACGGATGTGGAAACATTCGGCATAGGGGCGCATAGAGCTGTCAGGGGCCGTGCGAGCATGACGTAGCGGCTCATACACAGGTATCGCTGAGTCGTGAGCTTGTACAAATCGTAGGGAACCGCGCGTTATCATCAACAGGAGATTAGACCTGGCAGGCTTCGCTGACAGACTAGTTAGCATGCTAATTGCATGACTACGATTATACTTACTTATAATTATGTATCTAGGTAGGTGTGTTGTTCATATGAAGTAACGCTCATGGCTCATATTTTTGTAGTTTATACAACAATAGTTTTGTTTTTGCGCTGTAGAAAAAAGTAATAGACGTTTTCATTTAGGCAAATGCGGTTAATAATAATCTTTATTTTCATAATATAAAAAGAAATTTCATATGTGTTATTAACTTATAAGCACCTGTTGTGATGAGGAGACGTCTAACGTAAAAGGTAACATTGGAATACGTCCCTTTGAAAAACGAGAGGTTATTATCACATTAGGTGTAATGAATTCGTCCTGCCGCGGCCGGGCCGAGTGGCGCGGCCTACCTTGTGCCAAAAGTATAAAAAACATACGAGACACTTTTAATGTTCGCGTTAAGTGATATGATAGCGTGTTAATGGTGTGTTGCATGCGTTTATTTAATTAATTATATATGAAGGGCTCGCCAAACGTAATGGTCCTGGGAGCCGCAGCCGCCGCCCGACGCATGCGCCGCCGCGCGCCGCTCTCCACGCCCGCTCTGATAAAACTCATGATTTCATCTTAATTATCACGTTTATGGTGATGATAGGACTTATATGGACTTATCACAGGGCGCTTAAAACTGGTTGTGTTTTAGTATGGTTCAAGGAAAATAAATACCGAAAGCTCTAAAGAAGATGTTTCATTTTTGTATGGGACTCCGGCCATAACATGTACCTTTTAGCGAAGTTGGGACAATAACCGCTGAAGTAACATTTTTTTCTTAACATCTAATGTTTTTTGTGCACCTATTAAGTATTTGGAAATGTTTGACGTTTGTTATGAGTTATGAATTGTAGAGATGACGTTTACTACCTAGACATATTTGATATTTATCAGAACTTAGTTCAGTTAAGTAGTACCTACACTTCAGGAAAGAAGATTAAATTATATTATTATTATTCTTTTAACGATGAAATCGTTACACTTGCTTATAATTAGTCAAAAATATGTACAAGAGGATGATTTAACAAATGTTAATAGTACAAGAACATATACCTTTTATATTTATCGTCTACGGGATGTTGAGTTTTGATGTGACATGATTTTAGAACGAAAGCAATGCAAAATATGAGACCCCATGTTGAATAATATGGCAATAATTGAACTTATTGCACAACAAATCAGGCCTATATTCACGAAAGAATATTTTTTCTTCTTTTTCGATAAATGTTGTACAAGAGATGGCCGAAAATGAAACATCTCCTTTATTTATTTTGAACCATACTTACACCGATACGGTTGGTAAAACCTAAAAACTAATAGAAGGTAGGGTGAAGTGCAACCACATAAAAATATAAGAGATAAATTATAGTTTTTATTATTAATTTTGCAAAGAGACAGTTAGAAGTGAACCAAGGTGATGCGCCACCTTGCCCCGCGCGGGCAGGCTTCACTCGCTTCAACGACGATGTTTAATGTCAGCGCGCTCGTAAAACATAAATACTAACAAGATTTCAACACAAACAATTATAAAAGTACACTATAAACTGTTTGGATATTAATAAGGCCGCGGCTCTTAGGTACCTCGTGCAGATAATGCTGCGACCACACGTTGGCCAACCCCCTCGCCAAGGAAGAATAATCATCGTAAGCTTACGTATTCGCCGAGGCGCGGACACGGCAATGCATTTTCGACATTATCGTCAGCTATAAAATTTGCAGCAACCAAGATATAAGTAATTGAAGTGGCCAAGTGCGCATGCGCGGTGGTCTTTTTGCCGCTAATATAATATGTTCTTCATACATTTTTGATAACATGTACAATGTATACATTGTACGTGCACACGCGGCGCTCGGCGTGTTCATCACTTCAGCTCCGCGAACGCCTACTTTCTGTGTTGCGTGCTCTGCGTGTGCTTTGCGAAATTACTAATTGTGTACTTATACTTACGTATTTCAATGACACTGACAAGGTCTAACTTACCTTTACACCTACCCATATTTGATTAATATGAGAATATCTCGTGTAGAAAGATATACTTTAGCCAAGTTTTTTCTTATATATCATGAGTTTATTCACAAGACAAAAACAATATTGCTAAGTTAAACAAAAAGAAACACGCTCTGCTACACTTAATGCTGAAATCATTGCGTGGAAAGTTTTCTATCTACGACGGTTTAAAAATTCTTTTAAACGATTAGCTTTAGAAACTTTCATTTTTGTCAAACCATATAAAGTCAACAAACCTTTTAACAGTATATTTTCCCTGGCACAGGGCGCATCGGTGAACCGATCCAAAGATTTAATTGGTGATGTTAATTAAAATTCCAAATCTAAATGGTAACTTAAATATTTTAGCAATTATTTCTGTGTTCTTTTTTTAACGAATATAAATACCAAGTAATTTCTATATCAATATTCATCTAGTCAATAGTTATCGAATGCTAAATTATAGTCCTTAGATCCGCCTTGTTCCCGACATATTGGATGTTAGTGTTCCGGAGTAAGTAGTAGGTACCTTAGTAGTGGATATTGTCGGTGTCATCTTACTGTCATCTCGTGTGTGTGTCCTGCTGGCAGCAGTTCAGCTTATGTCCGCCAGCGTGACGTGTCTGTTTGCGCAGGAGTTTCGGCGCAAAGTGCTCCAAGTGCTGCCGCGGCATCTCGTCCTCGGACTGGGTGCGGAAGGCGCGGGAGCAGGTGTACCACCTGGCGTGCTTCGCGTGCGACGCGTGCGGCCGCCAACTGTCCACTGGGGAACAGTTCGCGCTGCACGAGGACCGCGTGCTCTGCAAGCCGCACTACCTAGAGACACTCGATGGTGGATCCATTTCATCTGATGGTGAGTAGCAATTACGACGAGTTGTTCACTACCCCAAATTTTGAACTTAGAGATTGCATTTTTACCTTCATATACCTATCTATGTTACACTTAACATAAACAAATATTCAATTTAAAATAATAAGTCTCTCTCATTGTTAAACATCCAATATCTGCAAACAAGACGATTTGAACTACAGACGGGTGCGACTCGGAAGGTTACCACAAGAGCAAGGCGAAGCGCGTGCGTACCACCTTCACGGAGGAACAACTCCAGGTTCTTCAGGCGAACTTCCAGCTGGACTCCAACCCCGACGGCCAGGACCTGGAGCGGATCGCGCAGGTCACCGGCCTCAGCAAGCGGGTTACGCAGGTGTGGTTCCAGAACAGCCGCGCCCGCCAAAAGAAACACCAGCACACCGGCAAGGGCAAACAAAACCAATGTTAGTATGCACTGGTCTGGATGGCGGACGGTGTGTTTCATCTCAGACAAGTCAACGTCTTAGTGTCATTATCTTTTAATATTTAATTTTCTGACGACTGCATTATAAATGTTTGACTTGAAGCACATCTTTTCCTATACGTATGCACTAATAACGTTGCTTACAAGCACCATTGGCGAAGTTAACAATATTTGAGTCATTTTGCTTTGCGAATGTTTGCTACGCGAATAGTTTGGGGTAGCACTGTCACCGTCCTTGTGTTTACGTTGTGGTGTGTTACACAGTGGTGACGCGCGACGCGGACCCGGCGGGGTTTGGCCGGCCCATCAACCTGCACCTCACCTACTCCTTCCAGAACAAGCCACCTTTTGTCCCGATAGGTAAGAGCCTCGCGCACTCGCTCGAGTGCTACTGAATTACTTATTGTAGCACAACGGTATCTTAACATACATCGTCTAGACTGCACACCGAATTATTATCGCACTTTTTACAGTCATTATGCATTCGTTTTTTGCTTCCTTTATGTTATTAAATAAGTAAAAAGTGAACAATAGTGAACTTCTAGTTTTTGTAGCAGTTCGTAATATAAATAATAATTATAAGATGCTTGTTGATAGTCATCCAGTGATGTGATATCGACACGGCCGCGTCTAGCTTTCATGTCCAGCGCTCGGATACACGCTCCGTTAAACATAGCATACAATTACCCATAAAACTATTCTATCGGAGATTCTGAATCTATGATAGTTGGAACAAATGAAGCACATTTAAGTTGGTGTAGATGATAAAACTTATTATCTACTTATCAAAATAATTAGCATAGCGTTGTACACTCACATAGCTGGTAAATCCTACTCGTAGATCTGCGGTATCAGTAGCATCACGCCTCTTCTTCAGGTCTTTACTAACATGTGTGTTATCTCTTCGCAGATGGAACGTCTTTCACGGATTCCTCCATGGATGAGTTGTCGGAGGACTCTTCCATCCACTGCATGCAGAGCGAAGTATAAGCGCCATCTCGCGGCGACGTGGATCAACAACTGTTTCGTACTTTGAACATATCTTTTCCTAAATCGTAAAGTATTTTACAAATCTAATATATTGCCAGTTTCTGCCATGTAGTACTGTAATCGTGTATGTACCAAGTTATTTGCCCAGTTTGCCATACACTGTGTTTGTATCTTAACAATTAATCTACTTAGTGAGTCGTAGTGGGGGTCAGCTTTAGTGAATTGCTTCCTCGAGAAAGTTTCGTTGCTCTAACCGCGGCACCCAAGTGTTTGTATAAATGAGCCTACTATTGTATTAAACTTAAATGAGAGGTCCATTTACTGTTTGATAAAATTCGTATTGTGTATTGTATATAATTTGTAATAACTGTTAGCAGGACGCATGTAGTTCCTGTCCTTTCAAATGTTCACACAATGTCATAGAATCTCGAAGCGGTATGATATTTTTTGTATAAAGTTTTATTTATTTAATTATTTATTTCTAGTAACTGTGATACGTTTTCTATCTTATATCTCGGTTTGTTTACATTTCAGAATATTGTAAATCGAGTTATCTTTGTATGCATTTTATACATTTCTATATAATATCACATTTAAGTGCCAAGACGTACCGCACGTGTAACGGTCAGTAGATGACGTTAGAGGATGATGACATGCTTTATATATTGATGAATATACCAGACTAGGTCGACGGACGATCCCTCACTAAAGCATTTGAGACAATTGAGAGTGGCCGCTCCTGCTGCGGCTATAGCCTATCAGACACCTGTTAGACGTTGTCAGTATTGTAAATAAAACAAGTTTATGTACTTAATTATTGTAAATAAGTCGTGTAGACGCGGGGCGACCGCGACGCCGGCGCAGCTCCGTCAGCGACAGCCCGCGCCGGGGTCTGTGTCTACACTGTATAGGATATATTAATTTATGATGGTAGATGTTTAAGTGACAAGTAGTGCGTCATCTCGTCATTTTAATGTAATAAATTAGTTGCTACAAGTACTAGGTACTTAAGTTTATTCTGTACAAATTTTTAAATATATTATGTTGGTTAACACTATTGTTTTAATTGGCGCATTCCTAGACCTATGACAATAATTTTGACCATACGTAGGTTGAAGTGAATTCATAGGATCAATGACCAATGACTACGGTCAAAATTATCATACTTATGTTTCCTTCCTGTGGGCTCGAATTTTTCCGATAAGAGTTCTTAATCTGCTAGGGTCAATAATAAGGCCTCTATGAATAACAATTTATTTATTTCTTTAATTAAAGCCTAACTTACATTTAATTTATAACGAGTACAACCCATAGGATTAACATGTAAATTATTTACAACAATACATTACGTGTATTTTCAATATACACTGTATTTATCCTTACAAATATCATCAGTTTTAAGCTTAGTATAAAACTAAAAGTTAATCTAAATGTCAATTAATAATCACCATTAATGTGACGATAAGCATAATCAAACCAGAGTAATAACAACCTATAGAAATACTTAACATATCTGCAGATGTGTTTCTTTCAACATATCTTTAGTTTTCCAAACTATTGTAAAATGTGGGCAAATGCCTTCGCTGGTTTAAGCACACATTATAGTAGAATCCATCGGAATATTCTCGGGGTTGTTTCAGGTAAGTCGCAGTGGTACCTAATCTCTTAGATCATGGTTCCATGTTGTTGGTCTAAGCATTTATGCTTCAAAAGACCAACTTATATCTATATAGTTATGAAACTCAACCAAAAACGTGAGTCTGTTCGCGATTCAGCCTTCATCGGTATATTCGCTCTCAACGGCGTGTGCCCAGAATATAGGCAAACTCTTTGTAAAATATGTTTAGTATCTGGATATGGGTGCCGCCTATAGCTTCTCCATGGCGTTGAGCAGCAGGTTCATCTCCTGGTGCACTTCCCGCAGCAGGTCCTTCATCTGCCGTGGAGAGTCCAGGATGTCCACGCTCTGCGTGTAAGGGTTATAACGCACGCCAAAGTCGCGGGGAATCTTTTGTGCGAACTTACTGCAACATACAAGAATAATATTAAAACAATTATAATAATGGTTGTTCAAAAGATATTATAAGTTTCGCGAGTGTTATCCATATTACTTATAAGCTGGTTTTATTTAATTGTTTATTGAGAATGAATATAATTATGCTGTGTGGAAATCGAAAATATAACTCTTACTCTGCAGGCTAATCCCCAAAGTACTTCATGAATTGTCAAATCCAACTTAGTCAATATTAAAATAACGTTCTCCAACACACAGCTGATGATAACTAATTATGTACGTAATACTAACATCATGCGCTCTTTAGCATCTTCAAAGCTGTTCGCGACGAAGTAGGTCGGCTGGTACTCGGTGATGGGGTACTTGGTGACGCCGGTGGTCTCCGGGTCGAAGTCCCTGAGCTCGGGTTTGTCGGATAGGCAGTACTGCAGCTCCCCGAACGAGGACAGCAGGCCCGCGCCGAAAGCCTTCAGCTTGCCCTCTTGTCGGCACAGACCGAACTCCACGGTGAACCAGAAGCACTGCAGCAACACGAGGATATCAGTTAAGGTTCGTATGGAGGTGGGTGGACAGAAATGCATACATTTATTGTAAAGTTCTTTGTTACATATTTAGATATTTTCTTATAAACACATTTTGTATTTCGCCTGTATCATGGTTAGGTTAGGTTACACTAAATCTTAGACCGACGTAGTCTAGTAGTTATCTAGTGCGGGGATAAAAACTTACGCCTCTAAACGCTGTTCAATCACTCAGCCACTGCGCTAATCGGGTCAAATTATATTATTACTTAGTATGAATGTACATCTTTAAAATGTACTCACGGTAGCCAGCTTCTCAATATAATCGTCAGGAGCTCCAAGGGACGCGAGCCCTATCTCTTGCGAGAACTGCGCAAAAGCGGGGTCAGCGAACAGTGGCGCGTGGCCCAGCAGCTCGTGGCACACGTCGGGCTCCGGCGTGTACAGCGGCCTGGAGTGGTGCCTGATGTACTGCGTGCTGTGGAACACGCGGAACGCGAGCCCTGCCAGGAAGTCCCGCGAGGATAGGAGACCCGCCACCGGCCTGAGTGTGAAGCCCGTGCAATCTGGAAACGAGATGCAGGCGGTAGGTTTATGTCTACATGGCCTTTAACACAGTAAATAACGACTAAACAGATGTTAAAAACTTTTAAAGACGGGTCAAAGAAAAAGATCTTCGCGATACTAACACTTAAATGAGTGATAATTACCTTTAAGGAAGTTAGAGACATCCTCCAGCTGCGGGATGTTATTCTCTCTGTAGCCACAGTTCTCTATGAGCAGAGGGAATACGTGGTTGTGTTCCTTGCAGGCGTGCGTGGGGTACAGTTCCGTGAGCTTCCTGAACACGGCGCCCCAGGTGGCGATCTCCTCCTTAGTGTAGTCCACGTGCGGGAGCGGCTGACCGTACTTGTAGTTGTAGGCGATGTCAGCGAAGTACTTGCGCCGCGCGCGGTACTGGGGGTCAGTGAACCCGGGGTGGTCGGAGTCCAACTCGGCGCCGTATGACAGGATCTGGTTCGCGAACCTGTCCAAGTCGCGGATACGACGCGGGAACCAGGGCACAGCGTCTGGGGACAAGCACATTTAATTTTATGCAATATTTCGTTGAGCATGGACTATTGCCTCAAGGTATATTTTTATTTACTGATGATACAACAAATAAAAGTTCAGCTCTGTGCGTATAAAGTAAATTGAACCCAGTTCAACACCCGATTCACATCTGATTAACAGTCCTGTGATTTGAACATCGTTCAATAATTTAAATAAATAAACTAACAACTTACATCTGTTATCCTTATAATTCCTAGATATGATGTTTAGATAGCCGACGTTGCTCTTAAGTTCATCGAGCGCGGCTCCGAAGTCCCCCACGCCGTGCTCGCACTCCACCATGAACTCGTAGCCGGGCCGGCGCGCGGACGAGCGGGACTCTATGTGGCTGAGGTTCACGCCGTACGAGCAGAACACGCTGAGGAACTTGGCCAGCGCCCCGGCCTCGTCCGGAGTCGCGGGGGAGAACAGCAGCCACGTCGACTTGCTGGAGTCGCGACCCTCGCGGATGTAGTTGCCCCCTTCCATCAGTTTAGGCTGGAAATAATTTGAAAATATATAAAAGCTTATTCAAAGAACACGAAAAATATTCTTCATGCTGAGTGGTCGTGATTATCTGTCTATGACATATCAGATAAGTCTAACCAATCGTTAAATCTGAACGTACGTAATATATTTCTGCCAGTTGCATTTATTCGAGATGTATTCTAACTTGCCTAATAATATCTTCTATACTTTTATGAGCAAGCAGACAACGTCAGAGTTAAACTATCAAGCTTGCGTCATAGAGCGGGTGCTAGAGAAGCGATAATTAGTGGCCCATTTAGCCACATTCAGGTTGGAAGGAGAATTAGCGCGATAACCCTAGGGGCACAGAGTCGACGCCCGTCACGTACAGCTTCTATCTCGTCGTCTCCTGCGCGGTGCACGGTGCGTGACACTCATCACACTCAGCTGAGAGTCAGAGCCTACGCCGCGTGAGAGCTGCGCATGTCCTAGTCCTTGTCCGATCAACACGACATGTGCAAAACAGAGCACATGATAGTCCAACTATCTATAACACTAGTATTATAGAACAAAAACATTTTAATTAGAATAATAAAACAATAAGTTCATATGAGTACACTTCTTGCTCTTATTTTTTATTTTCTTCTAATTGTTTAAACCTGTAAAAAATTGCAAATTCATTATAGCAAATAATTAACCGCGCCATAAAACTTAATGAAAATGACTACTTAAATATTTTTTATTAATATTTAATTACGACGATAAAAAATTAATAACCCAGTAGCTTATCAAGTTTATGTCATTATTAACTTAAGCTAGTAACTGCGATCTGTAAAAACAGTTAGTGAGATAACCCGGAGTTACGAAACACGGATAACAACTGGCACGCCGAAATGTCCAAAATTAATTAATTAATTGATAACGATTAAAAAGCGAGTGAACTGCTATCAGAGAGATAGTTTACTATTGCAACAGATTTACTTATGAAATATAAACTATGTGTTGTCGTGACCCTATAGGTACATGTTATTGTTGTTGCTTCGATCTCTCGTGAATCTTCAATTAAAATACCTACGATTTTAAAATAATATCATCAAAACGGTTCTAATCAGAACTTGAACTTATGATAATACATTAACGTCAGCAGGATGACAACATTCTTGGAACCTAATCAGCGTTTGCTTTTAGATGTTTCTGAAGACGACGAATAGTAATGTACTGTACTTAGGAGTATTAGAGTGTTGTTAGTAACATGTACCTATGTCAGTAAGTAATACATTTTCTTATACTCAGAAACACAAAAGTAGAAAATCCTGGCAATAATTCTGATTTGAACATTCGGAGGCACTACAATAATATACAATACATAAAGTTTCTTGTGGGGATAACTATTTCGTGAAGCTTGAAGTGAAGTAAGCTGTAGATCGTCAGATAAATTATTATATTTGAAGATTAAAATTGACAATTTGGTGGTTATACGAATAGAGCTAATTATCTGGCGATTGAAAAATCAGCCCTCAGTAAGGTCTTCAATGAAGCTACGAGAATCTAACAGTGACACTCTCCAGTGTACACTTATAAAATAAACACTATCCACTATTTATCAACTTTGACTTCCATCAATTTCACACAATTCACGAAAACTCATACAAAAATGACCTATTCTCATATTTTGGAAACCGTTAAAGCTCAAAAAGCCATTATATTTCTGTGATGGACATTTCGACTCTACCGTTACAAATCCATTCGCTATTTCTTTTCATATATATTTATATTTTTAAAAGATTAATTTAGTGTTTATTTATAGACGTTATTAATGTTTATTGTAGATCGATACCGGAGATGAAAGATCAAGATAGATGATTGACTGCTGAGTGTTTACTTTATTGACGATAACAAGTTGTCAATATCTCTATGATGTAATTATTACGATGTAACGCACAAACCTAGCACTGGTTGTAATGTATGTTATTAATGCTACATTAACGTGAGGTAATCAATAATGGATCAGCTACTTGAAAGTTGACTTATTAATTACGGGGCAGGTTGAAAACTAGATTCAATTGTTGGCCGAAACCGGTGCGTTACTAGAACTGGTAACTTGGAATTGTATTAAATACACTGCACAGTGCACAGCGTTCGTAGTTAAGTTTTGTATTAATTAAGCAATGTTTTTATATAATTGATTTAGTTAAATAAGTTTTTTTGGTAACAGAGGTAATGTGGGCACATTTTAAAAACCTTACTAAAGCGGCGTTACGAAGCAAGAGAGACATGTGATCTATCTCACACTCAGGCTACACGCTTTTTCAGTCTCATCACTGTTCACGTTTCAGTTACTTAAGTTAAGCGTTTTTTTGCCATGTGTCCGATCACCTCTATCAATCACCAAAATATCTATTATTATGTTTTTATCTAAGCGTACCGTCGGCGTCGCATCGATTGAAAAAGAAGAACACATTATATAATATTTTGTTGTACCTTTTTTTTGTTTAAAATTGCAATTTTAAGACGGTATACCGAAAAGATTCGTAATTTTGGGTGATGTGTCCTGGCGCTCTGAGCTTTACATATGTTAGATTATATTATAATATTATTATAAGTACCATGTAACGTCTCACTGTGAGCGCAGAAGTTAAATAAGTACGATTGGGGGGCAATTCAATATCCTTATGGAGAGTGAATACAGAGTGATCATTTTCTAAAATACGTTATCAACTTATAAAACTACAATTATACAGAAAACAGTAAGTCATTATGATGCTTCACTGGTAATCACTAGTGGTCTAGGAAGAATTATAGTTGGAGACGTAACTATACCGTCATTTAAAATCATCGCGATAATATTATCGGAAAAGCAATACTTGGAACTGATATACCTAACATTTGAGCATGAGTATGCAAACTATTCCTTTATTACGCTGAAAACATCGAATAGCACAGTCAACTAACAGTTATTACTATTAGGTATTTATATTAGAATACCAACGTATTGTTAGGTGTCGCAGCAAAAGTTCAGTAATGACAAATACTGGTAATATGTTTGTTTGAAGTGAACAGCAATAAAGCTACTGTTTAGTATAACGATACTATATAAATAACATGTAATGTCGCGTACAAATATCAATTAGAATCCCGCCGCTACCCCGCTGTACCATAAATACTGTTTGAATGGAAGTTAACACAAATTCGCCATTTAGGAGCCTGCGTTGGGAGCTACTTTCATACACTATCATTGCCAGTCGAACGATCATTTACATAAATTACTTCGCTGATGCAAAACTATTGCATTTATAATCCACTGTTTATCAACCAGAGTTAAACAATGTAAACAAACGGAGTGTGGTACAATACACAGGGATAGATTATGTTCGCAAGCCAATAGGTTGGTCTACAATGTAGAATTACTGTGTGTATTCTATGTGATAGCAAATGCTACAATATGCCTAACATAGGTATTTTCTAGCGATAAATTTTAATTCGTATAATTACTGACATTACTGAATTATTTAGAAACTGCTCACTAACCTTGTCGGGGGGCGATGAGGAGAGTTTTACCTCCTCGTTTTCGGTACGTATGCTCATCATGGTGCAGCTACAACCAAGCGGTGCGACACTGGAGGCGACGCTAACGCTGTGCGTGTAAACAAACGCGAGCGGCGCGCGCGCAGCTTTTATGAGGCGCGACTGACGTCACGACACGCGCCACCGTCTCAGAGCCGTGGATGTGGTAGTTTAATGATACTTAGGAACGCGGTGATATTAGGTGACGTCATCGATATTTAATAAATTACGCATATTACTGCGCGATTTCTCTGACAGCGTACTGAAGGCAACGTCAAGTGCAGTGAGGTCACTGACTGCAGATCCAGCGCATACTATCTGGATATCTGGGTTAGGTTTTAGTCACGCAAATACGATGCTCGAATTAAATACCGCAACTTGTGGAGGTATTTTTTGTTTTTTTGTATATCGCAATGTAATACAATCAATAATATTAAATATGAAATGAGGTAAGTAGATATTAAGTAGCAAGCGTGTTCATTTTCAAGACTTTGATATGTCCTAATGGGGACATTTTGCCTTGCAGTGATTGGCTAACCTAAGTGACGTTAGACATGCGCGCGCAAGTGTCAAACACTATATTATTTTAAAACCAGTAAACAAATCTATTAATTCATCATCATCAGCCTGTCTCCGTCCACTGCTGGACATAGGCCTCTCCCATGGCACGCCACTGAGCTCGATCTTTTGCCTTTCGCTTCCAGCCCCTGCCAGCCGTTTTGCGTATTCGTCACCCCACCTAGCTGCAAGACTACTCTACGTTTGCCGAGTCGGGGTTTCGGTTCTGCAATGTCGCCGAACCGACAACCGTCTGTCACATCTGTATGTGACCTGCCCACTGCCCCTTCAGCTTGCTCAGCTGACTGATAACTTCATTTCTGATCCTATCCTTCTGAGGAATTCCCAACATAACCTTTTCTAATTAGTAGTTGAATACCGCATCCACAGTACCCAGAGCACACTCCGCTTGTTACATCACGTGATTGTTTGATAAAAAGTTCGTCTATGCAATGATGCGGAGTTGTTGCGTTTGGGGCTTTTTACAAGTTTACACGAAGGTCGGACTGGTTTTTGTACAAGTCAACATTACGACGCTATTGCCCGCAGTAAACAAATCATTATTGTATCATTATTACTTGTTTAATGTCAAAACATGTCCTTCGATTAGTTTGTTACAACTTGGTGTACCCGAGAGGTTTCCAGTTATCGGCCAGTTACGCGTGCAAAAAACATTATTGTATCAGATATTTTATCTTTAATGTCAAGGTTTGATTGTTTTAAATTTGGCGTTAATTGAAAACATGTAGATAACGAATTAATTAACATATACTTAAGTACTATTTTCCTGTTTATGGACTTGCTTGCACTAGAAAAATGGGAGGATTGGAATTTAAAAAAAGAGCCGAAGCGCGGATAGAGTTCATTGATAAAGCGCAATGATATCGAATTCGTTTACGGTCCCCTGGGGGCCAAAGGCGGAGACTCCAGATAAACGGTCCTCTCTAGATAACTTATCTGCCGTATCTAATAAACAGGCATAAGTGAATTATACATTGTATATAATTGTTTTTATTCAAGACGCAAATGGGTGGGTGGTCGGAAGCTATATTATTAGTTAAAAAGAATATCAATAAGCTCATCCAAACTTAATGATTTGTGAAATCTGTATTAAGTATGAAAAAATAATTCAATCAGCATAAGTATTACAATAACTAGAGTGAGCTAGAGTACGTCACTGGAGTATTTCTTGTAGACAACTGCGTGGGATCACTCCTCTTTCGCTGGTGGAGCGATAATAAGTGATTTATGTAGAGAGGCGAGGACTGCGCCGTGCACATGCGTTCCCAATAAATCTCGAGTGACGCTGGAATGTAGAGTATCTGTAGGTCGGGGCCTTACGCGCTCTGACGGACCAGCTCCGAATTGTTGAAGGAGTCAAAACCTATAGTTAGATATAGATGATGGATCACGTGATAATGTTTGCGCCTGGCAACGGCCGGCTCGAACGTAGGTACCCTACTGATATCTATATACGGACCTCGTTTGATGCCAGCCTATTCTCTTACTCGTCTTAATTAAGGACCCCTTCTTGAATGACTACACGATGGGGAAATTGCGCTAAACAACTGGGCGATGAGGAATAGTATACCGAATAACAACAAAACGTAACTTATAAAACAATAAACAAATTACCTTTTAATGCAGACAGGCTCCTCAAAGGTGAGTCAGGACGTGAGCAGTAGTGTCAGCTAACTGAATCAACTCCGATACCGTGTTATATATAAAATACCTTCATTTTTACCAACTGCGCGAGTTATGCAGAATATTGCATCAGGAACTGCCCTTCATTTCCGTTTCCGCAAGGCTGCACAAACACTTTGACATCGTTTACCAAATAAATAAAGTATGAGTTCTTATTACCATAAAGAAGGTTTATGGTGTGTCAGATATTTTTGTATCAAGTTGCAAGGTGCTTTTAGCAAGAGGAACCTGATTGGAGGCAAACGCACACGTAAATTGATTTTAAATGAAATTAAACTATTTAAATAACTAAGTCATAGAGAAAATAAGTAGTCACGTGTAGTTGATTTGATGTTTACTAAATGTTAAAAAGCTTTTTAGGTCTTTCAATAGTTTATTGAGCTAAATACTAAATACATTTAAAATACCAACAAGTTCCTATTGGGTCCTACCTAGTTTCTGACGTGTTGTCAACGTGACGTTACACTAACAAACCCATAGCTGTTGTTGAGATAATTTCGCGGTTCAGTAAATTAAAACTGCACCATGGTGCAGTTGAAGCAGGTTTCTATTCGACTCAAATCGATCAAGAATATCCAGAAGATCACCAAGACTATGAAGATGGTGTCAGCCAGCAAGTAATGGCCCTTTCCTTGTAATAGTTTAGTTTCTCTGCTCCTAGTAATGCATCACTGTCCTGTTAACTGAAAAGTATAGGTGATTAGATCCTGCGTGTATAAGGCAACATACTAGTATAGTACAAAGATCCACCAACCCTATATTCATTATTCACACTTTAATAATCAGTTAACAAAGTCCAATGGAAAAGTAATGCCCTATCTTAGTTAGGTTATAAGTAACATGACTCTACACAGCACTTACTTTCTAAAGAAACACGACCTGTTATCAAAACCATATCCTCTGTAATCAACGACTAGATAATCATGTTTTAGAAAATGCCGCTGCAGCGCAAATTTCTCCACTAAGGTCATGTCGAAGTGCATTTCTGTGACCCATTTACAGCAGTGGACGCTAACGAACTGATTTTGTCACACTCTGATAAACCATTCTCGTTCCAAGTAGGTCTTCTTTATTAATATAGGTTTGAAAACGCAATATCTATGTAGGAACTTTTTATTTATATTTAATAAGGGCCTCTTACAAAGGCTGTACACTTAAATTCTTAAAAACTAATACATATAGGTTTTGGTTTTTGCAAACTAATTAAACAAAAACATTCGAGCTACTTAATTAAGAAAATTACAAAAAATCTTAAAGGGTATGTATGAGGTATACGTTTGTATAGAAAATAAAACGTACTCATTTATGTATGTGCGTGTTATCCAGGTTCTTGAAAGCCGAGCGGGACCTGCATGCCGCGCGGCCCTTCGGGTACGGTCCTCGCAAGTTCTACGAGTCCTCGCACCTGGTGCTGGGCGCCGTGGACGCTAAACCCTCCGACGACAAGAGCAAGGCGGCGCCAGCCCCGGAGCCCGCGCCGGAGCAAAAGGCGGACCTCAAGGAAGCGGAGAAGAAGCTCAAGAGGATATACATCGCCATGACGTCTGATCGAGGTAAGGAGAATTGTTGCAGGGAGGCTTTACACGCGTTTAAGTTGGGTGAGACACATGTCTGGGTGAAGTAGTTTGGGTAAGCGAATCGTCGATCATCCGGGAGCGCCAACAAGACGACGATGGGTAAACAATTTACAGAGGTAGAGATAGGAAAATGTGGAAAATGGTTTTCCATGTGCTGCGCGGAGGTACGAGTAAGTTTACATATTTGATTTAATTTGTTAAATATTTTAAGCATTTCACCGATTATTTTATATTTGTGTAACCATCATATTATATTATTTAAAAATGTAGTCTCGCCGTAGAAGAGTGTAGTTATAGCCCGAGATCCCACCGTAAAGTCCCACGTGCATATTTTTATTTAATGAGACATAGGAAATATATATATTTTTGTATAATAACATATATTTTATTAAACTACCGCTATGAACGTCTATAGGTAACTGTCCCAAACTTGTAACTGTTTATGTTACCGTAGTTGAGAGCTTGCGACCAAATTTAAATGGCAGCCCTACCTTTTTATGTTTTTTCATTTCAATCATATTTCATTTAAAAAAATATGAAAGCAATTTCATGCAAAAATCAATTTTTTTAACACATAAATTAAACATACTTGCGGCCAACTTTTGATATGCAACCCTGCAGAACCTTTTTTCTCTATCGAGAATTATTTAAAAACTGAGTGTGAATAAAAAAGCATATGAACGTAGTACCTTACGGTAGGATCTTGGACTATTACATATTAAAGAGCTGATTAATAGCCTCTATAGGTACTAGGCATATTATAATTCCACGCTAAAATGCCGCATAAAAATAGCAGATCTGATATTTTGAAATAATTAAGTATTGAAACGTTTAAGAAACGAGAATACATAATAACGGACAATTATATAAATACATAGTGACTTAGTAACTGCGTACATTGTCCTTTCCTGAAGTATTGTAAACTACTCGTACTTATAGAAAGAGGTCGGCCTATAACGTAGTCACTGCCAAAACGGTTTTTGCGTCTTGTCCTTAGACATTGAAATAAGTCGGTCAAGAATTCAAGATTTAAAGGTTTGTTTTACAATATTTAACTTCAATGTAATTTTTTGGAATGTTACAAATAATCTTGGTGGGGGGACAGTTGAGGTCTTGCTCCTGATAAAGTCCCATACTTCATCACCTATGTAGGTAAAATTTAATTATTTTTTAATAAAAAATGTAGTAAGGGGTGTTATTTATTTGAAATATACATAAATTTGTATAAATATAAATGTATCTATATAAGTATTGTAGATACAACTTTCAAAGGTTTCTTTCATTGCGCTACTTGTTTAAGGAAAAATAAATGATAGTTAATTAGTTAAATAATATTCAAGCTGATTGAATATGTCGCCCAAACGCGTATTTGCTTGGCGATTGTTTCATGATAACGCACCAAATATTACGCGTCATCGTTATATTAATGTCAATACCGTCACAATTAGAGCATAAAAAATAGAGGAGAGATAAGCTGAGAGGTAGACATCTTGCGTTGGTCGCGGGCGCCCGGCCGGCAGCGGCGGAGCGCGGCGGTGCGCGGCGAGCACTCGGTTCGGCGATAGCGGGGTTATCGCCGGATCACGGCCCGCCGACAAACGTGCCTAACACCTTCACCAGCGTACCGAATGCGTCCAGCTCGTCATGAGTACGTCACACTGTGAGGCACCCATTACTTACTCACATAGGTACAAGTGACGCTGGTCAACACTTAAATCAGGAAAGGTGATTAACGAAACATCAACATCTACCTAATTTAATACACGCAATTTTTGATTATTGTAGAGTGCTTTGTGTCAGCCCAGTTTCTTTCCTGTTGGCGTGCTGGCATAGCCTACGTCGTTAACATCGTCCTAAACACTTGAAATTTGTATATAAAATAGTCTATAATATTGTGATTCATCTAAATCTGCGGCGCAGGTACCGCGGTGTGGTGTCACTGCGTTCCCTTCAATCTTGATTGTCCGGAAACTGAACAAGTTTTTAATTGTAGTCATTATAACCGCGAGTTGTTTATTGTGAGTATTGGCCAGCTGGTAGCACTGGTGTCTACTGTAATAAACTTGTGGTTTTCATCAAAGGTTTGCTGTTATTTTGCCTTATTCGTCGGTGTTAGAACGCTAAACCGGCGCATGTGTGTGCACGCACGGGGCCGGACACGCGACAATAACAAACAAACATCGCGTAATATCTCGTCAAATGTCGCAGTTGCAGATATCAATTATTTGCCAAGTTTTTTTTTTATAACTCAATGTTTTCTTAATTCATAGTGTACCTTTTACGCCCTTATGGCTAGAGGGCGTTCAAAAGTTCAGATTTTAGGGTTTTTACATACTTGAATTTATTTTATCATGATCATAATTTATTTACTTCTCATGCCCACACATAGGCCTCTTTTCTTTGTGTCAGTATTATTTATTTTGCCCTAGTTTATTAATTAAATGCTGCAGTGTATCGATGGGTCCTTAAAAGTTTCAATACGTTCAATGATGAGTACGACTTTCTAGTAGGTACGACTAAATCACTAAAGTCTTAAACTGCAGAGTAAAACGGTACAATTAAACAAAATGTTTCACGAAAAAAGTTCCTGGTCTCTCGTCAGTGAAGAATTAACTAGTCTAGCATTCTTAGTTGGTAGAGAGTAGAAGAGTAGCAGGCAGTTGACATTAAGGGACAATTTTCAAACAGCCTAGTCTTTGGAATGTGTTTGACTGATTCCACAACTGTCATTTTTAATAAGTTATCATCCATCTTTTGCAATCCTGAGTAATTGGCAGTTTCATCTTTGGCCTGTGAGCCTGAGATAATGAAAGCACGCGCGCTGCGTTGCACGTGCAATACAGCGCTAATCATTGCACTGCTCACTAACGTGTGTTTGTCATGTAATCCCCTTTTTGCTTATCCCTTGTAGAATAAAGACCAAGGTGCACAGCCAGCTTTTCAGTCGCCAGATTTTCTGAGTAGGGAAAACTTTAAGCTCAAGAAATCTAACACTAGGGTCCTCAGTCAAGGTAGTGATTATTAGTAGAGAGTATTCCAAGGAAAAATCTATCTAAAATTAGCCTCCAACCGATGGCATTTAATTAAATTCGTTTCTCAATACGTCTATAGGTCTTTTGGGGTTCGAACCTCGACTGACTATCATAACAAGGAATGCCTGAAGCTGATGTTATTTAGGAATATTTCGTAGGTACTAGAATGAATAATTGAATATATTATATGGAGTCAGTGTATCGCAGGCTTATGCGGCGGCGTGCACAGCGGCGTGTCGCGGCGCATCAGGCGCGAGATAGCGGCGCGCGCGGCCGACTCCGCGGCGAACAAGCTGGTGTGTGTCGGGGACAAGTCGCGCGCCATGCTGCGCCGCATCTACGCGCCCAATATGCTCGTCAGCGTTAAAGACGTACGTACGCAGTGTAGGCTGCACCTATCACTGGTGTTTATGAAATATACTTTAGGTTTAACACAAATAATGAGCTCAGTCTTCATGCCAATGCATGCTTCTAACTAATCAATTACTGCACTGTTTGTTATTTAGTTACTTGGCCGCAGGTAACGCATTTGCGACAACTAGACCGGCGAAGAAGTCCTTTAAATACTTATAAAACAATGTGGTACCTGTATCTATGTTACCAGTAACAATAAATTATTAATAGCAATAAATACGGATAGTGCAAATGTTGCTATTAAAAATACGCCAGAAGCCTTGATTGGTATTCTGGATTATCCAAAGTTAACAGAGTACCAATATTTCTAAATCCTATATTTTGGTGACATAATTATAAAAGTTTTTCAATCATCAACACTTACTATCACTCGGTTCAGCAATATACAAAATTAGGTCCAAAGTGGATATTACATTTTGTAATCTTGACATCGTTGCATCTTGCTTGTACCAAGACACCTTGTCACGTGGTGCACTGATGTCGGTCCTGCAGATCGGTCGCCTGGCGCCGTCGTTCGCGGACGCGTCGCTGATGGCCGCCGTCATCGCGGAGGCGGGCTACTCGTACGACATTGGCGAGATATTCTACAACAAATACTTCTCGCCCGTCAAGTACGAGCTCAGCGTCATACCCTTGTTCAATAAGGCCAGGATAGAGGTAAGTCGAAATCTGTAGTTTGTTAAGACATGTAGCTAAATTAGCAATCCGACTACTCTTCACATGTACGATGGCACGTGCTTTATTCTATAGTAAGTACCTATTTGTTTCACGTAGCCTTATTTATAGCTTTTGAGCATTTATCGGTGATAGGGGTGGAAGTATAGAGCCTCCTCGACGGACAGGTACAGTGATGCGATGGTATATAAACAGTATAAAGATAAACTATTTTGTGCAATAGTTACACTCAACCCCATGGCGACACTCAAAGAAGAAGACGTGAAACTAAACAGTAACTAGGTAGTATTAATTATAGGTTTGAAAAAAGAAATGGTACTGGAACTTGAATTAGGTAGGCAACAAAATCGTGGCAGTTCATGTCCAGATTAAACTTAAAGACGCAACACATCCCTGTGCCTTACAGAATGCTCCTAACATGACTGCGTTTGACGATGTGGACGACGATGCCCTGGAGTGCTACACGGAGTGGACGCTCGCGGCCCTCCTGTACTACGCCCTCAAGGAGGGTGCAGCGTCCGAGCAGTCTGCGCGCATGGCCGCCATGGACAACGCCACCAAGAACGCGGCCGACATGATCCGCAAGCTCACGCTGCTGTTCAACAGGACCCGCCAGGCTGTCATCACCAGGGAGCTCATCGAGATCATATCGGGCGCTGCGGCCCTACAGTGACACCCACGACACTGGTTCTCAAAGGAAACTGGAACTATTGGAAGTATCCGTTTTATATAGGATGATTTTATTGTTATACTTAGAATATTTTAGCAGTATTTATTTAATGTAGCTGTCATAATAATATCTACATAGTTCATTTTTAAGGATTATACTTTTTTGTAATTTTTCCGTTGTCTACAAGAATGAACCCTATATTATTGAAATGCGTAAGACACGGATGCAAATAAAGCTAGGATGGAAGTAAACCTAATGATTGTTTGGTCATGTCGAAAATTTCCCAATTCTTCATTTCTGTAACTGAAAATGTATTCGACATGTAAACTCCTCCAATTATTTTTTTATACGTTTATTACCTTAAATAAAGAAATAATAGAGAAAAAGGAATAATTTTAATTATCACAACACATTAAAAGTTAACCTGCACCCACATCCCATACAGAGAGTCAGATAAATATATTAGAGAGCGCTTCACAAGTGTCACTGCATTATAATTATAGCCTGGGTGATATTACAACAACATAAACATTTATTACAAACATATTATAGAGTGTAAAGGAGCATGCACAACCGAAGACAGCTTTTAAATTTTCACAGTTTGTTCTTGGTCGCAAACATCTAAAAAAACCGATTCAGAATAGAGTCACACGATAACAAGGTAATGACAAAACAACAACAATATACAATAAACAATACAGTCCTATGCAATGATATTAAAAGTAAAAAGATGTAGATATGTTTTACAAAAATGACGCGTTAACACTTGGCTAATATTATCTCCCTGGACTCAGCTCATCTCTTTTCACGATCATTACAATATGCCGTCTTAATTGGACGAGTCATCTATTGTAGTGAGACATTATCAATAAGTGTGCCGTATATTAAAGATCAGTTTTGTGGGGTTAACATATCTTCTTAAGCTCTTTTTGCTTATAATATCATCGGTCCTAAGCTAAGCGTCCGTCGGTCAGTGCTCCTCCAGGTACTTGTCGTACGCGGCCTGGTCCATGAGCTGCTGCACCTCCGCGGGGCTGGCAAGCTTCACGCGGAACAGCCAACCCTCGTCGTAGCACGACTTGTTGATCAACGCCGGCTTTGACTCTACCTCCGTGTTCTTTTCCGTCACCTGCAAATTGATTAAGTATCCTGCTACAAAATAAAGACTATCATAATGCATTTGAATGCCATATTGCAAGAGGCAAGAAAGAAGCAAGAGCGTTAAGACGCTGTTTCTGCTGACTGGAAGGTAATAGAGTGAGTTGCAGATCCTAGCTAAGCAATCGCTCAACTGAAAATGCAGTTAACTGGCTTGATATGTGACTCACCGTGCCTGAGACAGGGCTGTAGACCTCACTAGCTGCTTTGACACTCTCGAGGGCGCCACACTCGTCCCCAGCGGCGATTTCCTTGCCTACTTCAGGTAGCTGAACATATACTACCTCTCCAAGCGCGTCCTGGACAGAAATCATTTAGATTATTTAAGTCGAAAATTTCCCAATTCTTCATTTATGATGGGAACTCGCAATTCCATGGCTTTTTTTATTTAGGCCAATTTGCTTGGCATATTGTTTAGCAAAATACTTGCCATGCAAAAATGAGCACCTAATTAAATTATGAGTGGTCAATGCATGTATCTTTTAACTACTTGTTAGGTACCTATCAATGATATTTAAAAAAGTATAGATATGTTACTAGCGCTCTCATTTTGAAGACTCGAAAAGGGGACAATTGTAGTCTTGGATAGACCTGTCCGATTTGACCTAAGACTAGTGTAGCTTGGACTTAGAGTACGGGACATTATTATTCTCGTTCATTTTGTTAGCATATGACGTATCTATTCTTTTTGACATTATCATTGGTACCTATGAAATTATTTTTGATCGTTGCGAACAGAATTTATAACATACTACAAACCACCTGCTCGACCGGGCTGAATTCGACCTTATGACTTCTACATCAGTTATGTAGAACCCAAAGTATGCTGGCGCATATTGGCCGTAACCAGTAAACATTTTACGGAGTTTAGGTACCTACCTAGTTACAGTCACAATAATAATGTGGGTCAAATTAAGTCTTATCTTTAGTAGTATAGCAATTAAACATAAGAAATAATATGATAACATAACATAACATAACATAAACATAACATAACAATATAACATCAAGCCTGTTTTCCCCTACTTCACCTATATAACCAATTATGTCATAGGTCTCAATGTTATTGAAGGAGAACCTATTGCCATCAACCAGACACAAATCCCAAAACCCAGTAACACTTTGCCCGACCCGGAATTACAACCCTCGTGATCAGTCAGTCACGCTTAGCCAGCAGTTGACAAGGAGTAAGAAGAAAAAACAGATTGAGTTTACACAGTGGACAGAACCAGCTAAGATTAATGCCACCGTGAAGCTGTGAGTACGAACCTGCGCATACGATGATATGCCGACAGTGCCGATGTTATCGCTCACTGACACCCACTCGTGCTTCTTTGTGTAAAACCGTGCTGCGAACCAAACATCAAACGTTATAAGAAAAATGAATTGAAATATGAACGCAATGCCTTGGGGGCTTAGCAGTAGGATCTTGTGCTGTACCTACAGGATTTTTTAAAGTATGTGTGTATTTTGTATTGCTTCGGGAAATATTTTAAATCTAGATATTTCTGAATAACAGTATTCGTATCGTATCATAGTAATTCTCATTTGTAATATTCATCTTCTCAGCACAACTAATAAATAAGGACCAGCTTTAGTATCCTAATGGAGCGCTCTTGGTACAATCCAAACAAACCCAAGAGGATTTGACCACAATAGAAAAACAGTAAACGACTTTTAATGCCATAAGCCTAATGGCTCCAAGCTCCATGAATAATAATAATAACCCTAAAGTCTTGCAATGTTATCATTAGCACAGCTTTCACTAATCACCACATTATAACCTCATTCGCTTATCGCGTAAGTATTAATCAAAAACAAAAAACGAATTCGCCAAGGCGCTCAGCATTTATCTACATTCAATATAAATAACAGAGTAAATAATAATTGTAGGTACATGTTAGTATTATTGAAATTTAAAACAATATTACGTCATGTCAAACAAGGTAGTTGTACGTGTGACAGGGTATCATTCAGTAATAGTTTCGCCACGTTGGCCGCCGCGCTGTATTTACATGAGATGAGAAACAATATGGAGCAGATAGTGCCAAGGCGATATTGCGTAATCCCGAGCTCTGGAGTCTTGACCACGACTGATAACGACACGACGGTTAATAATAATTGTAACTTTTGGATCTACGGATAAACACTAACTAAGTATAATGAGGTCGTGGACTCACGAAATCGAGTTAAGGTCGTCGGGACGAGCAGGGTTGTGCGCGACATTGACATTTAAACAGGGATGTTTATTAACAAGCTTCGGGAAAATGAAGTTAAATGATAGGCGTAATTTTGTAACTAGCTACTTGTTAGTAGGTATTGTCAATTTATAACCATGGTAATCACCAAAAAACGACAGATGAGCTGTGTGTAATTAAATTTTATTAATGGGAGGACGACAAAAACCTTAATGAATGAAAAATGGATTTTGGCAACGATTTTAAAAGTATTACTAAACTTACAATTTTTAGAAACCTTGTATTTGTGACTACTGCTAGAAAGAGTTTACCAATGTGATGAAAGGTTGGTCTTACCTTTATTTTCAGTGCTGTAGAGAGCGCGGCCGCAGCATTGAGCCGCAAGTCCACTACGCGCCAGCCGGGACGTGACGCGGAACACACTGGATACCACCATCCTCAATCTAAAGTCCTGGAATTATTGACGCCATCATCAGAGAGAGTGCTAAGGTTACATCACCGTGCGCCTAATACTGATGGTCACATAACATAAGAAATTAAATACTTTGTTCTGTTTAGTCGAACTATAATTTAACAAGAATAAATGTAGATAAATGACTCTTTGCGTACTTTAAACCAGCTGTTTAGGTTAGGACCGATATGTGAGAAATAATTATATGTATGTTATTAAAAGGATAATAAAATATAATTGATTGTAACATAAGTAATTTGAGAATTTATCGAAACAAACAATAGCTTTAGTATCTAAAATGTAAAGAAATAACCTTACCTAAAATGTCGCGGAGCGAAGACGTAGGGGTCGTACGCGCAGATCGGCGCGTGGTGCGGTAGTGCGGGGCGGCGCGAGCACATCTTACTAATTTTATCATTATCTCCACCAAATAGATTAACTCAGAATATACACTCTGAGTGACTCTGCGCAATTCATGATAACAGCATCTCCTTCTTATGCCGTAACTACGAAATCATGCAATAGCCCGAACAATCGGTGACTGCGGCCGATTAACACCAACGTGTTGTTTGTTGACTGTACAACACCGAAATACTGAGTTGTAAGCCTTCTGTATTATCTATGATGCTGTACGTTGCCCTCAGAAGTCTCATCACTATCACTGGCTGTAGCACTTAATGTTACGACTCATGCTTTTCGTTTGGAGACACTGGTATTTGTCTGCTAGTGTGGCTGATTCTAGGCATGTTGAGCTTCAGTTGTGCAATGATTAAAGACAAGTGCTGTTATTGGCACCCACAGATAACTATTAAGTACCTACCTTGTTTAAAAAAAAATCTGGAATATTGTAAGTAAGAAAGAATATAAGATAAAAGAAAGATAATTAGAAGAATGCATTCCTGATTAAAGACACCGACAAAAATTACATATCAAGTAGAGCAGGTCTTCGTCGTCTGCATATAGTTGAGTTTATCATTTTTATGACACCTCCGTTACGTTCAGTTATGCATATCCCGGTGGCGACTGACACTGATGTCTTTGACAATGTGTTGTGCATCCAAGAGATAAGCTATCAGTGACGTCAGCCAGCCGCTGGGGGTCGCGGGCAACGTACACAACGAGATTGTACAACGATGTAGGTAGGTTGTACATACATTTTACTAGATTACTTTAATCATGGCTTTCACGTTCAGATATATTTTGAACAAGTAGGTATCATACACCTGTGTTTGCAGCTGTAAGGTATAACCTGCCTGTTTCGTAGGTCCTTAAAGCTCTTTTGAAATGTATCTTTCTGAACATCTAAAACATGACAATCATGTGTAAGCTTACAATAATGCGTAGTTAGTTGTATATCGATTAGACAGAAACAGTTGTCGAGCTGTAGGTTAACAAATAAACTGAGATAAGGTTGAGATACGGAGCTAACAGTGCCCAGTGACCTTGGGACCTCAGCCTCTAAATCAAACAAACATTATTCAACTTAATTATTTATTTCGTATGAGGTGTTGCACACTGAAGCGATACAATGCTAACAGTGTTAGGCGCAGTGGCTCAGGCAGCTCACAGACATGTGTCTGTATTTTGGAAGCTCCCGTAGAACAGCTGGCAGATATACTGGGAAGACGGCTTTTCATTTAAATGCGTATTGGTACGAATGCTTGCGGATCCTGGACGGATAGAACGAGTAAGTGGCCTGCTGATGTGTCAGTTTATCTCAATAAGTAGGATCTACGCGTTAGTTATAATCAAAGCGGTTTATACTTAAGTATCTACAAATATATTCATTAGTTCTTATAACAGCTGATTGAGTTAGTTGATCTGTTACAAATCGATATAAAGCTGGTGTCCATGATATATTGTTATACTTAACTTACAATTTAATTATTATTTAATGATAAAAAACCTAATCAATTAATCTAACAGGTTGGTTATATCAAATCTTACATCTAATTAACAAGTAATTACTTAAGAAAATATTTTATTTATAAAAGCACTGACAGATCCTGTTTCATAAACCGCGCGTGTGAAAAAGTCATTTGACGCAAACGCCACACGTGATTATTACAAATAAGTCGATGTTAACAATACTAGCACATGAAATATATTGATCTTGTTAACAGTACTTAGAAGCTAACGTGTGAGTAGTGTGTACGATCACAAATAGCAGGGCACTGCCATGGAGGTGCTGAAGATGGCGCTCATGGCGCTGATGGAGGCGGCGATGCTGCCCACCACTCCCAGGGCGATCACCTCGTAGCACACCATTTTCCTCCAGCCAGGAGTCTCACTGGAAACAGAACACATTGGTGGAGTACGGAATATTAATAAAAAAACTTTAACTTCTAGAGTTTGGTCTCTTTTTCTGTTCTTTAATCTTTATTTGAGCTTAGTTCAGACTACTCATGTCAATGTCGTATGGTTGATTATCAACCTGGTGTTAGAGTTAAAACCGCCTATACCTAAGCCTCTGACATGGCTGAAACACCGTTGAAAGATCTCAGGTGTGCCGGTTTCCTCACGATTTGTTCCTTCACCGTTTTTAGCACCTGCTAACAAATTTATAATTCGCACATGATTTCGAAAAGACATTGGTGCGTGCCGGGGTTTGAACTTGCGACCTTTGCAGTGCAACGGTCATACCACTAGGCTATCAGTGTTGCACTTAAATTAAGTCAATGGTTTTATATTAATATTGTTATACGCGTTATCGATATCTAGGAAACACGCTAAAGTAACCAAATCTTTAGAGGAACCTGTTTGGATCTTTGTTACTAATCTTGCCAAACTGTTTGATCAAGATATAGATTTTCTAAAGTCCACCGTCTCAGTTGAAAATAATAATCTATTGATCACAAAATACCACTCTAAATTCCTTAATTACCGAATGTAAAACGATATTAAACGAATACGACAATGAGATGATACTAGGTTATGACGCGGCCGAGTTTGGGGATTTGCGCAACACAAATATATCTCCATTGTTTAGGGATAAAACCTGTGGGTAAAAATATGTTAAATATAAGAGTAAGATATTTTTTCCGTTTTTAGGTAAACGTTTTATTATGGAAGATGATATGCTATCAGATCCCGGCGCGGTATCTTTAGTCTTAATGCACGTCTCCAACTCTTTGATTGGTTAATTAAATTATTAATGGGGACTCTACATTGCAGGAGTTCAACTCTGGTTAAGCTGGGCATAAACTGACTAATAATGATACATATTTATTGTTATCTAATTTTATTAACAAAGACAAAGACGGACCGCGGTATGAGGCAGCCTTGCTGCTTCGAATATAAATAGAGTCAGTCGTTAGTGCCTTAAACTAAATCTGCAAAAAGAATTCGTTGGTTAATTTTGTTTCTATAATAATATGATAACAATAAAAATATCTGAAAAGTAGATCGGTAGTTGACCTTAACCTATAAACATAACAAAATAATAATAATTTGTTGGTCAAGCATACAATAGTATTAGGCAAACGGTTCAAATTTTTATTATTTACAGGAAATCAATACACTGAATATTAATTTTGATAATAATTAGAACAGCTCTATCATTATTTATGATAGATAGATAGAATATGCTTTATTGTACACTATATACTATGAACAAATAACTTAACTTATTATGATAGTTCTGTTAATTGTTTCATCTGCGAGCTTTCTCTGATGTTATTTCAGATCATGTTTTGAAACATTAACTTACTACTTGCACATGTCTTCTCATGTGCTATTTGCATATACCCTAGTTAATTATCCAACAAGCTGAGAGCGGAAATAGCTTTTCTCGTTAATTATAGAGAAAGGTTGAGTTGTTTGTGTAAGGGTACTCACATGGGTGTCTGTCCCTCCCTGGTTGGCTGGCTGATGAGTCGCAGGTAGCAGACCGAGGGCAGGATGTAGGTGAGCAGGGCGATGGTGGTGGCGCCGATGAGGGCCAGCAGCGTGTAGAACCGAGGGATGCTCTCGCCGATGAACAATATGCCTGCCATGATGGAGAGCCGCACCGCCATGCGCCAGCCCGTGGATTCTGCAGAAGACCACGACTTTTATTGTTATTGTACTAGTTTTATTATAGCGGAGTTCATATACATCAAGACATAATTAATAAAAACTTAATAAAAACTCAAAAAATTGTAAAATCCTTTTTTATATCTGAGTTGGTTTTCCGATGTAACTAAGTAAAAACATATCTAGCAAGATCACTGGATGTCGAATATTAAATTAAAAGTTCATATCTCTACAGAACAAACCTCTAGGCACATTGTAGAGTTCCTCCACCTCCTGACAGACAGGGTTGATGATGATGACGAAGGCGGACAGCAAGTGGATGGCCATGAGCACGTTGGCGGCCAGTGTGAGCGGCGTGGCGGCCATGTTCAGGGCGACGTTGGGCAGCACGCGCTCGCCGTACACCACGTACCCAGCCACCGCCACCATCAGATACAGCGCCAGAACCGCTGAGGACATCACAAGGTTGCCAATCAAAAATGAACCGCATTGCTTTAGAGATTGGTTTTTCTGCATCTTCTATACTTGCGGGGTTAAATACCTATTTGCGTAATTCCCCAATATTTGTGATGAGTCTTGGTTTTTAAACCCCCGACGAAAAAAGAGGGGTGTTATAAGTTTAACCACTATGTGTGTCTGTCTGTCTATCTGTGTGTCTGTCTGTGGCACCGTAGCTCTAAAACGGGTGAACCGATTTGCATGTAGTTTTTTCTAATTTGAAAGTAAATTTTTCAGCGATGGTTCTTCAATATGTTTTATCAAAATTCGTTCAGCCATTTACAAGATATGGGGGTGAAAGTGGGGATGACAAATCGAATATTTTTATATATAACCAAGTGGGGTATCAAATGAAAGGGCGTAATGTGCACATTACATAAAAATAAGTAATATCAAAATCGGTCCAGCCATTTAGCATATATGGGGGGGGGTGAAAGTGGGGATGACCAATCGAATATTTTCATATATACCCAAGTGGGGTATCAAATGAACGGACACAATGTGTATATTAGAAAAAAATAAAGTTATATCAAAATCGGTTCAGCCAAGTAAATAAAATAGGGGCAGATAAATAGAATATTTTTATATATACCAAAGTCGGGTATCAAATGAAGGGGCATGGTGTGTATATTACAAAAACAAGACTAAATTTTAAGTTTAAAAATTTAAAAATTAAATTTAAAATTTAAAAAACCCCCAACGCAAAAAGCAAATGCGGTCATTGAAAAAGTCAAAAATAACACCTATCATTGAGCCATCAAATCCGATCCGAGTAACACGTATTTAAGACATTGTCGCGGCGGGGTACCGCTTAAGTAAGTCAGACCCTCAGTTTGGTCAGACGGGTTTTCGCTTTTTGCGTTGGGGGTTTTTAAAATTTTTAATTTAATTTTTGTAGCAGTTTAAACATGTGATTATAATTCGTGACTCTCCAAGTTTCCAATAACACGATTGAGCTTTATGTTCTAATGCATAGACTGTATTTGACTGAACCATTGGCCAAGCAGAAAGGCAATAACGGGATGACAGCCGAGAGTGCGCCTATCGGAGTAAATGATTCCAAGGAAGTATTTTTCGAACACTACAAGATATTAAAAGACATTAACAATTTTTTTAATAAAATTAGTAACTGGTGAAGTAGATGTCACTAATACAATACTACACTGACTAGGGCAATGATTTTACATGTTCAACTTAATAACATGTGAAAACATTACCCTTATCAAAGTTTAAGTAGGTACCCACCTAGAAAAAACGTAAGTACACTTAACAAAGTATGTGGTACAGAATTACATACCAAGGAAGCTGTAATGAAGGCTCTTCCCGAACTGTTTCTTGTCGGCCATATCGTTCTGTATGGTGGGGAAGGTGGAAGCTCCTCCAAACGCGAACATGAAGGTGCCGTATGCCAGGAAGAAGTCCATGAACCCATGGACCCCGTAGCGGTACGTGAAGGGACTCGCTTCGTTCATCATCTCGATGAAGTACAGGATGCACGCCAACAGGGACGAGCCGAACGCGAGGATGCCCATCAAGCTGGAATACAAGTTAGTTTTGTTTTATAGGAAAGTAATTGTTAATCCTATGGTCTTCATTTTACAGCGTTACTTCACTAAGTCTCTGCTGCGATGTAATTAAAATAATACCATTATAAACTCGGTCACCATTTCCAGAAAAGTCGAAAATTTTGGCGATTATAATAATATGTGTAGTGTACCTTAGCTCGTAGCTTATATTTTAATCATATTTAACTTCCCAAAAAAGGGGTGTATGTGGATGCCTGAATTGATTTTGATGTATTCCTTTTATGGTATCCGTGGAATCCTTGCGTCATCGCGAGTACATAGGTGTAAAAAAAATATACATAAAACAAATAATTAATTTAAAAAATCAAAAATACAACTGCCATGTCAAAAAAACTAACTAAAACGTGCAGTCGGAGGACCGTTCTGTGTAACATTTACTTATCTAAGAGGTCCCCCGACTGCGATGAAACTTGTTTCTAACGTTTTAGTTCGTTTTTTTGCCATGGCAGTCGTTATTCACAATTACTTACTGGAAATCCTTAGGAGTGCCGAAAAAGAGCAGCGGTGTCATGGCGCCGACCACGATGAGGTACCACGTGCAGATGTTGATAGTGGGCACAAGGGCCGCGAGGACCGCCTCGATGATCTGCGCTGATAGCAGCAGATACACCACGGAAGCACCGAACAGCGTCACAATCATCGCCATCGATACTATCACGCTGTAAAATAGTAATTTAAGTTAATTAACTTTACTAGATAACATTTTTGGAACTGAAATATTTGGGGCAGTTTTATCAGCATCATTTACCTCCAGGTCTTGCCGAGGGCCTGGTCGACGATGATAGCGTACGGGTTCCTCTTCCGGGTCCTCATCTCAGGGTCGCGCTCCTCCAGAATGGACCAGCAGTCGCCCAGACGCTTGCCACTGAAAGCCGCCACCGTACAAATCAACACGATCAGCGGCACACCGACCCATCCTGTAACATAACCACTTGCGGTTAGTAAATATAATAATTAGAGAACATTTAGAAATAAATTTAATTACAAAACAAATTTGACGACCCGATTGTCAGTCGCAGTGGCTGAGCTATTCTATATTAAGAACATATTCTCTCAATCTAAAATCTAAATTGTGCAAGGCAAGGCCAAACCAAATCATAACAAGTAGAGTGTTAAAAACAAACACATCTTAATTGGTGATTACACCAAGTGTTGACTAACAGTGGAAAAATGCACAAAAAGTAGCAAAACCAGTTTATAAATTATAGTTTGTTACTGACGGACCACAGGTCGGACGGTGGGCTGTGGGCGACGGCAACCACAAGGTGAAGGCCTGCGCGACAAGTTCCACGGTGTATCAAGTTATCTGAGGCGTAGTACCACTGGAGGGTCCGAGACACGAAACATGTTTAGGACATTCCGCTTCAAACTACTTCAAAGTTTAAACACGAGTTATAAACCTCGTGAATTAGCATTTTAGAGTACCAAATATAAATTATCATGTATTACAAAGGTATCCTGGACCATGGATCGCGTAATGGTATTCGGCCTAGCCTTATAATATGTGTCAAGGACGTATTTTAGGCCGACCTAGTCGGGAAGATGGCTGATGGAGTAAGGCTTTGACCGAATGGTGGCCAAGGTTGGATTAAAAAAAACCAAGAACGGTCAAAAGCACGTTGGGTTGAAGACATAAATAAATTCACTACGAACACCCAGTCAGACGCTGAAGATAAAGAGGATTGGCAGAGAAAAGGGAGGCTTATACCCAGCAGTGGGTGATACAGGGCTGAAATAATAATGATGAGCAGTTATTATGTATTTCGAGATGTGCGATAATACTTAACAAAATAGATTATAATTTATTTATGGAAATTGAGACAAAGCTTAGAAAATAAAATCTTATGCATAACGCATTAGTTACAAATATCAGCAAATCTAAATATCTGTGGGCCTTGAACTAGAGCTCTGTATTGACGTATTTCAGATTATCTCATCATTTGCATTTATATGTATCTATAATTATATGCATTCGTAAAAATACCGTAATAGGTAGTGATATTATCTGTCTAGACTTATCGTATCTCACGCAAATATCATATGTTAAGTAGCCAACCGAAGGTCAATACAATTTAACTAATCACAGTTCTATTTTTTAGGGACCGTTCGTCGAACATTGCATCGTTTAAAATAAATTGACGATCATAAATATTATTATGCCGTTCCTTACAATTTATTATACTTGCATTATTGTTATGTTCCTTCTTGTAACATTGAGTATCTGATGAATAGAATAATCATAATATTGGAACAAACTGTATGCTGCACATTACTAAAAGACTAACTCGTATAATATTATTCTTTTAACTAATATTTCTACGGATGACGAAAAAAACCGGCCCGTCCAATATTTCCCCACTCAAGGTATGTACGATGTTTTTCTTTAGAATTCAACTTACCTACTGCTGCAATGTTAATGAAAGCTTTTTAGCTTAGAAAACTATTGAAGACGAATTGCAGTTGACACACTTACCACGTCACATAGACATGGTGATTAACAAAACACTAACAATAACGGCTGATGATTTAATAGTCATGACAATTATAATAGATAATTTTCTTCTTTATGATTCAATATTTAAGTCACAGTCGTCACAGGTTATTATCATTTAGTGACGATTATTGTAATCTGAATAATACTTGCTTATTGTAATCAAATTATTTTCTCTTTTAAGCATTTCCTGCTTACTTCATGTTGACCTTAGATTCTATTATTGCTTTGCGAAAATGATACGTTAATTTAGAAATCCTTCACATTAAAGTAATCTTATCATAAAATCTTTGAGGTGATAACGGGTCGTGATGGCCTTCGATAGCCGGCCAGACTCACCAATTACCATATAGAAGTAGTTTGGGACGTTACATAAATATTCACATGCACTATCTCACATATACATCTTCCCACACTGTCTCGCTCAGATATCGAACGATCGGCCGCTTATTTATTGTTTTAATTATAGATAAGTTGAGTAATGTTGTGAAATAAGTTTATAAGAATAGTTCCGTGTTACCATTTTTATAGGTCTATACAATGATTCTGGGGATGTACAGTTTACTCAAGTTATTATACAAATAGGTATAGTAGATATGTTTTTCTCGACTCTCTTTTAGATATGAGTTAGTTTTAGTATTCCATTAAATAAGTCTGATCTTAAGCAAAAGTATTTAAAATTACCTATATATTAATACATTAGTGTCATAATCGTACCATGCATTGCTACCTACTGCACTTCCTCTACTGTGTGTGTGATGTAGCTAGTATGTAGTCAAAACACGAAGCGTTTTCTTAATAAATTTCGTATCAATTTCCCTAGAATAAATTGTTCATAAAGTGGAATACATATAAGCTAACCAGCGGGTTAGCAGCGAGCATATCCCCTGCGTGACTTGCGATCAATTGTACTTAGATATAGATATCGCCACTCGTATAATTATATATTATAAAAAACTCATACGCAAACTAATACATGCATATAAAATGAGAAACGCTGTGACAGTTAGGTAAACTATATTAAACTAAAGTAAATTAAATAATATTGGGAAGATTTGAGCCGGTCATAGCTCCCGACTGTTAAGGTTAACTGTAACTTTGTTTTGTTATTTTTAGTATTTTAGCAGTCGGGTTTTTAAATTTTCTTTTTGTCAACTTTATATCGTTACGGATCTTAAGTGGTCATTCGAATTGAAAAATAATAAAAGAAACCCATGATTTTTAAATACGTCCTATACAATGATACCCTTTTTGACCTAGTTCGTCGACTTTATTTTTTTTGTTTTTGTCAATATTTCGTCTGGTGGTCGCCATATTGAATTTTGATTATTTTCATGTCTATAATGACACTCGCTAGATTAAGACAAATTAATAGATGATTGTAAGAAGCATCAAAATCAGTCGAAGCGTTTCGTCTCTAGAGAGAAACAAAGGAAAACAAATAAAGCCTCTTCGCGTCGCGCATTCGGGTAAAAAATGATGTAGGTAGGTAGTCACTGGTAGTAATTAGTACTACCTATATCATTATAAACATAAATTAATGTCGCGTAGCACCATTAAGCCCTGTTTTATAACATAATTATTATAAATTACATAACTACCCCTTACATACGTGTAGTGATTTCAGGACAAAGACCTCTACCTCATAGTACTCATTGTAAACTAATTAAATTGCTATTAGAAACATTGATATACTGATAAACTGTTTTAATACTACTAACTCTACCTAAAGGGTCAGTATAAATTTCCGTGATGGGTAGGTAAGGAAAACTATTGAATATAATAATCCTATTATTCTAATAGAGAGTAAGTGTCAAGACCACTTCCTAATGATTATATTATTTTTAATAATTATTATAATTTATGTAGCAAACATGTTCTAAGACCATAACGTTCTAACATTTAACATATAATTTATAGAGACAAAAGTGAAAGGTGCATTTTAATCAAATGTTGACTTGTTCACATTGCAACACGTCCAGATGATTTATCGACGGTGTAACAGTGATCTCCATATAACGCCGCGCTCGTCACAGGCTGAATGCGACGCCAAATAAATCGCAGTACAATCGCACACACTTGCTTTTTGCAATATACAAATTATTGTTATGGTCGACTTATTTATAGAGCTGCCTAATGCACCAGTTTGCAGTAATGAAATATATACTTATTGGTATTTTAGGTTTCAAATACTATCAATCAATTACGACATTAGAACACGAACAAATTTTCAAAATAACTCTTTAAATTCGTCATCACGCTTTCTCGGTGCGTATCTCTAACATAACCTACAAGCAGTGGTGAATTATTATATGAAGTCGGTACGTATCATAGGTTTCAAATTACAGTTGCGAATTTGTTTATCAGGCTGTATGTCGATAGTTTGATCCCACCCATGTAAAGACGTAGAAATCTTTTACTGATCAAATAATGTTCAGATGAGACTAACCACCAAGAGGCCCTTCTCAATTTGAATAAATTTTTACGTGTTACATTCAGAGATCTACCCGGATTAGTTTTGTTTGATTACCGATTGGTATTAGGTTTCTTGTTTGTACGCTCAATTCTTATATATCAATTTAATTTAGATCAGATGAATAAGATCCTAACAGAAAAAACTTTTGTGGACGACATGTTGGTTGACGACGTATTTTTTTGTAAGTATCTACTATTAAAGTTGGTTCAGTTGGTTGTTACATGCAAAAAACTGATTACTTAATAATATATGATTACATACTCAGAAAGATCATATAACAAGAAGCAGACAAAAACATATATCGTTCAATAGACCACGTCAGAAGCAATAACAATGCGCCAGCAAAACAACGCTTAGCAGCCAAGTGGAAAGCTTTGTTAGAAGTCAAGTATACCGTATTCTGGTATGGCAGAATTTGGGTACAAAACTCAGCAGCCAGCAATAAACTGTAGTTACCAGTAAACTGTGTGAACTCACCAGTCTTAGCGAGAGCTCGCGGCATGGCGAGCACGCCGCTGCCGGCCATCTCGCCAGCGATCAGGATCGCAGTTTGCCCCATCGACAGTCCTGGACGTTCTTCATCACCACCAACGCCCTGCATGCAATAATGGATTAAAAATTATTTACAGACGTGCATAACGCCTGTAAAAGAGGTGATTTCCTCTAAATATACAGCGACACTTCATCATCTGTCCCATGCGACGAGCTTTCGCCAATTATATATCGGACCCACACCGTGTTCGTGGCCTCTTTTGGCTAGCTTTCGTAGCGAAAAGAAATCGAATATTTAATCCAACCTCACGCATTGTAGACCTTAAGGATGCTACGCTTTTTATTGACAAAAACTTGATGATGAGACATAGAGGTTAGGAACTTATCCCCGAATATAATTATCATTCGTACGATGTTGCCTTCCGTAAGGAATTTTACAATAATTGCCTAATGAATACCATCTACCCAAATACGTTACATAGCTTGTCAGCGGCAAATTAAGGCAACCGGTTACCATCGAACATAGATGAATAAAAAAGTGCGTACAACATTACGCAATATTTTATGTTAACTAGGTACATTATTGACTATCAAATGTGATGTCCCACGTTATGGGTAATGGTAAGAACGAACTGAATTTTTATTAGAGCGATTTTAATAGGTGAAAACTATAAAACCTTATTAAATACGAATTATTTAAAATAAGGTTTCGATAATAGAGCTACGAGGATATTATTGTTATGAAAATGATTTTTAGAGCTAAATTTTTACAAGAAAATTACTGCAGCTTTTCTTTGCAGAGTTTTGTTGATTGGTAGTCGTTATTTTTGAGCTTGTAACTACGAGCTATTACCGAATTCAGATGACGATTGATTACTGCTTTGTCGAAAACATTTTGATGATTTATATTCGGAACATATTAATAAGTGTAGAAATATAATGAAGAAAATTTAGAGTACATAAAATAGAGAACAGTTAAATAATTCTCATAAGAAAATCAAATTCCTAAACAAATGCATTCTGCATGTAGGTAGTACCTACTCCAGTAATAGGCAAAGTTGTTGACTAGACTATTCATTCAGTCTGTAAACTTAAGATAGCAATGTTTACTTCATGACAGCTTGTTTCATATGTGACCGTAAACATGTATATTTCCACGAGATTGTTGTGAAATCTCTGCAAGTCTGCATCTATGCCATACACAGGGCCAAGTTAATTATACAACCGAAACGAGATGAAATGACACAAAATACAAAAACAATACTGATTAAAGAAAAGTAGAGTCGTTCGGGATATGCTCCAAGAATATATAATTTAACAATTTGTGTTTAAGATCAATAATTATAATCGTAAACATTGCTGAAAAGTTCTTTCTTACCTTACTGCTCATGAGCGGAGTGGTCTCGGAGACATTCTCCGAACTGATGCTCGACTTCGTCTTCGCCTTGGTCTCAATTACTTTCTTTGACATTTTCTATAACAATCAATAGATATATTAAACTCTCGTTCCCTATATAGTTTCACCTACACAAACAACGAAAACGATGAAACTATGACTTGCCGGCCACGACGTTAGAACCCGTTACACCGAAATATATCTGAACAACATTATAACTTTTGTGTTCAATAGTCTAAAAGGGTAATTTCGTTCAATTAGGAGTCAGCGTATATTTCCTGTGTGTCAATAGGCTGGCATGAGATCGTACGGCTTCTACTCACTGTGTCCGTGTCGCAGCAAGAACGCGGCCGGCCGACGCGACGATGTCCACAAAACTGTTACAAACTTGACAGGTAACTTTGGATATTTCTGTACCAACCGTGCTCTAAACCTGAACTTTATTATTGTTACTATAAAGGTCATTATGAACGTCGATTATCGGACCTACCTACGTCAATATAAAACTTCTTTCTATGCCATTGGAATGATACATTGATTTGTTATAACAATTTCTAGTTTTCTTGAGACAGAATTGGAAATTGAAATAACAATCGAAATATAATACCTAGCTATGTTGCTATTTAGGGCAAGTTTAAACGGCCATATTTTATTGTTCAATTCATTTGAGTCAGTGAACATATTGTTCTCTAACAAATAACAATTACAAGTATCTGCAAGCTCAACCCTTACTTTACAAACAAAGTCAGCACAAACTTCGTAGAAAAGTTTACTATAACGTGTGTGACTACTTATATTTGTACTATTTTGGGTTTTCGTACACTGTTCACACATAATTATTATTTGACTTGTTTCTCTGTCTTGACTTCAAAAAAGACCTTGACCCCTAAGTTTGTTTCGGCATTTCTTTTCAGAAGTAGTCAGTGAAATGCCGAAGCCGAAGCGAAGTGTGTTTAAAAAACACATTTCCAGAAATAAAATCTTAGATACTCATCATTTAGGTAGGGGTAGAGCAAAGTAAAAAAATAACTTAATGCCGAAATTAATGTCGTCTTACGTAGGGTAGGTCTAGCATATCTAATATAGTTGAATTTCACTTAGAATGTTAATTGATAATTCATAGTTTTTAGTAAAAAAATAAATAAATGTAAATTGCATGTGTATATATATTCAACACAATGAAAATTGTTTTATGAATAAAATAAAATATAATAAAATATGCAAAATAAATTAAATATAATTTTGATCTGAACGTTTGTATATTTTACATCTGAATTCACACTTTGATTGGACAATAAAGAAAATTGATCTCGTTCCTTTCCCGTTGCAGGACGCAATTTATAGAGTTACATTCATTGATCGAATACACAAACCGTCCCGTCCGCCAAGGATAGAATAGGACAACATTACAAATTAACTTATGTAGGTAGGTAGGTACCTACTTATTTTGTGCGGACCGGTAAGAGTTGGTAAGAAGTAGGAACCCATGCTAGGAACCTTATTGAATTAGGTGACGTCCTTTTTCTACTTAATTTGGTAGGTTTTGGTACTTACCTAATTTAATTTTTGTAATCCAGCAATATGGCTTGAATTTGTCGCCAGTTATATTATGAGTTCAAACAATTATCAAACAATAGTAACCAACACCATTATCATCACTATTGCTGCGTTTATTTTTGGTCATCTTAGCTGACTACCTTAAAGGCTTTCTGCTTTGGAAATTCAGAGAGATCACTGAATGTTTTCATTGCTCAAATTTCAGTTTCTGAGTTTTGCGATTAATTAAAAAGGAATAAAATTGTTCAGCCTATTTAGGAATCACAAATTGACACTGCGGATGTCACATACCAACGTACACAGAGTAGGTACATACTGAGCAACGTATAACGTAGGTATTAAGATGGATTCCTACAGTGCGTGATAATTATTAAAAACGGACTCGAAAAAACCCGCACTGACGGAACATGGGAAGAATATCGTCCGTATTTGCGCTAACACGTCCGGCACGGTGCGTTTGAACCGCGGCGAGTCGGTGATTCGAAAGTTGCGGTGGGATTTATCTTTTACTATGCATTTTAAATTTAAATGACTCCAAATCTATCCTGGCTAGCCATTGTCTCAGGTCGTCGGCCGTGCTGCAGAATCTGCAGATTCACGCACAGTGGAAATCCAGCTTTGCAGAGGTCTGAAAATTCCGTTTAATTAAATGAAAATTTAAAAAAAACTTATGATAGGTATCGGAGCCGGTAAATTCAAGATACATTGCATTAAGAGAGCTATTTAAATAAAAAAGAGGCTCGATTTGAATTGCTTGCCCAGGAGCCGACACGTTTGTTCTTCATTTAAGTAGAGTCAGTTCTTCGTTGAGAATTCCATACGATAGAGTTTGAAGACTTGTGTAGGTACGCCGCCGTGCCGGCGTAAAATGTTTCCACGCGGACAACTTACGTATCGGGTAGGTACCTACAGAAGCCTTACAGCTAACACTTCATTCATTTCAAATGTCATCCCAATGGTGTCGACGGTAAATTTACTATAACGTCTACGTCAACAATGAGTTTTTGTAGGTTCGGTATCGTTTTAATAAGTTATTGTACGCAAAGTGGACATTGATTTGTTGGTCTTTCATTCTCCTTCCGCGTTCAACACCAGATTTTATTTTAACAAGTTCTTATCAAAGAGAGATAGACTTTCGTAAGGTAAGTGCCCACTGTACTACCAACATAATTTATGGGTCTATTCTATCCACGAACGAATAAGCAGGATGTTATCTCCTTAAAGTATATAATCGGGATTAGGGCTATAGGTCAGGTGAGTATAACACGTGACAGATTGTATTGTTCTGTTATACCTATAACGTTAACGTATTGAGATCAATAATGTACGCATGACGTCACTCTCATAGAATAGGCAGCAGTTTAACGGGATACAAATCTACCTACAGGCAGACTTGATGTTATCTAAGGTTTAGTTGATATCTAAGCCTGCCAATAGGTATAAAGCGTTGTTCGTTCTAGTTGGTTACAAACTAGTTAAATCAAGCAAAATTAAATTTGAGCGAAGGCATAAACAATATATCCATATTGCCAATTTGTAGGATGTCAGATGTAGGTATATTAAACATTATTAAACAGTCCCATGATCGGTTTACGGAATTCATTTAGGTACATGGTACACTAGGTACCTACTTGTAAATAAATGTAATGTAAAAATGTAGGTACTTCTTGAATGATACAAGGCTAAAGATAGCTGCAAAGTTAATTCTGCAAGACTGCTCTTTTACAGTGCCGCAACTGTTATGCTACATAGACATCGTGGTTCATTTAATTTTGGTTACAAATGGCTATCATGTTTTTCATATCTTGGCCACTCAATACAAACAATGGTCAACATTACATTCAATTCATCTGTTAGCTTGTGGCTATCAAATGACTCACCCATATTTTTTTGTAAGAAAGAATAAATAGATATCATCAGAACAAAAAATTCATCATTTGTCTAGGGTAGAAAGATACCAAAATTATTCCATTAATAGTTTAAGCACACCAGCATTATAAAGTAATTGAAAATAATTCTGATTAATTTTAATACCCATTTGTCGTGCTCGGATGTTGAAATTTGTAACGGTGTTTTTCATTACGTTGAACGGAACGCAGAGACACTCGGCATAGACAATGTAAGTCGACCAAGTTACGTTGACGTGTTAACCGCTGCAGTGATATTGACAAAAGGTGTTATTCACTTTTGGTTGTATAATACTTAAATTAGTAAAGCAGAATGTCAAAAAGTTAATTCGCTTAGGTCTGCGTGATTGAGAATTTTATCGGATTTCTGTTTTCAATCTAGTCCAGTAATAAAGGCTATCTATTTTAGTGACAAAAGATACCAGCTGTGTTATTAACACATGTGTCGTTACTAGATTTTTTAGACGCATTACTGCATAAAGGTAACTTTTTCCCATTTTATTTTGTCTTGTTTGTGATGTAGGTATGCTCGTAATTTTATCGAGTCTGGAGAACAATAAGAATTCTGCACTGATTTAAAATTACGAAACTAACCTTCCCCAATTATTTGATGTAATAGTTGCTATCTCTATTATAAATTTGCTTCGCATGTGTCATCTGATACCGTGTTACTCATTGTTTAGTAGGTAAAACGCTAGCACTTTTCCATTTATTTTTAAAAAACCTCTCTAATTACCGGCTTCTTTATATTTTATAGATCATTGTCTCGTTACATACAATTTTAAAAATTTACGTATAATTTTAACTTTCATTAAAACACTTACAGGCTTACAACATGTCTATTTTCAAAGGAGATGAATATTATTATACAATTTAGACAAAGCTTAAAATAACCTTAATATAATAAAAGCTTGTATAGATTATAATGAATCATTAGACATATTGCCAGTCAGCCTTATACAATCTATGTTATGTTTGTGATTAGCAAACCTTTAAGTGGGTGGTGTACTCTGTGTTATTAGGTTTCATATCTATTAGTTCCAACACAACTCATAATAAAATCATCTACAAGCTGACCCACATTTTAGTGGAATATCCTTTTGATATCTATTGTACAATATTTTCATAGGACACCATAAATTACTAATGAAAATTTGATTAGTTAATGGATTCTGCAAATTAGGAATTGTATGACACTGTTAGTTATTTAAAGTATTAAAAGGAAAAAAGGAAGGAGCAAGTAATGTCATATACTTAAATACTAGTAGGAAATCATAATATCTATGTGGGGTAACAACAAAATTGTTTGAAAGAACAGAAGTATATAAAATTAATACCATTTGTCCTACAATTAATATTGGCATGATATTAAATTTTACTATAGTATATTTGCATTTCTATCTGATATGTTCTAATAAATATGGACATTAATAAAGCTCATGTAGTGTCATTAATTTATTTAAAAAGAAATGTAGCCATCAGTGCACATAGCATGTTGTAGGAATGCTTATCTGAATGTATGAACCCTATACTGTGATGTTTGAGTAGGCATGTGTGTATTGCACATCTTTTATCTTGTTAGTTGGACACACATACTCATATATATTTCATGTAAGTACAGTGCTATGGCTGAATACAATTGATTGCAAAGCGATTGTCTCACAAATTATGATGATATCATCAAAAACTGTTGAGCACACTTCCTAATGTTCTTGTAGTAGTTATTATAACTAGTAAAGGAGTAACCAATGTTTTGTTTGTTACCATACATATTTAACTAATATTCATTGTTTTTAAAACATTATCCTACTTCAAACATTATGTTTATTTTTCCTTTATACATTAATATTGTATGTTTAATGCAATTATTAATGTTTAAACACTAAGCTGTAGTAAATAGCTCATATTAATTTCATAATTCATTGCTTTGGCCCGCTTATGCGACTGTTATGTATTGCATTGCATTTTCATATTTATTTTGCACACAAGCTGTCATATCTAAAATGTCATCTTGCTAATCGTTGTATGTATTATCTAAAATAATAGTAAATACTTTATATTGGGAGTATGTGAAATATACAATATTCAAGTGTTTTGTTTAAGGAATAATGAGAGATGATGGGATTTACACCAGTGAAGTAAATGAAGGTAATTATTGTTCCTTAGGTTGAAATAAACCATGCATCTTAGTAATGTGGATGTGTCATGATTAAATAAAAACACAATATCCTTTGTTTATAGTAATATAGTAGAGCAGTACAAGGAAATATCTAACAATGATGACGTCAGAGGAAACAGACTCTCTGGTCACTGTCCCATCCGATGGACATCCCGAGGATGTGTCAGGTGTGTTTCATAAGTCATTACATAAGTATATCAGGGTAAGAATTACAGTGAATAAAGGTGCTTTCTATTTATTTATTATGGTATACTTATGATATTATGTATTTAATTTAAGAAACATTTCAACAACATAATAAAATCATTGCTATAACAAGTAGTGTTGTTTAAGTTCAACCCATCCGATTTTATTAATGTGAGTAATGTGCAAATTTTATCATTAATAGTTATTAATATAAGTGTATTGTAACAGTATATATTTAGGAATGATTGTTACAGCTTCAGGCACAGAGGAGGCTCCATCATCAATGGTCTCGAGTGAGGCCGAATCGGAGGGCAGTGTTCTATCCGAGGCTCGGCACGACAGCGAGGCGAATGCCGGGAACAGCGACAGCTCGTTCGTCGAGCACACCAACACACAGCACGAGAAGCCAGCACCGCCGGTAGTTGACTGGAGGACAGTTGGCTCCACCATATCCTCATTTATGTCTACTAGGGGTATGTATTGTACACATATCGATTCAATATCATTAAAGATATCCTTAATCGAACTGAACAAATAAACAATGATAATTACATACTCGTGATAGTTGCTACATACATCATGCTATGATTTTATATGAACTGTAATTATCAGAATTTATAGACAGAACTGGTAATGTCTGCTAATGCCTTACAAAATTCAATACTAATTTATCTTTTTCTCTCCCTAGGCTCAATGCTACCATGGGGTCCGCACAAAGGCCCCGTGATCCCACCCCCGGACTCCGACCTACGTCCCGGCGAGTACGTCATGAGACTCCTCTTCACCGAGTTCACTGTGCAAGCAGAACGAAAAATGGAGGCAGTCATGGCTGAACCATTGGTATGAAAGCTTTTGTTGATTAGTTCATTATGTCTTACCTATCTAATATAATAATATCATACTTGCCCTAATTGCATCTAACAATGTACAGCTGGTTGGCATCTTTGTCAAACTACACTTTGCTATACTGCAAACTAATCAAAGTTATGATCTCTAATGATGAAGCTATATCAGTATTGTTCTATAATATGTATTATGTGTGAAGGTCGATTGTTTATTCTTAAGCTAAAATAATTTACAGGAAAAACCATTAGCTAAAACTCTGCAGCGTGGCGAGGATCCCCAATTAGACCAGATTCTACAAGCATTTGGCACAGTGGCAGAACACTGCTTGCCATCCCTGCTGCGCGCGCTTTTCGGCTGGCTTGAGCGACAGATGGCCGACTCGCCACAGCTTAGTGAGCAGGCCAAGAAACCACACCAAGATCTTCGAAACAAAAGGTGAGAGGAACAAAACAATGAAAAAGTATGTTGGTAACTCGAACAAAATTTAAAATGTATCTTTTGTTTGCAGTATTATCTACATAGTGTCTGGCAGCGGTGCCGGCACGGAGACGGTGGAGCGCAGCTGCGAGGAGCTGCAGGCTGAGAGACGGGATTTGGCTGTGGAGTTCCTCTTCTGTCTCGCTTTGATCGAGGTGCTGAAGCAACTGCCCTTCCACCCTGGCCATGAAGACCTAGTTCAATACATCGAAAATGTGGCATTCAAACGCTTTAACTACAAAGAAGGGTAAATACTATTTTATATTGTTATGTATTCACACGATATTATCAGCCTATATTACTTATAAGGCCACATGGACTACTGCAGCTCACAACCGAGAGGAATGGAGGAAGGAAAGGGAGGCCTTTGCCCTGCAGTGGGACGATCATGGCTAAATAAAATAAATAAAAAATATTACTTATTAATTAGGACCATATAGAATGCGATTAAACCTAATTGTGTATACTGAAGTTTATAGTTTTCAATCACTTAGTCTAGCCTGGACTGATTAATTTAGTACAATAGTTAACAGAAAACCTTAAGGAAACATTGTGGCACGTGAGCCCATACAAATATCGTTCACAATAGAGGCGAGGCATTCATTAGTGTTAATCGATCGATGAATGACGTTGTATGAACTCAATGTCAATGTCTCGTCTGAACACAATGTATGTCAATACATCTTACGAACGACAGCCACTTTGTTAAAGCTTGTTTGTGTGTAGTGTGCGAGACCATTTGTTAGTGATGACTTCTGTTATGTATGTCACGACATCACCATTCACAAATATATCATGTTACCGAACAGGCGCTCTAGGTAAGGACTGTTATTACCCAGAAAATTATCATTTTTACATATTTTGGATAATGTTTATTTTGTTGCCATTATAATAATTGAATTATAATAAAAATAAAATACTTTAATAAATTAATTTTAAAGGAAACTTTATTATGATATATCCGTCCTCCTGCGCCATAGGACAGGCTTGTGCACAACAGTGGACAGAGATAGGCTGATGATGATGCGTTTTGGACTTGTTTGTTATTTATAGCATGTAATTATTACTTATTAAAAGTATACTACTTTAAATAACTTATGACTTTATTATTGCAGTATCGAATCGTGTAAAAAGATGTGTTGTCAGCACAAACATATTCTTATCATTCCATTTTTGGCGTAGGCTCGCTATGAATGAAAAAATATTCAGTATATCTGTACAATGGCTGGCTGCCCAAGATTTAGCATTGGATAGATATGTAGAGGCTAGAGGCGCATCACTGTCTGATCATGTTTGGTATACATTTGCACCAGAATTAGACTTGCCCAGGCTATTTATATAGTCAGGAAAATCCTGCACTTAAAGAACGCCGTGCTCATATAAACACTAGATTAGATGGGTATTGTGGATTATTATCCTTGTTGTGTTTTCTAAAACAGATTGCAGTCCAACCCGAATGCGGCGAACGTTCATCTGATAGCAGATCTGTACGCCGAAGTGGTGGCCGTGCTCGCGCAGTCTCGTTTCGCGTCCGTCAGGAAGCGGTTTACCGCTGAACTGAAGGTAATGTATAACTGTTGACTGATACGGAATTCTTACTAGAGTAATTTTTACTTGCGTTTGATATAATTCCGAGATCAAAATAATGTATATTATTTATAATAATAATAATAATATCATTTATTCGACAAGAATATGGTACAAAAGATGTTACATAATACAAAAAAAACCGACATATCCGCCTTTAACAGGCATGCGAATATTAGTTACTTGTTTTACATACAATCTAAAACATTGGTATCTATAATTAAACAATCTATGATAACAAATTTCAAGATGGTTAACATTTTAACTTATGAGATCAGAATAATTATAAGCATTTTAAATATAACAAAAATTTATAAATAAATAAATAACATTGTATAATTTTTATTGAAAATAATAATTTGAAATTAAAATAAACTAGGAACCAAATAAGCTTAGTCAATTATTACAATGCATTCCTATAAATTTTATATCGGCATGAACTTTGTTTAAAAAAATCTTCTATTGAGTAAAAACTTTCTTTTATCAACCATTTTTTTAAGGCAGTACTAAATTTATTAAATGGTAATTCTACGATCGACTTCGGCAATGAATTATAAATAAAAGGTGCCATGTAAACACAGCTTCGTCTAAATATTTCTAGCGTAGGTACCGGCATTTTTTTATACAAGTGGGTAATGTGACGTTTATTTGTGTTATTGTTGACTTCGAATAGTGTGGAGTTTAATTTAACAAACTTAGCAACTTCAAATATGTAAATACAAGGAACAGTCAAAATATTTTCAGTCTTAAAGATTTGCTTACATGAGTCAGACCATTTCATGCCAAATATGGCGCGGACACACTTTTTCTGTGCTATAAAAACCCTCATAGTTTCAGATGAGTTGCCCCAAACAATGATACCATAACGAATAATGGAACATATGTATGCATAGTACACCATTTTAGCTGTTTGCTTAGATGTTACATCTTTGACTTTTCGTAGAGCAAAAACAAATTTATTTATTTTTTTACATAGGTTATCAATGTGTTCCTTCCATGTAAGGTGGTCATCTAAAGTAATGCCTAAAAATCGTGTATTGTGTATTTGCTCTATTTTGTTATTTTTGTAACTTATATTCAGATTTATGTTTCTGCTCTTATGAGTTTTAAAGTGAATTATTTTGGTTTTCTCAACATTTATGTGTAGTTTATTAAAATCTAACCACCCAATAATATCACTCAATGCCTTATTGACTTCTAACTCATGTGTATTTTTATCTTCACATCCTATCAGAATGGTTGTGTCATCTGCAAACAATACACATTCATGTGTCAGTGCTTGTGGAAGGTCATTCACATAAATTAGGAATAATAAAGGTCCAAGAATGCTTCCCTGGGGGACTCCGGATTTATTAATACGACTCTTAGAGTCATATTGATCTAAGCTGTTAGTTTTGTAATTAAAATTTGTTATCCTCGTAATTTGTGTTCTATTTTTTAAATATGATTGTAACCAATATAGAGCTGGACCTCGAAAACCGCATCTATCTAATTTATTGAGTAAAATTGAGTGATCAACAAAATCAAAAGCTTTGCTTAAATCTAAGAATATAGCAGTTGTAGGGATTTTTTTATTAATATTACTTACTATAGATTTAATAAGGCTAAAGGTGGCTAGTCCGGTGGATTTGTTTTTTCTAAATCCGTTTTGTTCTTCATTTACACACTATTATAATAGAAACCTCCCAAATACATCTGTAGATCAAAATAAGTTAGTGCAAAATGTTTTTCATGTAATATAATTCCGACATTTTTGTCAAACATGCATTTTGACACTGCTACATAGACTGTTATTATGTAAAACATTTTTTGAAATATTCTTTATTATTTAGGAGTGTTGTTTTATTCTTAGATCACCAATACCTATGCATTAAACCTACAGGACCTGAAGAGCCGCGAGCCGTCCCCTCACACGACCCAGAGCATCATCTCGCTGCTGATGGGCATGAAGTTCTTCCGCGTCAAGATGGTACCCATCGAGGAGTTCGAAGCCTCGTTCCAGTTCCTGCAGGAGTGCGCGCAGTACTTCCTGGAGGTTAAAGACAAGGACATCCGACATGCCCTCGCCGGGCTCTTCGTTGAGATACTAGTACCAGTGGCTGCCGTAAGTTTTAATGCCTTTTTTGTATCAGTTGTGATGTTATTATTCTTATTGAATAACATAAGTAGTTGTTGTATCTTGGATTTGAGTGATGTTATGTTAATATGTCTTCTGTTTTGTAGCACATCTTATATAATAAGCATTCTAGCAAAGAAACTCTTTAATACAAATCGTATTCACAGACTGTGAAGAACGAAGTAAACGTTCCTTGCCTGAAGAACTTCGTGGAGATGCTGTACAGCCACACGCTGGACGCCAGCACCAAATCCAAGCATCGGCTGGCATTGTTCCCGCTCGTCACGTGCCTTCTGTGCGTGTCGCAGAAACAGTTCTTCCTGGCCAACTGGCACTGCTTCCTGGCAATGTGCCTGTCACACCTCAAAAACAGGGATCCCAAGATGTGTAGGGTAGCTCTAGGTAAGTGATGATACCTCTCCTCTTAGAATACCTTTGACAATATAAAACAGACATGAGTTATCCATATAATATTGAAATCTTCTTCTACAGAATCGCTGTACCGTCTTTTGTGGGTCTACATGATTAGAATTAAATGTGAGAGCAACTCTGCCACTCAGTCCCGCCTGCAGAGTATCGTCAACTCGCTGTTCCCGAAGGGCTCCAAAGGAGTGGTGCCACGTGACATGCCACTTAACATATTTGTCAAGATCATTCAGTTCATTGCACAGGAACGCCTTGATTTTGCGATGCGAGAGATCGTGTTTGACCTTCTTATGGTAGGGAGGCCTATAAAGATTATACTGACTCCAGAAAGGATGTCGATAGGTCTACGAGCGTTTCTTGTGGTTGCGGATAGTTTACAGCAAAAGGAAGGAGAGCCTCCAATGCCCCGCACATCCGGGACCTTACCATCAGGGAACACATTGAGAGTGAAGAAGACTTTCCTGAACAAGATGTTGACAGATGAGACCGCTCGGTCTATCGGCATGAGCCCTTACTTCCCGTACGTGAGGCGAGTGCTGGTGGAGATCCTGAGAGCTTTGGACGCGCACTACGGTCGGCCGCTGATGCTGACCAACACGCAGAACGTCACCAAGGAGCAGGAGATCAACACCGGAGAGAGGAAGCCTAGGATCGACCTGTTCCGGACTTGCGTCGCTGCTATACCTAGGTAAATACTAACATCTTATTTACAATACGGTATCTACTTACGTACTAATTAATTTTAAAATATGGAATTGCCTCGTTGTAGACTGATTCCCGAAGGCATGGGCTCCAGCGAGCTGGTAGACCTCCTGAGCCGGCTAACGGTCCACATGGACGAGGAGCTGCGCGGACTATCGTTCCAGAGCCTACAGACCTTGATAGTAGACTTCCCCGAGTGGCGCCAAGACGTCCTCGCCGGGTTCACGCAGTTCCTAGCCAAAGAAGTTCAAGTGAGTTATTTTAAAAGAATATTAATGTTTTTGTTTGTTCTTTTACAACTGATCGTTGATACAATAACGTGTGATTGTTATCCAGGACACTTCCCCGCAACTGGTGGAGAACGGTCTCCGCATGCTGCTCCAGCTGCTGACCAGCTGGAAGAACGGCGAGCCCACCGTCAGCGGCGTGCCCACCAAGCAGGAGCCGCTGGCGTCCGTCATCCGTGGCGCAGAGGCCCTGGGGCTCGTCATGCTGTGCCAGTGCAAGTCCTACCCACGCCGCCTCGCTGTGCACGTGCTCAGGTTAGAAGAGAACATACTTTCTTATTATTCTTCTGTCCTATCACAGGCTGAAAGGCTATCTATTAATCTATCTAGCATTGTGTTGTACTTCTTTTATTTAAGTGTCCATTTTATCCTTGTGAGCTCTGCAGAGTCATGTATCTTTAGTTTCAACATTTGACTACTTTAGCGAATCATCATCATCAGTCCACTCTCAATTTCAGTCCACTGCTGGACATAGGATTCTTCTATGGCAAAATAAGAACATCAAAAGTCAAACTTTTACTGCACTGATACTACTGTATCCTGTATTGTATTATATAATACTTGAACATCAATGATTATAGAATATATGAAAGTTATCGTTAAGGATTAATTTCGTCATATCTACATATTGCGTACCACAGGGAAGCGAAATACTTGCTTGAAAAGTTACAACTGACGCGTGACGAGCCCGCCCTCATCGACGCGGCCGACGCGCACGTGGCGCACTTCGCGGAGAAGTGTCTGCCGCTGCTGCCGCCGGCCGAGAAGCAGGCCATCCTCGCAGCCGGACAGCCTGACCTTGTGTGGATCGCCGAGAGAAACCACGCAGTCTGGACGGCTGGTGAGTAGTAAAAACAAAACTATATAGAGGAGACAGCAGATGAAATATATTATTATAATAATGTCCTTCTGACTAAATTTCGGTCACTGCACCCAATCTTAAGTGAGACTAGCCAACTACGCACGAGATATTGTAAAAACTCACAAACACAAGTGCACTTTCTACTCTTTCACACTTATAATCCAAAGGGATGGGAGACCGACACGACCGGAGAGAGGTCAGGCGCAGGACAAACGGCTTAACGTGGCTTTCAAAGCATGGAGGGGTCTTGACATCTAATAAAGAACGACAGACATCCATCACTAAACTGACCGTCGCGAGCTGCTAAATCTCGCAGATCGAAGAAACAATATAACTACGTTTTCCCGTCTGTAGTATCATATATCAGTAAAAAATGCTTGCAGGTCTTCAACATGATGAGACATCGTCAAAGAACAGCTGGAGTGGCAGCTCCTCTAATGGCGCTGACCCGTGGGAGGTAAGAACACCTATTTATGATTGTTTGTTTTTTTTTTCAATCTTTATTTAAGGAGCTTACGTCAGTTTTGACTATGTCAATCCATTAGACATTCATTTGTTGTTTATTTCTTCCGGACAGTAGGTAATTCTGTATTTTATCGATCGTGCGACCGCCGAATCAATTATGAGCAACGAACAAGTGTTTTCTATAGCATCTTGCCAGCAAAAATTACTAACACCCTCTGCAGTTTTTTAAACCTCAAGTACTAAATAGTATTGCATGTTATTTATTAAATAAACTTTTTCCAGGTGATTCTATTTGGCTTACTGGAGCGCAGCCGCGTCCCGGCCAAGTGTCCCTCCACCATACTTCAAGCTTGGCCCATCCTGCACGCTAGGATACACGCGCTCTTTACTATCATCGAACCAGCGTAAGTACACTAATGTGAACAGTAAAATAAAGTTACAAATAGCTAATACTAAGCTAAGTCTGAGACAGTAATTATATTATTATCCATACTATGAATACTGAATATTATACATGTCAAAGTTACTCTGTCTGTGTCTGTTACGCTTTCTCGACTAAACCGCTGGACGAATTTTAATGAAAGTTTGGCACGTAGAAAGTTTAAGATCAAAAAAATGTCATAGGCTCCTTTTTTTTAGATTGCATTTAAGTGTATTAAATGTTTGTATGAAACTTCACCAGTTGAAGTTTGAAGTATTAATTCTAGAGCTACAAAACTCGGTATTTAGCGTATTAATTAAATAAATAAAATGAAACGTGTATAGTTGGAATTGGAGAATTCAACCCTTAAGAACGTGAAAGATTTTATGAGAAGTTAAACTCATGAAATTATATGTATAGGTCAATAGTGGGAAATAAATAAACATAATTCCAAAAAACTAATGGCTCCTACACGCTATGTATGCCGGCGGCACGGCCGGCGGGCATGCCGCCAACAAACCTGGCGACATTCCCGGCGGGTATTTGAGCCGCCGAGTTTGCCGCACAAACGAGCAGCTCATGCCGTCTGAATGCGCGGGGTGCCGGCGTCAGTTCATTCCCAGCGTTCCAGAGATAGATAGTTTTGGGCCGTTTATTTGGCATTAATAAAAAAAGAATTAGAAAGAAAGTTCAAAAATGTTAGTCTCATTATCATCGTGAAAAAAGAACGTTGAAGAGTCGACGTAAATCTGGTGCAGGTGCAGACGTTGTACACGAATCAAAGTAGTTTGGTTACTTGGCATTAGCAAGGCTGATACGCAAGTGCAGACAACCCACATCATATTTTTTATAGTCTTCTATCATGACGGTACCATTCTCGGACGTACCCAAAATCTCCTTATGAGTCCTTTGTTTATTAAAATTAATACTACGGGCGTGATACTTTGAGAAGTATGTGTTGTGTGACTTAGAGAGATAGGGTGGAAAATAAAGATGGTTTGGGCATGTAGAAAAGATGGTAAAGTGGAGTATTGGAAAGGTGAAGACCTCGCAAACATGCTTAGACCAAATCGGAGGTGTTTTGCCTAAGGGTCTAGTGAGGAGTACCCTTAACCAAGGAGCGTGTATGAGGAATGTGATGCGAGTGAATAAGAAGAAATAAGTATGCCAGGGTCGTAGCAAATATAAATCTGTGGTCTCTGCCTACCCCTTTAGAAACCAGGCGTAACTTTATGTATGTACTTTCAGTGTTTTATAAACTATTTAAATATAAATTCCTCATTCCGGCACCATGTTACAACATTTCAGGCCTGTGAATGACAACCGAGCTTCGTTGTTGTCACGTGGGCCAGCGCTGCCAAGGAAACCAGAAAAAGAGCGAGACGGATACATGCAAGTCAGTATCTAATTTATTCTTCTTTGCAAATAATGTAAGATTTCATTTGGATTTGATTGCCTTGATTCTTACTTGTATTTTGTTTATGTTCCAGGTGTGGAAATACTATATGACTATGGCATACTTAGTAGTGCCAGCAGTTCCCAGTCCGGTAATACGGTGCGCCAGCCCCGATCTCAGTCTAAGGTACGATCTCAACCACTCTCGCACTCCTCCCCACATAGATCGTAATGTATACCTGCGTCCGTGCCGAGCACACTGCGGCGCACGCACATAGTCCGTATCTTATTAACCTTGAATAATTTACTTGATAATTATATTACAAAATTCGGGCCTCGAGTGTGTCTCGGCATGAACTACCAAAACAAAACCGTTACTTATTCCGTAGCAAATTGGCTTGATATGTTCAATTTTTTTTCGAAATGTATTGATTGGCATTAAATTCTATATTTATGTAACGTACAGTATATTTATATGTGCAAATATAATAGGCAGTTGATTTTGCTATTGTCCAAATTATTTTAGTGCAAACGTGGTTTAGTGTGAGCTGGCGTCGCCGATATATCGAGTCCAGAAACCCTCTATTAATAAGTATTATACATGAAACAATAATACGATGCTTTGTGTGAAATCGATATAGTTGAACGCCATTTGCTAATCTTATTCAAGAAGTAGAGACTCAGTCGGTGGCGGCCGGTGAACTATAACGACGTTTGTGTAACGTGTATGTACCGCGTGAACTATTGAACATGTTACATTCATTTGCGTGGACGACGCTCCGGGAGGGCCGCTTCCTTTGACGACTGCTCGTTACGACGCATGCGTTATGAACAACCCACTCTTAACACAATAATAACCAACAGCTACTACTCGTAGTTATTGATCGTCCAAATCTCGTGTACCATCATGTAATTTATTAATTAATTTTTTATACATTTTGTAATGCGTATTTGTACACAGATTTGGACATACAAAACCAACTGTATGTGTTAGGTTTCCAAACTACCCATAATAAACACGAATTACCCTCTGCCACCCAATACCATATTTTAGTTTATTTATAATTATAGCAAATTACAATGCACATCTAACGTATTTATGAGTAGAAATTTATAACTGTTCATGGTTAGAAATTGGTATGACTTGACTACAGGAATGAAACCAGGGCAAAACCTTACTCAATACGTAGCATATATATTATATGATTATATGTATTTATAGTTAATTACTTAGCTGTAATGTTAAAAGTTGATTTATATTGTAATATAATGTAAGTGTAATATGTTTTGATGGTATCTTAAGTAGTCAGTAAATTTTATTGAAAACACATACGAAAAACACAAAAACTTGGTATCTTTCCGAAGCGAGTGTAGGAGAGCGTGTGTGTGCGCATGCGCGAATGCACGGTGAGAGCACATACTAGGCAAGGGAACTAGCGGCGTGTTCTGTCCAGTAGCACTGAGGCGGAGGGGTGGGTCGGCCTGGCGACGCTCAGCTCGTCGAGCGAGAGCCTCAACGCGCCCGGCGGCTTCTTCACGCTGCCCTTGAGCTATGCGCGCGCGCACAGACAACACAAACGAACGAGGTGGCCATTGACGCTCGCTATGTGCACGTCGCATTCGATTTTGTTCATTACATTGCTGTGTCGGTTCCATCTTACATTTATTTGTATGTTTACCCATCGGAATATCCTGTAGTTTTTTGTTATAATATTTGTTTCCAATAAGTTTCACGGTCCATGTTATTTTTTAAATATTTTTGCAAATACATATAAAATGTTTCACCATTCAGGGTGGAACCGACACACTACATTTATTCATGGTGGGTAATTCAATGCAGTGGCCTTTTTGAATGTGTACCATATCTTTACGAAGGCTGTCATCGCTCATTAATCACGCCTAGGTAAATGCACAGCTAGAGCATTCCATACGATATCAAACCTCGACGACGTCGAGGTGAACTGGTGTCGAGTCCATTGTCGTTGAGCTGTGTTTGTGCCGCCATGTGTCGGCTCGCGCTCGCGGCGCGCGAGTAACACAGATCACACACGTCACGACCATACATGCGTATATAACATGTAGCGTTTCTCACGTTTGTCATTGACAACATCACAACATGTGAAAACTGCCTAATAATAAATAATGAATGATATACATAGATTAGATGACAATTTCATTAAACTGCTTGTGACGACCGATTATATAAATCTCTTAAAAATAGTGCATAGATATAGATCGTTATGATAGATTAAGACGTTATAGTTTTATTGTATGTCACAGTTCTGGTGGAAGTCAACTGAAACGCAGGCGTCTTAAAGCGCATGTTATTGCATTATTAATTTATGGTTCCACATAGGTTACAACTGTTTCAAGAGATGGTACAATATTTATACTCTGTTAATGGACGAATTCTATCAAAATGGAATATGTTACAATCATCTCATAAGTTCATCCAATCAAATAGTGCGCAATATACACAGTTAAGTATACATTTTAGCAATATACGCGGGGCTTTCCGGCGTATCTGTCTTGATTATATTTAAGCGATAACTTAAAATAATAATTTTGAAACTATTTGCATAATTATATGCAACACTTTAAGAATTATTATTATAAAATCTTTGTTAAAATGTATATTGTGCTCTAAATATATCACGTAATATGTCGTTCCTGACTATGTACTGTGTACATTGTTTATTTATATGACAGTTGATTGTTCCGTTTAGAGAGATATAGTGCGCGTTTAGCCGTCTTACAAGATTCCTTGACTTATACTAAATGATTCTAACGACCCTGTCAGCTCGTCGATATCTAAGTTCATATTAATTGAAAAATAAAGTTTGCTACACGATGGTAATATTTGTGGATATGATACTGTAAAAACGTGCATATAGAAAACTCCTAAATAGGTGGAATAAACGTGCCAACACACAGATCCAGTCCACAGATATTACCTTCATATACGTAATCCATGTGTCGGTCATGCATAACATAATGTTTGGTTCTTTGACAGCAGTAGGAGTAACGTCGCTATAATAAATACCACGCAGTCGCTCTATGGTATCTCGGATTGTTGTCGGTTAGCGAATTGAGTTAGAACATATTGGGAAAATTTAATTTTCAATCACCAATATTGATGTTATATTCTTCGGTTGTACTGCCTCCGTGCGCTGTTGAATGCATCTTCATAAATGTTTCTTTTATTTCTTCCGTGTTTTAAAGAGTTCGATACACTATAATATTTTCGGTTTCCATCTTTTGTCTGGTCTATTCACTATTTGGCTAAATAATTACACCATCAATTTTTGTGGCAAGGAAATCTTGTAGACTTGATTATTCTCGTCAAATAATAGTCGTACATTTTTCATGTACGACTACTATTTTTTTTTATTGCGAATTACCTAAGGACATTTCTTATCGCGGGGTTCCTGAAAAGTACATTTCTTTCCCTCCATTGTCATTGTCATGCAACAATAGAAATATACATAATTAATAAAATTATACATATATAGAATACATCTCTAACGACTTTTTTCTAGCTACTAAATATTCAAGGTGTAGATAAAAATTAGTGTTGACCTTGATAATGTCTTCATGTCCTGCGGGCTGTCACTCCAGTAGTTCCTCTTGAAGGTCCCTCTGGCTGCCAGAGTGACAAGACCTGGGTCTGGCTGCTGATTTTATTATTTGGCTGCGCCGTTATCTATACGTATTCCTTTTGCCCCGACAGTGCGCTTTTCCTATCAGCGTGTCCGGAGACACTGTGGGGGTAATATTATTTTAGTTTGGCTGTTTAATGTATGTTCTGCAGTAATGTCCTGTATAATGCTACGCATCACGTGATCTGACGGAAGTTGTCATTTGTGATGAAAACGCGAAGAATATAGAATAAGATCATAATATTATTACTATACGTTTAGGTTTTTTTAGCATTAGTAATTATTTCGTAATTCTAAACTTACTCTTCTATCAAGTTGTAATTTATTATTTAAATACGGGGTAATCTTTATATACATATTTTAATTTTTTAAATACAATCTTGTTTTGATTATTTGACTTGTATGCTTATATCAAGACAACACTCAGAAAATACATAGTATACTTGTCATCACAAATGTACTACTGGTACACAAACACAATCATTTACCAACAGGTACACTCGTCAGCTCTCAATAACTGTTTGTTTCATAGGTTTATGTACGTAGGAATAGTTCAGTTGGCATCTAGAACTATCGGCATGTTTAGCCAGCAATTGCATTTAATGTTAATTAGAAGAATAAGTGTAGAAGTAGCTCGTACCCCATGGCTACTGGTTCTCACGTGTTTGTTCAATTTAAATCAATCACCCTCATCTGTGGTACGCATCGTATTCAGCAAGACATCGTGGCAAGTGTGTGGGATTTAACATAATTAATCATTGGGAGAATGTTATTCAATCATACATCATTAAAAGAAACGCATGTCTGTAACATTTGCTTGTAACGCGTTGCGCTCTGATATTGCTCAATCTGAACTTTCTCTCTTTTCAATACCACCTTATATCTATCTGATCCTTTGAATGTCCAATGTTAATGTATATTGCATGATTTCGATATTGAGTACTAGTAGGTTTAACGTTTAAAGTGTATGCTACATACTTCAGTTACAAGCCAATGTCACGGCGCCCGTCGGCTCGATTGTGTTAATACGACCATAACGTAAGAATTGTACAAAAGTGTGTTTCATTATTTTTGTTGTCATTCGCAGCGCTTTGTTGGTGACGTCATTATTTTTTTATGGTGTTAACACTTCCTTATATTGTCGCCCCAATATTATTTGTATTCGCTTTTATTAGTACTTATTAGATGTGTTTTAAATATGCTTTAGTTTTGTTGTTAGATTATGTTTAGTGTTAATAATCTTCTCTTAATTATAATATTCAATTACAGATGATTATAAAGATTAAACAGTACTTTTTTATTTTATAATCAATACTCTGTCCAAATTAATGTAATGAAAAATACTTTCAATGAGTAAAGCTTAATTGGCCTGAATTATTGAGGAAAGTAAATATTATAATTGAGAAGTGCACAGGTTCCGAAGAATTTGTGATGATATTTGAGTGATGTGTGTAGTTCGTCCCCCGACTCGCTGAGCGAGCGAAGCGGCGGCGAGGCGCGCGGTGCGCAGGCATCGCCGGGCTCGCTGCACAAGCTGGCCGTGCCACTGGCTCGCTGCGAGGTGCCCGAGGTGCGCGACGCGGCCGTGGCTGCCTGTGGGAACATCAACCCGGACTCACTCAAGTAACTCGCATTAATTTACATTTTGAAACAATGATAAACGCCATGTTACACTTTACACGGCTGCGTTCAATAGATCACAGCAGCCGGGTAACTAGTAAGTGACAGACTTGAGTGCAAGTCACTCATGTCTTGTGATCCTTTACACTGTAACCATTATTACATTGTTTTGTACAGGGATTTAATGGAGGAACTGCTCCCACTGCTCCGGGAAGCAGTAGATCGTAAACAAGAGAACATGCGCAGACGGCGCCGGCGCGACGCTTTAAGACTTCACCTGAACAAGATGCTGCTGCTTATCGCTCAGAAGAAAACATTCGCGAACAGGTAATTAAAAGTTATGGAAGAACTAACAGATACAATTCATTGTAGCTAAACCGCTTGAGTCCAGGTGGCATTCGCATTCTTGGCAAAACTCAGTTCGTTCGCTACACGATTAGCGATCGCACGTGTTGTCGGTTGCGGAAGCTCTGTGAGAGTTATACATAAGATTACATTCTGAAGATGAGTCGAAATACCTTCGGACAGCAAATGAATAGTCAGTGCAAGCAAATGACTTTTAACTGTATACGAATATTTTAGAAAAGAAAACTAGTTGCCAATTCTGCTGAATATCAAAAAATAGGGAAAAGAATAGAAATTGTAGCAAAAGTTATTGGACTATCGGAAAAGTCTGTTATAGTCAAGTATTGAAAATTTCATCTTAAATCACAAATTTCAAATTCCTAATCAAATTTACAATTTAACTTAAAAATCCACCGGTCCGATTTTTTATAATTTTGATATACCCAGTGTCACTCTCACAGTTAAGACGAATCTACAGCCACCTCTCAAGCGAAAATCCATCAAGTTGTTTAGGCTACAGAGCGTGTCAAAGAAATATACCGACATACATGCATGTAAGTAGGTACTGGCGTAGTCGGATAAAGAGAGGTAGATTGAAAATTCGATCTTCCAAAATGACACACAGTATTGTAATGTCGGACTACATTAACGATTAATGACGTGTAAAAGTGTTTTTTTAAAACCTATTTGCAGAAATAAAATCATTTATCATTCATCATAAGATAATACGTGAAAGGACATGTAGTAATTATGGATATAGGCGTGACTTTATATATGTTTGTAGTTATTATGGGGAGAACAAAGATAAACCGTTCACAAATTCTATATTGTCATACATGCCTTATGTTGGTTCCTCACAGTGCGTTTGCGTTGGAGGGTGGTAGCTTGCACCCGGCGCTGACAGAGTACCTGGATGGTGTGCGACAGTGCCTCGAGGTTGAGGCTGAAAAAGATGCGCCGGCTGCGCGGGAGCAACGCATCACAATCGCGGACTTCGTGACCGAGCTCATCAAGAGCTTCCCCTGTTAGTATTCTCCCGGTTTTGTATAGTACACGCCGTGGCTGGGAGTCTGCTAACGTCATCATTATTAGCTTTCAATTGACCCACTACTAGGAATAAGCCTCCTCGCTTTAACGCCAATCTTTTGTGTTCTGGACCTTTTGATTTGTATGCTATCATCAACATCAGCCGGAAAAGTCCACTGTTGGACAAAGGCCTCCCCCTTGTCTGCTATATTACTATAATAAATGTCTGCTATACCCTGCTAATTCTTAACCTCGTCATGTACGCAAGACTTATAAGTTAAGTGGTCCTTTAAACAGAATTGATTGTAGTGTGTATGTATTTTTAGCCCCGGACGTGTATCATGAAACCTTAAAAAAAACTGATAATCACAAATATTTGTGCCGTGCGAGTATCACTTAACTATTACAACAGTCGCAACATCAATACCATATAAATTAACTAGTTAAATTAATTTGTTTGTTTAAAGTGTGATTAGATTAATCCTCCTCTCATTTCTTTACAAATAAAACGGCCTTATTATTATACGATGAGGATGTATAGTACATTTCGATACCGACACTATGTGACTATACAAGCGCTATACATTCATTTGTAAGGATGTTTGTATCATCATCATCAGCCTATCACCATCTACTGCTGGATACGGGTGATAGGACTTTTTGTATAGGTTGCGCAAATCTTTATGAACTCTGGGATGTTAGCCGCGAGAGATTACGCTTGCGCTGTCCCCGTTTTTTAGATTTCGTAGGGCGGTGAAAAAAGACAGAGTACGGGGTTTGAATTACGGGCCTAACTTCAGAAGGATCATAAAGTTTTGCGCTAACTTGACGTCACACTATTGTCCTTCCACCAGTGGAGATGTACGGCTCCCTGATGAAGAAGGAGCTGTGCCGCAGCCTGTTCTCGCTGTTCTCGGGCTGGTGCGGCCCGCTGGCGAAGCACCTCGGCTCGCTCGTGCCGCAGCCCGCACAACTCGAAAACGACGACAGACTAAACCTCTCCGCACTCAGGGTATGTATCGATGCAACTTGTGGTACGTAGCTAATTGCCCTTTCACAAGGTAGGTAGGTAAGTCTAGGTACAAACTTTTTTTTTCTTAGTCTTTCTAAGACACCCCTGATTAACGGCGGATAATATTTCGTGATGTTACCTCCAACGCCATCTGAAATCGCCAACCCGATGAGCCTAGTGCAAGACTGCAATAATTATAGACTGCTCATGACACTCTCTTGGTATTTATGGTTACATTTTGTGTATTCATGTTTTGACTTTTTTGACTTGTCAAATCAAAGTAAAAAAAAAACGATGATTATCACTTATTACGTAGTTTTACGTAGCTTATTACGTAGTTAATATACTTGTGTGTATAAGTATGTCAATTCGATAAATAAATAAATCATCGTGTCACAATAATTGTTTAAATAGATGTTAATATGATGGACGAGTTACTTTTTTTAATTCTGACAAATTATTACAATACTCAGGGTACAAATTACGAAAGGAAGCTTTAAACATTTAAAAACAAACTTATCTCATAAATTTCACATTTCAATCGAATGAGTCGACCTGTCGTTTCAGATACATCGTCATCGTTACGATCGATCTGAAATGACAGGTCGAAACGACGGATTGCAACGTATATGGGGCCTTTAAAATCGCTTTTGAAAGTTACTGTACTGTCGCTAATGTATGGGAACGTCGTCGCCGGACGGTATCGGAAAATTCAACAAAACAAAGCAGCGCCTTGCTATCGATCGTCACGATTTGCTTCCGAGATCGAAGTGATCTATCATACGTACATGAGGCCCTTTAAAAAGGCGGTTCTCAGTTCGCTATTGTTGTGTATGTTAATTTGAATATCTGATTTGCTTTCCGTGAGATAGATGTCACTATTCGCACAGTATAGTCGGATATATTTTGCACGCCGATTGTTTTAAAATTTGAGATAAACATCTGAAAATCAATCGTATGTAGGCAAAATGTTGATACCTAATGATGCATTTTTTTGTACCATCGACCATTTGATTGGCGCAGTGGATAAGCGATTAGACTGCTACGCTTTAGATTGAGGGTTCGATTGCCGCACGGGACATAAATTTGTGTCATCCGCAGATATTTGTCCCGAGACCGAGTGTGTGTGGTAATACAATATGTTTGTGAAACGCACTCATCGTACTGGAGGAGTACCCGATTTCGAGTGTGGATTATTACAAAAAAAAAGTAGATAGATATTTACCGTCTTGTTTATAAACGATGCTAACATGTGTTTTAAGATAACCACTTGTTAAGTCTATTGGCATCTCTATTTTTTGACATACAAACGACAGTGACAAGTATAATTTAAACGATTGTTCAACAATGACAATTTTATAAGTAAGGGAGTTATTTTGTAAACGAGAGACTTTAGCTAAGCAAAGCACATAACGTTGATCACATAACGGTGAGATCGTAACTTATCGCTCTCCTTATTGAATTCCTGACTCAGCTATTCCCCTTAAGCGGTGTTCTAACGTGGCGAGTTCTGTTGATTAATCTAAATAACAAACGCGCAGAATATTTTTTCATTCTCGTGCCATCTTTGCGGTTCGCGTCCGTTCAATTTTATGACGTCATTGTGCAAGTTGCCATTGCGAGTAGTTCAAAGTGAGCACGGGCCGACTCGTCTTCTTTTTTATAAAAAGAAATTAGAAGCTACCGCCGCTAAGAAATACATTTAAGATCGACAATTAAAGTTTACTAATTTCGCAAATACACCTTTGCATAACTTAGTTCGGCGCCATTTTGAAGCAACTGTTCGCCCGGTATTTATTGGCGTAACGGTGAGGATGCAAGTCGCTTTGCGTTTACATCGACTACGATCGACTTAGTAATGACTAACTCGCTCTATGAGAACGCAGCATTACTGCGGCAACTTTCTCGTACAAACATGGGTGGGGGAGTAGCGGGCGAATTGTGTCTGCATTAGGGTAGGGTAGGGGGACGAATAATGTGATGGAGCCGGGTAGCGGCGAGTTGTGAACACGAGCAGGGGTGCGGGTTATCGCACTTACGAATCGGGTGTTACCCAAAGCGCTCGTACACTGCTCCGAAGTGAATTCGTTTTGAGTGAAAATGTGTGGGGCTTTGGTGAGACGTGTGGCAGCGTTTGCATTGCAACATGTTTGGTGGTTGTCCGTAGGCCATGAGCGCGCTGGTATGCTGCGGGCCGTGCTTCGCCCCCAGTGCGCTGGCTGAGGACGGCTCGCTGTACCCGTGGCTGAGCGAGATGCTGTCCTCCACCAACGATAAGGTACGGCTCAATAAATATTACATATTTTGTAAGGCAATATATCGATACCTTTGGGTAGAAAGGTCGTATAAACCAAAACCCGACTTTTCAGGAGAGCAGAAAAACAATTTTTTTTTTACATAAAAATTCATAACTTTTTTGTTTTTGAAGTTATAAAAAAATGATCTATGAGAAAGGTTCTTACAATTTGCAAATGAAAAAGATTAAATCATCAAAACCTATCTATCTGCTTTAGTTTTAAAGTTAGCTTGGATTTACGTCTAAGAAAAAATCAATTCTTGGTTAATACACCCCATGAAAATGTACTTTAAAAAACTGTATAGGTCGTATATACATTTTTGGTAAGCTTATGGTCACATTTACTGTCGTAAAAACCCATATATTTCGTTTTTTGTTTAGATAGTGCATTTAACACGTTAGGGCGTATAAACCATTTACAATTAACGACTAGTTTTACGCCCTGAGTTAATGCAAATTATGGTCATTACATCATAACAAAACCAAAAAAAAAAAACATTCGGCTTTTACATTGAAAATTTACCTTTTGTAAGAGGCTATGACCGAAAATTTCTGGGTCGTATTAACCATTTTTGTGTGAATTTCTGCATTTCGTATATACAGATCGATGGAGAAAAAAATTCTGATAAAAATGGTATATATAACTCAATTTGGCCAAAATGGTTTATACGACCTTTCTACCCAAAGGTATCGATATAATGTTTTCAGGTTAAAATATTATCTGTGATCTATATACATCAATATCTATAAATAAAATTGGAGTGTCTGTAACATCAAAATAACAGGTTTATAATACTCAATGCATAATTATGATAGTATTATACACTAGCTCTTGCTCAATACTTCGTCCCCGCGGATTTTGATTAAAAATCCTGTACGTAGCAGCTGTAAACAAATGTAAGTATTTAATTAAATATATTCAAAATTAAAAGTAGCATAAGTTACTCCTTATAACATCAGCTATTTGCCGATGAAAGTCCCGTCAAAATCCGTCCAGCCGTCGCGGGGTAGCTGTGTCCCGCGAATTTCCCGCGTTTTTCTAATATTGCCGCGGAACCTTAAATGACTTTTTGGTGTCATTTTAGCATGTTACCCATGCTAAGATTGAATCTAAATTGATAAAGGAAGTTTGAAAAATGATGGATACGAGCAGGACTCTATATTAACCATATTTTTTATTATGTTTTAAATAAAATAGATTGACTTGGCTATCGTATGAAAACACAATGTATCTCACTAGTATAAATAACATAATAATTATATCTACATATTATATTAAATAAAATTGTTTAGTGCGATTGCCAAGTCAATCTATTTTATTTAAAATATAAAAGATTTTTATCTTAATACGGTTAATATAAGATGTTGTTCGGTTAGCTAATTACGTAATAACTTAAGACAGAAGGTACCTGAAGTAGAGACTTAATAAAGTAATCGACGTGGTATTATATGGATCTTACAACTTTTTACGGTAGAAAAACTGAGTCGCGAGGCTTGGATTTTTTACAAGTTATGTTTTTGATGGCATCTCTTTCCTTTTTTTAGAAAGTACCTATATTATATTTGCTTTAGTTAGTAATATTTAGAGCCGCACTTGTCAAAAGTCAGTTCAAAGTCAATCCTTATGTAAAATTGTGATCTCTCATTCACTAAAAATACGGTCAATGTACCTAACAAAAAATTACATCATCAAGCTTAACAGAGGATTAACTTGATCTAATGTACGGCACCCACCGTCGTACTCAAAGTATTTTTAATGAATTAATTTCTTAACCCATTATTTCTCTATAGAATTAGATTTATAAACAGATTATTGAAATGTTTATACTCATACTGACTGAGACAATGTGCGTAAGATAAATAAAACATGATTTGTTTGTATACCTGTGATATCGCAGTAAGACCCAAATGTTGCCTGGAAGAAGAAGCCGCCTTTCCGTGACGGACGGGAAGCGTGGTAGCCGCGGCGCGAGCAAGCACCTTCCGCCGGCCGAGGTTATAATTTATTATTGTTCTTTCTTTCATGGCAATTTCGGGCAATTTAGTCTACTAAATACTTTGTGAGATTTTGGTACAACTTCATAAAACATAGCCCATTCACGGTTTTCATTCGTTGACCATTTTACAAGTTAACTTTAAACATGATTATATCTAGGTACCTATCTACACATATTATTCCATTATATTATACATATACATTATACATGCACACTGATTTATTAACTGCAAAAGTCACTTTGTAATTCTATACATTTATATAGGATACAAAGTTATTTATGCAGTTGGCGTATCTAGGGAACTGGGCCGACGGGACTTTTACTGGCAAATAACTGATGTTATACGGAGAAATTTAGGCTACGTTTAGTTTTAAAAATGTGTATGGTTTCGCGGGAAAAAATACAATCCCATAATATTGTTAACAAATTCAGATTCAAATAGGTAAATCTGCTTACTGCTGCTACATGTACATGTTTTTAATCGAAATCCACGGAGACTTAGACCCGTGCATAAGCAAGTATTTCAATAAATTTTTGAACGTCCTTAATTCTTAAATCACCTTCAAGGTTATCCCCCATTTCCAGGCTCCTAACTTATAAGCGCGTGCAGTAATAAAACTTGTTGCCCCAGACATACGAGTTGGCCCGCGAGACGATAGTGCTGCTTCTGGACTGCAACCCCGACATTGGGCCACTGCTGGACTGGACCGTGGACAAGTGCTTCACGGGCACCCCGCGGGTCGCCGACGGCTGCTTCATGGCACTTGCCACTATATTCAGTGCACGGTGAGTCCGTATCTACTTTAATTATTCTCTAAGTGACAGATTACGGTACCGAGAAGATAAAGTCGCCCCTACACCAAGGGGTTGGCCACAAAACAATAAGATGCCTCTAATAGGTCGGTACGATTATAACGTTGTCATCGATCTTCAACAGTACTGCATGTAGTCCAAATTCCACCAATTGCGTTTGTGAAGAAACAAAATAAAAAGTATGTTAAACAATACACTAAATAGCGTTTGCATCAATGTCGGTAGTTTGCTCAATTGACACAAGTTTTACTAGATGGCGCTTTTAAAAGTTCGTTATCTGTTGCAGTTACAATTAAAACGTCACACATGATGATACTTCGTATCTCGAAAGTTTTACTCTTAAAACATAGATGGCGTTAGTATCTACGTATCAAATACAACGATGGCCACTGTTGTTTCGAATTCGGCGATTAGTTTTCAATTCTTAATTTTTCACGTGTGACATTTTGCAAATTATTATCGGGACAAATTGTTATTTATGAATATTCTTAATTTTACCGATTCTTAATGTTCCGAATGCCTCAGTTTCCTATTTTAGATAGTATGAATTCTGTTTTTTTACAGAAGAAAGTACAGTTGACATATTTGTGAAATTTATAATAATAATTATGGAGCAACATAGGCAGCAATTAATTTTTGTCATGAAAAAACGTCTCGCCTATTTATTAAGAAACTCATTGCGTTATAATTCCTTTCTAAAAGGAGTTTGTTGTTTAATGTACAGATGATGTGATGTGCAGAAACTTGGTCACTAGTTTCTTGTTTGTTTTTCCTTTTTGTTTGTTGGTAAGCAGGTTCGTCATGCTGCCATAGAAGTCAATGCATGCGGTAGCATCATTGGTCTGATCTCACCCTTTCCTCAAATATAGAAAGGGGGGAGATGGCTGATCCGTGCGTTAGCTCGTAAACGGGCGCTGCATGTGGTGACGGTTCGTCCTGCTGACCATATCCTTATTAGTAGTGTTTTATTAAAGTCAGTCCTTAACTCAGGTTCCAGTTTATACTGCGTAACACCTAAGTTTCCATAGGAAGATCACTTAATATTTACGTGTGATTTTGCTCTTGGTTATAACTTCTGTAATATAATCCAAATTTTGACAGGCGAGATTGTGCTGCTGGGTAATTTGTTGCGCCGTTTCTTCTACCCAGCTATAGAAAATTATCGTAGAAAAATGAGGCATTCGGAAAATTAAGAATTGGTAAATTTTAGAATTTTAATAAAGATGAATTCCTTCCAATAATAATTTGCAAAATTTCACTCATAGAAAATTAAGATTTTGGAACTAATCGCTGACACCGTTGTTTCGTATAACATATAAATGTCGCACGTACCAATCTAACTAAATTATCTTACAAGATAATTAGACTACACGACGTGTATTTATAGTACATAGAGCTGCTTAATTTTTTTTCACACGGGTCCAGAATGTTTTGTTTGCGATCCTTTCTGTCCCGATTTGGTTTATGACGAACGAATAATTTGTATATGAAAATAAGATGACCTCTGATACAATGTGTGTGGCGGTGTAGCGTAGTGGACGGCTCGCCGCGGCATTTTTCGGGTGCGGCAAAATTTCAGAACAAATAATATTTGATCTATTTCATATTTTTGTCTTACCTACGATTCGGACGGACTGAAAACACGGATTTCTTTATTGCTTATTGTATGAAGAATTTGGGGAATCCTCTTTCTTTCAATAAATGTATAATAATGTCTGTCTAACTACCGTCCTTACTGACCTGCAGGGATTCTCCATATTTGATTTTGTGCTCGGATTGTTTAAGATCAATATTTAGCGAAAATGACATCTATAATATGAAGTATATTGTTCAATATTTTATAATAACACCTGCAAATTAGGTTACAGTACGTTAATGCTTTGACAAATAAAACTGGGATTCAGTATAAGATGCCGCAAATAGGTTGGTACAATTTTGATATTAACATCGATATTTAGCAGTACCGCCTGTAGTCCAAATTCTACCAATTGATTTGATTAAGAATAAACACACTGCACTGATAGCCGAGTGGTATGACCGCTGGACTGCCAAGTCAAAGGACGCAAGTTCAAACCCCGGCACGCACCAATGTCTTTTCGAATTCATGTGCGCACTATAAATTAGTTATCAGTTGCTAAAAACCGCGAGGAAAACATCGTGAGGAAACCGGCACACCTGAGAGATTTTTCAACGGTGTGTAAAGCCATGTCAGAGGCCTACAGGCGGTTTAAACTCTGACACCAGGTTGTTCATCAACCATACGATAAGAAGATTAAGAATAAAGTATTTAAATGGTTATAATAAAAAAATTACTTGTCCATCGGGTCAACCAGATACTGGTGCTAAAAAGTATGTTAAACAATACACTAGATGGCGTTTTCATCAATGTCGGTAGTTTGCTCAATTGAGATAAGTTTCACTAGATGGCGCTTTTACGAGTGCGTTACGTGTTGCCTCCAAAAACGTTGGAAAATCAATACTTCGTATCCCGAATATTTTACTCGTAAAACATAGATGGTGTTAGTATCAACGAATCAAATACTACGATGACCACGGTTGTTTCTTATGACATATAGATGTCGCTAGATGTATCAATGTAGCCAATTATACTCTTGTGTAAAGAGTTGCTTGAAAGTTTTTCCCACATATCTAGAATGATTTTTTACGCGATCTTATCTTTCCGGATTTGGTGTTTGACTTGTATATCATAAGCATCATTTTTATATGAGAATAGGAAAACCTCTAGAAAGTTTACTATGCGTTAACGCGTTTGAGTGCAAATACAGTCGGTTTTTACGTGACGAAAGCATTTAGTTCTCGTCGCTCCCTATGGTACTAGGCTATTAGTTTATAATATAAAGTTAATTGTTTTATTGTAGAATCATTATAGATAATTTACTACCTATGAAGTTACGTAACCTCTGGAATATTTTTGGAATTGGTCTCCAAAAAATGTTGTATAGGGCCAGCGTTCTTTTTACGTGACGGGTAGATACTATACAATGCTCTACGCGAGTCCTGTGCTAGAAATGAAGCGATGTTACGAGTCGAAGGGGTGACTTTTTGGTCGTTTTATCGGTGGCTAGTACGATCTGGTAATTACCAGTGTAGGTTGCGGTAGGGTACCTACTGTTATGGGGGTGGTGAGTTGCAGACTAGTTCTAGTTCAAGTAAAAAGATTTATTGAGGAAAAATACAATTTGATATACCGTGTGACCACATCGAAAACTAAAACCGATTTAATGCACATTATTGGAAAGTGTCTATACGACAATTTTCATAAAACGTTAAGTCCCCGGTATTAGGTAATTGGGAAAACAACCAAAGACTAGTCAGCGCTTTACTTTATATGAGAAATGCAATTTAAAATACCTAATAAAACAGTATCCTATAGTACGCGATTCTGATAGTTTGGAAACTAGTTAAGGAATCAATAACGAAAATTTCAAAATTAAAAGTAGCCTAAGTAACTAGTTAGTTACTAATTAGTTAGTCACCTATCTGCCAGTTAAATTACCCTCAAAATCCGTCCAGCCGTTGCGGACTAGTTGTAACCCGCGAATTTCCCGCGTGTAATTTTTTTTCACGCGGCACATTACATATTTTCGAAGTTCCCAACAACCTTAGAACCCATAGAACTAGAACTAATAACATCAGCTATCTGCCAGTAAAGATCCCGTCAATCCGTGCTGCCGTTCTGGAGATAAGCCGGAACAAACAGATAGGCTAAAATAAATGTATTTTTGTTATATGCTGTCCATAAAGACACTAAAAGATGCATCATATTTGTGGATTATTGTATAATACCTACATGTGTGCATCGAGACAGACCCATAGTCATGCAAATACTACTTACTATGTGAGTGTTCCTATAAATATTCGGCACACCATGTCACAAATTAGGCACACAGACCGCAAAAGTAGACACTGTTAGTTATACAACATTACACGACAAATGCCGAATTACCTACTTTTGTCGTTTTATTTTGACGTGAGTCAGAACTTCTTCTACTTCTTCTGCGTATCGGCATGAGCCTATAGCCACCAGAAATAGGTTATACCGTGATATAGAGATTGGTCAGTCAACAAGGATGGTAGCGAGGTTGACCGTCCAGTGCGCCAGACGTACTTAAGTATCGCCACACGTGGAGGCTCTCTACTTGCACCCCAGTTAGAACTTAGATGTCGCCATTGTTATTGTTTGTGTTCCATAATTCGTTTTGTGGAAGCTGGTATTTAAGATTTTAACGTTGATAATAGTGTGAAAAATGGAAATTCCTGCCTATGTAAGTTGTTCAGGTGATGTGTATGTACAGAGAATAAATCGTGATGCGCTTTTAAAACATGAAAGGTCTTTGTACACCAGATTTTCAATTATTAGAAACTAAAGGTAAAGCCAATCGTGATTATAAAACAATATGATTCATATTCTTGGCTCACGGGTTCATCACCATCATCAGCCGGAAGACGTCCACTGTTGAACAAAGGCCTCCCACTTAGAACGCCTGAATAAACGACAACTTGCATACACAGTAATCGGTTGTTCTGTTACCCTTGCTTGACGACCCGATTGGCGCAGTGGCTAAGCGATTGGACTGCTGCGCTACGGGTTGCGGGTTCGATTCCCGCACGGGATAAAAATTTGTGCGATCCACAGATATTTGTCCCAAGTCTGGGTGTTTATGTATTTGTGATATTACATGTTTGTGAAACGCACCCACGATACAGGAGAAATTCCTTTCCTGAGGCGCGCAAAAAACACGTGTAACATAACATGACATAACATCACGCCTGTACTCCCCGAAGGGGTAGGCAGAGGTGAACATATAGTACACCCACATTTCGCCAGTTATGTTGTAAGTCCCAATGTAATAGGGGGCGAGCCTATTGCCATCAACCGGGCACAAATCCAGACTCCGGTGCTGCTACTGAGAATTACCTAATGGAAAACTCAGTAACACTTTGCCCGACCCGGGATTTGAACCCAGGACCTCTTGCTCAGCAGTCGCGCTTAGCGACCACTAGACCAACGAGGCAGTCACCAGTCAAAAACACGAGTAATCTGAAAAAGAACCTTCCTCTAAATATCACCGGTGGAAAAAACCATATGGAGAGCCGTGTAATTCTCAGGTACAAAGCGACATTGATACTACGAATATTATGAGTTACGATAGTCATAACACAAAACTTGATCGGAACCATAATGTTTTTATTCGAATTATTGACATTGTTTCTATTTTTGGAGAACCTCACTTTTCGTAGACATGACCAATGAAAAATAAACGAATATGTTATTTACAAATAAAACAAAAACTAAAAACTGTATCGTTAGTTATTATTTATTTTCATTAATTATACAACATCAGATAAACGCGCCGAAAGGCTACTTCAAATTTCCGCTAATTGATATTATGTTTATGAATCAGTCAATTTATTTATGCATATTTGAGGTAGCAAAACGCATATATAATTAATTTATCGACTCTACGATTACATAAACCAACGAGCATGAAATATTTTTGATAAGTGAGCTTCTAAAATTTTCTACCTACCCTGTCTAAAAACTGTGCATGCCACTGGTTATATACTATCGTATATATGTGGGTACTTACATTGTGCATTTAGCAAAAAACTGTTATATCGATGTTACAAACATACACTCCATTTTATTTATGTGTTTTGATTTCGATGGCTTGAGTTAAGCGAATCGTAGGTATTTATGTTGGCTTTATAATACTAAAAAACATCACATCATGCCTGTATTCCCTGAAAGACTAGGCGGTTATGATATAGATCCTAATGTAATCGGGGCAAGTCTTGTACTAAGAATTAGGTACCTTTTTTTGGTACCTAATGGAAAATCCCAATAACACTGGCCGACTCGGTAATCGAACCAAGGACCACTATACCAACAAGGCAGTCAGTGTTTAAACGTGGAATTAACCGAAATAATTATTAAATACATTCCATACATGAATGCTACCTACTCGAAATAATTAAATCCTACATACGCTGTTGATGAACTCCATCGCTTGGTACTGGAAATTTCATAATTACCGCAAATGTAATTGCTATTCATTTGATAGTAGTCTGCCGTGTTTTAGTGGACAAATCGGATGCATACGTGAGCTTCCAAGTTAACCGTAGGCAAAGATCAATGTGACTAGTTCATTGTTATACTCGTACAAGTAAGTATTATGTTTTGATTCAAAGACGCCACTGAACGATTAAGAAGAAACATCGCGATCAAATGTACTGGATTCAATGGTTTTAAAACGGTTGTTTATCAATCAACTAAGTCAGGTCTTCTTCCTACATTAAATGTAGCACAACGTGTCTCAGTTGGCCACTTTTCATATGACGTGAACTTTATGTATGTATGTAAAACGCGTAGGTATATTCGTTACATTAATGCGTGATGGGAGAAGTTTGGGTACATTTTTACGAAAATTACGCGGACGGAGAAGTATGAAATTTGGCACAGTTGAAGTTTATATAGAAGAGGACTGCAGAAAACTAATCTTTTTGAAGAATATGCATTAGAAATGAAAAACCGGCTAGGTGCAAGTCGGACTCGCGCACAAAGGGCTCCGTACTATTATCTACAAAAAAAGCTAAAAAAATCGTGTCTCTTGTATGAGAGCTTAAATATTTATTTTATTCAGTTTTTAGTATTTTTTGGTATAGCGGCAACAGAAATACATCATCTGTGAAAATTTCAACTGTCTTACTATCTTGGTTCTTGAGATACAGCCTGGTGACAAACGGACAGACAGACGGACGGACAGCGGAGTCTTAGTAATAGGGTCCCGTTTTACCCTCTGGGTACGGAACCCTAAAAAAAGTCTTCACAGACTCTACCATGTGTTTTACACTCACACATATACATATTAATTGATAATGTCATAATTATTATCATTAACGTAATATGTCATAAAATATGTTTTTTATGGATAAAGTCTATGGTGAACCAAGAAAAAAATTATATCATTTGTCGTTATTGTCTATAGTCTTACTGAACGACAAATAATAAGTTTGAGAGTGTGAGATTTGTTGAAGTTTATAGGAGAGGATGTGCTAGAAGCTAAAATCTGTATCATTATTACGGTCAAATTTTGCCGGCCTTTGACCTCTAGTATTAAATATTACGCTAAAGAGACATAGGTACTTCCTAGTTCTGCTACTTCTGATTTAAAAATAAATATGACTCATAAAAGCTTTGCATTTCATATGAACTTTATCTTTTCTATAATTTTGCTCGTCTGTTGTGCCAGTAATATTTCCTTCATTTGTAAATATTGTAGAGAGAAACAAATTATTGTAATAAAATTATATTAAAACAGATCCGAAAATGCTGCAGTTTCTGGCAGATGAACCAATATTGGTAGAACATTCCAAACTACTGGAACCGCGGTACAAAGAGAATTCCGGCTAGGTATTCGTTCTCGTTTTAATTAGACGGAGCGAGTTGGCAGTCCAGTACCTACAAAATATAATTTAACTTGTGTATTCCCGTACTTCGCATATTAATAAACTATGCTACATTCTCATAAAACAGTTTAATAAATGTGTATATAAATGCGTTTTGTAATCATGTGCAGTGCAGTAACGCATGGTTTAAACACCTACCTAGAAACTAGAACATAGTATATTTTTCAAATAAAATCCCTAAGCGTTAATAACTGCGTAATCAGTCATTATTTGTTTCGTGACACTGATTAATGTAGGTACCTACCCTAAAATGTTCAATGTTCTGGTATGGTATGCATTACGTGCACATTGTCAGTCACTCCATGACTTCACCTTATCGTATGGTTGATGAAAAACCTGGTGTCAGAGTTTTAACCGCCTGCCTCAAATCTCTCAAGTGTGCCGGTTTCGTCACAATGTTTTTCTTCACCGGTTTGAGCAACTAATAACTAATTTATAGGCACATGAATTCGAAAAGACATTTTAAACTTGCGATCTTTGACTTGGCAGTCCAACCGTCATACAATGCGGCTATCAGTGCTCACTCCATAACTGACTGAATTTCTCTGCCATTAATACGCAGTTTGACTGGCCTGTTGGTCTAGTGGTTAGTGACGCTGACTTCTAAACCGGAGGTCGTGGGTTCCCACCCAGGACAAATCTTTGTGTGATGAGCATAATGATTTGTTCTGTGTCTGGGTGTAAATTATCTATATTATGTATGTATTTAGAAATATTTAAGTATGTTTATCAGTTGTCTGGTTGCCATAATACTAGGGATCGCAAACCGGGATCCCGGTTTTCAAAAATACCGGGATACCGGGCCAAATTTAGGTCTAATTAATACCGGTATTCATTTCACAAAAACCGGGATTTACGGTATTTTCGGTTTTAGTAAAATAAATAAAAAGCAAACACAAATACAAAAAGTTCGCGCCACTTAATTCAAATTACGTGCGCGTGAGTTCGTTCATCTTACGACAAGACTTGCGTGGCGCGCCGCGCGAACGAGCCAATGGCGTGGCGCGGCGCGAACGAGCCAAGCCAATGGCGTGGCGCGAACGAGCCAATGGCTTGGCGCGAACGGCGGTGCCAGCAAATGAGTGAGTTGAAGTTAATTGCGAGTGTCTTTCTATTTTGTGAGCGTGTTTTGCTGGTGTTTTGGTTTGTTTTTGTTATCTGCAATCGGAATTTAGAAAGAAAATATACAAATTGGTAAGTTAAGATTATAAACGTAGCTTTAGATGACCGAGCTTGGTCTCAAGCTACGCTTCCAGTCCGTATGGGTGGCTTAGGAATCCGCACTGTATCTAGTTTAGGTTTACCGGCTTTTCTGTCCTCAGTCCACAGTACTGAAAAATTAACCAGAAGAATTCTAGCGTCTTCCTTGGTTAATTTTGAAGTATCGTGCTTGACTGAAGCGATATCCGCTTGGGAAATGGCTTGCCCAAATACCGAACTTCCCAAACAGGTCTTCTCCCAGAGACAGTGGGACGAGCCGCTTTGCAGTATGATACGGAATAAATTGATAAATACGTCAATCAATACTGCCGAGCGCGCTCGTTTACTGGCTGTGGGAGAATGGGAGTCGGGCCTTTGGTTGCAGGCACTGCCGTCATCCAATATTGGGACAATGTTGGATGACAACAGTTTCCGCATCGCTATTAGTTTACGTTTTGGGACTCCATGCGTCACTCCTCATCGATGTCACTGTGGTGAAGCTGTTGACGGCCTCGGACGGCATGGTCTATCATGCAGTAGAAGTGCAGGTCGCATACCGGGACACGGTAACATAAATGATATAATTCGCCGTGCTCTTGTCACCGCCGGCGTACCAGCCGTACTAGAACCAAATGGCTTGGTACGTGACGATGGAAAGAGACCCGATGGTATGTCGTTGTTACCCTGGAAATTAGGAAGGCCTTTGGTGTGAGACGCAACCTGCGTCGATACCCTTGCACCTTCTCATGTTTCTGGCTCAGCAATTTGCGCTGGCACTGCTGCTGCTGCTGCGCAGACCTTTAAGCGGCGGAAATACAATAACCTAATTGGTAATTGTATTTTCGAGCCGTTTGGGGTCGAAACATTTGGACCATGGGGTCCGAGCGCTCACGCGCTGTTTAGAGATATAGCGAAACGCTTAGTTGAGTCTACACGTGACCAAAGGGCTGGTGCATTTTTTGGTCAAAGAATAAGCATTGCTATTCAACGTGGCAATGCTGCCAGTCTTTTGGGCACGTTACCAGCTGACATCGATGGGGATAAATATTATGATGCTTTTTAAATTTTTTATATTTTTATGTGTAGGTATTATTTTTAATTTATGTTTGTTCACTAAAATAATTAAATTTGCTGTCCCTTGAACCAGTTAAGATCATTTATCTTAAATTATTATATTTCATGTAGTAAAAGTTGTGGTTTTTTAAATTATTTTTGAAAAGAGCTGTTTGTGGAGAGTGAAGGAAGTGCAAATATTTTTCTACATTTGCATTGTATGTAATGTATGTATGTACTTTAAATTGCTAAGATAGAAATTACTATATAAATGATCGTTTTAATTATGGTGTCTACCGCAATTGTTTTCGATTTATTTTTACAGCTTTGCCAGTTTGCTCTTGATTGACCATAATATTTAGTTTTGTTATGAAGTCATAGTTTAAACGAACTAGCTGTGTCCACGACTGTTCGCGTGGAGTTAAAGATATTACTTAGGTACCAAAAGAAAAGTACTTATGACTTATACTATACCGGGATAAAAAGTATCCCACATCGCAATAAAGTGTATCGCATATATCGTAAAAATTTTCTTTACAGGTTGTTATTAGTCAAAAGCAATGGCAGATCAAGACAATATTAAATATTTTGTATGAGAATTTATTAGAAGCGTGTTTTTTTTGTTCGTTTTGTTTATGTTGAGACTGTCGTGAAATGTTTAAGTTTGATAGACATTTTTTGTACTGATTCCGACGATTTTCAGAACTGATTCCGAATTTCCGACTTCCTAGTCAAACACTTCATTTTAACGTATTTGAACTAGTAGACAAAATTGTTTTATTTAGTAGATAGGCGCCTACTTACAATTACTCCGGAAACTAGCTTTATTCTACTAAATTTGCTAACTTTAGCTTAATCCCGGAAATATCGAAAATACCGGATTACCGGTATTGGTCTGGAGCCAATACCGAAAATACCGGTATTGCTTAAATGATTCGGTATTGCGACCCCTACATAATACAGACTCTGCCTAGTTTGGGATCAGATGACCGTGTGTGGGCCGTCCCAAGATATTATTATTTTCTGTATTTAAATTATTTTTCTTATGAATTACATTTTTAAATATCTATATAAAAATACAATATTTAAAAATATAAAAAATAGGGCCCAACCAGCAGCGGGAACAGGGTCCAAGCTACCGGTGGTTAGGGCTCCAGAGAGAGGAACCTCCTCACAATGCGTGCCGTGTCGAGGAGTACCGCTTTCTGCATCAAGCCCTTGACCCAACCGCCTAACGTGAGCCTCTTCATATTATTATTATTATTATAAATACCTACTGAATACAAAATAAAATAGAAATATATTTTGCAAATATGGGTAATATAAAATAGAGCTCAGGCACATTTTACCGTTTACTGAAGAATTTCAAGAATTCAAGAAGAATTTTACTGGCAGATGTTGTTATTATAAGTAACTAACTTGCGCTACTTTGATTTTCAAAAATATGAAAGGCGTAGTAGGAAAACCTATGAAATTGATAACAAAATTCAGATTCAAGTAGGTAAATCTGCTTACTGCCTGCTGTGCACTGTACAGGTTTTTTTTATCGAAATCCACGGGACAAAGTCGCGGGCATACCCTGGTCATTAAAAATATAGTTTATATTTAATCATATTACTTTACATTTAAGAAATTAATTGAAAGCCTATGTAACCTTTATCTGAATATCTAGTTTTATGCTGTAATCTGCAGCGTTGTCGGTTTACGTTTGAAGTAGAGATTTGCCGAATTTATGACGTGCGTGCATCGTGTTCGCCTCACTCCAACCGTAGCACTATCAAAGGGATAGGAGGGCATCGACCAACAAAATTAAATATCGCTCCGCATTTCCCATCCCGGTTTGAGTTACTTTATGAAACCCGTCATATGTAGGCGAGCTATGGAGTGTACTTTCCGTTATACTCAATGGCTCATCTTCTGAACGAATAAAGACAATTAGGGTCACAGATTCATATTGTTAGCAGCCCTGAGGTGAATACACTGTCAGATCTTTGCTTTGGCTATTGAGTGATAAAGAAAATGGCTATTGCTTTAAATTAACATACCAATGGAGTGTTATTTATAAGTTGTTTTTAATAATCTAATTAGGTAATAGGTATGAGTGGGTATGGTATGTATACGAATAACCTCTGGGAGCTTTACAGGGAGAGGCGATATTACAATTGATCGTACAGAGCAATCCTAAGCAGTCAGACCCACTGTTTGACTTATTATTACCTAAACCTACTATTTATCATCTCACTCGACATGATTCTAACAGTAGGTAGGTACTTGGTCGTAAGTTGTATACCAAGGACATTTAATACAATATAATATAAATAATATGCTTTAAAAATATGCCACGCTCTTCCAGTCATAGTCAGTAACGCGTGTTGTCCAATATAAACATAATATCACCAAGCACGCAGCCAAACACAACCGGTGGATTTAATTAACATCCCTGTTTCGAAGCTCTCTCGATGGTTAACAGATACCCTAGAACGTGATTTTTATGCTGCAGTCACACGATATTCTGCGATCGACATATATGGTTTTTTTTTTCCTCTATCCGGATAACATTTTTGCCAAAACTACAAAGGGTTTGACGTCAATGTTGCTATCGAGATGGACTTCGTTTAGTTCGTTATGTTGCAGACTTATATTAGCGTGTTAATATTATGTTCCGTCTCCAAAAACACTTACGAATATAAAAGTAAACTGAAACGAAGTTTTAGCCTTATTCGTTTATCTCGAACGTGAACCCTTTGACTGGTTGGTTAATTAATATGCTCAATAGTGTATTTTATAATTATTTTTATTTGCGATCATTGTTTAAACAGTGTATACCGAAATTACAACCCCTTATAATACGCGTCGTGACCATATCGGTAAACGTGTTTTTCAGAAAGCTTAGGGTTTTACAAATATTTATTTAGTTTCTACTTATTATAACATTATGACGTTTTTCATGTAACGTTGTTTTGTTGTGCTTATGTTTATGGGATACCTCTGCGAGCTAAATGTATTGTGGCTGATTAAGTGTATTTAATACTTACACTTGAAACCAGATACAACCAACAAACTGTAAAGTACCTATTGACAGTAGGTTATTCATATTAACATGCAGAAGCAGTTTGTTGAAGAGTATGTACCTACTTAGGTATATAAGTTTTGAGTTAAATTGAATTATTTCCACAAACCTTCATTTTGTACATATACAAGTGACTGTACCTAAAATATGCTTCAGTATCAACTTCGTTAACTTAGTGCACTAGCACAGAAAAGCTCGTTAAATATTGCAACAACTTAATAGCGTGCACCTTTACGTTCAGTAATTTATTTAACTCTTGTGTATCATTTATTTGCATCAAACTTACGATGTGCGCTTCGACTGTGCCAATGTTAACAGATTACATTGTCGTATAGAACTATTTTTACCGTGGTGAAGAGAGCTAGTCGCGAAAAAAAATAGCGTGGTTGACCATCCTGGGTGTGCATTTGTGCAGTACGTGCATAGGTTACAATTATCATCACTCATTATATCTATAAATCATTACCTATCGGCGAAGGTTGGGGCTTGAGCACCGCTTGTGTCCAAGTGTCCTTTCCTTTCTTAAAATTTGAAAACGGAATACCTCCTTTAATAACATGACACGTATTTATTTATTAGCATCAACATACCTACTGTGTACTTTTATTATATATATTATAGGTATCAAACATACATAACATATGATAATAATATATACATATACAGTGGCGTGCATTCTTCCCGAATCCATTAAAAAGATGTATACCCTCTTCAATCACCAAAATATCGATTTTATAGGTAGGTACCTAACTATATTGTTGTTTTTTAATACCTACGTTTGGCATATACCGACCTACGCGATAGTAAATAACTTTACAATAAGTTGATTTATCAGTATGAAGGTAACGTGTAAATAGAAAATGTATGAGTGCCCAGTTAGTGGCAATTGGCCTACGGGACGGATATAATATAACTCGCAATTTCTGAGTGAATTCATACACTTCTGCTTACACTATCGAGAATCGAGAAATGCTGCATACATCCTCCTGCACACATGATAGTTAGGTACTTTATTGTATTTATGTACCACACTAGATTTGATAAAATACTAAGTAATTACTATACCGCGATCGTGAATACCTCAATGGGCTTAAAGCTTATACCTACTTACACATTCAGTACTTAAAAAGTGATTTTGAGATTTCGATAAATACACTATGAATAAAAGCCAGTGTTTTAAAATGAAATAGGCTTAACGTAATTGATAATATTGATATAGGTACATTCGTAGGCTCGTGTAGACGTTTACGTAAACAAAACGAATTTACCTACCTATTCGTCGAAAAACGTTTAAATCAATTATTTACTCACATAATTTTAACTCCACGAATCTCCTCTTGACATTTTTAGGCAAATTTATCGGCACTTGGACTTTTATTTACCTCCACAAACATCTTATTGTTTTGTCAACAAACGAAAGCTTACTAAAGTTGTTTGACGAAGAAGTTGCATGTAAGTTATCAATAACATGTTGCATTTTCACAACAAACAAAAAACTGTAAGTTATCTAAATTCATGAAAAAGCCATTATTTATGTAACACTTTCTAAAAAATCACTCATAATTAAAGAAATTGTTTACATTGTTTGTTATAAATTAATAATCGCGCGCGTAAATGACAATCATATAGCCGACTGCAGGGTTAACAGATATATAAAACCTTTTACCCGTACTAAAACGGTTTAAATCCGTATTTTAATTTGTATAAAAAATGTTTTGGCATAAGAACTATAATATAACAAATAAAAGGTTACTTTACTTGAAAAATAAAAGGAATAGGCTAAAATATGGTACGAAATCTAACGAATAAATATTTTTTTTTAATAAACATTAGTGTCTAATGTTGTCTAAGAAACATATAAACGGAAATTTTTATGAATTTGGCAACATTGCCCAACATTCGACGGAGAAGTAAGTATAAAGAATGCTTGCTCTGATTCTGATTTGCTCAAGAACTATGAGTTTATAACAGCCAATAAGAGACTCGGAATTGTAATGCATTAGATTGCAGCATGAATGCAGCCAATATTGATCAAAGTAGGCTTGCCTACTTTGGTCGTCTAATTTGCGAATGTCAGATGTCAGTGTAATACGTATGGAAAAAGTGGATTTCTAGCCACAAGAAGAAAAAAAAAAGTGGATTTCTATTTCGATCTCGTATTATTCTAAAGAAGTGTGTGTGTGTGTGTATACGAATACGCAAATTCTTTTATAGCGTGCGTGGATTTAGTAGGCAGCTCGAGCAACTGCCTACTATTGCGTCATGCTATGAATGGACGATCGTAGGTATATTTTTGTGATCGATAATGGAAGTATTTTATTTGTGTAGTATATTTTGAAGTATAATTAATGTTTTATATTAATTGGTATGACGAATTATTTTATTTATTTAGTAAATATAATGTATTGAATTGTTGAATTTATATGAGGTAGGCACTGCCTAATTGCCTATATGGGATGCACGCCACTGTACATACATATATATAGGACAATTTGCAGTGGCACATGGACAGTCTTGGCTGGTGGTTCCCTTTGTGATATGCTCTATATCTATTCAAGTCGCGCTGTGTCCGCTCTGCTGGCCGTACTCCGTGTAGCAATATATCGTAATATCGGCAAGCAATAGGCGTAACAATTAACTTGTCTCGTCTATAGAGTTAACGCTTGCCTGGAAGCTCGGTAAACCGACAGCCGAGAAAATTAAATGAGAGAACGTTCGGTCAATATGTACGCGTCAATGGAGCCTAATTAATTTCAAGTCACAGCATAATGCAACATTATGATTAACACATTGATTTGTGCCATCCTCCTAGAATTTAATTTAATCGAGCAATTATGTACTAATACACATTATCAATATGTTATTAAGGTTACTACGGAGAAAACTTAATTGTTTTAACATTGCCATGGTCCAGTTGTAACTGAAATTAGTCAAACACATACATACAAAAAGGTTAAAATCGTTCCGCGTACCGAGTTCACCCTGTTGGCACCCTGCTTTTCAATGAGTTGATTGAGACATAATTTCACAACGCACAAAACAATCAGTTCAACTAGCGAATACTCTCAACTTAAAACACCTTGGTATCAATGAAGTTGATTGGGATAAAATATCACCTTTTAAATGCGATACTTCCAATCCTTGTTTTCTTCTTCAGTAATACATTGTATGTATGTACAATGTACATGCACTCTATGTACGTGTCATCACCAAAACCTACTACTAAAATGTCACTTATTCTGGACCCCTATTAATGTCCTCCTGACCGAATTTCGGTCACGGCGGCCTGTCTCAGCTGAGACTAGCCATCTGCGCAGGAGATATTATAGTGCGCATGTATGCGCGCAGACACAGGTGCACTCCCTACTCCCTCACTCTCATAATCCGATGGGACGGTAGACCGACACGACCGGAGAGAGATCAGGCGCAGGACCAACGGCTTAACGTGCCTTCCGAAGCACGGTGGGGTCTCGACATGTGAAAACGGTCACCCATCACAAGATTGACCGCGGCGAGCACGGCTTAACCTCGCAAATCGGCTGATCTGCCGGGTAGCCGCGTAGCTACGAGCCCCACCCCCATGGACCCCTATTAGTACAGTTTAGTATTTAGGAGCTTATTGTTAATATATAAAACACTAGCTGTTCCTCGCAGTTTCACCCTTGTTTCATTTGCATTTGTTTAATCTTCATTAGACTTCTAATACCTATCCTAGTACCTACCCATCGTTCGAAAACATGACTGCAGCGAGCAATTTTTCAAAACATTGCGTACCACAAACCAAATATAGCATTGATTATACTTTCTGTTTGTTATCCTGGGACCCATGACGTCGGTACATTATAGAACAAAAATTTAAAAATATTTAAATTGCAAAATTTTGCTACTTTGGGTTTACTACAGTATTGCAATTTATTTACGGATTTCTAATTTATTTCAAAATAAATTGTAGCCTAATGTTACTTCCTGATAATTTAGCTTTCTATTGGTGAAATAATGGTTAAGGCTCGTGCAGTAGTTTCACAGCCTATTTGGTAAAAATAAACAAAAAGATCTTTCCACTTTATAATATTATACATGCCTAATTTAGTATCTCAAAGCCGCCTGAACTCTACCTACCGGATTACCGGTGTAAAAAATGCTTAGCGTTTCCTAGTAACAAGACATTGTACCATCTCTCGGCTGATCTCAAAACTGTTTTTATGTTCCATTTTATAATAAGTTAATATAATTTCATTTTATTATGATCTCTGTAATATAATATATAAAAAAAACCTAAACTAAGACCTCACTGTTACTTTCACCGATTTAACGAGACTATGTTTAATGTTTACCCAACTCTGGTTTCCAAGATACAAGCTATGCTTAGTTTGGAGACCACTGACAATGTTTTTTTAATGCCTGTTACAATTATTATCTATAATATTAATTTAGGTTTAATTACTAATTGTTTGTTATATTGTAACATCTATGGAACAAATAAATTTATTCTTATTCTTATCTATTTATAGCATTTATACTCTGAAGTATCTAGAAAACAAAAGTATCGATTTCTTTTTGGTTTTCTGGGAAGTTGAGCTGACTAGATTTACTTTGACTTTTATTTTTTGATATATCAAAGAAAGGTATCATTTTTGATACATCTATATAGGTATTTAAAAGTGATGCGAAAAGTTTGGGTACCTTTTACAAAAATTACTGGGACGTAGGAGTATAAAACTTGGCACAGTTAAAGTCCATATGGAGGAGGCCTGCAGAAAGCTAATATTTGTATAATATCCATTAGAAATAGAATAACTTAGTAGGCTGAAATTTTTATCATAATTGCGGTCAAACTGGCCGCCGGAGGACCTCTAGTACATATAACACCACCTAAGTACCATGATTAAAGCTCGATAAACGATAGTATTCCTCCAAAGCATTCATGCGTAGCTTGTCATGACCATGTTACAGCAAGCGAGTTGGGTATAACGCACTCGGATTTTATACCGATCTCTGGCACTAAGACTCGGTTTCAATGTTATTGCTGCCTTCCGTAGAGCGAGCTCCGTACAAGGTCTGTTATTATCAAAAGGAAGTATTTTGTACAAGTCTAGCGCGTGGTGTGTGTTTGATACTGGAGGAGTGAGGCGTATTCTTAGGTCTGAGTGTTCATATTTGCGTTTGCATAAACGCCATAAAATCATTATACTCGTTAGGATTTGCTGGCATCAATCACATGTAGTGGGTTGTTTCAGTATTTAGTAACATCGATAAGATATTAGAGTGATTACGATTTTATTAATAGAACCCGTGCCTTTAGACTGTCCTGAGTGTCCTGTGCGAAGGCGGTGACGAGGGGGGGGACAACCACCCACCCTACATAGAGGTGAACAAAGCAACCACGTAGGCGATATTTTCCAATATGTTACTTACAGATAATATAATGTTTCTTTGGATAGCGAGAATTACTAGAAATGTATTTTGAGTAAGTTAAACATGCTAGGTACTGTAACAAAATCATTCTCTACAAACATCAACAGAATGCTAAAGTTTTGTGTATCAGAATTATTTATAACACTAGTTTCTGCAGACTGTGTCCACGTGAATGATTTTACAAAGATTTTTTGTGGCTCAATTTATTCTAGCATATATCTAGGGCTTCAAGCTTAATATATTTTATAATTAACGAATTTGTGTTTAATCAGAACGATGTAACTAACATTGGTAGACAGAGTCACTTTCGTGAGGACAACATCAAACCACTCTGTTGTTCGTAAAGCTCTACAAGTCTAAAACAAATTACTTATCTCGTTCATGAGCTCCTTTTATCACGTCGATCCGTTTTATATTAAGAGGCTTATTTTTTGTTTTCATAATCCCTTAATTATAATGTTAATCTCTATCGATTATTATCTGAATAAATATTCATTCTGGTATTTGGGTACCTTTGTTTTCAGTTCGTAGATATTGTTGTTTTGTTTCTGTATAGTAATCGGTCTCAGAACGTCGCTAGGCAACGAGTCAGCCTGGAGTGTTTCATTATAATTAGTGAAATAAATATAGTATACATATTGTTTGTATGACTATGTTTAATATTTGACCAGCACCATCGCTTGTAAAACAATTACACTTTGAGCAAAAATGGAACATTTCCTGTTTAGTATCATTAGCGCACGTTAATACATGTTTAGTTATACATAGCCTGTAGCTAACAGGCGATGACACGCTGATATGCGAGCATTCATAATTGAACTCTGTTCGCTTAGTAAAGCTCGCCGGTGTTCGTTTGATGTAGCGGCTGCGGCTAGCGTCCAATATTAACTTGATTTCACATGATTGTCATTCGTCGACTACGGCGTACTGAACTTTGCAATATAGTACGTTACAAATACGAATGGCGTGTGTTATAAGTCTTTTTTGACTTATTGTGTACCTACATTTATAACGTAGTTTTATTTAATTTAATTATCATGTATCCAAGAAGAAGATACTGTATTAAATGAGCATAATGGTTTGCAATAAAAAATATTGTATTGTATTCTCCGTTCGGTTTTCATCCGACATTACTAAAGCAAATGATAGAAAATGTACAGGAATACTATTATAAGTCTATTCAACAGGTTTAATCACGGTAATAGGTATGATTTGATTGGTTGTACGTCTTTATTACTTATTGTTGTTGTTGAGACTTTTATATAATAAAAATCTGCTTTAGAATATGTCTGTCAGTGAGAGAGCACTTGTGGTAGTGGTACTAGGTACTCTTTTAAATACTGCGAAACTTAAAATATACCTGTTAAAATCATGGTTTATAATTGAACTTAAGGTTTCTAATGATGTATTAATTGCGAATGCAATGCCTTACAACGACGCTTGAGATGATACAAATACATAAAGTAATAGTTTAATGTTCATCATCTTTTGGTCTTCATTAATTTGATTAAAAGAACTTCCAGAATGCTGGGCTTTTTTTAAGGGCAACAGCCTTATAAGAAGTACTTTAGAAGTACTGTAGCATGGTTTGGCGACCACACTATGCCACTCACTGCCTTCGTCTTGAGAGGATTCAAAAACGTTTTCTCTGGCATCTAGCATTCTATAAGGGCCTTGCTAAGAAAATTACGTTCATATAATTCCAGATTTAAAGATTTTAGAATGCAATCTCTAAAAAGTCGTAAGCAAGTCAATAATGCCATTTATGTGTGTAAAATTTTGCACTCACTAGATTGACTGTCCAAAACTACTCGCTCTGTTTAAACTTCGCGTCCCTTCGAGACTGCCTCGCTTTTCAATCACACCACTCTGTCTACCCTTGAGAAGGACCACTCTGGGCTCTAATGTTCCCTGTGCAAGGCTGTGCAAAATTATCAACAGTTGCAGTAATAAACTTGACTTACATTTAACTTTCGTAATGACAATGATTGATTTCTTTGTTATTTATTTAACTGTTTGTTGGTATTCTGCGTTATTCCGGTGCACAGTTTTACCGTTAGTAGTAAATTACCTCACTTATAGATGTATTCTTGTGTTTGTGCTGTTTACCTTTAAGTGATTGTTACACTGTTACCCATTTATTTTACATGTTCTCTAATTTTGAGATTTAAGTGTAAAGATCGTCTGCAAACAGTTTTAATAAAAAAAATCATCGCATCGTCATTATCGCATCACATATTAGCGAAAAATAATTAATAACTTATCGTAGCTCGTAGCCGGTGTGTAGAATTTGTAGCGGTCGTAGCACGTAGCTCGTAACGGTCTGTCATACAAACAGAATGCTACGATGGAGTGTCTTAAATTGTTACTTCTCCAAACAGATGCAATGATAAAACTAATATATGAACAACAAAGAGAAATGAAGAGAGAGAATGAGAAACCGAATCTAGACACTAAATAGCCGAACCACAAGAGTATATCAATTTAAAAAAAAAAACTGATCTGAACTCATGACTGTAAGTACAGTTAAAATAATTGGTGGAAGATTATTTTTTTCTATTTGCTTTATACAAATAATATATATATTATGCATTGCTCCCATATTCACGTGTATAGTGTGATATGATAGTATATAATATTAGTAAACCAAAGTAGTATTTAGAAATACTTTAAAATGATTTATTTGACTTGAATTAATATAATCGCGAGATAGAGATTTAATGTGATGGCTGTGACAAGTAATTTCATCGTTCACTCGCAATAGTATTAGGATTTGCACTCACCCGGGGCGGATAAAGTCCTAGAACGATATAACTGTTTGTAGGATCGTAGCGTGCACTTGCTTTGCGCTTAGGTGTGTTCGCGTTAGATAAACGTCTGTGTACTGCACGGTGCTTCAATGAAAAATGGGCCATTGTTATTTTAAGCGTATAGTTCGCGTGGGTCTACCAGTGAATTCTAAATGTACTTTTGCTCAAGTAGATTTATTCAATTGCACTAAACTTACATTCAAAGCACAGATTATTGAAGATTTAAATAAAAACTAATAGCAATTAAGCACTTAACTAATTCACATAAAAAAAAACCTTGTTATTAATCTTATTGTATTTTGTTGTTTGTAAGTCCGTTCGCATGACCTTAATTCATTTATGTTGAACAGGGAAACCTATTAGTAGCCATACAAAATTGTAATACACTGTCTATTATATAGTATTGGTATCGCTGTTGGTTTTCTAAATAAAATAAAAAATAAATGTATTCAGTCCTAGTGAGGTTACACAATCTGCATGTTATGTTGTAGGGGTAGGAAAAAAGAGTTCTCATACTTAAAGCAATATTTAAATGCATGAACTTACCATAAGGAACCTTTTATAAATGATATAAAAAGTTTTTAAATTATAATGTAGATCCTATAAATTTAATTTGCATTCCATCCAACAAAAACGATGCAGAACTCAACATAATTTAAATAATTATATTTAATACCGAGCCCACTAGAGAAAAGAGTTATCCGATAGCGTTGACGTCAACGAACGACACTCCACTTTTCCGCAGCCAATTCAACTCCATATGTCGACTGTTCGATGAGCTTTTAGATTTAAAAATATTCAATGTGTAAAAACACAGTAAAAAAATGACGGTTTCTGGCATTCGAAACATATTTCTATCTATCCAGACTCTTTACCCACATAGACGTGTAAAGGGTTAAAAAAGGACGCGTACGTATGTACATATTCGTTTAAATTTCCGCCGCGTTGCGCGTTGTGCTGATCCTAGAGTAGGGAAATAAAAGAGAGGATATGGTACTCGAAACAAATTTTTATCTATCCAGACTCTTTTCCCGTATGGACGCGTAATAGGTTAAAAAAGGACGCTTACATATGTAGGCGTTATTTAACATTCGTTTAAATTTAAAGGTTCTACACTATTCCCATCTTGTTCACACAAATTATAGCGATTACCACTACAGAAACGTAATATAATATTTATGGATATGTTATCGCGCTTGAAAAAACTTTACAAATATAGTAGGTACCTAATATTTACTATATATTCCGGTAATACTCACGTGTGTATTACCGAAATATATAGTAAATAATATGTATAACACTCACGAAAGTTATTATAGTTAAATAGTAGGTACCTACCTACACATAATTAGGGACAATGAAAAACATAGACGAAATGACAGATTTATTTAAATAATAAAATACATTAGCTAGAGATTTACTTTAATACCGAATAGGCATTAATTCAAACTAGATCAAACCGATAATTTTATTTTGTAACAATAGGAATAAACGTTCTTAAAATATAGTAAGCAGGATGCTATATTCTGCCTATAAATGGTTAGGTTGTACCTACTCTTGAAACTTATATGGATATCGAATTAGCGAAATTGATTTTGTAATTTACATATTGTCCAAGCTCAACGCACTATAATTCGGCTCACTTTGATTCGTATTTACACGCAGTTAAGTATAACTGCGTGTTGAACTGTTTTTAAAGCCTCGGATGTGAACCCTGGAGCGCAGTCAATCCCCTTATACAAAGTGCTTAGTCTTAAGGTGACGCAAAACGATTTTCAACTCTTAACGCATGAAATTGTATGCAGGGGGTGATAGAAAATGAAGCGTTACGGCAAATTTCTTGATTTAGTGATTAAAGGACCTATCTTAACGTTCAGTATAGGCCTTAATGCAGTGGCAGATTAACCTATAAAGGCTAACGACCAGCCAAGCTGACCGATAACCAAGGGGCGCGCGTAGGTAGTAGATTTAAGTCGAAAAAAAATTAGCTTATTTTTAATGGCCGCTAAAGGGGCGCCGAAGGCCTTCTTGCCTAGGGCGCCGTCGACCCTTAGTGCCGTATCCCATTAGAAAGCCATGGCAGCGACGCCTGCAGCGTTGCCCTTGGAAAACTGTGAAAGTGCATCGACGCTAACTGTCTAAGGTAGGGTAAGAGTCATACGTTGTCATACAATTTAACATGTTCTGATTAGCGAAGCTACCATGGCATCCTAATGAGATACGGCTCTTAATCCGCCTCTGCCTTGATGACACCACTAGAAGTCTTTTAACCTATTTTTCTATTGCAAGGATTATCTTTTTCAATTGTGGACAGCTACAAAGATACATTAGCAGATGAGATAGGTTTTACAAAATCCATTGGTTCCCTAGCATTAATCTGGGATCAAAACATTTGCATTATCTACTCTCATTTACATTATAATAGAAATTCTAAAAATATTTATAGTAGGTACTTATTATAACTAAAAAATTGTGTAAAATTATTATAATTACAATGAAGTATTTCTATCTATGTTACTTCAAATTATTATTTTTCTAATAGCCTATATCGTCTCCCACTGCTGGGCAAAAGCCTCCCCTTTCTTCTTACAACCTACTTTATTCCTTGCACTTTCTGACCATGTGCGACCCGCGTATGTGGTCACATCATTACACCACCACCTTCAAATTAAATAACTAAAATGTTAATTATATATTACGCAAGGAACAATGAGCTATCAAGAAATAAAGGAGGACTGGCGTTTTGGCCTAGAAACCGATTTTGTATGTACTTTGTTTATTATTCTGACGGGAAGTACCAGAATAAAGCCAAACTTGCACAAAAATATGGGTTATTGGACAATTCGCACGAATTGAACTCGCACGAAATCGGCGAATCGACAACTTTTAATAACATTATTTTTTCTGTAGGCGATTCGCACGAAGTAAATTGATTGGTGTGCAAATCGACACCTCGAATAGTATGTAGTAGGCGATTGCACACACATTGTGTTTTATGCAATACAGTTAAGATAAAGTACATTCAAGTACAGAAGTATTAAGTATTAATGATATGAAATGAGAATCTACTAAAAATACCGATTTATGCATCCAAATTATTTAATGTTCCACTTGGTATTCTTTGTGTAGAAAAATATTGTAATCGATAAAATCAAAAATTACTTAGCGATTTAACTGTAGTAGGATTGCGAGTATATCTTTAAAAAAATTTAGATCCGTTCAAACATAAATTAGCCCAACGCAGCCAGGGGTTTTTGGTCTCGGGTATTAGGATATCAGAAGTTTAATAGAGATTACACAAGATACTGTTTATTAATTTGATTGTAAAATTCGCATTGTTTCAAAAATTTGGTACTAGGCTATCAGAAATCTTAGGAGTCTACAGTACATCCGACGGTTCATAAATTAACAAATAAATTTGATTTAATTTGAATTTCTATTAATCTTCTGATATCCTAGTACGCAACGTCAAAAAATACGAGAGCGCGGTGAGCAAATTTTTATATTTTGATGGGAACTCAATTTTTTTTAAGGTATGTTACTCGCAAGCGAACATAAAAGAAGTTTTTTTTTTAGCTAATATTGCTGTCTCTATTTGTTTTGTCGCCAGTCTATCATATCTAACGTGCATAATTTCTACTTTATTTAAGTGGAGAGAGAATTACTAATATAATTGCCTTGTTTTCTAGTTACAATAAAATATCTAAGATCTACTTCTATTAATTCTTCATATTATTTCCGAGACGTGTGAGCACGACTGACTACATTTTATTATTTGTTCTATAAGAATGTGCCAATTGCCTACTACTACATACTTGTGGAGTTTTCGATTCGCACACCAATAAATTTACTTCATGCGAATAGCCTACAGAATAATTTTTATTAATAAAAATCATCGATTCGCACATTTCGTGCGAGTCCAATTCGTGCGAATCATCCAATAACCCAAAAATATTGTTTATATTTCTGTTTATCATTAATTTTACGAGTTCCTCGTGTAAAACTATAATAGTAAAGCAACAAAAATTTTTATTACACACTAAGGGTTAAAAATACTAAGTAGGCTGATTAAAACATACTGGTTTGAGCCACATAGTATAACCACTATGTGGCTCAAAGTAGTATGTTTTAATCAGTTGTTTTTAAATTTAATCATATTTCTCTTGATCAATATATCAAAATACATGTAAGTGACTGCGAACGCAATTAGTAATCAACTGAAATGAATAATAAATAGGAAGCGGACTTCTGTGCTGCGATAAACTAAAATAATTAAAACAATGGTGGAACACGGGTTTATTGTTCATCTATTTACTGATTGTTATTTTGTCTAAATATGGCCTATTAGTCGGATGTCATTAGAAATTATTATTAATAGTGTGGGTACTGGTACCTACATTTTGTATTTTATGGTAAAGGAAGAATCATGTAGTAATATAGCGCTTTGTGTAACAGGGAATACCCGTGCGACCACTACACAGCCATCATAAACGTGACTCTGATGTGCACGGGCAGCCCGCGCGCGCCCGTGCACGAGAGCGCGCTGCAGCTGCTGCAGCTGCTAGACAAACGGTTCTTCGGCACCGTGGGGCCGCTCTCCGCTGACGAAGACGCTGGTAAGTCACTACTCATATATGTGTGCTGCAGCGGCTGAGCCTAAGCGCTGCGTGTTGTCTTAGTACTCGCAGCGGAATTCAACAGATGTTGCATTATTAGCGACAAACTGCAGGAGTGTAGCCAGATTGATTTTTACTAGGATTCATCACCTATAATTTAACACAAAGTAAAATAATTTAGTTTAATTATCGTTTTTAATCACACTCTTGCTTTTCGCCGTGATGTGATAATATAGGTGTGTAGATGAACGTGTGTTCCATGTGCTTGATATTTTTTTTATCTTGATTTCTTTTACGTATGCCTTATACCCAGCGATATTATTGGATTCAGGATACTGTAGCCTGTCTCTTAGTTAAATGTGTATTTATTGGTGTTGTGCAGTCAAATTTATATTGTATTAATGTTGATATGATAAACAATTGTAAATTCGACACAAATTGTGCAAACTGAAGTTCTTTCTACTGGAACGCAACTTGTGAAAGGCCGGTAATTGTTTTGATCCATACTTTTATTGTTGTATCGTGGAGAGAGTCGCTGAGAGAAGCGTTTGCAGATATTTTGTATTACCCTTAAGAAACGGGCCATCCAAGGTGAGTGCTTTCCTATAATAATAAGTATGATATGCGCGCCACATCTCTGAGGTAGTATATAAAAGTGTCCCATCCCCCAGGTACACAGGTACTCACCTTTAATCCTAGCTGTTACATAAAAAGTTCATGAATAAATATTAATCTATTTACAATAAAAGCGTACAGATTAGATAACATGTTGCAGATGTTGTTGTAGTTTTCGTTCCTTTTCGTTCTTTAATCTCTGAGGCACCTTGCCTCAAAAATATGGAACCGCTACAATTATTGAAATCGTGTATCTGTTACCAGTGCGATTCAAACATCTTGATCGATAAATAACAGTTTAAGTAACTACGGTATGTCGTTAGTGTTGGTTTGCGAAAACATATTGACAATGTACTTTTTAGGCAAAATATAGGCAAGGTGTGCAATCGGGCCTGCCACAGGGTTTTACTGGAATCGCTTTGAGCCTTTCACAGTGTTCCGACATAAAAGAAATCGAAGCCTCTGTTCACACAAAGAGGTGGAAGCTTCTGTCGTGTCGTGCATATTTTGTTGTTGGCATATGATGTTTTTGCATCGGCTGTTTTCGTTGCCCGTTCAGCCAACATTGGTTTAAAATCTGTTCTGAGATCAATTCAAAAGCCATCAATTTCATTACTATAAATATTCTTTTTATTTTTTTTATACAAAAATACACATGAAATATATTTTATGAACAAAAATAATAAATATAATATCAGTGAATACAAATAAACACATGCTAATGTGTGGTTGTAAACCGAGTACATGGTTTCCCGTAATACTGTTATATCAAACTGCGGGGCGTATATCCAGTGCAATGCATTAATAAAAAAACCCGTGTTTACCGTGTACCTACAAACAGTAGTACTTCAAACTAATGAAACCATAGCATCGCTGCGTAATGAAAACTCCAATTAATTACGATACCGTGCATACATCCATTTTGAAATTCCTTTAAATCTCAATGTACTGCCAAAATAAAATTGCTATTCACAGAGAGCATTACAAATATGTAGCGGATATTTATTATGTAATTTGAAAAATGTTAAGTGTTTTCCTTACAAATATATTATGTTAAGTGTTTTCCTTACAAATATATTATGCTTTTCATAAATCTTAATTGAAATAAATCAGTTGAGGCATGTTCGATATTAAACTTCCTACCGTAAAACTGCAAGACCTAATGACACAGTTAGTTCAATTTTCGTGAATCGGATTGTTAATAATAACTAAAAATGTAAGTTAGCTGGTAGTAATTGTTCAAATTAGACGGTGAACACCTCAGTCTGCCCGTAGCCGAGAATGCTGTATGATTGTTGATGATTCGGAATGTCGGGACCAAAAAACAAAATAAAATGCGATTATAACCGTAAAAATAGTTTTAATTCAATGTCTACTATTCGCGTAAGTGATAGATATAATTAGGCATTTGTTTTGCCGAGATTTAGATACAAAATATAATAAACAATAACATGATATTTAAACATATTTGTGGCAAGGTATCCAGCTATATCTGGATTCAGCAGGTACGCTGTACGAAGGACACAGCACTGATTTTAACTGGTCCCTCCCATTAGAGCATAAAATAAAATTACGGTGCACACAATAAAAAAATCTGAAATATAAAAACAAAAAACTGAAATATACACAGGTTTCTTCCAACACTTTAAAATCGATTAAAACAAAATTCAACTGACATTCTATTAAAACAAAAATCACTATTTTTATTTGCTGTAAACCTTTCCATACAATTACACAATACATATTAATCTATAGCTGAAACACACATACACGCTACGTCCGTAGCTTTGCCCTCGGAGAATTGAGACGTACAGTTTAATAAATAGTACGTATAAAACAATCATGTCATAGTCATAGTATTAACCGTTCGATTCAGCTCAGTTTTTTACACGACTGCCAAAAAAAAAGAGTGTAATGTTTTCAGGGTTTATGTATGTATGTATGTACAACTTCTAAATTCCTAAACCGATTTTGATGTATGGAGTGTCGTTAGAATCCTTACACTATCGCGAGTAACATAGGTTATAAAAAAATTAAATAATTAAAAAACACGACTGAAACGAGTGAAAAACAAGTTCCATCGCAGTTTGGGTACCTGTTAGATAAGACAGTGTTCCACAGAACGGTTCCCCAACTGTTCGGTTTGTTCACTGTTGAACAAAGGCCTTCCCCTTTTAGAAGGGGAGAGGTTACCATAATTCCCACGCTTGGCAAGCGGCTTGTGGATCGCAGTGTTAGTGGTCAAGTTACAGAAGACGCTGCTGCCCATCTTCTGGATTTTCCCTTAGTCGCCTCTTACGACACCCACGGGAGAAAAGGGGGTGGTTAATTCTAGGCCGGATACCACACGGCCTAATCACAATAGCAACGTGAATTTTTCACGTAGCACTGTTCACCGATGACAGACGTACAACAGCGGCTTTAAAGGACATTAAGATCATGTGATTGGGCCCCCGTTGTGTTCGTTACTACAAGGCGGAAAAGCAGGTCCGGATTATCTAACCAGTTCAATTGTAGAGAATGGCTGCGATCGGTCCGTCTGGCTTATGGCCCGAGCGGCTTAGCTCCTACGTCGCTGTTATCACGACTATTATTAATACCTTTCTGCAGGCGTCAGTTTTAGGCTGAATGCTTTTGAACACGCATACACGTTATAGGATAACACAGGGATTAGAACTGTACGTGCACAAACATATGTTACAGTATTTAGGTGCGATGAGGCTGGCTATGACTATGACTAAAATGTGAGGTCCAAACTGAAAGGTTTTACCATTTGTTTTTTACAATAGTGTGTAAATCGTTCTAATCTTCCATTTTACTCTCCATATCAATCTGCCCAATATCCATAGATATACAGCGGAATTCGGTGTTGTTTTATTGTAGGTTCGATTGCATAAAAGCTTTTATGCAGACAGATTGTAAAGCTTTTACATTGATCGAAATGATTTTTTTTTAAAGAGTAGTATTTGGCATTCTTTATTTACTGACTAAATCTACGTGAAGTAAAATCTTTTGACCTGTTTTTACCGAAATTAAGCAGACGAAGGAGTCTGAGATTTGATACCGATAAAGTTTATATGGAGGAATAGTGGAGAAAGCTAAATTTTTTATCATAATTACGGTCTAATTTTGGCCGCAGGGCGACCTGTAGTAATTATATTATGAGGATTCTCTTACTAACCTGGACTGTGGACCGTGATGAAATATATCAACCTTGTTATTATTCCATTATCGCAGGTGTATTGAAGCTTAAAAAGTTAACGTGTTGCAGATTTAAGTAGGTACATATCTAATTAAGAAATCTAATCAAAATATAGAAAACATTACCTCATATATTGTTCTTTCAATTAGTTACAGCTTACATTTGACAAATTATACGAAATCAATCTACTGATTCAGGCAGTTTATTGTAAACGAGCATTGTTTACTTTAGTTTACATCCCGATTGTTTGTGATATCTGTGTATTTTTTACCCGAATCTCGAAACCCCGGGCCGTGTGGCTGCGACTAGACGACAAGCGTTATATTTAAAGTGGCATCTAATCTCTCAGATCAGATGAAACGTAAAGCTAATAGTAGTGTACCAATTGACGACCTGATTGGTGCAGTGGATAAGAGATTGGATTGCAGCGTTAAGGGTCACGAGTTAGATTACCGCACGGGATAAAAATTTGTGCGATACGCAGATGTTTGTCCCGAGTCTCGGTATTTGTGTATATGTGATATTTGATGTTTTAGCACCCAAGATACAGGAAAAAATCCTAGAGAACGGCAGCGTTTTCATTAAAATTTTATTTCATTCCGTCACCGCGCTGTGGTGAGACAACAAAGACGTCTGGTGAAACATACAACTTACCCACGTCAGTATCTAAATAATTACGAAATACGTCCACATTTAGGTATGCGACATTTCTATTCAAATTTCCTATTACAAACGACTACTCGCAACCAACTAAACCCTAATGTGAAATCTAAATTCCTATTCCTGAATACACTAACAGATTTTGCTACTATTGCGCAACATACATAATTATACATTCGTGGTCGGCAACCTGAATCAACGTCGCTGATATCGTCAAAGGCTTAAATTCCAGGCCACCTGAAATACTAGGGGTTTAAGTTAGTAGTGTACGAAACGTGGAAAACACATGAACATTGGTAATAAAACAGTTCGTGTTGTAAAACAAGTTAGTGAGATTTGTACCGCTAGCTGTGCTGAGGGCTTAAACAAGTGTCAAACGCTCGGTATCGTTTCTATTTCGTGAAACGTATACGCTTGGTCGAAAGCGATAGATAATTGGTAGCCAAGTGTCAAATCAGTTGGCGAACGCTCAGTCGATTCGATCTATAGAAAAAAAATGGATATTGTCTTTAGATCGCTCAGTAAGTGTTAACAAACGTCAGTTTATATGAATGCTAGTGTATATGTGTTCTATGGACACAGTCAGACACACAAGCGCCGGCCAATGTTGCAAAAGTGTAAAATTAAAAATCGTTAAATTTGCCAACTACAAATCGGGAGAAAAAGTTAGATTTTTATTTGAAATAAAACAATAATATTTTATGGTCATAATAGGATCATATATTCAATCACGATTATTTGTTCAATCACAATTAATTATTGTATTACATTAATTATTCATTTTCATACCACCTCATACTAGCTATTTTTGCGAACAATCTCTCATCTTTATTAAAATTTATATTATTAAATACAAAGGAACAAACATTTTCGACTTACTGCTTACGGCTGATCAAAACAAAATTTCGCAAACTTTAGCGTTTTCTCCAAGGTTTTGGCGTTCGCTAATCTATCGAAAATTTCGAACGCTCGTTGGCGTATTAGCTCGTGAAAGCTGCCGTTTGACTACGATTTTGTATAGAGGATGTCAATTGACGCTGACGTTTCGTTTCATCGAATAGAATTTGTTACCACTTGGCTACTAGTTGAACGTTCGTTACGAGAGATAAAATTTCTTAGCCAAAGCTTATGTCAATCCCATACATTTGACAATCTATTCTACTAGCGTTCATGCCACTTGTCTAAGCCCTTTGCACCGCCCCGTGTGCACTCAGCCCCGGGAACAGAGGCCGACTCACGCACCACAGGTAATTGCATCTAGTTTAACACGTATGTATTATTAATATTTGTGCATGTGCATTGTGCATATTTAGTTAGATCGTTTACATGTTGCATGTTTGTCATTAAATGGACGTTTTTTGCCTACATGTAGATTGCAGATCAAACGTAAAGGATTGCTGGTATTAATACTACCGCGCCTTTTCCAAATACTCAATATTTATGATCATGTCGATGGGCCTTATTAAACTGTGTCCATAATACATTGTTCTTTTTATTTACCTACCTCGACCTCACTCCTATCGCCTTTGAATTAATACCTACTTAGAAACTTCTGTAAACTATAATACTTGTAAAATTTTACAATATTCAACAAGTGATTAAATTACAGGGTGTAACGGAAAGAGTATATCTATCCAAAAAGGGCGAAGGTACATCTGGTATGCAATCCATTTACATAATTTAGCTAAAATAATGAACAAAAATGTATTTGTATGTTATACTTAATGAAAATTATAACAAATGCGTTACCGTACTACACCTTTCTATAGCCTGTTACACCCTGTACACTGAGTCACTGTCGTGTGCACGTCAACAAATAGAGAAGTCAATAGAATAAGAGGTATTATGTTAAAAACAAAGTATTTTATAAGATTTGTAATAAATGTCTATGTAAATATACAAACACACTGCATCCATTTAATTATAGTTACATACGTTTATTAGATACAATGCTATGTTTACATCCTACTTATTCCAAATATCGATACTTACTGTGAGTTTTAATACATTACTTTGTGGCCTCAGAGGTTGTCATAACATGTCGACATGTGACTGGAGACTTGGTGTCAGTAAATGCACAGGTTCGGTTTCATGTAGGCGCCAGTCTCCCGCAAATAAAACCATTGTGTAGACACTTTGTTGCCTTTAGGCACCATATATAATATAAGCTTTAATATGTACTACAAAATGATATAAAAATATGAATTTTAATTGATGAATAAACTATGGTACATTAATAAATGTTATAATTTTATTCCTAAATACCCTCAGTCAAAACTGCTTTTCACCTTGAGATTAAACAATCGCAGACTAAGTTTGAATAACAGTAGTTTACACATGGTGGTGGCACGGCGGACCTGGCTTACATAGTTTAAAAGGTGGCGGTAGAAGCAGTGAGTTTATCAATGAACTTTCTTAGTTATTCTATAATACCAAGCTCTGTGTAATAATTGATATTTGTGACAAATTATATTTTATGCCGAATGAATGGCATTAGCCCCTATCACGTGGGACTTGGGGTACCTTACGGCAAAATGACGAAGTGCAATTTCCCTACGTCTAGTACAATAGATACATACCTACATGTCGGTAGAGACCTATATACAACACTTGAAAGGGTCGCTTCAGCTTCACTTGACGCACACGTAAATGTTAAAAAACACGACAGCCATGACAAAAAACGAACTAAAAAGTAAAAACAAATTCCATTGCATTAATTATATTTTTTTATTTGTTTCATTTTTTATAGCCTATGTTACTCGCGATGGTGTGAGGATTCTAACAACACTCCATGCATTAACATCGGTTCAGGCATTCAGAAGTTATGGTGGAATAAAGAAACTCACATACATGCATAGAACCCTGAAATCATTAAACTCCATTTTTGGGCAGTCGTGTAAAAAAGGCATTTTCAAATCAAATCAAATTTACGTATGTTAAACATGGTACGTGTGTAACGTTAACAGATAGTTTGAAACCCTCTTCAAAAACGGTTGTCAGTATTAGGGCTGCTTGTAGTTAAATAAATTGGTAATGTCATTTTTAACATTTACGTGTGTAACAACCCGCCCTTACTAATCATTGGATCTTATGCAATAGTTTCACCACCTTTATTTAACCCAGGTTTTATACTGCTCTTCGAAAGGTAGTATTATAGACGAATGATTTAATCCACCGCACCATGGCGTGCATGTATTAATCATCAGGAAAATCCACGTTGCATTTACAATAAAAAACAGAACCTGTTGGGAGGGATTATTGCCAAAAATATAAGCCCAATATTCTGAGTGGATACACAGATTTAATGATTTTATGCGCAGTTTACATCAGCATTCAATAAAGCATTTTTCGTTTTAAAAACGGTAAGTGATTGGTACTTACTGATTTACTGTGCCATTGTAATGTAGAAAAAACTAGCAAAGCCAAATTCTTATGTATTACAATTGATAACCAACTTACTTGGAAACCCATACGGAGGACATTTGTAAAAGATTAAGCAAATATGCATATTTATGCACTATATCACTTATCAAAAAATGTAAATACCGAGACAATAGTAACGGCATATCACGAACTAGTCGCTCAGTTCTGCGATATGGTGTTACTTTTTGGGCACGGTCAACGGATAGGGAGCTGGTATTTAAGATGCAAACACGCTGTATAAGATCAATGTGTGCGCTAAAAACAACAGATAGTTGTATACCTCATTTCAAATCTTTGAAATTATTAACATTGCCAGCATTGTACATTTTTGAAACCGCATTGTTTGTTAAAACAAATTCACAACTATAGTAATATTGTCTTCAGTTGAAAAAATCTAACTCGTGCTGTAAAACTGCTTTAATGCATAAGAGGTTTTTTTGGTACTGTTACAAAAATCTACAATAAGCTACCCGACCATGTAAACGTTAGCCCATAATCGAATTCAAAAAAATATTGAACAAACAACTTGTCAAGAAATGTTATTACACACTAGAAGAGTTTTTAAATGATAATCTATAATATAATACATATTATTACTAGTTTCTAGAATAATTGTTATATTTTCAAGTTTAAATTATATTTATAAATAGCTTTAAGGTTTAATGTTGTTTATATTTGACGATGATAGGTATAGGGTAACATTGACCGAGATAGCAAAATGAGAAGCCGAGGCGGACCTGAGTACTTGCTATATTTAGTCATATTTTCGAAAACTACCAGAGTACCTACCATCATACCACAGAACCACTTAAAAGGTTTCTGCCTGTATCTGACAGTAGTTTTATCCCTTGGCCTTGGTTAACGTATCGAGTATCGACACGTTTGTGATGCGCTCAACTGGCATGCAGGTATCCTAGTAAGTTGCAGAGCTGTAATAACTGTAACAGCGCGTCAATAATAATCATATACCTTCATGTTCGTCTACTCTGCTTCTACATAAACTTATTTCTAAACTGGCAATGCTTAGTCTAACCCAATAGTACCAGTATTACTTATATGTAAAATGGTACGAGTATATAATCAATCCTATAGTCCTCGAAGGAGGTAGCAGAGCTGTTCTTATTTAATATTAACTAATGTAACACAACCTAACATCACCCACACAAACACACTCACACATGCCTGCACACTAGATTCATTCATACTCTTACACGCATATTTACATATTTTTAGCTATTAAACGTAGATAGAGATCATGCTTGATCAAACCCGAATAAAAAAGGATTTTAAAATAAATAAAACTATTCTACCTTAAAACTGTTGTTTATTTTAAAACTAGCGGCCCGCTCCGGCTTCGCACGGGTATAAAATATATATTATAAGTATTTCTCCACTATTTAATGGATGTCATTATACATATAAACCTTCCTCTTCAATCACTCTATCTATTACAAAAAACCGCTTCAAAATCCGTTGCGTAGTTTTAAAGATTTAAGCATACATAGGGATATAGGGACAGAGAAAGCGACTTTGTTTTATACTATGTAGTGATTCTGTAACTACCAAGGTGAGAGACTGCATACTGCTACACAGGGCAACCTTCTTTTAAAATAAATAAACTTTACTAAACATCCACATTTCGCCCGTTTATCCCGGAATATGTCCGGAGAAAAATTGTAATTTGTAGCGTCGGAGGATCGATATAGGTATCTGTTATAACAGATGCGTTCATGATGAAAGAGGCGTAGTTCAATTTTAACAGAGTCGCGTCGCTTGTTAATTCAGTACCAACCTGTTGTGCGTGAACACAAACAGCGATGTCAGTTCCGGTGAATGCAGCAGGATGTAATAACACTCGTTATTACGTAGGAGGCCGCCGGCTGAAAAGGGGTTGTTTCGTTCAGTGCCCCGCGTGAAAAAACTCGTATACACCACGTTGGTGGTCAACTCTAAGTAGATAGAGGTAGATAATTGAAGTAATAAAAACACATTTTTATGACATTTATTTTATATTTCACAACATCTAGATTACAGAGACATGGAATAGTTACGTAGCTAATGAGTAATAATGTGCATATTTGCAGTTACATAGTTTACATCGGAATGGTATATTAAACCTTGAATGTTACATACTTAACACATCTTTCTCATACATCGATTCTTTATATTGAGCCGCTTTTAGTATCTAGTAATACATGCTTACCACGAACGGTCATTAGCGAACCTAACGAAATCACCGACACAGAATGCAGAAAATACAAATCAGAAAAACTAATCCAATTATTTATCAGTCTAAATACATTTCGTAAAACAATAGTTATATACTATTAAAGGTCACAGCACATAATCATATCAATTCGAATAGAGATCGTCACCGTATAACCTTCCGTCTCGCCGCGTCGACCGTTTTTCCATTAGCCGGCCTGGCACCGGCACGACACCGGCATGGCCCTGGCCGCCGGGGTCTTTCGGGGGTTTTTCACTGAGCTGGTCTCTATGCCGGTTTACGCCCGTTTTAGGGTAGTACAGTACTGACACGGACTTTAGCACGACTACACATACACCGCGTAGGTATAATGGTGTCGTCAAGCCGTCGACTGTATTTGTGATATCCATGGCATGGAAGACGCAAATACCACCAGCAGAGATGTCGAATCTGGAAGCTTGCTATCCCGGCGCCGGCGGGAGTCAACGCTGAGCCGTCCCCGGCGCCGGTAAGTGAAAAAACGACCCGTACATTTTCATACATTTTTGCTTCCTCAGCACCGACACGGCGCCAGCTTCGGTGCCGGTGCCGGGCCGGTGAGTGGAAAAACGGCCATTACGTTACGAATCCGATTAGTGTGCGTTGCAGTATGAAGTTTCATACAAAGAATACTGCACGGCTCGAGGCGACACGGTGACAATCCCTTTCTGGGTTGATATGTGTGCTATGAGCTTATTAATTGTGAATTCTGTTCTTATATACATAATAATTATATATTATGTCACAATGTTATTATCTGTTATTCAAATTTGTACTGACGGTGCAATTTCCATGTCGGGGTTCACTATATTATTGGTTACATGTATGCGATAAATGTGGTTAATATGTACTGTATTATTTTTGGATTATATTTTTTATAAACTAAATAAATATTGAATATGTAGAGTGTATTTTTACTAGTGCAGTGTTTTTATCGAATACTTTTGTGGCCCTTATTTGCATAAGGACCACGAAAGTATTTGCCTCATCCGGTCTCGCTCACTAATTTTAAACAGGGTTGGTTAATTCCAATTTGTTATCATATCCCCAAGTGTTTCTGCTAAAGGCTAGCTTATGATGGATAACATTATAATGTTAATAAGCGGTATAACCATTTATTAACTTTTCAAAACATTGACTTCGTTATTAAACTACTCAACCCTGCTTGTCATGTGAGGAACTAAACAATATGTTGGGTAATCAAGACCATTAAATATATCTAAATACTGTAACAGAGTACTTACGGTTTCAAATTCTACTCACTATTCTTATATTCATATTATATTTAAACCTATTGATTGAATACATGGATTATGTTCTATTTTTAATCAAATTACCGCTACATATACTTAATTTATATTGAGCCTTAAATGATAAACGATTTTATTTCTGCAAATAAGTTTGAACAGAAACACTTATCATATTTTTTTAAACTACTTAGATGGCGTCGGAGTTTCCTAACTGACTACCTCTGAGAAGAATACCGACACAAACTCAGGGGTCAAGGTCTCTTTTAAAGTCCAGACAAGTACAATAATTTATGTGAGAACAGAGTAGGTGGTCTGAGAAGTGGTCTTTTAAGGAAAGAACCACGGCGAGTTTGAGTCGACCTGTCCTTACAGACGCCCCGTCTCGTACCATCTGAAAGACATTTGGGTAGTCCGCTTAAAATACTCAAACCGTCAGACACGTATAAGAAAAATTACAAAAAAAAAACTTACGCCATTCTCACATTTACAAATAATATATTTCATGTCAGTTTGTACAATGTAGGTCGTCTGTGATGGCCTTTTGAAGAAAGAACCAAAGCAGATTTGAGTCAACCTGTCCTGACAGACGCCCCGTCTCGTACCATCTGCAGGATATTTGGGTAGGCTGTATGAGATACTCAAACCGCCAGACAAGAAACTACATAAAAAGGATATTTCCTACATTGTACATTAATTTCAAATTAATAAAGATATATTAAATCCATTAAGTCGGTTTGTAAAAGTTAAAAAAAAAACGCAAGAAACAGTGAAAAATTAATAATGAAACTCACAAACAAAATCGTTTATCAATAGCGCACCTAAAATTGCACACGTTTCGACTATTTTCATATTTATCCATTTTATTTTCGTTAAATAATATCTGTGATTCAATAGTAGTATGTAAAAGCAAATACAGTTTACCTAAGTTAGAACAAGAGCATTATCTTGCTTTAACTTAGACAAACTTAGAGAATACTATGCTCTACGTTTTAAATCTGCATGGGAGAACCAGGCCGGCCGCCCCGCTAAGGAGCACTTCCGTTATGCAATACCGGTGGTTATTTTATAAACGTTTTATTATTTATTATAATGGGGCTACAATTCGAAGTACCTTTTCTAAAACGTGTGTCTTGTTGTCGTGGCGTTGTTCAACGCGTGGTCTAGTTTATACATAGCTACTATTCACTTAAATAGGTTTTTAATAAGTAGCTCAACAAATAAAAATCTTACATACATCTTTTAACTAAACCAGATAAATTCGAGAGAGAGGTCACGGCAAGACTTAATATTTATAGGAAAGTTTTTATATAGTTGCACTTACCCTAACTTATTTACTTACCTTACAGAAAAATAAGCAGGTCTGAATAACTACCTATGTCTAGAAATACTTATTTGGATTTTGATTGGGGCCTAAAGGTGCGTCCACATTTATAACATTTCAACGAACATTTCTCCGTAACAATACTGCGAACTTGTTGCGCTTAGTGTTGACGGCTTCTGGAAACACTAAATCTAAGGCTAAGAGTCTCGACCCTATCATAAGAAAGCCTCAGAATATTAACCAGTACATAAACTGGCCTAAAATAGCAACTCGATACATATCGGATTTATTTAACAAAATTAAGATGACATGTTTCTTTCGATAGGACGGGAGTGGACATAATAGAACATCTACAACATATTGGCTAGTGAAACACCAGCTATAAAAATCAAATTTTTAGTACTTAACCGGAATTTTCCTTTCTTTCTGTTCACACATTAGTTAACACGCACATCACTACAAAAAGACCAGAGGATAAATATACCCTTCCAAATAAAAGGGATTTTCTAAATCAAGTAAGCAATGAAGGACTTATGCAGTAACAAACATAAACAAGACCGAAGGTAGCCAACCTCCTGAACTATAATGTTATGCGGTGCCTGGACGGGGATGCGGGGACGTAGTGGGCTTATCCACGCCGAACACGGGTTACGGACATGTGATTTGCTTGCGTTCCTCAGAATGTTACGCCGAAAATGACGGATATCCTTTGAAAACCCCCATATAGGTATTATGGATTGGATGTATTAACTGGCCTGGTGAACTTCGTATCGCTATTTAAACCTTCACTGGACTTCTACGAATATTTCACACCCAAAATCGGTCCAGCCGTTCTCGAGTTTAGCGAGACTTACGAACAGCAATTCATTTTAAATATATAGATAGATAAGATAGGCTTGTGACCCGTAACATTTTGCCGATTTTTGTGCCGAAACAGTTCGCAGAACATTTGCCGAGAGAAATGTTCGTTGAAATGTTACAAGTAAAGAAAGACGCACCTTAAAACAAACAGTGTTTATATAATATGTTATTTTAAATGATTTTATATCAGAGCGCAACGAATTACTACGTTCAAACGGAAAGCTCTGAGATAATCGTCTAACAGTGTACAAGGTCGCGGTCAATGAACTTGAACGTAGCGCTCAGATAACTTAGGCAGTGAGTCGGTCAAGGCGATCAGTCGGTCACGAGGTCACATCCCGACGCCGAGGCGGGTGGAAACATGAATGATATTTACGTTGAATGTTCGCGTTTCGCGTCACATTATTATTACGCGTACGACACATAGATAATAATATGATAGGTAATTTATCCTTTTGTTTAGAATTTCGCGCTTTATTTAGTTTGCTGATGCTAATGAAACATTTAAATTATTGTAAACCGGTTAAAAAACAACTTGCCACGATTTCATCCAATATCAGTTTATATAAATATAAGTTGTAATAAAGTTTGAGTGTCACGCACAGTAAACCATATACTTTACTATACCATATTTTAATATTTTAAGGAATGTATTTGAAATCTCTTATCATAGGTATCGGTGATATAATAATATTTTATTCTTTAATTTTAATTGTTACCTTAGAGAAGTCCATTAAAATAGTACGTTAGCTAGATAATCGTTATATTTTAATCCATTAATCAATATCTATCATATTATAGTCTTAATGTTGGTACATTAAGTATATAATATGATTTTACATCTAACTCAGACAGGAGCTCTTTAATTAATAAATGTTACTGTAGTTATAATACCCTTCTCAAGCTAACTAGTTTCTATTAGACGCGAGTTCACGTCATCGAGGGAGGTGGGTGGTGGGGTAAGATTTTTTTTTTACAAGCCACTGCCGTCTCTTCCTACTTACTATAAATGTGACTCGATTAGTTGGCGTACCTAGAATTCTGAAAAGAGAGAATTCTGAGAAAACCTCAGCCTTCCTGTTAAAGTCTCAACTAATTATAAAATAAATACTGTTGTATCATACGACATTTTATTAACTTAGATAACTCAGGCAAAATTAATTACGAAATGTTAATAGAAAAGACGCATCAGTTAGAACTTTACGGCTCCAACATTCGCAGTATAGGTGAGGAATACATGGGTAAAGATGTGAAGTGTTTGTGTGGTAAATACGGCGTCTGCAAGAAGTTCTATTAATGAAATAAATACATCAATTCAAATAATAATAAAAAGACCTAACGTAAATACGGCAGGGCTCTACACACCTCCCGATTATATCCGATCTACTTCTCATGCCGTGCTCATCATGCACAACATTAGACCGAGGCCAGTGCGGCTTAACTATCGATTCTTCAAACTATCGATCTCCGAAAAGCTCACTGAGCCTTCAAACCAATGTTACTAAATTATCAGATACATTTGTATTTTAAGAAGTAAACTCTCTCCCCAAAACAAAACCGTATCCGATACTAAGGTTTAGTTTGATTGTAATCCGAAGATGTGTAGAACCCTCGAAGACAACACGACGACACATTGTATATAGATGTGTGGTGTTGTCTACAGCATATAAAAATGTATAGGTTTAAATAGATTATCGAAAACCAGTATACGGCAGTGATGACCATCCAAAAATAGTTCTATGTGTTTGAAAATTGAGGCCGGCTGGTGGCCACATATTTTCTTAAACATAGTGCAAAAGGGCTAGGAACTTGTTACATCAGCCCGTGTTAATAAGAGTTAATGTGACGAAAAGGCATACCATCAAATTTGCACGTATTAAGGCATCCAAGACCCGTATAACGCATCTAAAGCCATTCCGGTGGCTTATTTGTAAACATCTAAGTAAATTTTATCTAGAAACTTCATTAAATTATTACAAACACAATAGATGACTCGAGAAGTATTAACCAAAGTATTGTTTACTGTAACAGAATAATACTTTTTTAAAGAATATTAAATAATTTCCATTCCAAAATGTTTACATAATAATGATTGAAAAAGATTTTGTTTAATCAAGCCAGCGCTATGTGAGTAGAGGCATCTTTACGGATTGTTCTGTGGCTTAACACTTACAAAATATCTGTTGCCATTCTCGGAAAATTATTAGCACCTTATTTCACTAGCCGATAGTGACATCACAGCACAGGGATCACAGCGTTAACTTTGACTAGAGCTGTATAGAAGAGGGTTAAAAAACTGAACATAGATTAAATAACATAACGATTACAAATAACCAGCCAAACTAGCAAACGGGAATTAAAGTTCCATTGACGTGGAGTTCACAAGCCCAGGTATAACTACTACATAGGACTATTGTACTCAAAATATAAAAAGATTTACAGGATGAATACAAGATGATATCTAGTCGCCTACTCGTCAAATACAAGCAATAATGTTTATGATGATACACATTACTTGTATTTCTTTGAAGTAAGTACTTCGTAGCACTTCGTATAAGGACACAACAATTGTGCAACGGATGGGTTTCTCGGTTCTGGCGATCTTCGATCACCAGCCCGACTCCTTCACCGATGCGCTATTGTAGCTTGATACGAGATGAAGCGCATAGACATAGAAGTAATATCGACACAGCTAACATAAGCATTTTTCCAACGTTAGTCTCATTAACTATCGTTGAAAAAAAATTAAAGGTTTGTTATAACTAAAAGAACTAGTAGACGCCGTAATATTGATTAGATCCAGACTTTTGTAAACGTAAAAATAATTCAATATAGTCCGGATTTTATCATCAGGATATTTTAAGTGAGGAAAGTAAGTTAATTGGTTGGTGGTTAATATTGCTAAGTGCCGCAAATTGCGCGAGTATGGTGTGGTAAACACCAAATGCATTACGCGACCACACCATCCACGCAAAGCTTTATAAGATTATTGGCAATTTTGTTAGCTACTAGGTACATTTATTATTGTGAATGAAAATTGTGTTGGTAACAGTTAAATTGAGGTTGAGAAAATAAAGAAACGAAGGATTCGGACTGAGGAATAAAACACACTTCGTCCGTACGTGTGAGTACACAGTATGTTGGCCGTCGATGTCCTAGATGTTTGTACATCGCCGGCGCCGCGCCGAGTTGATATCTGTGCTCATATCAACTGTTCCAACTGACTCACCGCCGGGCTACACCCGTCCCGAGTGCGGCAGCTGGGCCATCTTCAATTGTACCAATGCGGAGTAAACGTCGTCAATCAATTACATCATGTAGCTTTGACCATTTTATAAATCAGTAAGATATTGTTCGTTGTTTGTATTGAGTATCAATAAATACTGATATGCCGCAACATGCACGGGAGTCCAGGACCCCGTCAACGATGTCACAACAAATCAATTTTATTAACCAAATACCAATGATACAGTTTCTTACGAAGATAATCAAATAGTTCAAAACTGCATGATGTAGTAATTGCTTCCGTTTCCGCTCCAGTACAATTAAACGACAGTTTAACGTCATGTCGAGGACGACCTGTCAGGCCAAGGTGTGAATAGTGGACTCGCTATTAGTTTGAAGCCGTTATAATACGTCAGGTACAGTCTGCGGCTGTAGTTAATACTTGAGTACTAAGTAGGCTAACTGAACCGCAGCTTTGCGGAAAGCTCTATGTGCTGCAGACGGCACCAAACGGAGATAACGCTCAGGGTACTAATCGTAGATATCAATGGACCAATTAGGGCTTTGAGTCAATAGGGATTAAGGAAATTACGTAGAACCGGTGTTTGAGAGAACGGAACATTTTGACGAAAGATTATACGATAGCTGACTTAATAAATATGTTAACACAAAGCGCATCTCTTAAGACGCAAGATATGATACTAAAATACCATGCAAAATGCTGATAAACGACTTCAAATAACTTTGTGAACACTATTAAATAGCCGAGCTTGAAACAGCGAATGTTGTGTGCGCGGTAATTGAAATACCTGATTTGGATCGGATCACTACACTAAAATTAGATCTGTTGATTCCTGCAAAACTTATTAGCACAGGTCACTTTGTATATATTTATGTACAGCATATTGTATGCATTATTCGTATTGTTTTGTGAAATGTATTATTTACTCCCAATTTATTTCTAATCTCAACTATCTAATATTACATGTGTGTGTTCTGGTGACAGTGACAGTCGATGTATAGTAATGTGGTTGGTACATCTACGAGTTAAATTAAACCCTCACGGCGCGCAGCGTCTTAATTAAATATTCTAACACGTTGATTGAATTCAAAAGTAAAGGACTATTGGCAAAAATGTATGGAGGCTGGCCTTTGAACCAATAGTAACAGGATTTCTTGTTTATTTAACAAATCTCTGCTGGAAAGAAGTCTGCCAAGACTGTCCTATGTTTGGATAAAGATCAAATAAATACTTTTTTTTTTCTTCGAAGTAAGACAGTCGACGTCGGATGTTACATAAAAAATTGGTTTTTTAAATGGTATGTTAAAATTCAATCAATTGAAACAAGTGATTTTACACAGACCAGTTGACTGTGCCAACAATTACGCGTGAAGTGATACTGAAGCTCGTCGCACGGCTTTATGCTAATGCAATGCGACGCTCAACAAGTTACTTGCGCGCTGCTACCATTTAGTTTAGTTGTGTTAATGAACGTAGGTGTCGATCCTGCTACAGGACTGGATTACGAAACCAATATAATAAAAAAAATATCCTGAGGTGCCCTATTTCATGTAAGAAGCCTATGAATTGAATATTAACTAAACCCCATCGAAAAGTATATTAATATTAACCGTTAATTTAATCATTAGCTTTGCTGTTGATAAAATAATTAATGAGCTAGCCTAGCAGGTTGCAAGTTCCGGGGATAATGAGAAAACCAAATTACTTTGTATATGTTAGGCCAGTTTGTCAAACAACATCACACATCTAAATATACATATTTACCTACATATTACCCGACCGACCGACCGACCGACCGACCGATGTCCGACCACCTAAATGATACAAATTGGTCAAAGGTTAGGTTATTATTTAATTACTTTAACCCGCATAGCCAAATAGGTTTAAAGTTTATTTGATTTTTAATATTTCATTGAAAATTTGGATGTTTATACTGTTAAAATCCACTAATTAATTTTTTAGTTCAACATTATGCACTTTTATGCGTTGCCGGTATGGCGGTAACAGATTTATGATATTTACAATGAGTTTCATTCCAGCCCAGATCACCGATGCAAATATGAAGAAGCCAATCGTTCACTCATTATGACTAGGATAATTTCTTGTTGTAGGCAAACGTGATTTTAAATGAATAGTTTTCTAAGAGCATAATTTCACCGCTTCCAAGTAAGATCCAATAAAAATACTTTTTGAGTTAATTTATACAAATGAATGTATTCAGAAAGTTATAGCTGCTTGGAGGTGGTAATTAGCTCTAAGTTTTAAAAATCAGGCAATTTAGGAATATATTATGTTACACTGAAGACGCTTTCGCATCGTTACTGTGATAATGTACCACTAACCTTAGGTGCGCTATACCGGTGGCCATCGCACGCAGTGCGCGGCTCACGTACAGGCTCATCGCGTACAAATTGCTAAATAACATTTTTGGTATGTATAGGTAGGTACCTATACACAACAAAAAGTTCAAGTCATTATACTATCGACACAAGTGCCAGAAGTCTACTATTTTTTTTTTTTGTGATTTAAGTTACATTTTTTTACTAAATAGTATTTTTTATACATCAATATTGAAATCACATTAGACGTTATACAATTATCAAATTACTTTAAATTTTGTTTAATAATAAACCTACTAAACTATTAATATATTATACAACTAGCTTATGATATAATTGAATCAATGCAGTGTATACTAAACAACTTTTCGAATACATAAGAGATCTGGAACATGTGTATCTATATTATAAACAATTTATATTTATTACAAGAACAATTAATACAACAAGAGACTCAAATCGGCGTCATTTCTTTATTTAGGTACAGTCGTCTCGGCGTAATAAATCGGGTACGTCGGCAGACATTCTGTTCCTATTACGCGGTATGATCAGGTTGCGATATGGGAACAACAAGTAAGGAACTTGTCTCTGGCTACTGGGTGATGGTAGCAGTTCCATAGGCGCCGCGTCGCGTGCGGCGTGCAGCTCGGTGGGCGGGTGGAGCGCGCGCGCGCGGGTGTTGTCGTACCGCCAGCGCCTGATGGCGGGCTCGGAGCAGTGCCGGCTGTTGTCGAACCGCCAGCGCATGATGTAGGGCTCGGAGCGGTGGCGGCGCACGACGACCCGCGGCAGCTGCCTTAGTGTCTGCGACCCCGGGATTGTTGCATCATTCCGGACACCATAAGGCGCTGCCGACAAACACAACTGTTAAAAACACACCGTGCCGTGTATGCAGTGCATTAGAAGATTCCTACAAACTAACGTATTTATCGTTTATTACCTTATGATATTTCACAGAAACCGTTTATTTCTCTAAAATAAAACGCATCAGCGGGATGTACCATTATACGTTACATGATAAATACTTTAATTTGGTAGCTCAAGGTATTAAAACCATTTTCAACGATCATCATTCAACAAAACCTATTTAAAATACAAACAAAAATTGCCGAACGGTTGGTTTTTTTTTTCTTTGTTTTCATATAGTATTTAGTGTGGCTTGTCCACATTAAATCATCAGTACACATAAATAAATTTGGAATGGCTGTTTGTAACATTAAAATAAGAATTTAGAAAAAAAAAGCGGTGTTACTCAGTGCATACGATAGCTTACACGATACACATAACAAAACTGCAATGCAACATTTTGTGTCTGTCCGTCTGTCGTTCTGTTTGTTCCGGCTAATCTCTAAAACGGCTGGACGGGACTTCCACTGGCAAATAGCTGTTGGTCCAGGGTCTAATGTAGGATGCCTAGAGTTTCTAAAATGTTTAGGTTTCCACGGGAAAATTAGAAAAACGCGGGAAAATTACGGAAATTTGCGGATTAGAGATACTTCGCTATGGCTAGACGGGACTTTCATCGGCTGTATAGCCGTAAATAGCTGATGCTATAAGGCAATAGAGTGTACCTATTATATGACGCACATACATTGTATGTAACAAGTTTTTAAGATCGTATAGACATTTTGCGTACCAATAATAAATATGCAATATACATAGTATGTCACCGTGTCGCTGCTCGCATCCATCGAATTTCAAGTTCCGTTTTTTTTTAGTATTTACGTCTTAAGGGTGACGTCAGGTATTATCTGTTGGAATCTATGATTACCAACTCGGTGTTATACCTTTACAGCTATAAATCACTGAAACGATAATACCAACCCAAATTTATATGACTTTTGGTGCCATTTTAGAATGTTGCCCATGCTAAGCTTGAATCTAAATTGATAAAGGAAATTTGAAAAATAATGGACACGAGCGGGATTCGAACCCGCATATGGGCAACATGCTAAAATGGCACCAAAAGTCATATAAATTTGGGTTGGTATTATCGTTTCAGTGATTTATAGCTGTAAAGGTATAACACTGAGTTGGTAATCATAGATTCCAACAGATAATACCTGACGTCACCCTTAAGACGTAAATACTAAAAAAAAACGGAACTTGAAATTCGATGGATGCGAGCAGCGACACGGTGGCTCAGTTGGTTAGAGAAGCGCCACGGATCGGCGAAGGTCGCGGGTTCGAATCCCGCTCGTGTCCATCATTTTTCAAATTTCCTTTATCAATTTAGATTCAAGCTTAGCATGGGCAACATGCGAAAATGGCACCAAAAGTCATATACATAGTATGTTTTATAGGTACCTACACTACCCTATAGATAACAAAAACCTGTATTATTATACTTTTAATAACGCAGCGTTAAAGATGTTAACGAAATCAGATTTAAATAGGTAAATGTATTTACTGCTGCTACGTACAGGTAATTTAAATCTAAATCCACGGTGACGCAGTCCCGGGCATAAGCTAGCACTCTATAAAAATATATACTTGACTTTAGATTATAATTAAAATAGTTAATCTTTCAGTATTTAGTTTAAAGTTTCAGTGCTTATTCTTTTGGCATTATCTCTTTTTATTTTAATTGTATGACTAGTATATGCCTGTGACTTCGTCGGCGTGGAGTTCCAAAAAGTCGGCTCACCGTTGCTACGTGCCGGCGCGCGGCGCGGCGTAGCAACGGTGAGCCGACCTACCTATCTAAATCTGATTTTGTTAACAACGTTAACGCGGTGTTATTAAAAGTATAATAATACAGGTTTTTGTTATATATAGAGTAGTGTAGGTACCTATAAAACACACTATGTATGTTACATATTTATTATTGGTACGCAAAATGTATGTGCGTCATATAATAAGTACACTCTATTGCTAAGCAATGATTAATAATCATATTCCTGAGATTCAAGCTGTTGCTCAGTTGTCCTTGAAACTGAAGCGGTTTGTAGTCACGGCTCCAGCCGCTTCGTGTCGCCTACTGTGTACCGGTGTCTCGATGCTTACATTACGCTAATATCATAACTTGATTAATATTCATACTTCAAGCTTGTATCGACCGATTGTTACTAATAATGTACACACAAAATAAGGTATAACGATGCAGACTAACAAATGTTATTGATTATGTTATCCTGAAAATGTCACAAATATTACATAAATAATACTACAAGAGAAAAGAAAATGGTCGCGAACTGTTTCACTCAACTGTTATAACTGCAAAATATTAGTTCCTTTGTATTGTTTTCTTTTGCACTCTACTCCAATTATGAATAATAATTATACAATCCTATTAAATGACAGTCGTATTACAAATAACGGAAATAAAATAAATGTGCACGCGGCTGTTCATTAGAATGTCGGCAACAACTGAAGTTAACGATGCGATATCTTTGTACATTCCGCTCAGTTCATTCTCAGGTTGAGTGTTCTTGTAGATTTAATAACGCTTTGTATGTTATAAGCTATTAGTTAAATAATCTGGAAAATGCTTGTTGTTGTTATTTTAATAGTAAAATTAAAATAAAATGTATTGTATTCTTTTAGGTAATTTTCTTTATAAAATTGCAGTTACACGAATAGTAAAAATTTTAACATTATTATTTATTCTCGTGAGATTCTACGTAAGCTAGCTGTCATCGCACTTGCTACGCACTACTTTTTGTCTGCTACGGCATATGGCTACGCGCTCAATGCTTGCTACGCGCTCAATTCTTGCTACGCGTTTTTTGTTTATGTTATACGCTACAATAACAGGAGCACGGGCTCCTTACTGATTAAGTTTTTGCTATCAGCATTAAAACCAACCACAGTTGTTAAAATGTGTGAAGTTGTATATACCGGATGACATCAATTGTGACCTACACACGATCAATCCATAATTAATCAATTAAAACATAAAAGACGATCTTGCTTCTAAGTATCGGGAGGACACCCAATCACCTTGTTGGATAAAAAAATGATCCTTCTCCTTGTAATAATTATAAACGGAATTTAATGATAAACAAGAACTTACGTCTTAAAGCAAGCGACACGAGATAAACGCGGCCTTGAACAGGACCTTGCACAATAACTAGTGTAGTATTAGAACAATCATCATCAGCCAAAAGACATCCACTATTGAACATAGGCCTCCCCGTTTAAGCAGGGGGATTGCCATAATCCCCACGCTTGGCAAGCGGCTTGGGGATCGCAGTATTGTTGGTGAAGTTACAGAAGACGCTGCTGCCCATTTTCTGAATTTTGCCTTAGTCGCCTCTTAAGACACCCACGGGAGGAAAGGAGGTTGTCAATTCTAGGCCAGATACCACACGGCACATTAGAACAATATCCATCTATATACCCTGAACCAACTGATTAATTAATAGGTACTCTATTTTATAATTTTCATTTCTTATAAAAACAATTATCAATTAAAATAAAACCAACGAGTTTTGAAAAAATAACAAGAGATATAACCATCATTTTTAGTTTGTTTATTTATAAATTATACAGTAGGTATAATTACAAGTTTTTACTTCTGCCAAACTGTATAACAGTTTGCTAGCAGACGTTACTCCCGTCTTTATATTGGTATATTTGATGTTTAATTAAGAATTGGATGTATGTCGATAACAATCAACAACAAACAACACAAATTTTATTTCATACCAGCAAAAATATGTAACAAAGAAATGCATTTTTTTTGTTTTTTTCAATAGCTGTATGGTCAACGACGATATAGATAAAAATATAAAAATGTGCATTCCACGCTTCTTTGTTCTGCCGCGATCATTGTTCACCGCGTGCACAATACGGTACATAACAAATGATGATCATTTGTTATGTACCGTATTGTCAGTACCAATCAACCATTTTTAAACTAATTCGATATTCGTCGCATTCACTAATAATGGGTTACACATAGCAGTCAGTAATCAATAACATTTGTGTTATCGTTAACTTAGTACATCGTGCGAACACAGGTGCTTCTGGAAAGAGCATGATGGAGTTTTACCGATTTATTAAATATTAAAATACTAATATTTTATTTAATAAATCGGTAAATCTCCGTCATGCTTGAATTCTACGTTCATGTAGGTAATGTATGTGTTAACGAGTAATAAAGTTTAACGTGGACACTGTGTAAGTCTTTAATTGAACATTAAAATCTTTCAGAATATGTCCGACACAGTTGCATGCTTAACCTTAAAACAAAAACACGAAAAGCAAATGTTTAACTAATAAACAGTTATATATTATCAAAAATAATTACGACGCACTAAAACTAAAACAAAGCGGCTTTTCTCCCTTGATGTACATACATATGTATTAGATTATCTCGTGAAAGGCGATGTCGTCGTGTGTAATAAACACCAAAATCTTGTATGCATTTTCCCTATACTATAGACATCGCTGCATTCCATTGCTAAACCGGGATATCTAATTTGATTAACATTAAATTGTGTTCGAAATACCGATGATAATTATTAAACTAATAGTGTTTTAATGTTCATCGAATCTAACTGCTATGCTAAGGTATGTGAAAACTCTTCCCTGGCTGTGTGATGCACGAACAAAGACAATTTTCCCTGGTCTACGGATTAAAAAAAAAATTACCGACTTTTCCATCACATTAGATTACAGAGAGACCCTCTCAACATTTAGAAAAATCTAACGTAAACATAGCAACGAAAATAATAGATGTTGTATGTATTTTATTAGCCACAGGAGTTGTACTTTTTACAAAAGAGCACTCACTTTACTCGAGTCTATTTCAATATTGATATTGTGGCCTGTAACTGAATTATTTCGTGTTCCATTAACTGATTGTTGGTTGCTTAAATAAATTATGCATTTCGCGCGAAAATACTGCTACTAATTGCAATTGTCAAGGAGAAACGTTAATTAAGGTCGCACTTAAGTCTTACGTATGAAAAAACTGTGCGTTGAGTTTTACGGTCACGGCGGCGTATATCAGCTGAGACTAGTCACACGCAGGAGATATTACAATGCAAAGGTGGCCTGAAAGACAGGTGCACTGCCTATTCCCTCGCTCTCATTGTCCGATGGGACTGTAGACCGACACGACCGGAGATAGATGCCTTCCGAAACTCGGATGGGTATCGACATGTGAAAACGGCCACCTATCACAAGACTAAACGCGGCGAGCACGGCTTGACTTTGCAGATCGATAGATCTGCGCAACAGTCACGTAGGTAGGAGCCTCTCATATTATATATATTATTTATATATGATATGTGTAACGCATATTATAAATACATACATAACCATGCATAAACAAACACAAACATTCATAGTTTCAGTAATAAAACTTACTAATGAAAATATAGGAATTTCAGATACTTATTACTGTTTTACATAATTAAATTAACCCATACATATTGAACTGCAGTATTAATTATGAAATACTAATTGAAAACGGATGAAAACAAATACTCATATACTTTGGCATTCTTACGAATCAAAGGTGGCCAATTGATGAAAGAAAATTTTACCCAAGGTGTACAGAGAAATGTGGCGGGATTCGTAGAAGTAACTCATGGTTTACAATAGTATGTAGCATCTCTGTCATGTTTAGAAACATAAAACCTATCATCACGTCTGATAGACCACGTCGATGTGCAGGCATAGTTTATATATATTTCAGAGCATGATCTTAGATTTAAAAGAATACATTCATTCATTTCGTTTCTTGTACAACTAGCATCTACTTTTTAAAACAAGACCGTACATCGGAGCACTAACAGGATTACATATAAATATTTTTCATAATATAATTATATGTCTTCTGATAATGTGCAGGCACTCACTTGTGTCGCTACCCACATATGGAATACTCCAGAATACAAAGGAACGTTTATGTGCTGTTGGTACACGTGTGGACATTATTCCCAAATTGCACCGTTATTAATTATGAAAAATTAACGTTAAAGTAACTGTTTTAAATTAATCCGATAGATTATAATATGCTTTTTAGCTTTATTTTCAAAAGTAAGTACTGCTTTAATGCTAGGCCCATGTAGTACATAGAGAGAAGATGCCAAGCAACTGCTAACACGGTCAACACAAAAACACCTTCAAAGCAGAGACTTCACATTTTATTTTTATGTTGATATGCGTTAATTGTTTCAATACCTGTTGCATATTTTGTAATACTGCTAAGTTCTGGTTGAACTCGCGCTCCAAATCGGCATAATTCGGCCGGCGTCCTTTAATAAATAAAACAGGTTAAAAAAAATCAAATTCGTTGTTATTGAGCCCTAGGGTAAAAAGCAGGATCAAGAAGCTACATAAAAGATTTTGTACAAACTGTTAAAGTTGTTGATTTGAGATTAACAACTTTGAGAGTGCTTTCCTGTTTTTATTAACCCCCGACGGAAAAAGAGGGGTGTTATAAGTTTGACCGCTATGTGTGTCTGTCTGTGGCACCGTAGCTCTGAAACGGGTGAACCGATTTGGATGCGGTTTTTTTTATTTGAAAGTAAATTTTCCAGCGAGTATTCTTAGATATGTTTTATCAAAATCGGAGCAGCCATTTACAAGATATGGGGGGTGAAAGTGGGGATGATTAATCTAACATTTTTATATATACCTGAGTGGGGTATCAAATAAAAGGGCATAATGTGTACATTACATAAAATTAAGTTATATCAAAATCGGTTCAGCCATTTAAAAGATATAGGGGATGAAAGTGGGGATGACCAATTGAATAGTTTCATATTTACCAAAATGGGGTATCAAATGAAAGGGCATGATATGTACATTAATAAAAATTAAATTATATGAAAATCGGTTCGGCCATTTACAAGGTATGGGGTGAAAGTGGGGATGTCCAATCGAATATTCTCATATATACTAAAGTGTGGTATCAAATGAAAGGGCATGATGTGAATATTACAAAAAAAATTGTTACATCTAAATCGGTTTAGCCATTTACAAGGTAAAAGTGATAATTAAGAACTGGATATTTTCAAATATACAAGTAGGGTATCAAATGAAAGGGCATGATGTGTATATTATAAAAACAAGACTTTGATTTAAGTTTAAAAATTTTAAAATATAAATTAAATTAAAAATTTAAAAAACCCCCAACGCAAAAAAGTAAAGCCATCATTTAAAAAGTCAAAAATAACACCTATCATTGAGCCATCAATTCCGATCGAGTAACATCTATTTAAGACAATGTCCCGGCGGGGTACCGCTTTAGTTAGTCAGACGTTACATTTGATGGAGTTTGAAATAAAATGTTTGATGCAAATCTGGCTGTTGACTTGTTAAGTCTGTAAGTGTTATGATTTATGCAATGTCCCTATTACAACTATTTAGTTATTGCTTTAAACTGAGCGGTACCCCGCCGCGGCATTGTCTTAAATAGGTGTTACTCGGATCGGATTAAATGGCTCAATGATAGGTGTTATTTTCGACTTTTTAAATGACGGCTTTTCTCTTTTGCGTTGGGGGTTTTTTTAATTTTATTTTATTTAAAAAAATTTAAACCTTAAAATTTAAGGTTTAAAATTTACAAAAATTTATCACAAAAACAAGACTAAATTTAATTTAGTCTTGTTTTTGTAATATACACATCATACCCTTTTATTCGATATCCCACTTGGCATATTTAAAAATATTCGATTGTTAATGCTTACTTTTACCCCTTATGTCTTGTAAATGGCTGAACCGATTTCGATATAAAATATTTTTTTGTAATGTACACTCCATGCCCTTTCATTTGATACCCCACTTTGGTATATATGAAAATATTCAATTTGTCTGTCCCTAGGTATATCTTTTAAATGGCTGAACCGATTTTGATATAATTTAATTTTTTGTAATGTGCATATTATGTCCTTTCATTTGATACCCCACTTGGATATATATAAAAATATTCGATTGGTCATCCCTACTTTCAACCCCCATATCTTGTAAATGGCTTTACCGATTTTGATATAACTTAATTTTTTATAATGTACACATCATGCCCTTTCATTTGATACCCCACTTTGTTATAGATGAAAATATTCGATTGGTCATCCCCACTTTTACCCCCCATATCTTGTAAATGGCTGAACCGATTTTGATAAAACATATCTAAGAACCATGACTGGAAAATTTACTTTCAAATAAAATAAACCGCATCCAAATCGGTTCACCCGTTTCAGAGCTACGGTGCCACAGACAGACACACATAGCGGTCAAACTTATAACACCCCTCTTTTTCCGTCGGGGGTTAAAAATTAAGTTATATCAAAATCGGTACAGCCATTTACAAGATAGGGGAGGTTAAAATTGGGGATGACCAATTGAATATTTTCATATATACCCAAGTGAGGTATCAAATGAATGGAAATAATGTGTTACATTTCAGAAAATTAAATTTTAACAAAACCGGTCCAGCCATTTGCAAGATATAGGGGATGAAAGTGGGTATGACCAATCGAATATTATCATCTATACCATAGTGGGATATCAAATAAAAGGACATAATGTGTACATTTCAAAAAAATAAACTATATCAAAATCGGTTTAGCCATTTACAAGATATAGGGAGTTAAAGTAAGCATTAACAATAGAATATTTACAAATATACCCAAGTGGGATATCAAATAAAAGGGCATGATATGTTTATTACAAAAACAAAACTAAATTGTAAGTTTAAAAATTTTAAAATAAAATTAAGTTAAAAATTAAAAAAACCCCAAAAGCAAAAAAGAAAACCGGTCATTTAAAAAGTCAAAAATAACACATATCATTGAGCCATCAAATCCGATTCGAGTAACAAACCTATGTAAGACAATGTCGCGGCGGGATACCGCTACGTGTTTAGAGCAATAACTTACCAATTCAACACCTAGATTTGCAAGAAAAAAAATGATGATTCGAAGCAATTATTATTATTATTAGCCTAAAGTGTCCCACTGCTGGGCAAGGGCCTCCCCACTCTCTTTCCACATCTCCCTATTCCCAGCTACCAACGACCAGTCTTGCATAAACAAGTCGAGTTCGTCCCGCCATCTCCGTCTGGCAAGAAGCAATTGCTAATAACTTAATAGATAGTACCCAAACTGAGGGTCTGACTTACATAAGCGGTACCCCGCCGCGACATTGTGTTAAATAGGTGTTACTCGGATCGGATTTGATGGCTCAATGATAATTATTATGTGTTATTATGCTATGACTTAAAGTATTAAGCTGAATCGAATATAATTTATCAAACTAAAATTATGTCATGATAAAACGATGAAAACAGAAAAGAAGTGCTATTTTATCGTTACGTACTCGTACGACATTCCTAAAAGAACAAAAACATTTTAGTCTCTCTGAGAGTATAGTAGCCGTAAGCCCCGCCGCGCCGCATGTGGTTTTCAGTATGGAATCATTTGCTTTTTGCATTTCCGTGCTTCATTAGGTATATCGAATCTATATTTTGAATCGTTCATTTATCGATTTGACAGATAATATGTAGGTATTGATTAACTATCTGGCATTAATGTTTGTGCAACCAATAAACTCTTTGGATGGATTTGCATGAAAATTATTTACCATTTCGCGTATTATGGTTTATAAACCTCATTTTTTGGTTCCATAGTATTGTGGTGTTAAATGGATCCAGTTTAAGAACGAAGTTATGTTCCAATATAAACCAAGTATAAAATGTAATAGAATTGGTGCACTAAAGGTGCTGATGCTCGTAGAATACGACCGTAAAAGTGACAACTTATGGTACATCAGTAAGCCGACTGTATACTAGATGTTATCCCGCCTCGGTTCCTGCCCCTCAGCTATAAAGTTACAATAGGACTGGAAGTGGCACTCACGTGAGACGTTGCTGGCTCGGGCAATGCCTCGCAAGGTCATCGGGATGTCTTCGGAGTGCGGGGCGCGGCGTCGACACGGGACGTTCTGGCTCAGCGCGCGCCGGAAGTTCCGCCCCGTCAGGCAGTACAGGATGAAGTTGATGCCGAAGTTGGTGTGGAAGAAGATCAGCGACAGCTGCTGCATCGCCGCCCATCGCCCCGTGTACTCCGTCGCGCGCTGTCACCAACAACATAGTCCATTGTAAATGAAACCCATACATATATCACACAATACTTAAAACAATTACAACTTATTTCAAATTAACTTTCTCTGTCCGACTGCTGGGCAAAGGCATTCCTATATCTCAGCACATCTCTATCCATTTATAATGCCATTATGAGTAAAAATATGAATTGCTGCCCGCCAATTGATTAAATTTGTGACGCATTACAAGGTAATAATTCATCGTAAGTTCCGTATATCATTATTGTGTAAAATCTGTTTTAAAAGAACACCAGAAATAATCTGCATTTATGTAGTATTACATCTTTTAACCTGTCTTTGTGCTTTATCGTTTGACGATGTATTTCCACCCCCGAGCTACGCCACCTATTGTTTTTTTATAATATACAACATAATATAAACAAGGAAAGTGTATCTAAGAGATCCTGAAGAATAGAGAGATTACTACTAATTTAACAGTTTGCCTTGTAACGACCTTTTTACCACACTAATGAGCACCAATGTAGAAGCTAAAGGGTTAAAAGCCAAACAAATTGCAATAAGTAAGTGCGGAGGGGGCTGGATAGAATTTTATGAAATACGTGATGTTGCGTCGCTCGGTATCAATACGCCGCTGGTCTTAGTGTTTATACAGCCGGACCAGTGCGGCGGGCACTTGCTATGTTAGATATTAGTTGTTGCTATTTTCAGCATCTATTGATTACAATGACCGAGACTACAGTAATCTATTAAGAGGCTTATTACATCGTAAAAGACATACACCCAAAATGGCACTTATATTTACTTTTTACAAACAGAATTTTTGATACTGCTCTTTAATATGCACTCAGCACGTAAATTATTCTTGAGCGAGTCATAATTCGTAGTTTCAATATTCTCATTTAAATGACGAATTCGAACCGTAAAGATATTAACATTCGAGTGTACAGATTGCGTAAACGTATTTTAATAAATTTTACTAATTTCGTTAACCGTATGGAAATATTTAATATCCAATAAATATTTCAACTCCTATTTACTACTTATCCAATAAAATGTAAGTTTAATATAATATTGCATATGTTTGTGAATTATTGTAAGAACAACAAAGCTTTATCACTTAAACCCCCCTAGCCAAGTGGCAAAACGCTTGAAAAATATATGCATTTGATTTATGTCATCGATAACATAGTCGAAACATTATGATACATCATCCCCATTACATTTATCATTTTATTCGATTTCTATTTTCCAAGCATTTTGCCAAATGGCTACTAGGGAGGCAGATGTTAATAAAGTTCTTTATTGTTGAAAAGCAGATTATTTTTACATGTTTTACAATATTAGCTTACTTAACTTAAACTAAAAGCTTTACTAAATGTGAGTTCTTTATTTATTTAGTGTAACATTAACCCGGTCGCAGCTTCAGCAACAGTCCTGTAACTTTTGATTCCCCCATACCGGCTTCGTATTACGTATGTCGTCCAGTCTATTACGAAACTTTAGACACGGGAAGTTAATCTGTATCCTACATTTGATATCCTATATTGGGTTGATAATATATGCAAAATATGAGTGACGCGACCTGACTGCATTTAGACTTTGTATTTCCTAACACGAACGCGAATCCCAGACTGCCAGAAACTCATATGCGTCGAAAAAGTAAACGGCTTTAAATTGCAGCGTTCAACTAACCTCAATACATTTTTGTGACAAAATATATTACTTAAATTAAATGGCTTTTATTTGACATAGTAGCGATATAAGTCAAAGGACGCAGGTTTGAACGCCGGCACGCACCAATGTCTTTTCAAATTCATGTGCATATTATAAATTAATGATCAGTTGCTAAAAACGGTGAATAAAAACATCGTGAGGAAACCGACAAACCTACTCAGGTGTGCCGGTTTCCTCTGATGTCTGACAATCTCTTGTGCGCACACTACGATAAAACATCGCGGCGATATAATCTCAATTTGTTACATTCGCGACGCGACGCGATTGTCGCTAAAGTAATTTTTTTTTTAAAACGTCGCCCTACACTAGCAATTTCTCCTGTATCGCTGGTGCGTTCTACAAACATGAAATATCACATACACAAACACCCAGACTTGGGACAAACCTGCGGATCGCACAAATTTTTGTCCCGTGCGGGAATCGAACCCGCAACCCTTAATAACGGCTAGTTGTATGGTGCCGCGCACAGCGATTTTAAAAGCGCGGCAGACTTGCCATACGAAGCAAGTGTCTAGCATTTGATTATATAAATTCACGCTTGATCACCTTTATGCCTAAGCACGCCAAGTCATATAGTGATCGTACTTTGTATAAAAATATTTCATATAAGAGAAACCTTTTATATAAATTTTTAGCTATGAAACGATGAATCCAGTATTAATAAATTCTTCATTGTAACAAATTAAATGTTAACAAACAAGAGAAGCATCTTGTTCAATATCCATGTTGATCACAGCAAATGTACTCATGACAAAATTTCTCAACTTTTTATCACCGTACGCGCAGCAAATATTCTACGATATTATAAAAAAAATCGTGGTGCGCTTTATTGAAACTTTGATAGAATCTCATTTGTTTTGATTGACGTAGACGACAGGCAGGTAAACGTAATAAAAAACGTTATAAAATAGATAAATTACAGTCTCTATAGTTTGGCCGCTGAGAGAATGCGTTCCAGACAGGTCGTATCCGAAAAGACGATGTATGTAACTTTGAAGTGGCGGATCATTTTTAATAATCCATTTTATATCGTTTATTTGCTCTATTTAATAAATAATATAATTAAAAACTACATAATGCGATAATTTCGCGTTAAATTTAATGCTTATATAAAACATAGTTACGTCAAATGTTTATTTTTGTAGTAATGTGACAAAAATAACTAGGCATTTGTTACGTTATTCTATAATATAATAAATATTTGACTGAAAAACTGACTGTTATTGCTCGTATTACTTACTGACATAGGCGCTATATTGGAGTAATCGTCGAAAAAACGAAAAATCAAATTTTAGAAAACTGCGACGGAGACATAAGAATTGATAATATATATATACAAGCGAATCAGAGTCTATTTAATAATATATAAAAGAACCCGGTCGCATCTATTTCTTAAAATGGGTGTCATCGAATTATTTTATATTAAATAATATTCCGAAATATTGCAAATGCATTTTTGTTTCTTTACACTAGTTACAATTAGATATTAAAGGCCAGATAAACAAGTATTTTATCTTAAGCTGTTATTCTGTTTTGGGTTGGTAAAAAAATTGAATATCAGTGTTATTTATTGCCTATTACTAGTATAAACCTAATGAAAGACTTTAGGAACGCATTCTCTACGCGGCCGCGTTTTAATTACTATTTTTCGTGACTCCTCTATGATTGAAATCAATTCAGGTTTTATACTATGGGACTAAGATAACCATGTTCTTTTAATTTGATTAACTGACCTGTTTTAATTGCGACCTATGAAGCATTTAAACTAGATTACCTCGGGTATTATGTAACCGTGTGTAGTGTGTTCTCATTTAAACTGGTTAACAGGTTATCTCATTAATGGATGAGTATACACAATGAACACTGGCAATAAAATTAATCAGACCTAAGATTGGATCACAATTTGTTACTTGCGCTACGAACCGTACGGAAAATACGCAGTCTTTTAAAAGGCCAACGAATGTAGATTGTTGAGGCGCATAAGAACTTTAATGTTAAAGGGAATAGGACACCAGCTAGGCAACTAACACTCATCGCTCTATAAAAGAGCAGCCACGAAAAATCTTTAGAATGTGCAAGACTTGTGAAATATGCATAAAATCTTGTACAAAATATACATAAGTATTGTAAGAACTATCTCGGCAATGTTAATTAACTCATACCTACAATGCAACCCATATAAACTCGCTTTCCTCGCATAAATAAATAAAAAGCTAAAAAGCTCCGTGACTGAACTTCTCTGAAGTCTGAGCAGCAGTTATTAATTTACTTGGAAACTGAAAATAACTATAAAAGTCAAAGGTTGGTAATATAAACGGTTAAAAACATGAGCCACCACTTTATATCATATCCTGTTTCTCTTTCGTGGTGGTTAAGGAGTGTGGGTATCGTTACAGCTTAACCTATAAACGCCACGGATGTGAAATTAAGGGTCGTAGCTCATATATTAACCCGGAAAGGGAACGCAACCGTCTCAGCTCAAACCGTGCAGTATGATTTGTATGAAACTCTCTATTGCAAAGCACACTAATCGGATTCGTAACGTAATCGCCTCGCCTAGCCGAGAGTAGCTGAGTCGACGTATCGGAGCAGCTGATCCGCTTTGGTTACGTCTCAGACCAGATATACACTAGACCGGCGATCTCGCTCTAACCTACACTGTATTAAGGTTTTTCTGTTTACGATTATGAGAGTAGCTTCCCTCGTGGACGTCAAATTATCATATTTTTAAGAAAGAAAGAAGAACTAAATCCCGAATATTTAACTATGGAAGCATTCACTAAACGTTGCTTCACTTTTAAGTGTTAAAAAATATGCAAAAGCGGTCAGGCTCGGGGCAAATAACAGGGCATCCACGAAATGTCACACACAGGGCTCACATCTTGGTCCAGTTCTATTCCTTATATTTATAATGACCTAACATCCAACATCCAATACTGCAAGTTCTCCCTTTTTGCCGACGATCTAAAAATCTATAGAACAATCGTTACTATCGACGACACAAATAAATTACAAAAAGACCTCGAAAGCATTAACTGCTGGTGTACCAGCAACGGAATGATTCTTAACGCCACCAAATGTCATCAAATAACATTCACGCGCAAAAGAAACCCTTTAATTTATAACTACACTCTCAATAACATATCTTTAAACAAAACTAATGAAATAAAAGACCTAAGCGTTATATTAGATAATAAACTTCAATTTACCTCTCACATAGACCAAATAATAAAAAAATCTGCCCAAATGCTTGGATTTCTCAAAAGGAATTCGAACTGTTTAAAAAAATCTCAAACCAAGATGCTTCTTTACAACACACTGGTAAGAAGTAACCTCGAATATGCCAGTGCAGCATGGAATCCTTCTTACAGTGCTCACTCCCAACGAATTGAACGCATACAACGTTCTTTCACACGGTCGCTCGCCTTTAGTGTCCAAGGCATTTCACACAGGTGCCCATACTCTCATAGATTAGCACACTTCAAAATGACCTCACTACGAGACCGTCGTACTATCCATGATGTTACATTCCTGCTCAAACTACTAAATGGGAAAACAGATTGCAGTCACCTCCTAGCTCAGATTACCCTTACCGTTCCCCGTACCACACCTCGCAGGCCACTTACTAATACGTTCTGCCCTTCCTTTTGCCGCACTAACATCGGTACTCACGGTCCTCTCCCGAGGATTTTCAACAAACTCAACTTTCTAAATAAAAACGTAAACCTCGATATTTTCCACGACTCCATGGGGTGGTATTCGGAAAAAAATTATACAAAGTGTTGCTCCTAAAATAATCACAACGTAATAGTTCTAAAGTCTTATATTACTAACTGTAACATGTCAGTCTTCTTTCTGTTTCTTACTCTAGTTTGTATCTAATCACTGTACCCTATTCCTACACTTATTAATTAAAATTCAAATGTGTATCATCATCATCATCATCAGCCGGAAGACTCCCCCTTAGAACGCCATAATGAACGACAACTTGCCGTTTGCATCCACCGGTTGCCCGCAACTCTAATACTAATGTGTAATTATTAACATATAATACTATTCTCAACCGAATGTCATGTACACCTTTAAATTGTATGTATATAAGAACTTGTACTAAATATTTTGTTAAACGAAATGTCTCTATGTATATACGGTGTATTTCTTAAATAAATAAATGTCGTCCCGTTAAGTAATCGATCCTACGACGGCAAAATGAGAACGATATCCACATAGCCACTGAGCTCTCGCGTCATCATATTATATTAATTTAATTGCTAGTTCTTCGGTAACGTTGTTGATAAGCATTAATTAGTCTATACCCTACCTACCACGCTGAAAAATAAGCGTAAATATTTGCTTGTATGTAAATTTATATACCTCGATATTAACTTATAATGCCCCTCAAGTATTAATAAACTATACGTGGTTTATAATAACTCGCGTAATATTAGTGAGCATCAAACTACATTAATAGTAGCCCCGACAATTATCTAGTGAAACTTAGAAAATGCACTCAAATTTGAAATATCCGTGAAAAAAGAAATGAAATTAATTATTTATTACGTACCATGAATGCAATTTATTTACGCTTTGTTGTTACTTGATATAAAATGAGCTACCTTTAAGCCCGCGATATTTGTTCAGCCGCAAACATTCTCGAGGAATAGTAAAGTCCTACCTCTGACGTAAAAATTTATTAAAAATTGTTTGTTACGAGGCTAGTTTTTGAGTCAATAAAAATTATATTAGCTCCGGGTACCTAGTTAGCCGCCAGCTATAGTGCCCGCCGGCCGGCCACGCCATTCGCCGCCGGCCGCCGCAATCCCACAGCTTTTTAGCTTTCGTATATCGTTGTTTAAGATTTTTTCTATAACATGGTAATAAAAAACAGACTAATGCACTTGTAACGCGCATGCTTTTATGTCGGCATTCAGACGAGCTTAACAAGAAGAAAACATTTTGCTATGTACAGACTGATGTAAAATGTAATTAAAATAAGACTACTGTAAAAAATAACGTTTTAGACGTATTTGAAAAGAAGTCTTTAAAGCCGCCCATCTGCTGTTTCTCAGCTGGATAGAAACAGCCCAATGAACTGTCCAAAAATATAACATACCTATTGTTTAACAAGATCGACTGTTCGAAGAAATGAACGAAATATGAACGGTGTTATTTATTGTTGACAAAAGATAAGACTTGTGTTCTCCAGCACAACTGAAAGTCTCTTTTACCGTCAAATTAGTATGTTTAAACGTTACCGCTTATGAATAGATATATAATTGAAAGTTAGGTGATGTGATAAAAGACCATGGTATATTTATTCCACCCTCACATTAGCTTGAAGATACGATTTAATTGTAAAACCTTGCCTCTTCTGCTGGCAGGCCCTTAGCAGCAAATAAAAAAGTAATAACATTATAATCCGATTAAAATTCTATCTGAGGATTATAATAATAATGATACTTAATAATGGTACTTGGGCTTTGTGAAATCTTTACGAAACGCATTCGATGTCTCTAGTTGGTATATGTATTGGTATATTCTTGGTAAAATACGGGTCTTGTAATTAGTTTTTTATTAAAGAAAGTCTTAAGATATCGGTCTTCATTGGTTCTTTAGAATTTCTTTATAGAAAAAGCGGCTTCGTTCGAATTGAGACGCTACTGATATTGGTACATAATAAAAACTAGTAAAAGCTCTGCGTAAAAAGCTAGACTTAAGCTCGCATATTAATTACGTGGAACCGTTGCGAAATCCCTCCCATAATGTTAAATAATCCTTAGCGATAAATTTAGTTTTTCATAAGATACTGTTGTAATATTGCTACTTAATTTGTTAGATATTAAATTATATATCTAGTTATTATTCTGGATATTTCAGTGTTACTTATGGTTTGAAATTCATAGTCTAAGCTCGCGACGGTGTCGACCACCGACCATTCACACTAAGAGTCCGCGGTGGTGCTACGCCAGTTTGTTGAAATGATACGTAGGTATATCTGTTGCTCCTTTTCAGCTCGTTAAAGGAGAGCAACAAGAACACTTGCCATTAAAATTAAAATATGACTAGCTTAACAACAGCGATGAAAATGTGTCTATTAACCTTGCACCTAAGTATTACAATATTATAGTAATAAGAAGTTAGACGCAAACTACTTACTAAACTCTGTGATTATCTGTAATGTCAAAGCGTTAGACTATCTGCCCACAACGTTCGGCTCACTTCAAATAACTTGGAACTAATTAGCGCGTTGTTAATACTGCTACTTTGCGGCCTAATCCTTATTCTTACGGAATAACTCCAGCAATAACATAACTGTACAAAGTCCTCTGTTTAAATTGGCTTCATGTCAGATTACCACAATTCAGTGTTGCCGCCATGGTGTCCTAATCAGATAGCCCTAAACTTCTGACAAATGTAATTTAATAATCGAAAGATCAAACTTTCAAGAGTAATAAATAAGATAGTATCTAGCAGTCTGTTTTATTATGTCTGGAGTAATTATAGAGCTATGGTTGACCGTCATAAGTTGCAGATAGTAAAAGGTTACAAATAAAGCTAGTCATAAGATCTCCAACTCGAAATGTTAAAGAAATCTCTGTTACATCGCTTAGTAAATAGCCTCCGGGGAAGACGCCGCGATAACTTCACCCTCCCTAAGACGAAGAAAAGGAGTCTGTTTCAACAGGTGGCGTGCCCCTTATTCTTTTGCAGAATACATTCGATTAACTGTTACACAAATGCAATTGAGTGTAAGCCCGGGGTGCTGACGCCTTCAAGCATTTGAAGACTGCCAATCTTTCTAAGAACATCACGCCTGGATTCTTTTAAAGGGTTGTTCTTAGTGACCACGAGACCTATGCGGCAGTTCCTAATTGGACCATATATTTAATTATTCCAATATTCAGGCTACGTACGCAAATGCTTTCTTGTAAGTAAAACTTAATGTTCGCGGAATTAGTATAATGTGCAGATTTTTAAACAACAATTAAGTAGAGGTGCGACGGCTCGGTACTTGTACCTGATACGTTCTTATGACAGCTTCACTTGTTATTTATGTATGTTGTATATTCACAGGGAATTAGTTAACGTTTTTCCTTATACCTGGTCTATTAGTAATTTAAACAGAAATACACTTACAACATCGCGCTTAACCGAAATAATGAATATAGTTTAATTTAAAAAATAAGTTAGCTCGCCTCGTGAGTAATAATACAATTCCTACCTTAACGAAACTTTTAACGCATTAAGTAGTTTTATTTATCTTCGTACATTATGACGCATTGTACTTATAGAGAGTTAATCGTTCATCATAGGCTTCTCAATAGTTGCCGCGGACTTATAAAGTTCTCCTACACTCGCCTGTTACAGGGACTTCACCGTTTTGGGTGAACCATGAATTTGTATTAGTTGTCGCTACATCTAAGAGCTGCTAAATTATTTAAATATTCAGCTTTAATCTTTACCTGTCATTCAAGACGGTGACGGGAAGCACACGATGCACATAATCATGTGGATTGCGGTGCCTGTATTTAGTTTATTAAAAGAAAAGATTGTCAACATACCTTTAAGGTGATTTATTATACTAACATACCGGATGTACTAATGTCTGATGTCATCCTTTTCTACAATAGATACCTAAGTCCAGGATCCAAGGAACATTTTTACAATTGATTACTATACATACTATATATTTTCCGTGAGTAGCTTCATTTTGATGATATGCCCTTTACTCTTACTAAAATTCTCGATTGTGGTAGCTAACAAGAGTAGTAACTCTTCCTCATTCAATTTATAATTATTGTGATTAAAAAGAACGCTGTACAATATTAAAAAAGTCTTTTCAAATTTAACTTACTTACGGCCTTAAAATACGCCCAGCAGTTCGCCACATGTTATTTCAAATACATGAAGTCCCACAGCTTGCATTGCCTTAAATAATTTGTACCTTAAATAATGGATATTACCTCTAGTCGCTCGAGCACCTTAACAAGTATCAACGCTGGCAGCACTTGCAGTTGCAGTGGATTATTACAACGATGACGGCGCTAGCTGAAAACAGGGAACACTCACCATGTCGTAGGCGTAGGCCAGAATTCTCATGGTGTAGGCCGGCAGGTTGAGTAGCACGAACACCGAAGACACGATGAGCAGCATGCGGGTGACGCGATGCTGCGAGCGCGGCGGTGGCGGCGGCGGGGGTGGCGGCGGCGAATCTTGCTCTTGGAGCTCGTTGACTTGGCCTTCTTCCTCTTCAATCGTCATGAGAGCATTGCGCGCCCGCTCGATGCGGTACACACCGATTGTGATGCAAGCGTTTAAGAAAATGATAATCGCGAGCGGGATCGTGAAGGACAGAGCCGTGTCCACAATATTGAATTTACCCGCTTGCACCATGTATTCGGTGGCAATGTTGCAATCGTCCGTGGTCGACGAAGAATATTTTAGTACCGGAATATTTAGGATAAGTGCGGCTATCACAAGCAGTATAATGATCTGCTTGGCTCTTCTCATTGTGCACGTACTATTTCTTTGCAGAGGATACACTACAGCAATGAATCTCTCTACTGTAAATGCTACCACGAGCCAAGCGCTTAGGAAACAAGTTGTATAACTAGTGTAGACAAATATTTGGCAGAATCCAGGACGATGGAAAAACGCGGCCGACTGAATCGCACTGAGCCACGGCGGAATCAACTGCAGCAGAAACAGCGTATCTGATATGGCTAACGCTGATAAGTATAAACTCGTAGAGTGGAATCTCAGATTACTTGAAAAAAACACATATATCGATAGAAAGTTTCCTATACACCCTAATACGACGAGTAAGGGTGTATAGTACGTGTTTAAAAAACTAGCGATAGTTTCAGTCGCATATTCTACTGCAGGGCCACGTAAACTTGTATTAACGCCCGTCGGCTCCGTAAAGTTAGGGTCGGCCATCGCGATATCGGGACGCGCGGCGGCTACGAGAGTTCGGCGGACACTGGCGCGAGCTGCCGCGTCGAGCCTCGGGACACTAAACACCTGCACCGGGGTGCATCCCGCGCGGCGGGCCGCGGCGCTCCGGCTCGCCCCGCCCCGCGCCGCCCAACTCCCCAACCCACAGCCCTCACACCGTATTCAACAAGTTAACATCCGGGACTGCGATATTTTGATTAACTATTACGAAAACAATAAGATAATACTTAATGTTATAATCAATATTTTACATTTCAAATAAGTATAATAATTTATAAACGTGATTCATTTAAAACGATAAATATTGCTCGAATTCGGTTTCGTCCTGTGTTTAGGCCGAAGTTCAGAAATAATTTATATTAACAGAAAATACCAAAATTATAATAATGTATTTTAAATACAACATTTATTGTGTAGCTTCCAACGAATTGTTCTTATCGCTACGACGTAGATGGTCTACGACGTAGACACTAAAGTCTGGAGTTGCGTTTGTTCTTATAATATTATAATAGATAGGCTGATATGTGATTATAATAATTATAAATAAAACAAAATTTTCTAGATTATTCATCTTATTTATAAGCTAATGTAAGGTAAAAATCTTTGCTCTGTAACACTTAGCCTTAGCAAGTAAACATTCAATCTTATTTATTTGTCTATTAACGCTTTATTTCATAATCGTCAGTAAACACATCTTTATTACTACTACACCTATAACAATTCAATAAGTATTTATTTGTCTCGTACGTTGGTCCAAATCAAAATAAGCTACATCAGTCGCGTAGCACTGTCGTAGCTCGTAGCAGTTGTATTTTGATAACTTGTGAGCTGATTTGTATGAAGTGCGTCGTAGCCGTCGTAGAGCATACACTTACATGAGCGCCAGGGCAACTTAATTCACTCGATACATTGTTCTCTAATGCCTCAATATGTTATGTGATCATTATTGTTCCTCATCAACCTACTTTCTACTAGTACATGCTTAATTAAAAAATGAACAGACACACCTGTCATCATCATCATCATCATCAGCCAAATACGTCCACTGTTGAACATAGGCCTCCCCGTTTAAGCGGGGGGGTTTGCCATAATCCCCACGCTTGGCAAGCGGCTTGGGGATCGCAGTATTGGTGGTAAAGTTACAGAAGACGCTGCTGCCCATCTTCTGATTTTTTCCTTAGTCGCCTCTTACGACACCCACGGGAGGAAAGGGGGTGGTCAATTCTAGGCCAGATACCACACTGCGACACACCTGTACCACCTGTGTATTTGTCGTTCTTTCACGCAGTTTAGCAATAGTTAAAGTGATTTTTGGTTGTTAATAATTATTGAGCAGAGAGTAACGGAGTCTACTTTTTACAAGTTAGCGCACGGCTGCTGTATGAACACGGAAACAAAGCCGCGGGCACTGACATTCTCTTATACCTGTAACTTTCGAAAGGCTATCACTATCAAGCAAATAAAAATGCATTAATTACGAAATGAAACACATGTTACTAAGTATAACATATAAAGCGTGAACACGTATTTTATGTGTTACTGCGCATTTAGATAAAAGAATTATTATTATTTTAATTAAAATACGCCTGGTCAGTGTGATTCTCGATCTTACACACGACATACAGTGCTGATAGTGCTGGCTTGGTTCACTGCCGCCACTAGTAGCAGTGTAGCTGTGCTTATACCGGCTTATGTAGCTGTTCCCGGAGACTGGGCTTAGACCCACTATGTTTTAATAAGATTCCGGGTAGGAAGCCTGCTTTATGTCGTAAAATCTGCACCTTCCCTGCGTCATACTGATTTGATTTAAAAGGAAATGATCAGTAACGTCACATCTCCTTACTTGGTAACGTTACGTTTAATATGTGTCATTCATAGATAACCTAAGTATGTACTTACATTATAAATCTCATCGCCATATCTCTAAACTCTTAAATGTCATCTTGGTAAAGAGATAGTCTGTCTGTAAATGACACTCCACTTTGAGTAGTTTAAGAGCCAGGAAATAAAATTCGTATTGCTAGGAAATGAACATTTTTAAGATATGGAATGGTTATGTAATATTACCTCCATCGCCTCCACTTATTCTAGGAATCAACTCTTAAGCTGGAGACTGACTTGTACCGTTTGTTTGTAATCTACCATTCGAGGCGCCTTCGGTACAATACGGCGACACAGGCTCACTTGTAGCGTCTGTTTGTAATGTACCTAACACCTAGTCAGGTGCCAGCTACTTAGGGTCTCGCAGTATCTATTACATTTTACAGTTTTTAGGAATGTACAAAGTTGAATAAGTTACGGCTTTTATATCCACAAAAAAATGTTAACAATACGCTTAGTTCCATAAAATAATGTTATTATATACATGAAGCAGAATGTATAGGGTATCATACAGAATTTTTTTCACACTCATTCTTTATTCAAACTTATGCAGTTCAGAAATTTATAACTGTACTGCCTTGTTTCACACGCTTTTGGAAGGAAGGTACAGGGGATACAGGTTAATAAAAAGGGGTTGCTTTATCGTCTTCAAAAGAGATAATATCTACGCGGAACAGACATCTAATATTATGAAAGGTTTTCGGTGCACAAAATACGTTCTTAAAAATATATTGCATAAGTTATATGAAATGCCCGATTGGCAAGTAACCCGAGACTTCCCGAACGTTGGCAGGTGAGATTATATATGTACGTGTACCCGAGCCGCAGCGAGCCGACGAAAGGTTGCCGGGACGAGCCGGGCGCCTGGCTTGCACTTACTCTACTATTTGCGATGCCGGTAAACGGTGAAACCGTATTAGCCTTTCGCTTGTCTGCGTTTTGATTGTAGCATTTTGATGTTGTCTGCCTTCTATTGCAAAATATTTTAATCATTTTACCGCGTATAACGCACTAATATTATAACAATAGAATTCCTGTAACTAAAAGGAAATGAACTTTGTCAACAAGCCAACATGAATGCAGAAAATTATCACTGTACCTCTACAATCATTAAAACTTTTTGTTTGTTTTAATGACAAAGTTATGGCTTTGGGGCTTACTGAAGTTTGGCTAGACCAGCAAGACGGGGCGAGAGGGTACCGCTCACATTTAAATTATAGTTGAAGTACCTTCCTCTGCAGCGGACGGACTTATAGACGTTTATACTTAACTAGCTATTGCCCTCGGCTTCGCCCGCTATCTACAACCCCTAATTTATCCCCTTATGGGTGAAATTTTGCAAAACCGCGATGCTAGTGTCCATTTATTTTCAACCAGAAGCAGATGTAAGAAATTTCATGTTTCAACTTTGAAAATTATGAACTTCTATACAACCGTTCATCTCTTATTTTACCCCCAGGTAGTAGGTGAAATTTCCAACAATCTGTTCTTAGTGGGTGCTTACAACATTAATAGCATCGGCTGCCAAAATTTCTAGTTTGTAGCCACACCGGTCTAGGCTCTGCGTCGATAAATCAGTCAGTCAATCAACGCAAATAATTATAAGTATATGTATAGAAGATGATGGGTTAGTAGGTATTGATGTTCTACGGTCATACGGATCTACGGATCATCTCACGGAAACTCCGGAAGGTGCTAACTTTGTAAACATGTTACGAATTTACTACGCAACAATTTAAATAGAATGAACCTGTAATTAAAATAAGTTATATTGTAGTACACTTAAATGTAAATTGTTTTTTATTATTTTTAATAGCCATGTTAAACTTGCTATATACATAAACAACACACTCGTATTTCCCTTGTTTTATTTACTTCATTCACTTGCGGCCTTACTAATACCTAAATGTATTTTAGCGGGCGCATAGTTTGGAATCAAAGACACAGCTGGTTTTACTGCTAACCTTTTGAGCAAGGGATTGCAAGCTCTGTTGTAAGGTTCTGAGACCTATAACCAAACTGGCGAAATGTGAGTGTACTATATATGTACCTCTGCCTACCTCTTTGGGGAATACAGGAATGTTGTTATGTTATTTTTATGTCCTTACGGAAATGAAATCCAACATATTAATTACTAAGTCATTGCGCCAAGGGCAACTAATGACAACCCCTATTTGTGTAAATGCTGTATTAATGAGTACTGAGGTGTTTGTTGGTGCAGGTTCGGAGAAGGGCCGCGGCACGCTGGACGCGCTCCTGTGCACCACGTACTGCCGCTCCCAGCTGTACCTGTCGCGCCAGCTGTCACAGCTGCACCCCGAGCTCACCATGCCTATGTTCTCAGGTAAACTACTACTAGACCACTTAACTGTACAATATCATATTATATGTATTGCCTATAGCCACCCGTGCAAGTCGCTTTTAGCCTTACATTAAAATAAGCGATCTGTTAATATAGGAAAAGAAACTTATATATATATAGAATAATATGTATAGCCTTTTTTTATTATAATATATCTGCTCTTACATGCGCTCAAAATATTAATAATGTAAAAGCGCTAATGTAAAAGAAAACATTGCATTCAGTAAACGTGTTAGTGTATGGTAGATAAATAAGTCGCGTGGTTAAGACCGTTGAGTTGCGGCGTCGTTGATTCAATGATATGATTGGTGCAATGAAACATGTGACACGGCCACAAGACACGTCTGCGTGCGTATCCCGGCGCTCGCTGTCGGACAGCACGCGATCGCAGCCCAGCAGCCGCCGGCCGCAGCCGGTGCAGCACCGTGCACACTGTACAGACTCTACTGTGTACACACCGAGTGCCGCTCAATGCATCACAAGGCCTCCCTCGTTAATTCATCTCTACAACTAGGTGCTACAATTGGTGAATATTACAATATCCGCGTCGCTGCTTGTAAGTGTCACGTTTATATTATACAAGCAACTCACTAGTACCGCTCCAAGACGATTTGATCGGTGGAAATGACGCACTGACGGCGTTCATCTGCGTCTCGGGGAATTGCCACTTGCCATCGACTGGGTTTGTTTTGATACACTGCTAACTGTTTGCGCTGCATCCAACACAACGTACCACACACATTTAGCTTATGGTTATTTATCTAGTTACCAACAGTACTTTATTATATACAGTGTACACGTATGTGTTTAAGGTACTGCATAAAATGCGTTATTTTAAACAGTTATAAGTAATTAAAAATACTATATATAATACACTCTAATGTAACATAAAGAGTTTCTGGCCTTTCATTACCAATTCAAAGTTAAGGTATAGGTCTTGTACATTTTACCATGCTTGTCGCTCTAGAAAGATGAACCAGGTAAACGTATTTGTATAAAAATCTGAACAAAGTGTACGCAGCCAAAGCATTTACATTATTAAATGTGGCAAGAGCAATATAACCCGTAAAGCTTGCAGGGAACTAGTGAATTATTTCCTCCATTACCACCCGCTGGGCCGCAGAGGCCTGTCTAGTGTCTATGGCTACATCCCCGTTTCTAGTAGATGTTTATCAGTTTTTTATAAATGACATGATTGACGCAGCCTGCATGACCATAATTTTTCTTAACTAGAACTATAGATGAATTCTTAATTCTTTATTGTACACAAAAAAACATGATAACATAATAACATTATGACATTTGATGTACAGAGGCGAGCTTAACTCAGAATTGAGTTCTCTTACAGCAAACCTTTGAGTAATTGAGAGATTTAGGCTTAGAGGGTAGAAAAGTGTACAACCAAATGTTGTAGAGTTGTAATTAAAATTTATTTTTCGAGCTTACACGAATATAAAACAATACTATGATACGGAAAATACACAGTTATGAGATAAGTGATAAACCTTATTTGATTTAAATAATAAGATTAGGTTACAGTTGATTCAGCAAAGCTAAGAGAAATGATCTCTTTGACTATGTTTACTGAAAGACAAGAATTTGAAACATATGACTATTAACTTCGTAAACCTCGCAATAACTAACTCAGGCGGGCGATAGCTAGATAGCTCTTGTGGAACACGTCAATACACCGCCATCCGGATTTAGTCTACCTTAGTTAGGTTAGGATAATAACTTTAGGATCCCAGTAGATCCCTTTAATTGAGTTGCGGAGTTCGAACATCAGTTGCAGTGCTTCACAAGCTCCCAATATTAGTAAAAAAATTGAAAACATCGAAAAATTCGTAACATGAGTATTTGTGCAAACCATGAAAAGAAAATAAAATATCCGCGGCGGGCTTGCCGCGAAATGCGAGATTTTCGTTTTTAATTAAAAGTGTATTGCGAGCACTAGGCATACAATTGAGGAACATACCTAACGAATGAACCGAAAATACCGGGGAAAATTGTCAACAATCCCTCCAAAAGGTACTTTTTTTGTAAAAACAAAACGCCGGAACTTCGCGGGTTACAGCTTCTCCTCGACCGGTGAACTTAGTTTAGACGAGACTATCACTGGAAGGTAGCTGATGTTTTATGATTTATTTACTGCAAATTATCGTGGGTCTCTACGTCTGTAACAGACGATGTTTGCATATGGGCGACTTCTTTGGTGACTTCATAACCCTATTCTCAAGCGATAAGCCCCCTTACTTAAAAACAATTAGAATGTTTGACTATTGTATAAGTAAATAGGTTCGATAGATACATGCATTGTATACTGCGATCTCTTGTTTGCCATTTTGTTAAACATTACACGAGACCTCAAAGGCACTGTTGTCTTTCGGCTGCAGTGAGCGAGGTAAAAGGACCTTTTAACCAAAAATGGACGCTAGTTGAGCAAACAGATTGGATTTTCCTTTTGGTGGTCGGGAAATGCAATACCCGGGCTGAGCAACAGCGGCTAAATGATATTGATACTACGTGTATGGCACTCAAACGCTGGCCGCCGCGCCGTATCAACTGGAACATTTTTTGCAGCAAATATTGGGTTTTTTACAACTACGGGATTTATTGTTTTATTTACTTTCGATACCTATTTAAAGGCTATTGATAAGAAATAATGTGAGTATCTCTGTAAAAGCCAATATATACCTTACTTAAGAGATTTGTGAAAGCTACAATAATTTCAAAGTCAATTTTTAAGAATGAGAAGAATAAGAATGTTTATTTGCGTGAAATATGGTTTACAGATATATTTAGAAAAATTACAATATTATTCACTTAACACAGTCATGTCATAAATTCATTTAAACTACAAAAACAATTGCTAATGAGCAATTTTTAAAGGTGTAATTTAAATCGTGTAAGTGGTAATTCCCTTATACACTTTATACCTTATACACATACAACTACTGTTCCTCTAATGCAAACTGGTAGACATCTTAGAAAGTTGCAGCTTAGTCTTCACCTTTTATTTAACCTTATTATTAAGGTGGGAAAATCTATTAACTAACTGTAAATTTTAAATGTACAAGTACAACATAGTATTTAAATATCATTGTTTTTACACAACGGTATATACGTTTGAATGGTGTCAACTGTAAAATCGTAAGTAATTAAAAATAATTTTCCTTACCTTGACAATAACTCTTAGGCGTTCTCTCACGAACTCTACCAACACCATTCAGACTATAAAGTTACTAACTAGGCGGTTGCTACAAATTGTAAGATCTTAAAAGAGAATATTTTAAATTTGTAAGCACTAGTCACTTGGTATTTATTGTCACTTAAGCTCTGAAAGGCACCTGATAAGCTTGTGTTCGGTTTAAACAAAAAGCAAGATGAAAACTGCCGAGAAGCGTTGAAATTTACACTATTTCACTCAAAGTAATAAATACCAACATTTTTTGTTTTGTTACATTACAAAGTATTTACAGCCTTTCAGTAATATTAAATTATAAGTTAATTATTAGTATATAATAATATAGTATCTTTCTGTAAGTTCTAACGTCATATTTAATAAACCTAGTTTATTTGACAACATGGACTCAAAAGTCCAGAAATCGCTCTGCCTCTGTTTGCGCATATTCGGTATCTGCATGTAACAAATATTTGTATAGTGATCGTATATTCGGTCCATATCAAACGTATACTGTAAAAAGAAGTGTAATTTAGTACTCTGGCTTTGGACAGTTTCAATATTGCAGTTTATTTCACTTTGATAGCAAGCGTTCACAGTCTGCACTTGAACAGATAGTTCATTAAAAGTTCTTTAATTCCCGTTTTGATGCAACATGCAGCAGCCGCCATTGTTGTGTTTGTTGCTGACAGGGTACAGGTGTTCATTTCTGTAAAAATATATTTATATAAAATAAAAAAACTAGTCGGCCATTCCCAAAATAACACGTGAGTACCTATAGGCACAAAATAAATCAAAAACACTGATGACAGTTAAACTAGTTTAAGTTACAATATTTATAATTATCTTGTATCGTGGAATCTATTAGGTAGGTTCTTATACCTTCTTAAATATTTACGTAAGCTAAATTAAAAACAATCGACATTTCGGTATATCTTTATAGCAAAGATTAACTTCTTTTGAACTCGTAATTAATTTTAAAATTTCAAGGTAAGAGTATGAGAAGTCAGAAGCCCATAACAAACATCGATAAACTGAAGTCAAACTTATTTACATAATAATACTCATTTTACGCACATTACAGATTTAAACACAACCATCCAGGAAAACCATACTCACAAATACCACAATGTATGGTGGTGCATTAAATTCACTGCAATCCATTACCTGTAGAGATTAACTGTAAGAATAATACGAGTATAAACAAATGTAACGCAGAGGATGAAACCCCACCTCATCGGGCCACCATACATTACAACAAATCAATACGATTCGTAGGGCGAGTGCAACACTCAATTAAATATACCACTTTACCAATGTTGATACGCAAACGGGGCAAGCGGCGGCGTGGGTGGCGCGGGGTGTGAGTGGACCACGGGTCAGTGATGACTGGCCGACTCAACAGTCACTTAGAATTGATCTTCCCCATAAATAAGTTATGCCAGAAGCAAGATGCGCTCATGCGTGTAAACATCTTTGTAACGATTCACCGACTCCAGTGGCTGAATATTCGAGATGATTTCATAAGTATTTACAATATTTTCTCTTCAATGTTCAGAAGCAACGTTAAGATGTTTAGACATTTAAGCAGGTTCTTGCAAGAGTACACAAGTTTTTAAAGATATTAATTTGCTAAATCGTTTATTAAGAATAGTTTTTTTCGTCAATTCGTTCGTCAAATATATGTAGATATGATGTTGGATATGTACAAAAAATATTGATTAAACATCCCCTCGTGCGTGGCCCAGTGATATGTGATGGGATATGTGTGTGTATGTCAGTAGTAACAGATATGACTCGAGGTCACTACGGCCTGTTTCAATTTAATAGAGTACTAAATGTTTGGGAGTAAAATTTCACTTATCCAGAAAGTCGTAATTTCGTTACTTACGTGGGTGTCCACAGTGGACACGCGGTGACTTGGGCCTAAGACGGGCGCGACGGTGACAGCGTGCGATAGCGTTTATACTTATTTTCAGGGGTTGCATGGACGAGGATATTATAATATTCACTAATCTATTCGATTCTGAGATAAAAGACGATGCGCACAAAAGATGGTGTGCATGATATAAATAAATAAAGATAAATAAATGTTGTATGATATGATATATATGTATGTATGATATAATGATAAATAAATTTTAAGAAGAATTGAAATATTTTTCTTGTTATTTTGATGATTTCTGCAGTGTAGATGTTTACTTTGCCTCAGTTTTTATCGCCATTTTAACAGAAATCAATGAAAGACGCGCTTACTCCGAGCGACAAGCCCGAACTTGTTTTTGATAGCCCTGCCATCCGCGCCTTGGTTCGCTTGCTGACTAGGCCCCACACTGTGGCTATAATGAGAGGATAGGAACGTTTAGAATATACGCAGGCTAACTTGCTCATGTCCGTCGCGCTAGGGAGCCTAGCCTTAGTCACTTCACTGTGGCGGTAAACGGCGGTTTCATATGTTTGATATTTCGCGCCCGCCGTCGCAACCGCGCTAGGCTCGCACTGTGGCCACCAACTACAACCACAACACTAAGGGTGGTTTGCGTAAGAGCGAGGAACAATAAATACTTATTGTTCCTCGCTTACAACACTGGAAACCTGTGAAGTTTAGGGGAAAGTTGCGACATCATTCATTTTATTCAACAGGGCAAATTCTGACCAAGTTTTTTTCTAAAGCATGTCGACATTTATCAACCGATCCGATACGCTTTGTTGTCGAATAAAACCCGTGTCGTAATACTGTTATTGCTAACTTTTACAAAGAAGGTTGAAAGTTTGTTAAGTGTTATATTAAATGTTTAAACAATGGTACGCCCTTTCTTCTCCTAAAACTGTTTTTCTGAAAATTATTATCCATTACACGTTTGCTATAAACTTCAGTAACCATAATGTTGAAAAATTCAAAATTGTATAATTATTAATTATACAAAATGCTTAATTTATAACATTCAACATATTTGTAGTCTAGTCATAGTTTTTAGAATAAACATCACATCGTCCAATATGCTGAAGGTTCCTTCAACATATTGGACGTTGTGATGTTTATTCTCGGCTGAATGTTACTTAATGGGTAATGTGTTGGTGCAGAGATCACGGCGCGGTTCCAGACGGCCCGCACCGAGGTCCGGCAGCTGCTGCTGCAGTACTTACTGCCGTGGCTCGTCAACATCGAGCTCGTTGACCCCAACGTGCCGCCGGCCAATCCGCTCTCATACATACAGGTAAAACCATATCATCTTTTGCTCATCATTCAGAAAACAAAAGAAGCTTGTAAGCTTGGCTTAGTTATTGGGTAACAGATATTAAATCAAGCAGGAACTGTTTCGGACCACCCTACGCGATCTATAATTGCTACCAATAATCTAGTAGGTTTAGCCACAAGCTGCATTGTGACAGCTTATGTTACCTAGGTACTAGATACAGAAGATATAGACTTGCTGTAATCGGATTTGTCGGAGGTATCGACATGCTCCACTTGCCCGCAGTTCGCAATTTTGAAGACAGCTTCGAATCATTCCTAATACCGGTAGAAGTTCTAGTGCAGGGTAACGTTTATTTACGTAATAAATTTATTATTCACCGCTGCCGTCTGAGAACTAGCGGCATGCAACCACAATCGAATGGTTCGTTATTTGGATAGTAACATAGTTTAGTAGTCAAATAGAGTAGTGCCAACTTGAAATCATTCGTTAGGTTCCGAGGATTATTTGCCGCCCTTGTTAGGTTCGTATAAATAGAACTCAAGTTTTTACACAACACGCCTGCTAATTGGCGACAAAGACTATGTGCAAGTAAAGTTTAATGTCGTGGTGGCTTGGGAGTTGTCTGGCTCTAACGCGAACCACGCTGTTAGAGTTTTATCGACCGATCAGTAGTAACATATTGCGAGTAACTTGTATGACATCAGACTAATCATATGAAGAGTACTACTGTTTCAAAAATCTCGGGAGGCATGACAATTTCTAACTAATAGAGTGTCATTTAAACAGGATGCAATTACTAAATTTAATAGTAATTGCATCACAAACTTTTGCAACACAATTTTCACATAAAAAACGTAATATAAATAAAATGACTGCAGTGTTCTGACGAAGAGAAGATTTTTTTTGACTTTGAAAAAATAAGGTGATTTGCACGGAGCACGAAGCCACATGATACCGTCATAAGTGTCATTGAGATATGGGGATGCGTTTACAGTAGTTCTCATTCACAGTACTACGCGGCCGAGGCGGGCAGGAGCGGCCGGCGAGAGGGACTCGGCTCCGCTGAGGCCACCGAGATGGTGCTCAACAACCTGTTCTACATCACTGCCAAGGTGAGTGTATACCTACATCTATATATACACAGGTAATTTCTCATTATGGAGACATCTTAGCTTCGAAAATATTGTTTAAACGAAAAGGATGTCCACGTGCAGGATATTGTACAATCATATTTTAATAAATACAAAAACTTTAAGGGCTTATTAAGACAGGTATTGTATTAAAAACATACATAAAGAGCCAATTTATTAGCGGGAAAGCGCAGGGCCAGGGCCGTCGTCTGAGCTTCGACGCGAGTTTGCCAAGATTTATCAATGACGGCTGAACTCGTGACCGTACCTATTTTCTAATAGAAATTATAATTCATGTTGATTCAGTTACGATTTAACCAATTATTACTACCTACTAATGTTGATACAATTATGGGTTTTTTTTTACTTTTGCCTACTTAAATATGATCAGTTACGGGTACTAAGAGCCCAATTTTTTATTGTCCCTACTAATAAAAATAGCACTTTTAATAATTTTACATAAAAGGTATTGTTACTTAAAAAGTACCATTTTAAAGGCAAATAAAGACTTAGTAGTAGAAAGTATAGGCTATGACGTTATAATATTATATACATATATCGATAATTTGAATAATTAAGCGTTCGGCGATACCACAGGGCAAAAAATTTATGGACACAATGACATGACTAGTATCAGCTCGATGCTGTAGTAAAGTTATTGGCCCAAGGTTGACTATTTAGAGTAAAGGGGTGCTATATTGTTCAGCGAGATTGCGGCGGGCGCACCCATGTTTGCACCATCAGTCACTCTGGAGGGCGCGACCTTGCCGCCGCCGACCACTTGACACCGACCACCATCGTACGCAAACTACGCGTGGAACCGAGCGCCGCGTGTTCTAACACAACACTTTTCCTATACTAACAGATATAGTGCGTAGCCTAGCGTAAACTGAAACCATTCATGCTGTCTAGCAAATACAAATAGCATCGGACTTTCCACCTCCGCCGTGTTCGCACTCACGTAACGAAACCTGGTGAAGTTGCCGAGAAGCAATACCTAGGTAGGCCGACAGGATTACGTTGTACACAATAATATTCAAATCTGTACGTATAAATAAATCACTAATAAATCCAATACGGCAGTCGCGACTCTTAAAGCGACTTGACTTAGCTATCGAGCCAACTATAGGTATAAGAATTCGGCGAGCGAAATTTAGGCGCACGGCAATGCTAAGGGCAAATTCAAGAGAAATCGCATCTAGCCGTTGTGACTTCCATTTAAATAATGTAGCTTTTCAAATTTCAGGATAGTATTATTGTGCGGCTCATTGTGTGCCCTAACTTATTGACAAGGTATTATTAAAACCCTTAGCATCACTTCTAATAGGCGACCATTCAATTAAAGTTATTATGTTCTTGCATTTTTAAGTATTTGACTAGCACAAAATAATTGGTTTTGGGCAGGATTAAATTTTCATGATTTGCTCATGGTATGTCCGGCCCGAAGCGATTCAGCGACGATACGGTAACGGGTCCTTGACGTTTTACTCGTCAACTGCGACTCACCGCATTCGAGATTTAGCGCGACAAGTAACCATTGAATGGGACAACAAGTGTATCGGCACTAGTTATTTCCCTGTTGAGATAAATGGAAGATGAAAAGAAATGTTTATATTACCGGATGATTTTTATTGAATGCAACGAAAAAAAATTGTTTTAGAACAAGTTATAGAACACACATACATACATATCGCAACCTGTCTGTATGGTTGTTTCCTTGTTGTGTAATTAATACGTTTTTTACGAAACAAAGATTTTAATGGAATTTACACGTTCAAAGGCCAGCAGATGCTCAGAGATTGCACAGAGCTAAATACACCGATGTGAGTGGCTAGGGGTGTAGACTGTACAGCCCTGCGGTCCCGGCTGCAACATCGCGCGTTTGGAAGTCTCGGTGCGGGTTTCCCCGTTATTACGCAATGAGACACTTGACTTGATTATGATTACTTATTATAGTATACGGTTATTCTGTTTCTTAATATAAATGTGAACAACGTTAGGTTTATGAGTTAATTGCTATTTATTATTTAATTCTTCTTGAGTTGTGTAAAAATTGTATATCTGTCTATGTATGTTGTCATCACCGTACATATTTATTTACTTATGCAGCAACCTACTTTCGGTCGCGCATTGTCATAGCGATAAATGTATTATTTTACACATAATTAATTAGTACGAAAAATAACTTATAACCGTGAAAGCTTTGAGAAAGAATCGCCAATTAACGTTCTAACTTGTAATAACCTTTACCGTGGAATAAATTGGTTAAACTTAAATATCAACTGTGCGTACTCATTTAACTAACTTAAAACTTAAAGTACTATTGTGTACAAAGCTAACTGGTTTGTAAAGTCTACTTTGCATCAAATATTTTTAATTATATGTACTTTTTTATGTGTATGTTATGAATGTATTTAAATGGAGTAGCGCAATGACCAAGATTGCTAAGGTTGCCATTTGTTCGCAGTTCTCCGACAACCACCCCAAGGAGATCGAGGAGCTGTGGTCGACGCTGTGCGCGTGCTGGCCCAACAACCTCAAAGTCATCATCCGCTACCTCATCATCGTATCTGGCATGGCGCCCAACGAGCTGCTGCCCTACGTGAGTACTGTAGCCCGGAATAAAAGAATTTGCCCATTACACTATATCGGCACATGCAGAAAAAAAATGAATTGAACCAATGAATGAATATAAAAAATTGCTCACTAGACCGGCGTTTGCCGGTGACGGCGCTTTCCGTCACCGGCAAACGCAGAAGCATGCCGTGACCGGATCGACATCAATTTTACAACGAGAATATTTTGCCGGCGGAGATACGCTGTGTGATCTTATGAACGCTCTGGTTATGTGTGTAAAAATATCATTTAGTTTAAATGAACTAACTAAGATTTACAACGGAATGTGTCATAAGATCGCAAAAGATACGTTTATACCAATATTACCAAATACACATTTATGAATCAAATTATGTCGTGTAATAAACTTAGGCGCATACTTTTCACCCCGCTTTGGTGTCCAGTCAAAGGCAACGTGAGGGCAACGAGTTTTTGTCTGGTCTCCGTATACCCGCGGAGTGTGGCTATAATCTGTAAGCAAGGGTCTTCCCTTCAATAAGAGGTCTACTCGGTATTTAATAAGCTTGAACTTAAAATATGAATCAATTTAGGGGATTTTAAAATCTCACTTCGCACAAATTAAGCTGAAACATAACGTGTGTGATTGTTTGTGTCGGTCTGCGGGTTTGATCCGGCCGGCTCAAGACTAATGTTTCTGTGATCCGCTGTATGTACTTTGTATTTATTGCGTGTGTTAAACGTGAAACTAAGTTAATTTCTACGTTTATTAATAAGTCCTTAGTATTTTAAAACCTACTTTGACTTGTACAAAAACTATAAAAATTAATCGTAAATCAAACCGAAAATAAAATTATATTGTGAGAAAAATTCTTTGAAATTTACTTTATTTGTAATACAACATTTGAAGCGCGAGGAAAGTTCTCCGTTGTCTAGCCGCTCCCTCATAAAAGATTGGAGGTTGCCCCGTGCCCGTACAATGTTTATGTTGAGCGCTAATTCCTTCACGGGTTCGTAGTTTAAAGGAATTTAGCTTGTTGTGTGCGACAAAACGCACTCGCGTTGTATCATATCTTGTAAAGGCATTTTGATATTAAATGAACCTATGGAAATACATACCTAAATTGCAGAAAAACATCACATAACAATAAGTAACATAAATATTACTAAAACTCCGCTAGCCCGAAAGGTATTCGCTTTTTAACAGAGTACAAAGTTAATAATGTTTAGCTAAATTATAATTTACCTTTAAATACCTATTTATACGCTCGTAAAATACTTACTGCTCAAGGAAGTAATCATAAAAATATGTGCCTTAAATGTGAAGTCGCGACTTCTTAGAACGATACGTTCTACAGATACTTGACTTGTGTACTACGTTAATGTATTTATTGGTTATAAGTACTGGATTCTTCCAAGCTTTATGTACTTAATTGAAACACTGCCTGCAAGGGCTGTAAGTGCCTGTTAACGATCAGTCTAAATATATATGTAAACTATTAGAATCCCAGACTAACATTACACTGTAGTAAGTTCGATAAATTGACAGGAAAATACGATTTCAAATATTAAACATTGCGTCTGTCTTATTGTAAAGGAATCTTAAAGTGGAACATATTTATTAGAACTTAAAATTCACATCATGTGAATATCAAGCAATCGGGAAAATACTATCGACATTAATCGGGGGATAAGAGCACACAATGCGGGCGGCGGCGCGCGGCGGTAGGTGATTAATAGGTAGGTATATCTCGGCGTGAATCGAACGAGCCCCGCCGGCGCGGCGAGACGGCGTGAAAATACATTAATATGTACACATTTTACACCATGGCGTTCAGAACAACACAATTCAAATGATGTTACGCTGCTTTGTGCGTCATCAGCTCTCCAATATCGGCGGCGCATGTACCTAATAGTGTATTGGTTACTTTAAAAGAAAATACTATGTTTCAAAATGTTCCATTCATTTTTTTTTTAAATGTCACCCCACATTTGGAGTTTCTGTTGTGTCGTGGGTGCTTTTCACAAACATGAAATATAACGCGACAAATATCTGCGGATCGCACAAATTTTTGTATCGTGCGGGAATCGAACTCTTAGCACAGCAGTCCAATCGCGCCAATCAGACCTGATTGGCGCGATTGGACTGCTGGGCTAAGAGTTTTTTTCACATACGTACAATGTACATTATTCCGAAAATACATTTCAAAATATTCCATAGCTTCGTAAATCATTTGTTAGCAACCCAATATTCGCATTAGCTGCATCCTAATTCACTTGAATACTGCCTGTCACGCACAATACACGAATCTCATCAAAGCTGTTGAAATGTCACTTATAATAGTGACATTTCAACAGCTTTGATGAGATTAGTACTTAATATGATCTACCAGACTGCCAGGATTAAGCTGTCGACGTCACTGGCCAGTTATTACGTGCACTACAGTTGTGATAATTAGCCCATAGGCTCTTTTAAACAGGAAATAAGTAGATTTACAGTCACTGTAGGCCATTTTGGGCTTAGCACTGAATATTGACCGTTTGTTCGATGAATCAAATAATATTTAATCAAGATAAATAATAATTTATTAATTTGTGGAGATATAGTCCGTTTTTAGACGCAGCACAAAAGCGTATTGAATACAACTTGTAAAATGATAAATGATTGTATTTCTGCAAATAGGTTTTAAAAAACCATTTTTACTCGTCATTTTTTTTAAACTAGTTGGATGGCGTCTGCATTTCCTAACTGACTGCCTCTGAGAAGAAATACTGAAACAAACTCAGGGGTCAAGGTATCTCTGTATTTTGTTTGCCCTGTAATGATCTTATAATCATGGCTTAATAAATCAATAAGCATTAGGCCGGAAAATTTTCTCGATAACACAAAAATTTGTTCGCTTGCTCGTTTATAGACCGTCACAATACCATCAACGGAATAAAAGAAAATAAAGTAACGCTTAGCAGGCTGACTTTGTGTTGCCACTATGGGCTGTGTGTCATTAGGGTTGTACGTAGTTTTATAGAATTTAGTTTCACATAATTTTTTCTCATATTATCATTTCATAGAATATCAATACACTTTGAACTTACTTTAAATTAATTCAACTCAATGATATTTGTTACATTTTTTTAATTATTTCTTAAATCAATATTCTTTATCATATTGTTTAGGTAATATAAAAGTTATAACCAAGAAAAAACGTTTTATCTAGTTACAGTTATATATGAGTGTTATATATTGTATACTCAGGCTAAGGTAATTTTGTTTGTGTTTGCTTTGTTCTACCACTCGCCGGCCGCTACTGTGGCAGGCTCGCTTTGCTCGCTCGGCTCGTGCGTTGTATGGTCGCAATTCTTACCTTACCTACTATTTTATTTTTTGGTAGCAGGTCGTTTCTGACGATTCGTTAAAAATATTTATTTTGTTACCGTACAAATACTGTTTGATTATTTTGTTAAATGAAAAAATGAATTACTAAATTAATTGAATTGTGTTTGTCTGAAATATGTTTCATTGAAGTCAATAGTCGTTGAAACAATATCATTTGAAGTATAAATACAGGGACCAAATATTGTATTTCATGTACTTTTTCTGCAAAACGAAATTCAATGAAATTTCTGTCTGCGAATGAAGGTAACACCGTGTCATTAGCAATAATGTTGATATTCATAGGTAGGCACCAATGAATCAATTACACCCTATTTTTAAGCTTTTAAAACGAAAGCAATAGTTTCCAATAGCCGCGTGACTTGATCTTTATTCTTAATAATATATACTACCAACATACATAAGTACCTACATTAGATACATATACACATAATATCACACTTGTATTCTCCGCAGCGGTAGGAAGAATAGTATTTTAATTACCTATAGACACATGAAATCCTTCCTCATGATGGTGTGTATAGTTAGGTATATTTAAATTCAAATGTCTTTATTCGTCAATGTAGGTATTCATTACAATAGGTGTTAGTATTACAGTACAGTTCGTACATTGTACTTTTTCGCGAACGAAAATATTATTGAATTAATTAATAACTAAGAAACTATTAGTATTAAGATACATGCATTTTTTTTAGTATTTTTTAAGTTTTTTTACAACTTGAGTTTATTTCAATACATCATTTACATAATTATATATTACTACCGGTTTTTTGTTGTGCAGGCCAAGCGCGTCGTGCTGTACCTAGCGCGCTCGCGGCCCGAGCGGCTGCTGGATGAGATGATGACGGAGCTGCAGACGGTGGAGACCCTCAACTGCCTCATAGAGCGCACGGAGACACCGCCCTTCTACCGGCTCACCTCGATGCGGAAGGCCACGTCGGGCCACAGCGACGGGCCCTGCACCGGCTCGCAGGTACCCTACTATTAATACCAGGGGACGCCTTTTAAAATAAAAACGTCGCCCCGCTCTAGGAATTTTTCCTGTATCGTAGGTGCGTTTTACAAACATGAAATATCACATACACGAACACCCAGCCTCGAAACAAACATATGTGGATCACACGATTGTTTGTCCCATGCGGGAATTGAACCCGCAACCCTTAGCGCAGAAGTCCAATCGCTTAGCCACTGCGCCAATCAGGGCGTCAAAATTCAACCGCAGTTGTAGATCAATTTCAGCTATGTGCACTCTTTTTTTCATACAATTTTAAATAAGTTAAATCTCTTCCTCCGTGCGCGCAATATGCTTCAAAAGAGATGATTTTCATGTTATAGGTAGGTATACATATACATAGGTTTCGCGGTATCTATAATATGTATTACACTACGAGGTTTGTGCATTTACTTCGCATCATGACAGGCCAAAAAGTCTAAAAACTTCAAAATTATAATGTAATTTTTTTATAGCTAACTAAACTTACACAAGAGACTCCTAAACTTAGTCATTTGTATGTAGAATAATTGATTTTTTACAAACATAAATTAACCACCTTACCTGCTAATTCTATAATCTTCAATATTTCTCGAAAGATCCGAGCTAGCACATGACAACTAATAGGTAGTTGGTTGTTAGCTCCATTCTGAATCACGCGTAAGTGGTAACATGATCTGTTATGTCTGTACATTATATTATCAATAGGTTGTTTATTTCATTTCTGTGGCTCATCCCCCAAGCTCTGATATTTAATCTTCGTTCTAAGAAATTAGATTAATCTATAGGTAACTGTAGGTTGTAGGATCATTACGCCGAAAAATAAACATCTTTGTTATTATCAACTACTTTGTTATTTTTTTATTTCGACCACGCTAGGATTTTCTCCTGTATCGTAGGTGCGGGTCACCATTTTTTGTTCCGTGCCGGAATCGAAGATAGGTATAGGTAAACCTAAGTATGAACTGCAACTGAGAACACGTGAAGCTGTTGGTCCTGCGCGGACCTAAGTTCCCTCCGGTCACTATGCGTGTGAAGGAATTGAGATCGCACCTGTATTTGTGCACATTCAAGTCATGTACACTTTATTTACTGAGTTTCGAACGGAGCTGTTTGCCCGGACGAGGACGACATAATACCTATTTGCATACCTATAACATGAAAACATGATACATGTGAATAGTACTGCACTATATGCTGCGAGTTAGATTCATGCACGAGACAAATTCTGTAAACCGCAGAATTGGTTTGAGTCTGGTTGATTATGCATAATACTTATTTTTGTTAATTCATGTCTGTGTACATGGCGTCCTGGCTATTTTATTTTATAATTTTCGGACACTTACAGCTAAACACATATTGTAATATATTTAGAAAATACATGACTATGACAATTACAAGTTTTCACAGATATGTAAACTAATAACAATTAAGTAGGAGATAGACATTACATTTAGGATATAATTAGTAATCAAGTTAACTAAGGTGTGTTTCCCAGGACGCGACAGGCAGAACCGGCGAGCTTGCGCCCGTCGAGAAAGGAACGATTCACACGAAGAGACACAGCGGCGAAGACCCCGCTAAAGCCAGGTATTTATCATGTTTCAGGTCGTGACTTTAGTTTATCTACAAATAATAAACTTACGTCTGTAGCGTCTATATCAAATAACGTAGTATGTATTTAGTGCGGGGTTTGAACTAAAGCGGCCAAATACTTCGCTATAAGCTTTCATTTAATCAGTGTTTATAAAAATGTAAGTAAAATTGCGAGATAAGAAGTGCATATTTATATTAAGGCCAAAAATAATCCGTCTCTTATCAGCAGCATGTAAGCGAGGCGAGCACATGAGACACGAGACACTTTGACATGGAACATGTATAACGATGCTACGACGGTAACCTGTCTCGCTGCGCCTTTGACTGAAACTCTGATGTTGATAGATACTAAGATTCCTGTGATACGTATTTATTAAATGTCTAAAGCCTTTTAGAACTCGTCGTCGTCTCGCACAAATTCAATAGGGAGCAAGGGGAGCGCACATGAATAACTGCAGAATGCTTGTATGAATTATATTTGACGCAACAGTACAAACAAGGCTGGCTAAACTCCTATAATATTATGTAACTAATTTAAGTTCGTTTTATTTCAATCAATAAGTATATCTAAAGATCTTTGATCAACCTTGCACTTTTTCCGGCTGATGATGATATGATAGCCAAAAATCCTTAACAATGCAGAACTGTCTGTATTTAAAAAAAAAAACATAATATTATGCCTGATTCTCCGGAGGGGTAGACAGAGGTGAGTAGCGCACTCACACTAAGCCAGTTATGTTAAAGTCCCGATGTAATAGGGAGCGAGCCTAATGCCATCAACTGGGCACAAATCTAATCTATGTGCTGCTACTGAGAATTACCTAATGGAAATACCCAGACACTGGCCGACGTCCCGGCCGGATTCACATAATAGGATGAGAAATGGAGAAATACGATTAGTAATTAATTATATTATTAGTATTCAAAGATATCAAAGCACTCCATGATAACACGTGCTTGCCTAGAATATTTTTACAAGCTTTTATGCTTTTTAATTTTAATTTTATATTTAATTTGTAAATAGTTTTTAAAGGAGGTAGAATTTAAATGTGTATATGTATATAATTAATTACTAACTAAAATAATAATACAGCTTTTATTTAACTTGCAATATTTGTACGTACATAATAATTATAATATTGTTACTTTGTTTGGTCAAATCTTGCAATCTAAATTATAACCACTTCTTGGCATCCCAATTTTCATAATGATATAAGTTCGGTGACAATTCAATATTATGGTTCTTTTGAGCTGGCCTGAAGATAGAGTCAGAATGTGGTCATAGGAACTCTATAACGTAGTGATGCAATCCCATTGTGTTTGAGCTTATTTAGTTCGTCTTCAATATTACTTCGAGCCTAGCTGATTTAAAGCTTAAAAAAATATATTTTTATAAAACCTATTCGCTATATTCTGGGTAATCCTCGTGTGCGTCTGTAAAAATTAATAAAATCTAATATTAAAAATATAATGCATTCGAGTAAAGCAAAGTGACAGGAGATAGACGCAGTGCGTTAACGGTTTGTTTTTCAACAAAAGTGATGTTGTCTTTGTGTAACAAGATATTAGGTGGAGGCGGCGCGCGGCGCGCCGTCCGGTCGCCTACAGCGTGCCCCCACAGCCGGGGGGGTCGCTTTTAATATGAACCGTATTATTTACAAAACTGTACATGTATCTAGCGGGTTGAACGGTGTGACGTGACAATCACCGTGTGTATATGTGGGCAAGCGAGACATAGAGATTAAGGTATGCTTTAGGCTAGTGTCCGCCTTGTTCCTAGAGACGTTCTAAAATAACACATCGTCCTGCTATCATTCATGTAGATTTATGGAAGTATTTTATGGCGATGGTGACCTGTAAATAGTTTCCTAATACTTTTTCTTATTACTTAGTATTGGTATAGAATGTACCTACCTACCAACAAGTGCAACAGGGCACTGCTTCAAAGCATGCGGTTTAGTATTGTACAATTCTGTCAATATTCAATTCTGCTATGAAAATCATTTGTACGTAAAAATTTAACACAGACACATGTAGGTATTATAAGTACGTGAATAAATCCTTCGCACAAATGAAAATAAGCAAAATGAATATTTCACCTAAAGCTACACGAACGTAATACACACCACATACATATGCGGACACACGTTACACAAAAAATGCTCTCAACTTTGACGGGTGGTATAATATTTATGCATGTTGGCATGATGGCTCTTAATTGGGCGGGGAATTCATATCATGAAATACATTCGATGCATTTATAACAGACAATAACGCTACGACTAATTGTGTTAACTGTGGAATGCGACACCGAGGGGCTCGCGCATCCACGGGGGGGTAGCGGACGACGGATTATTGAAAAGCCCATTCATTTTCATCGTAGTTTAGGATTTCCCGGATTGTACATAATACTTCGAAAGATTTTATTCACTATCATGTATTCATTGCAGGTGTCTAGATTACCGTAGGCGTTATGTGGTAGATGTAGGTAATGTTTTATCACAACTAAGTACTAAGGAGGTACAAAATATTATTAAAAATCTTGAATGGGTTTATGAAGTTTATGTAATACTCGTGACGCGCGTCTTACCATTTATCGAAAGTATTCATTTGCGAGGCTTCGCAGCATTACGCACTATGGCCGATTACAACAAAGGATAACTTTGCGATTATTTTTGTTTTGTACCATGACGCACTTACTCTTATGAATGTTCTGTTGTATTGCTGGTTACCAGGTACCAGTTAATTATAGCTTGGCATTTAGTAAAGTAACTCTCAACTTTTAAATACCAACTTGTTAAGGCTTCTTCCAGTATGAAAATGTACCTAACTGAGTATATTCTACTTCTGCTAGAATTCAATTAGATTCGAACCCCGCGCTGCTTCGAATTCGCAGTAACCACAATATAATCGTGTTCCAGTAGATATTCCGACTTAGAATTGGAGTACCTACCTAATTCAAATTGGATTAGTCAAGAGAATATATCCCGACGGCTAAATAAGAACTGTAGGGTGAATGACGACTCGATTGGTGCAGAGGTTGAGCGACTGGACTGCTGCGATAAGGGTTGAGGGTTTGACTCCCGCACGGGACAAAAATTTGTGCTATCCGCAGATGTTTGTCCCGAGTCTGGGTGTTTGTGTAGGTATGTGATGTTACATGTTCGTCGACGTTTTAAAAAAAATGGTTCTCCTTTTCAATCCACAAGTGAACACTCAGGCTTAAACACAGATTTCGTTCTAGGTGACCACTGATCAGCATTACTGAACATGTCACATAATACTTATGTTGCGTGTTGTTTACAATCGCTGTAGTGTATGCTAAACGGGAAGTCGGAAGTTTTGATTCGCAGGCTGACAACGTGCGTATGTGTGTGTGTGTGTCTGTTAAGAAGTATACATTTTTATTTAAAGTAATAAGCAATACTTAACTGAATTATAATACTCGTACCTAAGGAAAACGGATCAGAACAATACATAGCATAGAACGGGCGGCGCTGAGAGCGTTACGCCCTGAGGTGCGAGGTTCGATTCCCGCAGTGCCCTTTCACTTTTTTGGTTTGTATAAAAAAAAAGTACCTGAAGACAGGTGACAAGATAACAGGTGTGTGGACCGCAAGTCGTGATTGCTTATATATCTGTGGTATCGAGGCCGGTGATACATCACGCGACCCGCCCTCCGTCGCCACTTCTCTAAGTGATTAGTCGCATAACCTAGGGATACCTCTCTAACACTACTAGTGCGTTCATAAACTATCCTCTTAAGTGCTACCTAATAAAAGTAGGATCATGTATTTTATTATCTAATCATATTATTTTAAAAATATAGTAAGGTATTTAAACAAGTATTTCTTGCAAGTTTCATTGCATTTTAATAAATTTACGACCTGACCTGCATATTATTACCATACCTACTACTCTTACTACTTCTCCCACAAACAAACAAATATCCACATTCATAATTTATTACCGATCAACGTTAATATTTATCTGTATCTATTTTTTTATTAACATATAGGTAGTTAATTTGTAGCCCAGGGAATTAAGTTAATTACTGTTTTATTAATTGTTTCCGATAGATTTAATATGAAAATATATTAATTTAAAATTAATTGACTGACTGACTGAGTATAAAACTGTTATTTATGTTACAAACAGACACTCAAAATTATTGCGTATTGATGAATTTTGTGTTCATTTTTGCATGTTGGTATTTATTTTTGTACATGCCGATGAATTAGCGAGGTACTAGATTAATTTGGAACCGATGTCTGGCTTCTGATATTGTAACGAGGGGTTGATTGTACTGATGTGCATGGCAATCCGATCGATGCCAGACTTCGAGAGTTTGTGACTGAATAACTATTTATTGTAAGGTAGATTTTTTTTTTCTAAACCATAACAATGGATGGTATCCGATAATAACAATAACATGTCGATGTGCAATTTATTTGTTGCTTTGTGAAATTCAGTGGTAACTCAAGTAGGTAAATAGAAATAAAAATCACTTTGTTTGCGTTATGAATTACTTTCTTAAGATTACTTGGCGTGGTTTACAGCATAAGGCACTTGTTCCACCGCTGACGAAAAACGATAAGCGATTAAGTTAGAAACTAGAAACGAGTGGAGGGCAGCGTGAGGGGAGTGTTTAGTTCCGATTGTTTTGTCGCTCAGCTTTAAGCGAGTGTTCTCGTGCGACGGGCGATTTAGAACTACTCGCTCGGGGCGCTTAGTCACGCGAAAAACAGCACGGGCTACGCACATATTCCCAAATTAATGATCGTCATGAAAATGTTATAATTCTGGATTCATAATACTGAAGTTAATCATTATCATTTATTCATCTATTACATTTTCGTCAAACATTATTTTACAAAAGTTTCAAAACTACCAAATACAAAATACACATTAATTAATTACATTTCAATGTCAATTTTTAATAATAAACATAATATCAGGGTATAAAAATTTGAATTACAACTACAAAAATTTACCAGTCAGATTCGCACTCAAGGTAGAAATGATCGCTGGTTGGTCTCTCGGCGTAAGTCCTGACCGCCAAGCGAGCAACACTGAGCGAGTAATATTTTTGTTAGTTCTTGTCGGTCAGAAACAAGCTAGTGGAGCGTGTTCTTACCGGTAGTGTGAACAGGCGATAAACTATTAATATCTGCATCTCTTTCGTTTATACGAAATGTATAAGATGCGTATAAATTTCGTGTACATAAAAGACGTCCGATTGTACGTTTCTTAGGAATAAAATAGCCTATATTTAGTCGCTTTCTCGCCGGCGGTGGGACAACTGCCTAACGCCCACGCAATTCATACAGCTTCAACATAAAGTAATCTAGAATTCGCTGGGCTTCTGTTAGCTGCGACCGCGACCAACTCTAGGAAGGAGTCGATTGATAAACTTTGCTTTCAAACTGGCCGTGACAGGTTGACTTGAATTGAGTTCGTCGAATAACAAGATTTAGTATTATATATCTAGAACGTCTAGATCTGATTCTATGAAATGCAATGATATTACTTAAGTCTTTAATTTATATTTAACCTACCTACTTTATACCTAATTTATTTCAATCCGCACACTATAAAAGAAAAGTAATTGTTATCGATTGTAGTTCTAAAACATTAAAATGACGTTAATGCCTCGTTATGTTTACTCCCATGGATTTTGTATACCAAGTAGTTCCTACTCCTGATGAACGGCGCAACAAACGCTCAAACAACACATAGATTACGTCCATTTGATTAGTTTGAAAACATTTATTAAAGTTTATTTATATTATCTGTTATTTTATAGAGATATGTAATTATGCTAGCTGCTGCCCGCATGTCCGGCGTCCTCAGTAGGCTGTAGTAGACGGTTTATCTGATCAATGGTTTAGGAACGCATAGAGGACAATTACTTAATTATTATTTAAAAATATTATCCACGCGATTATAAGGCGATTTCGTACAATTTTACAAGTCCGCCAATCTGTTCTACCACCTACTTTCTCCTGGTCTTAGCCAAATAATAATAAACCTTTCGTTATTAAACGTGCTTTTTCGTTATTGAGAGCCATATCACAAAATTTTGACGTTCGAAGTCTGTCAGAATTGTCATGTGTGCGTAGCACGGACATAAAAATCTTGATCGTTATGACAATGTTTCTTATTCGAGATTTATGAAAATATTTTTAAATCATTAGTTATTTATTTAGACAAATTATAATTTCTACAATAATAATATAATCTCCAAATATAAATATATTATGTTTTGTAAAATTCTATTTATTTATTTTAGTATTTTTATCGTTTAAATTTGTGAATGTAAATGATAGAATTTGGAGCCCGAAATTGACTGCGATGATTTTTCAGAAAACGTGTTGCGGGAGATTGATCACCATATAGCAATTAAGTTATTTTTAACCGACTTCAAAAAAAGGAGGAGGTTATCAATTCGACTGTTTTTTTTTTATGTTTGTTACCTCATAACTTGCGACTGGGTGAATCGATTTTCATGATTCTTTTTTTATTTGAAAGCTGGTGCTTCTCGTGTGGTCCCATTGTCACCATTTCAATACCTGATGATGGGATCTTGTAGAAATCGGGGGAACTCTTCAATAAATAACAGCAGATCAACCGCGATTGTTGCTATAGCATATCTAAGCATTGTTTACGCCATCACTTACAACGTTTTACAAAAAAAAACGCAATACTGAAAAATAATTAGATGTTTGTTCTGATGAGATATTTGGTTATATGAACAAAACTCTTCAAATTTCATGCGTCCTAATTACGTAAGCTGATCCGTGATGGCGGTACTGTCCCTGGGTAACCGTGACCCTGGAATGTAAAGGGCTATTGAAGGAACACTGTGGATGAGTATGACAGTAGTATGACTGTCAGTACAAGTCTGACAGTCCCTCCACCCAGGGTCGGAGGATTCATTGGATGATTTTGCCTCGTAAATAAAAGGTGTATTATGACTTACTTATGTACTACTGACTTACTTATCTACCTTCATTATCGGAAGACAGATTTCGTAGTCTTGTCATTTCCTGCAACGATCTATCGTCGTGTGGTTTATTATATTTCACTAAATACCCATTTCACAAAACAAAATTTAAATCGCTAAAATGGTCATACAAATAGCAAAACCACATTAGCAGAATCTAAAGCTAAAAAATCGTGAAATAAAAATTTTTAAATAAAAAATTATAACCTCCTTCAAAAAACTCAAAAGTGAAAAATAATATTTTATCACTTCACTTTACATAAGCGAAGTGGATGTCGGCGCCAAATCCCAACATCCATTAAGCGATTCAGAAAAATAGTACTTATGAGAATGGTGCCATACGTGCGTGGTTCATAGTTTAAAAGCTAACACTATAAACTAAGCGAACGCATAGGATTTGGCGCCGACTTCCACTTCGCTTATGTAAAGTGAAGTGATAAAATATTATTTTTGACTTTTGAGTTTTTTGAAGGAGGTTATAATTTTTTATTAAAAAAATTTTATTTGTAAATCTAGTAGCTTGTGTCAATGCGGAAGATTGGTATAAATTTTACATAAATTCCTAAATACTACCTAAAATGGTAATAAGGCGTCCGAAATCGTAGAATACTGCGTAAAAATGTAAAATGGCTCTTAAAATAATCTCTTGTATCGGATCGCAGACGCAGATGAGCTTAGATGGCCCACCCATAGAAAATATTATCTTAGGTATACCATAGATACATATATTTATATTTTGCTAGATCACCTTGACTATAATATAACATACCGACTCGCATATTTCTTCCCCGCGCTTAGAGTTTGACATACATATGTATATCGTACGTCACGATCACACAAATATCCGTCACGTTTAGGAATTGAACCCGCAACGAGCTTATCAGTCCAGCCGCTTAGCCACTTTACTAAGCGGGTCGTCCAATAAAGTAATGTTGACTTAAACAACGCGTCCGTTCTATTTGACGGGAATAGCTAATCCTCAGATGAAACGATTAATAGTAATATAGGTACTTAATTTTATTATAATCGTATGTACGCGCACTCTTTACGTTGACCGGACTGAAGCCTCTATGACTCCAGTCCATTTTTACTAGCTTTTAATTAACTTATAATTTTTGTATGTATTTAGATATATTATGTGTATGTTAGTTTGTTTAGGTCAAATCTTGCACTCAAAATTAGAACCTCTTCTTGACATGCGATTGAAATGAAATTTTGCATAATTATATAGGTTTTTTAACAATACAATAATATGGGACTTTTGAGCTGGTCTAAGGATGGAGCCAGAAGTTGGTCATTGTAACATCGAAACGACGCAACCCTTTCGTGTTTTGGTTTGTTTAATTCTCCTTCACTGATAGTTTGAGCCTAACTGCACAAGTGCACAGTGCACAAAGCACATATGAGAACGTTTTGGTAACCCCACTTAAATTCGGACAATTTACAATCGGCGTATAGTACTATGTGACCATAAATATAATCATAAGGGCATGTACACTATTTCAACATCATTTCGTTAGCGGTGCCAAGGCGCCGGAGACGCCGAGTGCGCGAGTGCAGGACAAGCGTTCATCCGCGCCTCCGTGTTCCACACCACCAGCTGATGAAGAACCATCGCCACCATCCGATGGCGACGCAACACCGGTAAGTCTGCGTTTGATTTTCTAGAGGTTTTCTATTTTATAGAGGTTAAAGTTAGATGTTTTTAGTTTGGCGAACATACTTGGACCAGATCGGAGATGTTCTACAAAAGGGTCAAGTGAGGAGTACCCTTAACCGACGAGCGTATATGAGGAATGTGATGCGAGTGAATGAGGCGAAAGAAGTATGTCAGGATCGTAGCAAATGGAAATCCGTGGTCTCTGCCTACCCCTCGTGAAAATAGGCGTGACTTTATGTATGTATGTATGTATGTTTTTAGTTTTCAGGAGGTAATCTATGACTTAGTACCACGTACTCACATCACATTGGTGTCATTTAGACGTCACCCCGCGACCGACATATCGCTTTTCTACTACGCAGGCTTGTTTAATTAGGACATGAGAGATAGTAGGTCTTTTAACGTCAAGTCAGAAGGTGGCGGCCAGTGCCTGGTGTACTGACGCTAGCATCTGTTGTAGACGGGCTTGTGCCCCGAGCCGGGCATAATGCCGCTAACGGGCAGCGCGCCGGCGACTCCGCAAGACACCCGCATGGACGTGCCGCAGCCGCGCCCGCTGCCCATGCCCGAGTACGGAGGGTTTTTCGCGCTGCTCACCGAGTACCTGCCCGACACCAGCCAGCCCATATCTGGATTCCATCGGTAAGATGTCATCACACTTAAGTGGCTGGTTAGATATGAGCCGCGTATGATAGTATTCAACTATTGATTGTAAGTAATTAAACCAACATATTATAGTAAAAAGCTTTTTTGAAGTTTGATTTACATCTATTTATACACAACTGCACATTGCCATGTTTTGTATCGTATCATTACTGTATTTCCCTAATAATTGAAGTAAATTCTATCGACGTCTTTATATATACGAACTAGGGTAACTAAAATGCTGCCGGGCATTTACCTACATGCGTCTTAGAAATGACTTTGAAAGTAATAAAATTGAAATAAGCCGATAACAATTTGAAAGTCTTAGGTACTTACGTTTAATTAGTTAATGGAAATATGAAAAGCTTTCAAAGAACTGCAGAATTATGGAGAATAAGTACTTACAGCATTTACAACCGATGATCAAAGCCGCTATTTGAACGTAAGGTTTCAATCAGACAAATTATTGCTGATTGAATTTCTGTTATTGAAAATATTTTCAGATATAAGTAATTATACTTTAACGAATCTACCATACATTCTGTGTACTAAATATCGGGAATTTGTCAATAAAACAAAAAATACAAATTATTCATCAAAATTTTGTTTATCGCCTTCAAAGTAGGCCCCATCGCTTGCAATACAACATCTCCAACGCTTCACCCAGTCTTCCATACATTTTTCATAGGCTATTTGCGGTATGGCCTTTAGCTCGTTCAGCTAATTTTCTTTTATGGCTTCTATCGACTCAAAACGTTTTCCTCGAAGTCTTAATTTTAACTTGGGAAATGAAAAAAAGTCAGACGGAGCCATATCAGGTGAATACGGTGCTTGGTCGAGAACTTTTGTTGAATTTTTCGCTAAAAACTCTTTTACTATAATGGCTGTGTGTGATGGTGCATTATCATGGTGCAGCATCCATGAGTTGTGTTGCCACAAATCTGGACGTTTTCGGCGGATACTCTCACGCAAACGCTTCATGACGCCTAAATAATATTCTTTATTCACTGTTTCTCCCTCTGGTTTTTGGCTCGTTTTCGAGACGCCATTCTGTTGGCTTGTTTGCATGTCGTACTCATAAACCCATGTCTCGTCGCCAGTTATTATTCGTTTCATAAAGGTCGGATCCGTAGAAGCTCGGGAAACCATGTTTCAGCGACATGCTTTCGCTGCGCTTTTTGAACAAAATTGAGCTCTTTTGGAACTAGTCGAGCGGCGACGCGTTTCATGCCTAAAATGTCAATGAGAATGTTGTGGACGGACTTAAAAGATATGTTCACCTCACTAGCCAACTCTCTCAGACTCATACGTCGATTTTCGAGCACTAGCTTCTTGATTCTGTCGATGTTTTCTTTGGCCGTAGCGGTTGAAGGTCTACCAGAACGAGGCAAGTCTACTACTACTTCTCGGCCTTCTTTAAAAGCCTTATACCATTCATAAGCCCTTGTTTTCGATATACACGATTCGCCGTAGGTATTTCGCAACATTTTTAGTGATTCACCACATGAAATATCATTCGAAACACAAAATTTAAGGCACACTCTTTGTTCAAAAATATTTTCCATTGTAAAAATCGCCGAGAACTCAAAACTATGACCAACAAAAAGTGTAGTTTAAAACAAATTAAATGACAGATCCCGCTCAAACTTTGCGCGCTAAATCAGTACAGTGCTACTAACATGCAGTAAAAAAATTAGAACGACCTGTTTTACGCGGGTCTTTTTATTGACATATTCCCGATACTTTTTACACAGAGTAGTACATACTGGATGTATGGTAGATTTGTTAACGTGGTGTTGATTGATTGTGGCGTGGCATATAGGTGCAACGTGGCGGTGATGCTACTGTGCGACGTAGTCCTGGACGGTGTAGAGCTGGACTGGTCCATCCACGTGCCGCTCATGCTGCACATCGTGTTCCTGGGCATGGACCACACCAGGTAACAATATTCTACAAAAGTTTTTTTTTGTTGAAATCCAAACTCAACCCGGTTTACTTCCACCACAACTCTGATCGGGTCTTCGTCGTGTCTGTAGGTGGATAGTGCACCAGCACTGCCGCCAGCTGCTGCTGAACCTGCTGGTGGCGGTGGCGGCGCACCACGACCACCTGACAGTGGCGCGCGTGCTGCTAGCCAGCCGCTCGCAGCAGCTGGGGCTGGGCATCCCGCCGCCCACGCTACCACTCGTACCGCACAACTTCACCGGTAAGACCTGTCGCACTAGTCTAAATGATTTATGACTCTAATAGATCTGCCTTGAAACTAATGCTATGTATCACAGAGCCTGATGCGGCATTCGATAGCTCCCCACAATGTGCACATTCCCCGCGGTCGCACGCGCGTTCCTTGAGCTCTGACCCTCAAGTAACACCCGAGGGTAAGTAATAAGTTGTATTATTACTATTGAGAAATAATAGTTTCCCGTACGTAGACTTAAGACTCAGCATTATAAAAATACCTAAATAAATCTTAGGTGAATGTGACAACTACCCGTCGCTGCCGGTGATAGTGACCGGTGAGATCGAAACGGAGGCAACGCCCGCAGAGCCGACGGCCGAAGCCGAGTCCACCGAGCTGCCCGTGGCTGACGTCATCAAGTCTCTAGTGCACTTCCTAGCCAACCGGCCCACACACATGCCGCTGTGGCAGTACGAGGACATCACCGCTAAAGGTAAGTCCAAAACAACCATGCGCCATATTCATGTATGTATACCTGAGTACGGACGATATGGCCTTAATAATTTTCGTTTTTTAGTAAGGAATAAAATTTAAGCCAATTTTTTATAGATAAGTTAAGATCAACGACTTCGTATTGATATTTTTTTGGTTTATAACAATAGTGTGTAACATTGGTATGTGTCCGGGCAGTGTGGACGCTGCGCAGCTGCCAGCAGATGGCTACCCTGCTGCGGCACGTGCTGCGCGTATTCCGCGAGTCGCTGCCGCACGCGCTCATCTCCGAGCGCTGGGCGCAGACCGCGCTGCAGCTGGGCCTCTCCTGCCCCTCCCGCCACTACGCCGGCAGATCGCTGCAGGTACATGACCAGTTGTGAATTAGATTCTATTTCCATTGGTTCCATAAGTTTGTGAGCCGCAGGTATTAGTCAGGTATGGTGATAAGTGTACAATTTACAACTGTACATGCCTAGAAAACGTATCCACTATACATTACAGACACGGATATTTTCCCAATATTACACTTTTTTTGTTAAGCTTTTTATGAATGTTATTCTTCAAACAGTTTTGATAATATTTTGTTCTCTATTGCAGGTGTTCCGCTTCATAGGCGTGGCCATGACCGGACGCATGGTGTCCGACATCCTCTCCCGCTTGGTGGAGACCGTGGCGGAGCAGGGCGAGGACATGCAGGGCTACGTGACGGAGCTGCTCCTCACGCTAGAGGCCGCCGTGGACTCGCTCGAGTCGAACTTCAGGCCGCTGGACTACATGAGAGACATATTCAAGTCCACGCCAAATCTTAACAATAAAGATGGCGGACAGCCGCCTAATGGAAGCCCGTATACTGCAGGTGAGATAAAATAATACCAATAGGTATTTTAAATGTGCTAAGTACGAATTTGATGTTATTTTTAGAGTTCAAAAAGGCCGTCACGACTTTTGTCTAATTTTTACATATGGGCATCATATAAGGGGTTTTTAAGTGTGCTGTGTACGAAATTGGTGTTATACTTGGAATTCAAAATGGCGGCAACAACTTTTGCCTAATTTTTATATATGGGAATCATATAAGGGGTTTTTAAGAGTGCTGTGTACGAAATTGGTGTTATTCTCAGAATTCCATATGGCGGCCAAGACTTTCGTCGAACTTTTAGATATGGGCACCATGTAAGGGGTTTTTACGTGTGCTGAGTACGAATTTGATGTTATTTTTGGTATACACAATGGCAGCCACGACTTTTGTCTAACTTTTACACATGGGCATCATATAAGGAGTTTTTAAGCGCGCTGACTACGATTTTAATGTTATTTTTGAAATTCAAAATGGTAATCACGTCTTTTGTCAAATTATTACATACAAGCATCATAGAAGGGGTTATGATTTAATAATGATGTGTATGCGAAGGCAAGCGGTCGCCCGGCGTGTGCGTGGGCTGCGTGTCGAACCACACGCGCAGTACCAGTTACTCCGTGTCATACTGCCTGCGTAAGAACAACGCGCCGCCGCCCAACACCGACAAGCAACCACACGGTAATATATGCTCTAATAATAACATATACCAAGTATACGGATCTGATATCTATTTAAATATCGACCGCCACATCTAAAGGTTAACTCTGTATTCGTAGCTGTTAGCGGGCGTTGCTCAGGCAACTATGAATATTTTTTATAGACGAGTAGTTTATGGTCGTTCTTTGGTGTACCGAATACTGTCACACCTTTACGCCCGACCACGAATCGTTAATCAATGAGCGGTTCAGTTTACTTGCCCGCCTAACTTCCTTGGTGTGGTGTATGTTGTAGATCGATGAGCTGGTCGGCTGATTAAAATAACGTATGTATGTGTTTAGTAGAACGCGCGCGGCCCTGCAGTGAAGCGGCTAAGGGAGTGTGCTCCAACTTATGTCGCTCGCGGTCGGCGCAGTCACTCAAACTGCTCGGAGACAGTGCTACACAGGTGAATAGATACATTATACACTTCTTTTTTTTTGCCATAACTTTATTATTGTCTTGATGTATACGCTTCTTAACCTTTCCGTTGTAAAGTAACTATAATGAATGTGTAACACTGACCCGCTGTTAATCTAATGTTGTTTTTGTGCAAGCTCCCCACTGCATTGTTGCAGGACGACAAGCTGACGATCCTGGCGACCCTGTTCTGGGTAGGCGCGTCGCTGCTGGAGTCGGACTACGAGCACGAGTTCCTGCTAGGCGTGCGGCTGCTGGCGCGCGTTATGTCGCGCCTGCCGCTCGACCGGCCCGACGCGCGCGAGCGACTCGACCGCACGCAGGCGCACACCTCGCCCTCGCTGCACGCGCTACTGCTAAAGGTGCGTGCTCTGTTCTTAAAACTCTTTTTTTTACCTTTATGTGTCATGTGTGAGACCAAAAATGTAGTCACAAATTATCTTAAACCTTAAAGCACAAAATAAAACAGAAGCACCACTTCGCAATACAATTAATAGAAATAGCGACTCTTGCTACTAAGCAATTCAGCTCGCATAGGTGCTCAGTGCCTAACGCTATATTCACCTAAACGCGTAACTCTGTCGCTGTATGGCGCGGAGTGACACACTAACTATGGCGGTAGGGTTGTCGGGCTGCCGCCGCTACTATAACATTCATCGTCTATCTTCTTCTACTTGACTACGGAATCTATCTTGAGTTTGATGCGTAGGTACACGGTCAATTAGGTAATTGCGTAGGTACAAAGTCCGTCATTTGTAATTAACAAATGAAAATAAACATTTAGGCTACCTCTTTGTTTAATATTCCTTATTAACTTACATTCATAATATTTTAACATTTTGCAATAATAAAAAAGTTCGTAGAACTAAACATCAAAATTCTGGTTGTTAACAAATTCACTATACTAATTCTTAATTATCTCCTAAACGCGTGGACCTATTTACATAATGTAAACGGATGTGATAGTTTTACACCTAGACCTTTCATTTGACACCAAAATCGTTAAGATATCTTAACAAACAAGTTCAAGTTGCTGTCGTAATTATCCAACATGTATGAAACGCGTAACAATTGCTTTTAAAACTATCGTATCAAACGACACACATCCGTCAAATGAGTTATACTTGAAACCAGCCATTTTTGTTGATCGCTATTTAATTCACTATTTGAAACTGAATATTATTCACGCGCGAGCGGTGACAACCGACTGGCGGAGTGGAGTCGGCGCTATGCGAAATCGTAGACCGAGTGGTGGAGGCCTGCTTAAAGGAAGATTAGCTTATTTATACAAATATTTAATCACCTTCAATATTGGGCGAATTCTTTTGGTTATCAACCTTTTTTATTGGTTGGAGTACTATATATTGACGTGTGTGACCTCGGCAGGGCTGCACCCACCCCAACACGTACGAGCCGGTGGTGGGCGTGCTGGTAGACATGATCCCGCTGCTGGAGCTGCCGGTCATCGACCCCACGCAGTCGCTCGCCTTCCCCATGACTGTGGTGGCCCTGCTGCCCTACATGCTACTGCACTACGAGGACGCCAACGAGCTGTGCGTGCGCGCCGCCTGCCACATCGCACAGGTAATTACGTGGTTGCAATACTACTGATATAACATTAGCGTGCGTGTAATTATAGTTATCAAAAGCGAACTTTAAAAAAATAATGGCCTTTGCAAAATGTTTTATAATTACCTACATTTTTTAACTACTTTTTACAGACAACCATTAAAAAAAACAATATTTGAAATACCCTTATTAATCACATTCACATTACCTTAAAATTTAATTCATTATACTCGTATAGATTCAATTCACATAATTATGTATGTAGATTATCGTATCAATTCATAAGTGATCATACGTATTTTCCAAAAAATATTTTATTCTTCGAATTTACATAGTTGGATTGAAATCACTTTTTAATCTTAATAATCTATTTTAATTGTTTTTATTCGTACATTAAATTAAATTACCGTGGCCAGTATTAAGCACATAATGATTATCAACTGTAGGCATTCATTTAATAAAATTATTTATTTAAGAAGAAAACTAATTATAGTGCCTTCACCAGTTTACAGCAGAGAAGAGCAAGAAGCTGGAGAACCTGGGCACGGTGATGACGCTGTACTCGCGGCGCACGTTCAGCAAGGAGAGCTTCCAATGGACCAAGTGCGTGGTCAAGTACCTGTGGGACACGTACTCGCACCTCTCGCAGCAGATGCTGGCCTTCCTCGTCGAGGTGCTCGAGAAGGTATTAACATACTGTTCAAAAATTATTTTTACCAAATAAAAGGAAATCAACAAAAAAATCACCGATAAACATAAAACTGACTGGACGTATCGATATAATGAACTTTATATTATTTTAAGTATTATTTTTAAATACTATTTGTATATCTATCTAATTGAAAAACATTATAATTTTTATATATTCCATTCACAATCCTATCGGACAAACTTTCCCTACCAAACTCTAAAAGACTTGCATATTTTATAAATGCGTTCACTATTTCCTAAACAAAGCATACTCTATTTAAAAGCATCCTGGACGCTCACAAAGGCGCGTTCTTAGGAGCAAACTTAAAATAAAACAGATTATGCTGACATTATTACATCGCTCTCCTTGTATCCGATATTGAGTTTTCTATTAGTTAGTCATACCTGTAATACAAAAACATCAGTTTCTTTCATAGAATTAAAATACCACGTAGAAGGTTTCTCTCTTGCGATTCATAAACTAAGAAACCTTTTTGGATTTTATTATGGAAATAATCTTTTCCATCATCTTTATTATCAATCAACACTTAAAGAATCAGGAATATCGCAATACAATTTAATTTGACGTATTTTAAAACAACAATATGACTAAAACCGCTATCACTTATTATAGATAGTGTTTGATCAAACAATAAGTCTCGTTTTATTAGGTACCTATCATATTCATGGAATAAATTTAAGATTTTATTAAATTATTATTAAAAAACAAAATTTAATTATAGTAATAGTTAATTTACTAAAAAACAAAAGTGTTATGCTTAATTAAATGGATCCTTTTGAATTAATTACTAGTTGTTTGAAGCAGTGAACATTTATAGTACGGCGCATTTCTGGGAATCGCGGCCGGTCGAGCTCGGCCGGTATGCGTTATTGATTCCTCCCGGGCAGAGCGAGCCCTGATTTAGGGTCATTCACACTCGAACAATATTAAATATATTACTTATATATGTGGCATATAACAAAGACTTACTATCTGTATGCTTAGTTTGTAAACTGGTATCATGTCATTAGTGATTATGATTACTTTATTTTCCTTTATCATTTCGCCGACATTACTTGGCTGTGTAAGCAGATGTCAATAATTTTTTACCACGTCGATCAGTTCGTATATTTGGTTATTAAAATAGGACCAATTACATAAATTAGCGTTACGAGATTATGATAATAAAAATCGTTGTAATGAATACCTACCTATTGTCTTAATCACCGGAGGTCTCTAATCACGTCCCTCGTGCTCCAGGGCTCGGCGAACCTGCAGCTGCCGGTGCTGTCAATCCTGCACTGCATGCTGTACTACGTGGACTTGAACGCGCCCGCCGCGCAGCCCGTCAACGTAGATCTGCTAAGAGCCGTCGCCAAGTTCATCGACGTCACAGTACGTACCCATCACTCTAATGTTCATTCAACGCGGCTCATGTTAAAATCGTCTTAAATACTCATGGCATACACCCACAGATTTATATTTCACCACATTCTTCATACACGCTCGTCGCATAATCCCTCTCCAAAACATCTCGGATTAACACGTTAACAATTGATTTCCGCTTACATACCGCACACACGTATCGCGATAACCTATCACAAAACAAATCTCTGTTTTAAGTCTACATTTGATAATACTAAACACTTCTAACAGCTTAAGATAAAATGAGCGCGCTGCAATTGCAGTTAAATGAAATAATCCATTTTCATTACAACACTGGTATACGGGAGAGTGACACTAACGACATCTATGCTTGGTGGAGGATTCGTGCTTTTCCGTAGCATGCTGTGCTGCACATATCCTACTATTGACCTTTTTGTAGATGTCGTTAACTGAACAATCTATCGCAAATTGTATTGATTTCTATTATATCCAATTAAGAGCGTGTCGAATAACAACAAGTTACTAAAGCGTTCTTACTATTTCTTTAATTGTAGACTCAAATTAAGTTGTACGCTACGTAACGCCATCTATCGGGCATATGTTAAATTGAATTTAAACGTAATTTTAAGACCCTATTATTTCAATGTGTACTATAATATTTCTCGGCATCGAATTTGTATATTCTTTTCCATTCTATTAAATGTTGGCTGGAAAGAAAATATGTTTCTATAAATAGCTTTAGTAACAAGTAGCAACGGCATCGAGTTTCATTCCTGGAATTCAGTGGATGTAAACACCGTACCGCGAGCAACTCGACACGAACGCATCTCGAACTCACGCCGAGCAATAAACGACATGACTCATTATTGTTGTATTTATGTTTCTCATGTATATAATTATATAAATATAATAATAATGACTTATAATATGTTAACCCTTAGTTAATAAAGTATGTTTAATAAACGTATTAAAAATGCAAGTCACGCTTCATAGAGAGGTAGACAGAGAGCAATAATTAAAAATATGATGTAACAATTTTTTATACAACTTAGACGTCTTCCTGCGTTTATTCCGTTGCTTGTTGATCATGGTGACGAGTTCGACTCCCATATATTTTCTTCCTTTCCAAGAAAAAATTCGAGCCTCAGTTAATTCAGAACTCGGTATATTTTACCTTGGTAATAAAGCTTGCGCCAACGAAAACCATGTTTTGTGTTTACGATAAAATAATCCGATACAAAAAAATATTTTGATACAATGGGAGCGAGTCCCTACTACGTGTTACTTTCGTCACGTATTATAAAAACATAAAATTATTAGATAAAAAATCCTATTTTTCCCTAAAAAGTAATTTGCGCTATTAAATAGTAAGCAATAGTGTATCTTATTCGTAATACTAATAAGTCTTATTATTGGATAAAGGTGCAAGACAGCAACAACTATAAGGAAGCGATGAAGATCTTGAAGCTTGTGGTGACGCGGTGCTCCACGCTGGTGGTGCCTCCGTACTGGGACAACCACGCGTCCTCCATTCTTGATACAGAACTCCACGGCAAGAAGGTACGCGCGCCAATCTGACGTGATGCTGATGTGACGTGAGCTATAAGAGGATTATTGTCAACCTATCATCCGTAGGAATTGCCAGGACGCACCATGGACTTCACTTTCGACCTTTCCCAAACGCCGGTCATCGGGCGCAAATACCTGCCCAAGGCTGGCAGTCAGCCCGCTACCGGGCCGAGCTCGCTCTCGAACGCATCGACCACCACCCCAGATAAGGGTAAGTTACTTTTCCAGCCTCCGCATCTCCCCCTGATGGTGACGTGTTATGACCTAGATTTGCGAAAACTATTGGTGTGGGGTAGGTGGCGGCCCCCGCCTCACTCCATTACAATCCGAACTTGCGTAGATACCTGCAAGTGAGAGGTCAGATACTTGCGTCACAGTAACGGAAGGCGGGGCTATTAGTTCAGCGGGGAGCGAAGGGCGCGGGCCGGAGGGGGAGCCCGGCTATTGATTGTGGAATTGAGACTGCGGCACAGCTTCCAGGAATTACTATGACGCAAATGGCAAACCACGCTATTGCGCCATATTTTGTAACAAAGAATAATTCAGATAATAATGTAATCCTTACATAAACGCGTTTCGCGTAACATTACGGGATACTTACATGACGACAATAAATTATTAAAGTCTATGCTAAAACTTATAAGATTTTTTTTTTTTTTCTTTAAAAAAAAAAAACGTCGCCCCACACTAGGAATTTCTCCTGTATCGTGGGTGCGTTTCACAAACATGTAATATCACATACACAAACACCCAGACTCGGGACAAATATTTGTGGATCGCACAAATTTTTGTCCCGTGCGGGAATCGAACCCGCAACCCTTAGCGCAGCAGTCCAATCGCTTAGCCACTGCGTCAATTGGGTCGTCAGACTACAGTTATATCTGTTTGTAAAACAGAAAATCTCTTTGTTCTCATATATTTATCTGTTCTAAAGTACCTTTCTAGAGACTGTCTTCCAAAGTTCACGCCTTATTCACAATTACTAGGCGATAGAGATATTTTCATAAACTGAAACTATAATGACGACAAGACTAACGCACTGTTTTGGTCGTTCCTATAATTATAATTATTGTATTAGCTTTACGGTCTTGTTTCTAGTACATTGATGCAGTGCAGTTCGGTTTAAAGAACTTTATTTCCCATTAAGACAATCGTCACTTACATGAGAACATAACATTTTTATAATATCATATCCCGGTGCGGGTAAAAGAAAAAACTTAAATAGGTAGTAGGTAGTTGTCAAACAAACAATAAGAAGCGAGTCCTCTGCATTCATGCGTTAAGGCGGTGGCCCAAGTTAAAAGATTTTGTTGTTTTAGTAAGATTTTAAAAATAAAAATTATACGTTAATTTATTATCTATTGTAATGTTTCACTGTTGTAAATGTAATTAATTAAATTATTTTTAAAAATGTTCAAAGAAGTCGCTTCTTTTACATGTTTTGGAAGTTTGTTATATAACTGTGCTCCCCTATAGGTTAAGTTGTAAAAACATAAAAGCTCTTGCTTGTATAAGTCAGCCACAAAAGTAGATGACTATAATAATATATATTTACAAAACTCGTATTATACCGTAGCATACACAAATTGCTTAACAAGACTAATGCCAGAATTTAATTAATTGAACATCGTCAAAAGCTGCTGAACAACATTACATACCAAACATCGTAGCATTTCGCGTTACCAATCGTTTCGACATAATGATTTCTATCACTTACGCGAATATTAGACAGTCATTGAAATAAAACTATTTTTACGGATTTTATCGCGATTTTAATTTGGTTAACGTCGGGACTTAAAACCAAATTAAAACCACGATAAAATCAGTAAAAATAGTTATAATTCAAAATCGTTTCGACAGTTTAATAAACTATGTGAGCTTGAGGTTAAGTAAAACAAAGCGAGGTCGGGATTGGGATGGGTTGATGTTAAGTTACATAGAGCGAGGACGGGTTTCGGATGGGTCGAGTTAGGCATAGCAAGGTTAGGATTTGGATGGTTTGAAGTTAAGTTAAACAGAGCGAGGTCGGGATTTGGATGGGTTGAGGTTAAGTTACATAGAGCGAGGTTTAAATTTGAATGGGTTGAAGTTAAGTTAAGCAGAGCGAGGTCGGGATTTGGATGGTTTGAAGTTAAGTTACATAGAGCGAGGTCGGGTTTCGGATGGGTCGAGTTAAACAGAGCGATGTCGCAATTTGTATAGGTTGAGTATAAGTTAAACAGAGCGAGGTTCGTATTTGGATGTGTTGAAGTTAAGTTAAACAGAACGAGGTCAGGATTTGGATGGGTCGAGGTTAAGTTACATAGAGCAAGGTCGGGTTTCGGATGGGTCGAGTTAAACAGAGTGAGGTCGGAATTTGTATAGGTTGAGGTTAAGTAAAATTGGGTAAGGTTAGTATTTGGATGGGTTGAAGTTAAGTTAAACAGAGCGAGGTCGGGATTTGGATGGGTTAAGGCTAAGTTAAACAGAGTGAGTTCGGGTTTCGGATGGGTCGAGTTAAACCGAGCGTGGTTAGGATTTTTATGGGTTGAAGTTAAGTTAAACAGAGCGAGGTCAGGATTTGGAAGGGTTAAGGTTAAGTTACATAAAGCGAAGACAGGATTTAGATGATTTGAGGTCAAGTCACATAGAGGGAGGTTAGAATTTGGATGGATTAAAGTTAAGCAACACAGAGTGAGGTTAGGATTTAGATGGGTTAAGGTTAAGGTAAAATACGTTGGTTTTGTAACAGGGAAATGAACACGATGGATTTGTCTTAATTATCTACTTCATTTAAATCACGGTAATTATTAAAACATTTTTAAACTCGGTATTGTAAAGGTGCTTCAATGTATGATGGAGACTAAAAAAAATAAAAGCGCACATTAGCGAGCTTTCTTTCCGCTAGAATGTTAACATTTGAAAATGGTTATTAATGTATCGATTAGATTGCAATCTGGATGGTATTGGTTTAGGATCGTCCACGTCGCAGTCTGGCTCGGCCTCCACCGTGGTGGGCCCCGAGTTGGGCGGCGGCAACAATACTGCGCAGCCGCAGAGCGCCACCTCGCCGCGTCGCTCGCTGTCGCTGTCCCCCGCCGACGCGCTCGCCTCGGGCTGGAAGAGGCCCTGGATGTCACAGGTACCTACCGGCTACACCACGACTTCACAGACTTTCACTACTTCCCTACAGTATTATATAAGTTCACTATTAAACAATATCGAACTAACAATTTTACCTACTGCATTACAGACCTGCAATACTTATTATTAATTATTTGTTTATACGCACTTTTTTGTTTTCAAATTACCAGAGTCGCGTCCGTGAATGCTTGGTGAACCTATTGACAACATGCGGCCAACGTGTCGGTCTCCCCAAAAGTCCATCTGTAAGTAAATGGCACCTTATGCACCACACCTTAGGGCTCAGAATTGATTGGCACACTACTATTTTACTGTGTGGCCATACAAAACACACCCGTACAATTAGTATTGGTGGTTGCCGGTGAAACACGCACCGTGCTCGGAGCCTACGACCTTTATTTTGCTGGTTTATTTACTATACATAGTATATTGAATATTTTAAGGTTATATATTTATCGTTTTTATCGGGTGCAAGTTGACCTATGTATTATATAAATTATATATATTTACGACAGGCTGGATGAAGCCAACCAACTAATGAATATATGATTTCTACCCATCGCTGCGTTTAGGACGATTTAATTACCACTTTATGTTCAAAGGTAACTCGCCTACGTACTGTATATTATGTCGCAACCGCTTCCACGCCTCCACCACACGCTACAGGTGCTCGCCGCACCGGCTGCGCGTGCGCCGCTCGGGTACTGGCGCCGCCGAACCGGCCGACATGCGCTTTGTTCATATCACACTACTTAATGATCTTCTATCTATCTTCATCGTTCGTTCGCTAAAGCTTCATAACTACGTACCCTTCTTCTCAGCTCTTTGGATCTCTGATAATTTTCTACAGTAGGTTACACTCAACACACTCATTCTTATACTTGATGCTAGCATTAAAACACTATATAAATATAAAACTCAACTGACCATGAGGATGATGGTTTGATATCGCAGATACTCTGATAACCTATAGCATGTGGAAGTAAGCAATATCATATTATATGCACTGTGAAATTAAATGTACACTACTTAGAATTTCATAAGTTATCTAATGTACATATACATATACAATGGTCACCATCAATACTATACTTCAGTATATCGAACACCGTAATTACTAAGCTTTGATTTATGGTTAGAGTTTTACTTAGTGTATGTTTTCGGTGTACCTTCACATGACTGGCACGCACGGCGGCATCACTTCTTACGTGTTTGTATGTGGTACTACTAGCACTCTACTATCTCCTCCCGTGTTCAAGTTAAGATGGAACTGTGCATACTTCAGCATCTTAGCTTCAAAATGGACGCCCATCAATTATTTAGTATATCTTCACAGTTCCAGCTATTGACCCCTAGATTGTGCTACTGGTCTTGTAGATCTCCATTTGTAGTCGGTTTTGTAGGGTTCTCTATAACAACTGTATTAGATTTAGATTGAGATTTGACAGTCGTGTTCATGTCTAGCGTTTGGATTATGTCAGTATTAAGAGCCTATAACGACCCACTGCAGGACGAAGGTCTCCCTACTTTTTCCCATTTCCAAGAGCCGCGAAGGACCAGGTTTTTATAATGGAGTCCAATTCAGTATGTATGTACGCTATAGACAGTTAATCAAAACATATACATTATACATACTTAAATGTAATATTGACCTAACTTTATTTTGTTAGCTAAGATATGCGTGTGCGTCGATTCAAGGTTTAGATATATACGTGCATCAGAATTGTTTGTTTGTAGTATCGTATGTCATTACGCTGGTATTCCTCGGATGGTAAAGCGAACGTGTCAGTAGTACTATTGTCCATTATCATTACTTAATATACATACATATACAGCATATTACTGACACCGTGATTTTTGCAGGTAATATTCAGCCAAAGCTCGGAGTTATTAGAGCGCGAGTCTTCGATGGCTTCATCCCTGGAGGAAGTGTCGGGGACCCCCGGCAACGAGCCGTCCGGGGGGGCGCCCCCCACTGACCACTTCGGGGTGTTCAAGGACTTTGACTTTTTAGAGTACGAGAGCGAGAGTATTGAGGTTAGGATCAGGGCAGCAACCTTTATTATATTGATGAAACGTTTGTGTCGTGATGTCGTGATAATGGTGGGTTGTATGTTAGGGCGAGAGTTCGGACAACTTCAACTGGGGCGTACGGCGGCGGCTGCCGAGCGAGGAGCGCGACGAATGCGCTGGCGTGGAGCGCAGCCCGCCGCCGCAGCTGCCGCGCGCGCCGGACGCGCACCCCGCCTCCAAGCCGGTCAGTACACACTGGTTATACAACCTAACCTAACCTTATTCACAGCCTCGGCGGTATTCAAATTGCTGCAACGGACAAATTTGTAATACCTAGTTGTACTCTACAGTGGCTAGCTAGCTTTTAAGGTAAAACATGAGTGGATATTACCCATGTCAGACTCAAAGGTTACTCGCATTATTCTTAGGTTTAGCACTTTAGACCTGACAGAATATTATTTTTAATTAAGTTATTTTTTGTTAGAGCGGACATGAAGATTCCTCGGACGAGGAGGGTGGATGGGACGACGGTGCCAGCGGCTCACGCGGCGAGGGCGACGCGGGCGCCTCGCATGAACTTGTGCTGCGCCCGCGCACGCACTCGTTCTCTAGCGCTTCCAGTGGAGAACCAGATGGTAATATATATGACATTTGCTTGTGCTGTACAATGATGCTTAATGTTTTATACACATAACTGTGTTGTAATTATAATTTGTGTTCAAAAATCAATCATTTTACGGTTATCTGATTTCTTTTATCTAATATGTACTTTAATTTCATTTGAATATAGATGATAAAAAAGCAGCTAACAGAATATACAATTGTTATATTATCAATATGTGTATATTATCGTAGAGCAGGGTATCATATTGTTGGAATACGCGTTAGTGTCCATTTGCGCAGGGGACCGCGGCGACGTGACCCCGGTGCCGGGAGCGACGCCAGTGCTGCGTGATGCCTGGCGCGCATCAGTTGCTGCGCTGCTGCGACATGCGGCGCTCATGCCGCCACTCGCGCTCGTTCACCGATTGCACACTGTGCTCAAGGTACCTCACTACTTCATCATGAGACTACCACACCACTACATCATAAAAGCATCAAACCGCGACACTATTACACCATGACACTCCCTCACTATCACACTACCACCATCACACCATGACACTGTCCCACTTTCACACCATGACGTTGTCATACTATTATACCATAACAGTGTCGCACTATCATACCATGACCATGTCACACTATCATACCATTACAATGTCAACTATTACTCCATGACACTATCACACCATGACACTGTCTCACTATCATACCATAACAACGTCACACTATTACTTCATGACACTGTCATACTATCACACCATGACACTGTCTCACTATCACACTACCACACTATCACACCATCACACCATGACACTGTCACACTATTATACCATGACACTGTCACACTATCACACCATGACACTGTCTCACTATCACACTACCACACCATGACACCGTCACCCTACCACACCATCACACCATGACACTGTCACACTATTACACCATGACACTATCACACCATGACGTTGTCATACTATTATACCACGACACTGTCGCACTAACACACCCTGACACTGTCATACTATCACACCATGATACTGTCCACTATCACACTACCACACCTTGAGACTTCCACACTATCACACAATGACACTGTCACACTATCATACCATGACAACGTCACACTATCACACTATGACACTGTCTCACTATCACACTACCACACCATCATAGGTTTTAACCAAATAAAACATACTTTTTAATGCATCATTTATTGGAATAAAATTTGTGATAATGACAAGAGAGTCTAAGAATTAGATAAAATACTTGCACGCATAACAACATCTTAATTACTGCGAAGGTGCGTAGTTGTTACATGTTAAGATGGTCATAATGTATCATAGGTTCTACTTCACAAATGATGTTGTAGGAACGTAACATTACATAGTATCCACTACTTCTACAGTGAACAGTATTCTAATCTAATAAGTTATTAGAGTATTGTACTCCTGAATAAACTGCGTTTAGGAGACACAGGTCCCCTTACAATAAGAATATTTATGTTAATATTACACAAAGAGAGATATTTTATTATTATAATATAATACCAGTTAGTTTTCCAAGTTAATACAATTGTATACTACACACTACGGCAGAGACGAAAGATATAGCTCGAAGAATCTTTAGGAGAGAGAGATCTAGAACATTATACTTGGATTCAATCATTCATCAAACAGTGGGGTTAATAAGAAAGGTAGGAAAAGGATAAAGAAGATGAATAGAGGTAGGAAAAGTGCTTTGAAAATTAACATCATAAATATTTGGATGATCTGACCAGTACTCAACCTAGGAGTACAATCATCTTCAAAATAAAGGGCCACTAATGCCACCATAAGCAATAGTAAGGTTGTATAGACGATGATCATCATGTTGACAAGAGTCGAAGTTTTTTAATGTAGTATGTGTCGCAGGAGGTGACTTGTAAGACGGTGTCGCTGTGCGCGGACAGCGCCCTGGGCGCTGCGGGGGCGTCTAGCGGCGCGGGGTCGGCGGGTAGTTGTGCTGGTTCCTCAGGGAGTGCTGGCGATTTAGCCGCCGTTCTTGAACGCGCTGGCGCCGAAGAGCCTCCTCTGCTCTGGGTCGGTCCGGCTGCAGCGGATAGTCCGCGTGTGCGTGACGCAGTCCGTTATGCGGCCCTGGAAATAAATGAACACCTTGAGACTTACTTTGATCGCAGGGAACATGCTCTAGAGGTACTATGATTACCGTCTCACGTTAACCCCCCCCCCCCTCCCCCCATACACACACCTCCTGACTAACTTAACATTGTTCTTTGTTCTATTATTAATTTATTATACTAAGAAAATTTACAGCTAAATAATACAACATCACTACGTAAAATATGGCCAATTCCAAGTTTCCATTTATATATACATCTGTAAAATAACTCTTCAGCGTAAACAGCGTAGTGACGAGTCGAAAATTTAAAAAGATTGAGTTTATTCACGGAAACTAAACACGACAGTGATTTTACTTAAAAAAACGGTTACTAATGGTTAGGCTCCTTTTTAATTTTCATTTATTACACTATTACTTTTTTTATAGTCATTAATTAATAAACTTCCAGAAATAGCTTATACTTACTGTACTCAAAATTCTCGTCCTGGACCTCATTGTAGAGAATGAGACAATCAAAAATAATTTTTAATAATAATAATTGCAAAATATTAATGCGAAGAGGTTCCGGGATCACGATAAACATGAATAGTATCAATTTTATGAAAGTGTTTCCACTAATCATTTTATCCTGTAACAGTTGATTAAATGTTGACGTTTGACGCACTTGCCTGCAGGTGCTCGAGCTGTCGCGCGGTTCGGACGAGCTGGGTCGGTGCCTGTACAGATTAATATTCCAATTGTTATTACTGCTGGAAACTAACAACAAAATGGTCGTTGCAGTATATACGGCAGCTTTAGAGAACAAGGTAATAACTTACTATTAACACTACACTATTAACCGCACTGTACACTCTCGATCTCGTGCGGTCCAGTCGCCGACACAAAGCGAAGTGCCGCATACACCGCGCGGCGCAGGCTGCGCCGCGGCCGGGCTGGAGCGGGCCGCGGCGCCGCCCGCTGCCCGCCGCCCGCCGCCCGCCGCCCACCACCCACCGCCTCGCCACGCAGTGGGATGGGATTTATTTTAGAGCATGCATTTATCGAAAACTGAGATCAATAATATACAATTAATACTGAATCCCAAGTTCAAATTATTAAGGGATAGGTACCTAAACTGTATTTGATTGGTTAACTTCAATGTCACCTACTTAGTTCAAATCACAGGATCTGTGCATATAATAATACCTAAATTAATTCTATCATTCGTGTAAATTTGAGGGGATAAGTAGAGATTATCTCATTCTCACGATACACATCACCACTCTCGTTTTACTCTCATGAATTCCTAATCAATGGACTCCCACTTGGTTTTGCCTCTTATAGCTCGTGTTCCCACAGAATCCAACCGATACAATTGCCGATATCTAGTTCCTATATTCAATCTAGAAGATCTTATGTAATCATACTTATAACTAGCATGTGCCAACTATTTTGTTAGTGGTTCACAGTACATTTTATGTGATACAAAACTCATGTCATTCTCTGACCCATAATGAATCTACAAGCAATAGACCACATCCATTGCTTACTTTCTGCGTGATAGAAAGACATACTCGTATTTATTATCGTACGCTGAATATTGTGCTTGTGCTATCTATCGCAATGACGCAAGATGAATGTGATTTATACAATGATAATGTTAGGGCGTGGAGATGAGTAGCGCGGTGTGCGCCGTGCGCCACCAGCTGGCGGCAAGCGCGGCGAGCGCGGCCGCCGCGGACACGTGGGCCGAGCACTCGCCCGCGCCGCACGACGACGCGCGCCTGCTGCAGCTCATACAGCGGCAAAAGTGAGCGCCACATACTACCTACTATTTTACTACCATTATGATTCGCCATTTAGCTTTATAAACTAATTTTGATTATTAAAACACCATACACATATAAAGCCACGTCTGTATCTCAAAGACCATGGATGTCTATTTGCTGCTATTTATAAAGCCGGGTCCAGACGAGTGTAACGTGTAATGTAATTCACCATGTAATGTAACATGAATTCTACGTGTGGACGGCACTACGAGCATTACGTGTACCGCTCGCGCAGCGCTCGGGGTTGATCCATCGGCTGTCGGTTTTTCGCGAGAACACAAAGGTGCTCGCAGTGCTCGTTTGGACTCAAGTACACAATTCGCTTTGCGTTCGTGTGCCGTCCACACTGTTGACGCTAAATTACACGTAATCTTACATTACACGTTACACTCGTCTGAACCCGGCTTTAGGATTAATTGAAAGTATAACGTCAAAAAAGGCCTAATTATCATGAAATTTCATCATGCACAATCGCACGGTACAGGTGGAGTGCTGCGTTGGCATTAGTGCGCGAGCGCAATGCTGAACGTATCTTGGAACGCGGAGAACTACCAGAGGATGACGTCACCACCCTTCTGCACGTCTACTGCAAAGGATTAGCACAAGCGCAACCAGGTAGTTATCTTTTCTGAACATATATTTAGCACGCTATTATGCTGACTCAACAAGTCGCAGGTTATTATCCATGCATCCTATCTCCTGATGCAATGAATCCAAAAGCGAATCTGGGGGCACGGTAGTGTAGTGCCCCCGCCAAGTCGAGCAGAAAAGCGGCACGACCGTACCATCCTTTTCTCGGAGCAGTTTAGGCCATTTTCGACCGCCTATAACTTCGTTGTGAATTTAGCAACCAAATAGGCATTGTATAAACACGGTACATTTCAAATTTCATTCAATTTGAACCAATAGTTTAAAAATTATAAGTAGTCAAAGTTCTTAATTTTGTCCGATCATCAAAATTCTAAGGAGCAGACATAAAACAGTGCGTATAATTTTAATTCTACAGACATGGTGGCAATCACTCGGCCAGTGCACGAGTTGTCGCAGAACTTATCGTTTATGATGGAGAGCTTATACAAGGTGTCCGTGGCCCTCCAGCGGCAGGAGTACGGCTGAGCAGGCCGCCGCCCGCACCGCCCGCACCCCGCCACCACGCACGGACCGCTCCACGATAACTTACACACGCCAACAACACATTTAATGTAATAGCTAATCGTGTATTTTATATTTAGTATCACCTGTTACCACTACATAATTATTCAGATCAATGTTCCATGTGTGTGGTGATCCAATGCATCACAATATCTTTTTATGTAATGTTACTTCAATCGTAATAATTTAAACAGTGGTCGCGTACAGTGCGATTATGTTTAACTCATATTAAATACTCTGCTCATGCATTACAACACTGTAGTAAAAGTATAATAATCAACTAGTTCTCTTCGGGAGCGACCTACGGGATCAATCGGGTCTCTTCAAATTGCGAGTATAGAACAAATCAATTTAAATAAATAATACTATTTTTTTTTTATCATAATGATGGAAATATATTTGAATATTCTTAATACCCTATCGAATATGGAATGAAGTAGCTTAGAGTAGAATATGTAACGAATTTAATAAAGAGCAGGGTGGGGCCAAGCCGACACATTGTTAAGATACAAATACAGGTCAATTTGTACCCAGTAGTCTGAAGAGCTTACTGAAACACATATATTTTGCTGTTTAGTCCGTATTTAGATAATAATTCTTCATATCACGTTTATTAAATAATTAATCTTGAACAATTGGCGGCGGCAAAGCGGATTTATGAAGTAACATCACAATAATTATTTAAATGAAAATCAGTATACTAATAATTAACGTACTAAGTTTTCAAGATAACTGATCTCAGATAGTGTATAATAAATGTGCTCTAGAAAAATGCTAAGGCAGCCGCTCGGGCCTCCGCCGCGTACTGGTGATTACGTCATGGGCGGCGCTCCCCGGCGATTACCAAATATTTGAAGGCTATGCCTCTAGGAGCTGCGGCTTCACTTCTACTATGTAAATCCTTATAAATATTACTACTCATTATTATGTCTTTGTTTCTCAGCGCTACATATATGATGAGCTCACCGTATTTGTCTTACTCGTTTTTTTGGTAAACAAATAAGCATAACATGTGCACATAACCAAAGACAATAGACGCGCTTAGAATGTCCCAAATCAACATCATCAGCCAAAAGACGTACACTGTTGAACATAGGCCTCCCCGTTTAAGCAGGGGGTGTTTGCCATAATCCCCACGCTTGACAAGCGGCTTGGGGATCGCAGTATATTCCCGAATGAGTAACTTTATTCCGAAATCTGTAACATTATTATCATGTATGTACTTTGACAATAACCCTACCTAACTAATCTCATCTGCAAGTTTCATTCCGCCCGCAGCATAAATATCGGTTGGACACTGTCAAATTTGTATGATTTCTACAAAATATTGTTTAAAATTAATAATCATTATCACAACTCACGTGTAGATGTGTACGTCTGTATGTGATGTTTGTTCAGATTGTATTTAACAAACAAGTCGAGTAATGCAACGCGGTGGACTCTAGCTTTGTTATAAGCAGGTCCCCGGGTAGTCCGGGTAGTATAGAAGTAGCTTTCAGTCCTGTCACTTGTCTGCTTACAGGCGAGCAGTTTATAGGAACAGTGTGGATCTACGTTACTCTTTTTCTATATTATTCTGTCAAAATTGCATAATATTTATAATTTTTTCTATAACAATTGTTTTGTGATATGTTTCTTTTTGTAATAATGTAGATGGCAATATTTATTTCTTAGTGTTATATATTTTAGCGATGGTCTGTGTTTGTGTTAGATCTTAAACAAATAGCAAGAAGGACTGCACATTTAAACGATGGTATCAGATGAATTACTGACTTATTTGGAAAATACTACAAAAATGTATTTTTACCAATAGCTATAGGACAGTCCACTTGTGTATCTAACATAAACAGCGTCGTGTTAATTTTAATATTATGTACTAATTTTCGTAACCAATTGTAAATGTATTTAATTGAAATAAATAAATTCAAACAATATTTTCATTTTAATTAAAACCTCTGACGATGTCTGTTGAATCATAGTAGAAACTAAAATATATGTGATTTCCTTAAACCACAAGCGTCAATGAGTAGTCACCAGAGCGCACGCACGCACGTACATGTCCTTTAGTACATGTTCATGTGTGTATGGGACACACACGAACATGTACTAAAGGACATTAATCTAGACTGCCACTAGTATGCGCGCCTGTGACATGTGTTAGTCATGAGAGTAAAACCGCACATTGCTAATGCGCTGGAACCTTGTCACACGTCACTAGCAACAAAAAGTACAGCTAACAAAGAAAATCTTGTTGTATTTTATTTTATTAATTACATTATCATTGTCATAATGAAATATTATTGTGAATATGATAGGGTTAAGTATATATTGTATAATAATTTCATAATGTTTTCCTTTTACTAACTTAACTTTGCCACTGTGGTTTTGCTCGATTACTATTTATACACCCTCTGTGACTGGTCGTTTTTGGTTTTATAATTTAATTTATGATTTGCTTTGAAATAACGACGTCGTCACTAGTGACAGATGTATTTTTCAGGGATCGAGTTACATTCAAAAGGTACCTTTGTGTACCTTTTGAATGTAACTCGATCTGTTAATGTAATAATTGTCCACTGGCCGTCAATTATTTTCTTACTAATTAAAAAAAAAATGAAATTAAGACTAAAGCATTCTGGTTCAAATTTGAAACGCGTACTCACCGACCAATGCTGTTGTTTGTGCGATACGGTAAGTATTTAATGTCACGAGTACGTGGCCAAAATCCGAAATCGCGCGGCCAGGCGCATTAGCAATTTGCGGGGATAGTAAGGACGATGATTATTTGTATCTTCAATATAACCAACAACAATAATATAATAATCATATACTTCATATTATTTAAATGAACAGGAGAATATATTATTTCAATAATTATTCGGACTTTACCCAAAAACCTTGTGATTCTATGTAAACCGGTGTAAACCTAGGTTTACTTATTCTTCTAGCAATACTCGTAACTTAATTATACTCTTATTGAATTTAAAATGAGCGACGTGCCAAATATGCTACGTTAACGAAATAATGTTAAAATCTTTATTTATTACTATTATAATCTCCACTACGACGTACATAAACGCGTGGGACTATATATAACACGTCTATATTCCCAATCGATACATTTGGATTGGTACATTTTGGAATACAATGTTACAATACTGCTTTCGCATTACTAATATGGCTAGGTTCACACGATCGCAGCCACGATTCTATTAAGTTAATAATATAAAATAATGGACGAGATTATCGATGAAAGATATTCCCAAGGCTCTGGATAAATATGTGATACATAGACTGTACAACGCAATGTGTTCTGGTAACCATGATCGAATTAATAATGACATCGTGTGAACCTAGCGTAAGGAGAGTCGGACGCCTTTAGCGCCGCGGCACCCTGTAGTGTGTATCCTGGCTTACAAGTAAACAACTACGATATATATCATCAGGTTGTAATTAGGTAGGAACAAGTTCGATTACAATTGATCACATCCTTTTTGACCGGCGAATGCCCTCGTGTGTCGAGATACAGTGCGATTCATTTGTCTATATAATACGATAGCTGAATAATTAGTTTCCCATAAATTCATAATGACCGTTCATTGAGAAGTTTCCTAAGATTAATAAAACAATACAGAATATCAACAATATTCCTCATATATACAACGTATTTTTTGTACACGCACGTAATAACAATTTGCTTTGAACATAAATCATTCATATTATTTCCCATTGTACAAAACCTGTAAAAATAACAAAATCCGTCAAATAAAAGATATCTGGCGACTGAAAAATCTGTCCTTCATACAATAAATTCAGTCAAATTCTGTAGTTGTGTTTTATTTGCTTCTCAAACTGTGTATACAAAGAATTACGTTGTGTGTGTGTATATATATATATTTAAATACATTTTGACAATATCACCCGTGCATCATTACTTTGTGGTACTCGAGCATAACACTTAAAATCTGATTCTATACCATAGATACCTTTTATATAAGTAAATTTTAGTTTAAGCTAGAGCCAATGTGCGAATTACATGTGATTTAATTACTGCACACCAATATTATAACAAGTGTAATAAAGACATATTTGTATAATTTATTATAAAAAAGTGCGCGCGCCGACAGGCCATACGCACTCATGTATAGTTCGTTATGCAATATTTACAAATACTTAGTCGTTTACAATTTTTAAATTCTCAGTCCTTTTATATAAAAATTACATATAAACAGTACATATTACAAGGTAGAAGGACCACGAGCTGCTCACGTCTCTCACCACCGGGTGGCTCGAGCCCGGGGCGCAGCGGGCTCGCGCCGCGGTACCACAGTGGTGCGGCATTACATTTACACATTGAAATATTTAACATCAGCTGCATCTTTATTCTAAGTTCATCGCATCCCTGTACCAATGTCAAAGACAAATTATACAAGAGTTCAGAGTTGTCATCGTTGTGACCTATCGAGGTGACAATACATATATCATTATTACTTTATTTGAATAAATAGTTCTTGTCTACTACGAGTAACATCAAATACGTGTACCGTGCTACGATTGACGTAATATATTAAAAGAAGCATGATGCTAGTAACATGATTGATACAGAGACGGGCGCATTTAAGGTGTTACAATAAATAATTGTATAATATGTTCAGTTGTGATCGTATTTACAATATATACAAGTAGGTGTCGGGCCGGCCCAGCAGACGGCACTCGGCGCCGGCCGCGACGCGCACTCCACGTGTCTGTCAGCGAGCGGTCACTACTCACAACATACTCTACTCCTCCTGCCTACCTTCTACTATCGCTGTCAAGTGCGCTATCCGCGTGCTCCTAAAACATTTTATATGCATACGATATAACGATACATCCGAAACTAAAACTCTACTTAAAATGAGATGTTGGTAAAACATTATGCTTTATATACGATACACTATTTACATAAGAATCTTGCGTAAAATATCAGATTATATGAAAACGAGAAATAAATTAGTACATGTATTATCTAAATTCTTTGTTCATTACTCATACAACAAATATGCATAGCTTATGATTAAAACTCTTGATAATAATGGTTAATACAAAAACAAATTATATAAATTACATTCGTATTGATTAATAATCTACTATGTTTAATATTTTGCTAATATACCTACCTAAAGTTAAAAATAAAGAATAACGCTAAGCTAACTTGACAAGTGCTTGTGAAGGTAACTTAGCGGCATTTATATTACAAAATAGTGATGTTTATTCATATAATACTTTGTAAAAATAAACCTTTGTTGTAAATATTCTGTAGGGTGCAACTTGAAACAGCCAAGCTATATGTAGTAAAACATAACGGGATAATAACAATCGCAATAACCCATGTTCGTTGGAAATGAAGAGCAAAACGACTAAGACCTATACTTAGGTGACGTGCATTATATACGAACAAGTAGCCGGTGTGCGCGACGGTCACCGAGGAACTCCTACACAAATAGATACTTTAATATTCACATACACGTAACATTATCTAATGTGGGAAGCGGCGCGTTGAGTTCAGTTACGATAGCTATCCTTCTATAACTGGTGTTCAGACTCATGAGTAAACTCTTATGTGGTAGCGCGCGTATTCTAATTACATACATTGGACACAAAAGACACACATGGGTACATAGTACATAGTCGTTTTCAAACTGAATATAGTCGCATGGCGAGCCAGCAAACAGAACTGGTGGACTATCACTGAACACAGCAGAATGTATATGGTTACGTGGTGCTGCGCGCGGCTTCAAGCTATGGTCTGCGCCTGCGCCGGCGCCACCGGGCGAGGCTCCGCCGCGGCCTGCCTCAGTTGAACAGCACGGAGCTCGGGTCTTCGTTGTCCATCTGCTTCACGTGGCGCAGCACGTCCTTCTTGGTTATCACGCCGAGCAGGCGACTGGACAAGAGACATACGTTATTAAATAAACTCATGGATGAGACTGGATGAATCTATTCACATTGAGGTGTCCTGGTGACAGGTAGGTCAAGAGCTTTCTATACGACGAGCACATGACAAATGAGCGTATAGGAATCTGATTGTTTTAACCTCCCACGCAAAAAAAGGATGTTATAAGTTAGACGTGTTTGTCCGTGTATCTATATGTGGCATCCTAGCTCCTAAAATAATGGACCGATAATGATACGGATTTTTTGTTTGAAAGCTGATGTGATCGAGATGGTTCTTAGCTATAATTTATAAAAATGAAGATCCGTTCAGGCGTTTGATTATAATTAGAATTTTATTTTGTCGAAGGTTTTTGTATTAAATATAATCAGTGTTTTTTTAATAACGAAACTGTAATATTGAAGCAGGTGCCGGTAGAGACGCCTGTTTGGTCTGTCTGTTCTATCTATAGCCGCCTCATGACGTGAGCGCTGCATGCCAAGCTCACCCGTTGTGCGTGACGAGCGTCTGTCTCAGGCCCAGCTTGCGGAACATGTCGACTACGGTCTCCATGGGCGTCTGGTCGGTCACGGTGATGGGCGCCATGTCCAGGATGCGGTTCAGCATGAGGCAGGGGGGCGGGGCCAGCTGCTGGTGGCTCGTGCCCGCGAAGATCACCACCGTCTGGCCCGTGATGCCCTCCATGGTGCGCCGCGCGTTCGCTGCAAGTACCATCACACGTTACCAGCCGGCTAAACTTATTCATATTTTGAAAGGATTATATATTTATTTATTTAATACCTACGCACAAAAGAAATTAACAAGGTGGATTAAATGCCAAAATCATTATCTACTATGCATGGAAGTTGTTACTGTTTAATGCAAAAACTAATGAACGGACTTTCGATGAAACTACATTAAATCAACTTATAAATAAGATAACACAAAACGTCGCCCCACACTAGGATTTTCTCCTGTGTCGTGGGTGCGTTTCACAAACATGAAATATCACATACACAAACACCCAGACTCGGGACAATCAAATGTGGATCGCACAAATTTTTGCCCCGTGCGGGAATCGAACCCGCAACCCTTAGCGCAGCAGTCTAATCGCTTAGCCACTACGCCAATAAGGTCGTCAAACTATAAAGATATATGAACTTACAGCTATGTAGTAATTCATAAGTTTTTGTCATTATATGAGAGCCTCTCGATCGAAACCCGCTACACACTACACACCTATGGCCAGGTTGAGGTCCCGGCGCAGTACGAAGCCCACCAGGTACTGCGACTCCTTGGAGACCACCACGGGGTACCCGTTGTGCTCGGTCTCCTTCAGCAGCGTCTCCACGTCGTCCACGGTCATAGAGTCCTGCGTGATCACTGACAGCGTCTCGTTGCGCCTGCCACAAGCAAAGGTCACGTGGTCAATAGGACGACTTATGCAAGTACATTGTTGAATCATTTCACATACAACCATTTGCATTTATATTACAAGGCACAGCTTTCTATGTCTATAAAGAAATTAGCAGCATGAACAGTGCTGAGCATTGTATAACATAGGGCTTGGGCACGTGGCACAGCTCGTAAGACACACGAAGAGCGCAAGACAGCTGAGGAAGTAACGTAGGGTATGTAACGGCCAGAGTAGAGGGTAGCCGGTTATCACGCCACAATTGTCTCATGAACAATGATTAATAATAATCATTTTAACCGGATATTACATAGTGATAATCTTAAAAGGGTGCGACATACGACTTCTGCTACAGCATTTACTATGATCCTGTAGGGATTATTGACAGATTTGTTCGAGATCAAAGGCTCCGCAGAAGCTGGCAGCATGGCAAATTATCACCTTATCTATATCAATGTGTCGCCAGGGGGCGAATGGCTGCAGTGAGGTTATAATATAAACAATGGCAGAGCTTATGTACGGCATTATGCATGTAGAGCATTTGTACTGCGAAATAGTACGCGCACAGCGGCATTGTTAGAATCTGCGTAGAATACAATACAATTGAGGTGACGAGCATTTTGCGCGCCCAGACCAGGGATATTTGACCCAGTTATTTGTATGGAGAACTTACAGAAAACAAAAAATGTATATATACTTAAAAAAAAGTAACATAAATTCTCGTTAAACCTATTCAAAGTGCAATGGGCTGTTTTATGGCTAATAGCGATGTATTCGAGACAATATTAGGATGGACTTCAGTTATAAACATTAGTAGTGCATTAACTGCGGTCTTATTTCACTTGCCTAGCCGGTTGTATTAATGCTTATGTTATTTATCTCTATGGCAAAGTGCACGGTAAAAATGATTTTTATAGATTTAAATGCGTGCATCATTAATCTGGGATTTCTACACAAACAGGTGATAAATTCATGTTTTATATTATGAACTAATTACATAAAATAATTATTATGACAAAAAAATTATGTGAAGTATGATGGTCAACTAGGTTCCATGGATTCATAACGCAAGTCTAATTTTGGTAATCTTAAAAAGTTCGCAAATGCGTTTCTGTTTACTTCATCTCACGCTCGCAGTTTTTTCGGTATCGTGGGGGCATTTCACATACACAAATATTCGGGCATCATACAAATACGGGAATCGAACCCGCAGCCCCTAGCGCAGCAGACCAATTAATTTGCTAATCAGGTCGTCGAGTTGGAACATTGTTATTTGTTATACAATGACTCAAACTTAGTTGCACACCTTAAACCATAAATCCCTTTAATTGGCCTCAGCACCAGCAGTATGAATGTGACCCCACAGAGCGGTACTCACTTGGGTTGCATGACGTCAGCGGCCAGCGAGGTGTGCTGGAACTCGTCCTTGCTGTCCAGGAAGGGGTACCCGTTGAGCGCGATGTGCGCGTCGTAGATGCCCTGCCGGCCCAGCGCGTCGCCCACCCACTTGGAGGCCATGGCGGCGGCCATCAGCGGCACGATGTAGCGCACGCCGCCCGTCAGCTCGAACATTATCACCACCAGCGATACTGGGGACATCACGGTCATTTAGTCATAATATAAGAACAGATTCATAATTTTATTTACTGAGTCATCGCGAAAGTTTGGGTACATTTGTACGAAAATTACACGGACAGAGAAGTATGAAATTTGGCAGTTAAGGTTTATATGAAGGAGTTAATATGCATTAGAAGAAGATAATATAATAAAAAAGACATCTCACACACTACTATGTGTTTTACACCCACACATATACACATACAATATTTAATTGATTATGTCATATCATTGACGTAATCTAACTGTCATTTAATATGTTTTTTTTTGTTTGCCGTCTATGATCAAACTTATAAAATAATAATATTATTTGTCATTTAAATTGATAAAGGAAATTTGAAAAATGATGGACACGAACATGACTTGAACCTGCGATCTTAGCGAATTTTAGCCGCCACGGGACCTCTAGTTTACTCATATTATACATTAAAAACTCTTTGCTGTAGGGTAATTTGCCATAATACCTCAAGATAATATTTAATACACTTAAAATATAACTAATATTATAACGACCCGAATAGATATCCTGATATTTCAAAGCATTATTACTATCCTTCCTCCTAACAGTTATGAAAATGTCTGAAGTATGCCATACTATATGCTACAATGTCCGCCGCTCACCTGTCATCCTGGTGACCCCGCCCAGCACGGCGGCGGCGCCGACCATGGCGTACAGCCCGGGTGTGATGCAGTCGTCGCCCGTCGAGCACTCGCCGGAGAACAGCCAGATCTTCGGGTAGTTGTACGCCAGCTGCTCGACACCTACCGCGAGTGAAATCCCAATGGAATAATTGCATTCGAAAACTTGTACTCAAATATTTCAGTAAATTAAATTAATGTAAGATAATCAATTTAGCTACACATATCCCAACAATCACTGTGTTGGTTGTTCTAATTTACTTTAACAGAATCATATTGGGCAAAATATATGAAATTCCATGATAGGAGTGTACACAGGTCATAATTCTTAACAATATGATTCCATTGAAACAAATTTTTTAGCCCCCAGTAGATGGTCAAATGACATACCGATGCCTACGATCCTGCCCGCGATGGCTCCGAGCGCGAGGCTGGGGATGAACAGGCCGCAGGGCACCTTGATGCCGAACGTGAAGATGGTCATGACCAGCTTGAGCACCAGCGCCAGCACCAGCAGCCAGATGGCGCGGTACACGCCCGGGCCCGCCGCCGCCTTCTCGATGGCCGAGTTTACGTCCGTGAAGTTGCGGTTGTAGTCACTGTGCATATGATACCTCTTATAAAATACAGGGTACAAAATAATAAAGGCTTCTGATTATAAGCAGTTGCATTAAAAGTAATCGAAATTTCTCTTAATTGTTGTGCTACTTGCCCCTAATACACAGCTGGCAAAATATGTCTGTATAAACCTCCTCTTTCTACCCTGCTTGGCGATACAGGCGTAATATTACAGTATTTTTTTCAAATGCCAACGGAATCTGAGTCAAAACAACAATAACTTAAAGCTAAATTTATTACAATAATCATTCATCGTGACAATGCCACTAGCCTTTTGGGCACCCCACCAGATGACAGTGATGAGGAGGAATACTTGGATGTATAATTTTTACATACTTTATTCCTACATATTATGATGTATATATTATTCGTTTTAATGTAGGTAATATAAATAGATTAAATAGTATAGTAGTGTTTAATTATTAAATAAATATAATAATTTATTTGCTTTAAAAAAATTGCTAGTAATAAAACTAACCAAACAGGATCGGAGTTGGAGATACCGCACTGGTTGAACAGCAGGTAGATGAGCTCGCTGGTGTTCATGCGCGTGTAGGGGTTGGGGTAGGCGATGACGGCCGTGACCAGTGTCACCACCAGCACCTCGGTCACGGGGTACTGGCCCAGCTTGGAGTACTTGCGGTAGCGGCACCAGTAGATGTTCGCCTTTATGAATATCGTCGCTATGCAGCCCTGGATACGACACAGTCATATTAGAACGGTATATGTGAAATCTTGATTGTTAACTTTAAACAAGTACTCTTGAGGTAGAAATGTATAATTTTATACTCGAGAATTTAATGTTTAGTTTTGCATTATTAATAAACCTCCGTAGCTTGAAAACAAACTAAAATATTAGTTTTGTCGATAAACCTCATACCCAAAAATATGCTAATACTGCTCGTCTAGTAAGGTGTAAGTCGATAAATTTTATAAAGAAAAATCACCACCACAATCATTTAGTAAATAGCAAACTTAAAATATAAAGTCGATTATAGTAGTTAGCACTCACCCCAATAATACCGAGGCCGACAAAGGGAATGAGCTCAAAGAATATCCACGGCTTGTTGTACTCCACGAAGAACAGCACCGAGTGCTCGTTGCCGAAGGGGTTGATGGAGCGCAGGATGAAGGCGGCGATCAGCGCGCAGAAGAACGAGCGCCACAGGGTCTTCAGCGGGAAGTAGTACGACACCTGCACACACACACACACACGTTAGTCTAGAATGTATAATCATTGTGTGTTCTACGTTACTAATAATGATAAGGGTATGGTACATACATTTCATTTTGCTCATGAAACAAAATTGTTAAAAACATATTGTAGCGGGAGATAAGTTCAATTTGGACTCCACATTCAACAATTTGAAAAATGTTAATTAACGTAAGATATGTACGTGTTAGATAACCGTCAACTGCGACCTACATTTTAAAATGTTAATTTAAAGTGATGCGGTAGTACAGGGAACATGTGACATCACAAATATTTACTTGAAGAGGACCTTTATTTAGAATACCGTGGGAGAATTTACTTTGTAAATCATAATTATAAGTTTATTATCACCCAGCGCGATATCTAATGCGACTGGCGGAATTTGGATAAAACCTTGTTGTTTTATGAGGTCGACAGACCCGTTCTACTGGACAAAAAACTACGGCCGTCGAGCAAACCAATTACACCTATTATCTCAAGCTTTTTCCTGGACATATATTGTTGGAGTTCTGTATAAATTGGTTTTTGAGAAAACTAATGATTTAGTATGAATACTCGCGGAGAATTTTGGAAATATTTGGCAGCGACGATTCCTGTAGTTTTTACCCCAATATTCACGATGGCCGCCTAGTTTTTGACCGCGGTCATACAATAGTTCTGGCTGAACCTAACCTCTTCCAAACTGAAGAGTACTCCGCCGATGGGCGCTCCGAAGGCGACGGACACTCCAGCGGCAGCAGCGGCCGACAGAATCTCACGCTTCTTGGCCTCGTTGCGACCGTACTTCGGGAAAAGGTACGATAGAATATTGCCTGTCAAACATACACACAATGTTCAATAGAACTTTACAATATCCGGTGCACAATAAAGAGTAATATATATTTATCGAAGTTATAAAGTAGTGTGAGTATTTAATCGAAATGGTTTGTTTAAGATATTTAATGTGTAAACCATTCAAATGACATTTATCATTACAAATAGTATTTGATTAACCTTAGGGTCAGATCAGTTTGATTAACTGTAGGATCAGTTGATCAATCACTAATTGTGCTAATCAAAAGATAATGAAAACCCATGAAAGTTACGTCGTAAGTACTGCATGTTCTAAAATGGTACAAATAGCTGGTAATGGTGATTAATTTCACACATCTAGTTTATTTTACATATTATTTATACTTCTAATGTAGTTCGTAACATAATATACGTATTTAAGAGAATAGAAGACACTCACCGAGACAGCTGGCAATGTGTACCATGGGCCCTTCCTTCCCGAGCGAGAGGCCTGACGACACAGATAGTATCAGGCCCACTACTTTGATGATGAGCGTCCACTTGCCGAGGTAGCCTCTTATGATGAACCCGCTTAGTATCGTCTTGATTTCAGGTATACCTATAATTAGAATACAATTAGAATGTAAAACAGTTTAGTAGTAAGTGTAGATAGGTGTGGTGTGTTACCTGATCCGCAGGCGTACGGCGCGAACATCCGCACGAGCGAGGCGGACAGCGCGGCGAACACGAGCGCCCACACGATGTAGAACAGATAGCTAATGATGTAGGCCCCGGGGCCCTCCCGCTTGCCTCCCAACACTTGGGGCCACGTCAGCCACTGGAAGGAACCACGGAGTTAGATACAGTGCATAATACTTTGGGTAATATAAATTTCGTCCTCTCGTCCTTAAATTGCTCACCTGTGAACAGTTGCGACTGTCGAATGTGGTGTCGGTGTCAGACCAGCAGCATTGTTCCCTGTTGAGCCAGAAGGCTTGCGGACAGATGCCGAACTTGAGGTCAGTCATCCAAGAGGCACCGATGTCTATGACACCGGCCACGATGCCCGTGCACACCCCCACCAGGAGCACGCACACCCATCCCGACCACGCGTCGTGGGCGCCCTGATCATTGTAAAAATCTATTATACGTGAACCAAATTCTAATTTATTTACTAGTAACAAGCAGTGGAAGAAATCAGCGGCAGAAAGAGTAAACTTATCAAATATTAAGAAGTTGAATGTGAAGAATACTCTATCGGGCTAGAATACTCATACGGATTTTAAGGAACTTACAGGGCATGCGAATGAAAGAAGAATGATTAGCAGAATGTTTATAATACAATACCCGCCTTTATGAGATCCCATACAGAGTCCTGCCTCTTCTTGACGATGTATCTGTGTCGCATGCGGTCCCGGGCGATGTCCCGCTGCCAGTCAATCGTGTGAAAGTCATCGTATTGGCCGATTCCCGGGATATCATCGTCTCCTTGATTATAACAAGTCATATGTTGAAAGGTAAGTTAGATCATACATTCAGGAATGTTTGAGTTGTTGAAAGACGAGTTCTTATAAAGTGAGCACACATTATAAAATGGGTAAGCATTGCATTACGCTCCTACAATTTGAAATACGAAGCTAATACCGTTTAACATTACGTAACCACAATTTCTTCAACTTGTCTCGTGATGTTAGCGCGTCAACTTCAATTAGCAATCTATGCTACTACTAAAAAAACAGTCTATTATTTGGCTTAAATATTTTAACAACTTCAACAAGTTGCAATTACGTAACAATGTCGCAAGTTTTCACACATATATTCCGAACCTATTAGCATTTAGTCATGAACAATTCATGCTTATTAAAAATAGATGTAATTAACTGTGCCTTGAGGCCTCTGTTTCGATTCTAATGGGTCCGAACCTCGCCATAAAACGTTTTAACGATTGCCGGCACTGCAGGGCAGAGGGAGACAATTATTATATACTCGCGACAAGCCTCGCCCGTGACGACGCGACAGCGACGGCACGCTAGTCTTGCGAATCTGTGTAGTGATAGATTAGTAAACGACGCCTGACTGATACTATTGTCGGCTTCAAACCATTGTCTGGGTAATTGGTAATTGACAATGTTACAAGATAAACTAATGATATTATAGTTGGGGTTAGAACAATATCAGGCACAAAATACAGCTATGTAGATAATAAAGATATAATAATATATGATGTCTGATATTTAACATGTTGTTAAGATCTGGCCTAATAATATAGATAGAAATCATATTCATGACAAAGTAAAGTTGAGAATTCAGGATGAATTTATTGAAATTAGTTAATGCTACATTCAAATAGAAATAAAAATAAATTGCAACATACACATATGTATTTATAGTTTCATATTGTTCCAAGGTGATAGTGTAGATTAATAATACAATAATAAAGAATGGAAGCATGTGGATGAAGAACACCTACCATAATTATATCTAGTGTACTTAGTTTACAAATGGCAGTTGTGTAAATATAATCATGAGTTGTACAGACATGAATTATTTATATCTGTTTATTAAATGCACTATTTTATGAGTACCTATATATTATATTTCTTTTAAGTCTGCAAATTATAAGTTATCTTAACATAACCTTATTTCACATTAAGAACCGATTTAACAATTGCAGAAAACACTGTCTTATCCTTTATGTATATACCTACCTAACAAGATTGAATATTAAATACCTATATTATGATTAGGAACAATTACTTTACTTGAAAAAATATTAATTACTGAATATTATACAGTTTAGTACTAAAGTGGACAAATAAAATATGCTGGGATAGTGAGTAATTACATATTTTAATGCTACAATCAAGTGAATCTTAACGTTTACACCACTCATTATTATCAAATTTTACTTTTCATACAATTTGTTCATAAATAAAATAAATATATTTCATAGTTACTTGTAGACTATGCACAAACAATGCAATAACAAAGAAAATGAATGAAACCAGAATATCATGTGACTTCACTTTGATAGTGAAAGTGATCTACAGTCCCACAGTTGATACTGGCTACACATGCAACCACTCAACAGGCACTAATCATAAGCTGATAAACACAATTGTTTTCAAACATTCTAATGTTTTGTTGAACTATTTGATCAACACAATTATATAGTAGGTTATTGCTATGCATATTAGTAATATTGTATTGTGATAGGTTAATTTTGGTGGTGATGTAGCAAATTTATAAATTACCGATTCACTGATTGGTTGATGAAAAACGAGTTCAAGATTTTAAACTTGTATTTCCCGACTGCCTATTAACAAATGCAACTCACAGTAATAGTCTAATCAAATAAAGATCCACTATCCAGACAGATGTGCCAGTATATTCACGGCCTTATATTATTACCTACTCGTGTAACTATGCATACATTCTAGGGAAATGGAATCGAGTTTAAATAAGTCATGTTTACTCACCTGACATTCCGGAAAATATAACCGCGTCCCCTATAACAAAATTGCAGATTGTTTCAACAACGTCTTAAAAATATATTAGTCAAAATTAACACTTAAAACAAGGCACATTGGTAACGCACAAAATAAATAAATATTAATACTATTACATATCACAGTGTTTATTGCTTATTTGCGATACTTAAGATAACACAGTCATTGAAAGGTGATATTATGAATAACAAAAAATCTCCCGACATTTGGAGCAGTGACGCAGAGTCGCAGACGCAGTATGAAACGTCAAATAAACTATAAAGTGTTGCCACAGCGGTGACCTTCACTACCTACCAACGATGAAATTACAGTAAGGGCTCTTTATTTTATTTTTTTAATAAAGTGACATTTAAGTTAAATATCTATGAGATTTTTGTTTTGTTAAAGTTTTATTTTATCTAGATAATAGAGCCGCTATTCAAAATTATTAAAATTACCAAACTACACAAAAAAATGGAATTTTTGTGTCTCACTTGAATTGAATTTACTTCACATTAATAACATAGTATTCTAACACAATAATATAATATTATCACTGTAGCTGAAAACTCTTTCAATAAAAACACCACGCAGCCTTGAGATGTTAATGAGACGACCAGTGACGATGACGACACAGCAACATTGTTCACGTGGCTCTTACTTTGTTGAACATTTCACTACAACTGAAATGCGATGCTAGGTAGGTCATTCAAGGCCGGTTAGTTTCTTTCCAATATTCGAGTTTACACAAGATGGCATTCATATTTAATTTTGATACCACAACTAAATTTTACTAAGATTAGGTATCTTCGCAAATTGCTTTACAAGCTACGTAAATTAATAGCATTTTTAATCGCTATCTATACTAAAGTTACATTACTTCAGAGACCTAATATAGCACGGCCATTAATTATAAACATAGCTTGATAATGACCTGTTCAAACAATGACTGGTTGTTTAATCGAAACTAAGACTAACGTAAGTATACAACATAGTTTACCTACATGATCGAGCGCAACGAGAGGCTCCGTATCTCCCCCGTCAAGTTCTACTGGCTCCATATCCAAATCGCAACAAAATTCACTGTTTGCATTGAGATCTGACGCAGTACTGGACATGACTGACCTATATCTTATCTAACCGCTTGTATAGTAGACGAACACATTGATAAAATCTTATCGAGTGACATATTTGGTTCGTCCCATCGAGCGTTGTTAGGAGAGTGGGGCTCGTAGCTATGCGGCTACCCGGCAGATCAGTCGATCTGCGAGGTTAAGCCGTGCTCGCCGCGGTCAGTCTTGTGATGGGTGACCGTTTTCACATGTCGAGACACCACCGTGCTTCGGAAGGCACGTTAAGCCGTTGGTCCTGCGCCTGATCTCTCTCCGGTCGTGTCGGTCTTCCGTCCCATCGGATTATGAGAGTAAGGGAATAGGGAGTGAACCTGTGTCTGTGCGCACACTCGGGCACTATAATATCTCCTGCGCAGATGGCTAGTCTCAGCTGAGACAGGCCGCCGTGACCGAAATTCGGTCAGGAGGACATTATGTTAGGAGAGAAAGAAAATATTTACCTACTTGCTAAAATGATGGTAGTTGTATGGCCAACCATGTTTTGCGAGGTGGATGCCAATACTGTGTATTCTGCCATGCTTTTAATATTTTAATTTATACCGTTAGTTATTTTTTGTTGTTACCTAATTGGCTTAATAAATATAACACCACGTACCACAGAAAAGTTACTAGTAGAACCAGAATATTAGGTACCTTAAGGCGAACGTACACAACACACATTCATTTTGATACGTAACCCCAAGTTCATTCAAATGACTATGACGAACAATAATAATAACAGGTTCACAGTATTAGTAATTGTTAGAGCTCTACGTTAACTGCCTACTGACACTAGATTGCAAAGCATGTACTGCATGGGGGTAGCGAGGAACCGCCATTACGGATGTAATGTACCGAAAATTCACTGTTAGATACCCAATTCTACTAATAAATATGACTTATTCGTAAGTCTAAAATGTGGCTTGATCAAAATACATAATCCTTCTCTAGCTACGCCCATGGGGTACCTATTATAATATAGCTAATGACTAATCACATCAACTATAAGCTTACCGGCAGAAGAACTGAAGTATTGAGCGATGTATGCTTGAAAACAAAAAACACTAATTAATTAAATTGTAATTAGTTGTCATTCTGATCTATTCTATGGCTATGACAGTATGGCATTTTTATTTAATAAGAACGAACAGCTTTGTTAACAATTCAATGCGTCGATTGACTCCTACTGAGGGAAATACTAAATTAATAGGTACTGATATTTTTCCAATTATAGCCAAGGTTCTTGTAACGGAAAACTAATTTATTGCCCTGAGTCAATTTACTTTGGTCTACAAGAATAAAAAATAAATACTGGACAGATTTCTCGCTACTATTAATTTAAATGGGACCATGGACTTTGTTTGGTAGGACTGTGCGCATCCTTGCCACTACTAGTAGATAAGTGAGTATCCAATCTGCTGGCAAATCTTTTAACATGAGCTATTTTTATAAAAAGAAAACTGACGATATCCATATCTTGAAATGGTGCGAACTTTGCTGTTTGCTTCTTGATAGTGTCCGACCAAACTATCGGTTTCGGTTTTGGCAAAAAAAAACTGGTTTCGGTTTTGGCAGAAAAGTCACATAAGAGAGCATTCTCATAAGTATATTTTTGTAAGTTAGTTAATTAATTTTTGTATTTGGCACCGAATTCAAATTCGTTTATGTAAAATCCGCCGCATTATACACTTATACAGAAGACCGAAGCGTATAATCGGCCACTCCGTCTAGCGTTTGTTGACCATGGAAGTTTCATTCCATATTTCCAAGGTTAGATCATGACAATCTTTATATGTGACCAATCCGGGAGTATATTCTTTCAAACAATAAAATATATTTCAAAATCTGTTTACGATTGACGGAGAAATCGTTGAACATATGTACAATTAAAACAACAAACAGGCGAACATAGACTCTCCTCCTTTTTGAAGTCGTTAAAAAAAACACTGGCTTATTATTATTAATAACAATGTTTTTCTTACAAAAACATGACCTCATATGGAAGTTTCGGTTTCGGTTTCGGCCGAAACTGGGACTAAAACTGAAATTCGGTTTCGGTTTCGGTCGGACACTACTTCTTGATCATGCCTAAAGAACTGATGGGTGGGATAAGTTAATGTTGCTTTTCACTACCCAGGGCAGAATACATATACCACATAGCATTTTAACTTTGCCTCATCGAAATACTTGGCACTGATTTGTTTTTAAATAAATGTCGCCCCAGATGTGGGGTATTCCTCCTGTATTGTCGTATCGTAGCTGTGCGTTCCAAGTTCCAATAACATGAAATATCACATACACAGACACCCAGACTCAGGACAATCATCTGCGGATCACACAAATGTTTGTCTCGTACGGGAATCGTACCCGCCATCCTTAGCGCATAGCCAATATGCCAAACAGGCTGTCTGGATGGATCAAGATAATATGTATATATGATGATAGTCTGGGTGTCTGTTTTCGGAGTGGTCGTGCATGTGCAATGTGCATGGTACTTACAGTTGCTGCTGGCTGTGGAATTCCTCCCGCTGTGCTCGTACAGCTGGAAGGTCCCGTGACTGGTGGGGGTGGTGTTGACGCTGGCGCCAGCAGCCTGGTTGAGCCCCGCCGTGATGTCTACCATGTCATCATCACTCGCTGAGTGCACACCTCGGCCATTGCTGGCGTTGGCACCCTGAACAAACAAAAAAGTATTTAAAGCTAAAGAAACTGTAGGTCGTAGGTCCCTACTCCATTGTTTGGCTGATGGTCGCTTAACTCTCAACATTGCTGTAGCCCAGCATGTCTATGCTTTCCTTTCAATTACCAATTACTGGCAACGTAGGGTGCCTACTTTATAAGGGCGATATTGCAAGCAAAGAGGAATGGAATTTAATTTAATTGATTTGTTGTTTAAACTTAACGGATGAACTTACTAATTAAAATCAATGAACAGTTCATTTATTTATGTATTCTTTATACAAAAGTGTAGAAGGCGGACTTAATGCCTTAGGCATTTTCTGCCATTGGGTATCTTCAAACCTTTGGGTAGTGTAGTCGATTCACGCGGTGCCTGACCAACTAATTATACCTAATTGATAAGAAGAAGTTTAGCCAGTCCGTAGTGTAATGAAGGCAATGAATATGTCTTTATTGCTAGCCTTATCTTACAACAAAATTCAGCTTGATCATTATGACAGTAAATGTTACAGCAAATAACTGTATGATTGTAGAATCTAGATATTTACTTTGGCACCGCAGTTTCACATTTAAACGTAGGAGAACTGGCCCTGGCTGGCTGATACAACGATAGTTACCTCAATGATGTAATGGATATGTTATTAACGCTAAGAGCTCGACGGCTCTGGTTGATACCTACCTCACATCTTGCTCCGAATATTATACTGTGTCTATGTAAATACAATTATAAGGCGAATACATTTTCTATCTGACCTCTGTTAAAACCGCCTATACCGCCACCGATTAATCTCTACGCGACGGCATGAGTTATAATTATCGTACAGAAATACCGACTAGCAAATAAGAAAACCGCTGAAATAACCTAAGTCTCTTTTAAAGGCCGCATCGTGACATAAAACATTATAATTATAATAAAATTCATTTATTTCTTTCACAAAGGTAACATCTTTGTTTTACATTATAATTATGCAAGGCATGTAGGATAAAGTCTGAGTTGGTCTTTGTAGGAAAGAAATTTAACAAATTCTTACGAGTCAAGCCATTACAGATTAGTTCAACTTGTCAATAGGCTTATTTCAACGATTTACAAAATAAAGCTTGCTAATTACTCTGAAGTAAACATTACTAATAATTCAACATGCGTATACTAACACTTTCCTTTCGGCGTTCGGCTGCTACAAGCAGCCGGTATTTGTTTTTCCCACCTATCTTGCCGAGTGCCAGCCAACTAAAATACGACCCCTCGATCCGAGGTGGAGCGCGTGTCTGTGCGTTGCACACAGCAATTGCAATAGTGGCAATTTATTACAAGTGATTGGAACATCTCTGGACATTGTACGAGGACAATATGCGCCTGATATAACAAGAGCTGAACTTCCGCAGCTAGCGGCGAGACGTTAACGTGAGCCTCGCATCCACCTAGATCTTGACACGTGACTCGAGGCGAGGCGAAAACTAGACCGAACTTATTATCTATTTATCGGGTTTACTTCCAACAAGATTTACCTGAGATAACGCGTGTAGTCTATATTATAAGGGATGTTACGGAAGTGGCTATACCGAAATCGGAATCGAAAGTTTAGAACCTATTTGGTCGGAATCGAAATCGGATTGGTCGGATTGATAAGGGCATTTAAATGTCATAAAAACAATAAGAATTGGACACAACAAATATCATTATTTAGAAAAATGTGATAAAGGATGTTTCTTGCTGCTGTTTCTTTTCGTTCGACGTTCGTAGTTACTGCGTATTACTTTCATGGTCCGAAAGAACATCCGATTGAAAACTTTCGAAACCGATAATGTAAAATCAGTCGGAAGTTCCGACCTTTCGGAATCGAAACCGAAGCTCCGTAACATCCCTAGTATACTTATATTAAATCAAAATAAAAAAATACTATACTTTATATTCTTACTTTTTTATATCTACTACATACTTATTTAGTATCCCATTCTCTATCTATAAGATTAAAGTTCTCAACGGGACTCTGCGTGTTGGGCTTGTGTGCCCACGTCAGCCTTTTGAAAGCCCGGAAAAGGTGTATTCTGATCTATCTTCTAATGGTTATCAAAAAATTAGTTGCCCTTGACATCAGTTGATTTCAATGAAAATCTTGGAGATATCAGTTTTAAAATAACTCTGATACAAAATAATGATCAAGTACCACGCGCATATTTATGATGTGCAAGGCGGGCGATCGCGTCGGGCGTTATTTAAATTTATTCAGCAAATAAAAAGGCGGTGGCCACACAAAAAAGACGTAAGACGAGGTCGCGTCGCAGACAGTCACGCAGAAAAGAGAGACATCGCCAAAGGATTCCGTGCAAAAATAAATAAGCACTGTAATTCGGAATCCACGCAGACAAAATCGCGGGCGGAAGCTAGTGGTTTATATTAGTCCGATTCAACGAGCCCTACGTGTGCGAAGGAGGTACCTATTGTCTTTAGTCGGAAATACTTGGAATATTATGACGCAAAACGCAGTTAGTCCCCACTATGAATAAAAGTTTATTATAAATAATTGCTAATACTGGCAGGGAAATGACGCTGTGTAAAAAATGTGCAGAAATTAAATATGTAATTTAAATTATCTTTTAAATTATAATGGACACAGAAAGCACAACCAATTAACCAACGATCAAAAGGCATTGAAGCTTTTAAAGGATCTAGTTAGTCGATCAGCAGAAGGAATTGGCTAAGTACCTACTAATGGATGCGAGGGATCATTAATTGTTTTGATATTCCACGATATTATATATATGGCATTGTCGTTAATTGTGGCGTTCTAAGGGGCCTCCCCCTTTGTCCAACAGTGGACGTCTTCCGGCTGATGATAATGATACCACGGACGGATTATAAAAACGATATATGAGAACCATTATTAAGCTGCATGATATAGAAAGTTAACTGTGGGCGTGAAAGCAATAAGGGTCTGTAAATAGTAGTGAGGTATTGAGTTAAGACTAGATTCGAAATCTACAATAGTCAATTGATAAGAAGGATTTAAAAAATATTCTTGCTTGGACGCCCGCAACTTACTTCAGAACGTTACGTCTTACTTAAGAAAAACTTAAAATGTATATAATTACGAGGTCGCTCAGTGCCCAGTGGTAACATTCTAAAGTAACAAATGAATAGAAGTACATACATTTTAACTGTCTGAAAATATTGTAATTTTCATATCACCACGAATGTTATTTTAAACTTTTGCCCACGATAAAGTTATTTAGTAAAGAATATTGTGTTAATAAATATACCCATTTATATTTTTTCTATTGTCACTGATTGCTGTCTTCGGTACCCCGCAGCCAGCCTATGCATACCTTATGTATTCGGAAAATAGTATATGTCCTAAATTGATTAACAAACATCTAAATTCAATAAATAGGTACAAACTTCCACGTTTATAGTAATAGGCTTTATTGTGGTCATATAATAATTAGGGCCGTGTGGTATCCGGCCTAGAATTGACCACCCCCTTTCCTCCCGTGGGTGTCGTAAGAGGCGACTAAGGGAAAATTTAGAAGATGGGCAGCAGCGTCTTCTGTAACTCCACCACCAATACTGCGATCCCCAAGCCGCTTGCCAAGCGTGGGGATTATGGCAAACCCCCCCGCTTAAACGGGGAGGCCTATGTTCAACAGTGGACGTCTTTGGCTGATGATGATGATGATGATGAATAATTAGGGTATACTGTTACATTAGTTGACATATTCATCATTAAATTGCGACTATTTTTCATTGGGGCACTCGTTATCGATATTGTAAAGTTAGTTAAATTGCCAGAAACATGAAATAATCTACAGTATTATATGTTACTCTCTTCCTGACTGCCATATTCCTTGTCATAAATCTTCTAATAAGAGCTTAAGTTCTACACAGGCAATCCCTAACTTTTGAAATATCGTTCTATAAAAAGAAGTGCAGTTTATGAAAGAAAAGAGTTTCTCTTTGCCTGCAATATGTAAGTATTTCATACGTAATTCTCGTCAGCTGTCCAATGAACTGAATACCATGCAAATATTATATGAATACTTTACATAGATAATTATGTAAAAAACCGGGTCAAAGCATAAGCTTTATTTTTGCGAACATATCACCCTTGCCCCCTGTGCGTCATATTTGAACACTTTTTACACACATTTCATAATTTTATTTCAAAGCAAATCATACGTCACGTTAACATGCATTTTTCAAGCTAATTTTCCTCTCGATTCAGTTATTTATTTAATTTAATTATCTTTTTTACCTTGAGGTGAATACGTTTTTTTAACAATTCCTTTATTCATAATAATACCTACACCAATTAAAATGTTCATACACAGCATCTACGCACATAAATGACATAACGTGTCCATTAGAGGTAAAAAAAAATGTTACTTACATTGGTATCAAAATACACAATCCGATCAATGATTACACACAAAAATGACAACAGTAACTAAAAAAGGTAACTTGTTTTAACTACTATTTAGTAAAAATTAAAGGTGCGGTACTTCAGAGGTTTGTGAAGCGAGAGCGCTACCAAACACCACTGGGATATGCGGGGGTAAAAATCAATAAAGCGGCTAAGGGTACGACCACGAGTTCGCCTTCGTACCATAGATAAAGTGGACGATTTGTGTGAGCCTGGTGGGCGCCGCGCCGCGCACTGCTCTACATGCCGACGTATTTTAGCCGGATTGAAAACTAGAGCGCCCCAGCGATACTCAGCTTTCAGCGGAGGCAATAAAGGTGTTCGAACGCGGTCGGCACAGGTGCAGAAAGCGCTATTCGGGTTTGAGGGGTTGACACATTGTGTCGAAGCATCAGCTAGAGCAATTAATTAGTCCTATTCAATATCAAAGGCATACATTGGCCTTTTGTTTTATCGTCAACAGTTGACATTTATAGCACAGGTCGCTGCAAGCTAATGAACTACGATATTGTTTCCTGAAGATGTTCAGAGTACAGTACAGGAGTGGAAATATAGTATTTTCATTAATTAATGTGTATAGGTTCGAGTTCATGTACGTAGGTTATTTTGTAAGTATGTATATGTATTCTATATTACACTTTAATATCTAAAAATAAAAACCTCATTCAAAAAACTTAAAAGTGAAAACTAATATTTTATCACTTCACTTTACATATGCGATACCAATCGAAAAGTAAACCCCATCATAGGAAAAAAAAATCAAATCGGTTCATAAATAATCGAGTTATGAGGGAACATACATAAAAAATAAAAAGATTCCGACGAATTAAGAACCTTATCCTTTTTATGAAGTCGGTTAAAAAAGTTTCAGACCCGAGAAAGGATTAGTATGGATGATGATGATGGCATCCTAGCCGATTTCGACCACGGCGACAGCTTCAGTTCTGGGGATGGCGGCGCTAATGCGCTCGCATTTGGCATGTGAACCAATCTTCTTAGTGAAGATTCGCGCGCAGTGCGGGCATGTGAGCCCTTCACCTCTGTAGTTATAATGTTACTATATTTAGTATGAATATCGTATAAATATATGACATGTCGTGTATATATTACTAAGCATTTTTGGTCACATGTCCATAAATACCTACTACCATACGTTCATTGCCACTAACGGCTAGTGGGTATTTATGTAATATCCGATGCGACGTTGCATATTAAAAGTAGGTGTCGATTTATATATTTTTATACAAAATCAAGCGTCCAGATATCATAATCCGTTGCGTACGTGGGATCAGATGTCTCTATCATAATAGGAGCTCAACAGATCGTGTCGCAGACGTAGAACGAGCATAAAAATAATACCCGATTATTTTAATTAATATGGCAGACCAGACACGAAGGGTAAAAGTGGGTTAGATTCCCGCACGGGACAAAAATTTGTGTGATCCGCAGATGTTTGTCCCGAGTCTGGTGTTTCTGTAAAGTTTCCTGTTTGTGAACGCACCCACGATACAGGAGAAAATCTTAGTGTGGAGCAGTGGACCGACGTTTAAAATAAACCTATTATCAAATTAGTACAGGACTCAGAAATAATATTATGTATGCACCTTAGCTTTATACCGTTTTTCGCGGGCTAAAGTAGCGAGAGGCCAAGTCATCATTTAGGCACCGTTTTACAGTACTATTTATCCTCGTATCAATGCAGTCATTAACAAACATAAATTACAATTTAATGGAAATTTAATATGCTTACATCTTCGCGCTTGTCTTCGGAGCGTAAACTAATATTTTGCCGATAATACATTATACACCATAGAACACTAGTTTTACTTGGGCATGTAGGTATATTGCGAATACGACGGCAATAGCCAGCAAGATTGTATACAAAACGCTCGCTATGTTTACGTTTCATCGACACTATTTAATTAAACAATACCTTTATCAAGGTGTTGCAGCTAGCATCAGCAGGTTACTAGTCACACATTGAACAAGGATTTTATTCTCAATCCATGTCCCATATTAAAAGAAAAATAAACACAATTTCGTAAGCCAATTAAGGCCGGCGACGAACATAGGTAGGTACCTATTATTGGAAAGAAACTTTTGTACATACCTTTTTGTAGACCGACTGGTAAGTCGTACCCATTTTTGGGACGGATGACTTCAATGGAAAACGTTCCATGACAACATCTGGAAGCAAAAATTTACGTTAATAATTTATCTACTAAGTACATCCGCATATAAGTACCTACCCAGTAATCACCCCGTCATGGTAGGTATTCATAAGACAATATAATCAGAACCAATAATAATATATTATCATCACAACCTTGGCGCGCAGTGGCCAAGAACAACCCCTGTGCGATCCCCAAGGAGAAAATAATATGTTCGTACAAAGTATTCTATTGATTGAAAGTCTACTGCCTTATAAGTATGCACTGTGTACATTATGATTACTACAGGGGATCGAGGCACTGGGTAAGAGTTCGTTTAACAGCAAAGAAGGACGAAATACTTCTTCGATTCACAGTATCTAGAGTTCCACGCCTGGGCGGATGCCTATGTGATAATTTCAGTCTGAAAAACGCACCATCAATGTGAAAAAACACTTGTCATCAACGGGTCAAAACAACGAGATCACAATCAGTTCACTTATAAAAAATGCATACAATTTACAAATAAAGACATCATATTAATGGATTTGAATTCCCCGCCTTTTTATGTGTATCAAGTTCTAAATGTAATTAAAAAGGCACGTAAAGATACGGATCGAGTTAATCGATTACTCAATTATGCAGTTATTGCAAAGACAAATACCTACCCGTACTAATTGTGGGATAAATGGTTAAGTAGATGTGTTGTGAGATATTCGTTAGAGCGTGTCACTTGTAACCTTTTGATTGTACGTACTTCACATGACATGTGCATCAGTGTTGCAATCCTAGACTAAAATATGAACATAGATTGTGGACCCATCAACGGTAGATTTATAATTTTTTACTACTACTATTAATTATGTTTGGATAACTATATCCGATACCACGTTTACTATCAAAAATCATAATATTAATCTGATTATCATGGTTTACAATTTTAAACACGTTTTCTATTGCAGGTCTATGTCTTTTTTCTGCCTCCCCCTTGGGTGGGCTAGTAAAGATTACGAGATTGCATAAAGGAATAGCGCAGTTTTATTTATGAATTTAACATTTTTATTCGCATTTAGAGAGTTCACTCGGTTGCGAGCTAACAACGCCGCATCTTGGCAGTATGCTATAGAATTTCATTCAAATTGTGTTGAATTGTATATTTTCTTAATCAACTATATCCGAATATTAGTATTGAGTGTATTTAATTAATATACATTCTTAAAAAGTATTTATTTCGAGTATTTTTTTTTAATACAAACACTAAAAGGGACGCTGCGCTGAATGCACTAACTCCATTTTATAGGCCTCACAATTTTTAAACATTCACTATAAATGTAGTAAGTTATAAACACGGCCATTTTTAAGCGAACATTTTATTTAAATATCAATAACTAACTAACAAAAAGCGCCATTGCTAGCCCGCAGTCAAGAAATGGCTTTTATCATCGCTACTTTACGATAAAGATGATTGTTCACTATACAATATATTAAATTAAAACATTCTAAAAACACGAACTCAAAAGTGAAAAATAATATTTTATCACTACTCTACTACAATAACGTAAACACAGGAAAACACTTATTAAAATACAAAAAAAAAACAGGAAAACTCGCTTCGAATCTTCGAGACGCGCGATGGTGAAACTGGGGCCGAACCGCTCTACACCCCAACTCACTCCCACCGGTGTTGCTATAGTGACCGTTTAGGGGGCCCATCTAGTGATTGGCGAGTCACCGTCTGACGATGGCGGTGATTGATACACAGAATGTTTTCGAATTTAACTCTGTCCGTCTGTGTGTTCATATTATCATGTCTAAAATAAAAATCTTTTTTTTTGTACAATTCTGAATCGATTGTACAAAAGTTTGCTACGAAGATGAACCCTAAGATAACCGTAACTCGAACTACCCTGATATTAGCAGGATAAGTTTTTATTACGGAACAACGCAGTATTTTTTACGCGAGCCGATGCTAGTATACTTAAGCCAGCTTATGGCTTGATTTTAGGTACGCATTTTACTTAAATTATTCATAGGTACTTATAAGTATTTTTTTTACCTAATAATACCGCAAGTAAGCATAGATGCATTAATATTAAATATAACTACAGATTTCTCATAAGTACCAGGATGCAAAGCGTTTCTTTTATTCATAATTTTATCACTGAGCACCCATAGGACTATAAAGTAAAATTACTGATTCTGTAACTCTATACTACGCAACCAGAATCTTTAGTCGCATGATAGCTATAAAAGCACAACGAAAAACATATAACAACTAACTGAAAACCAAACTTCAAGAAGCGCTAATCAATCAGTAAAAAATCACTGTCGTGCGTCTGCGCGTCACTAGAGGAAGTGCGAAAATATAGCCGGAGTGTGATTCCTGTCATGCGCCTAAAGATTCTGGTCGCGTAGTACTAATATCTATAGTTAATATAATATTATGTGGGCGGGCTATCTCCAATAGCAGTCGGCTAATAAATCAGTCAGTATTGCTTCTCGCCCCAATATCTACGTAATACACCGGTCACCGGGTACTGTGTCCAATTATAAAGCTAAAGAGTTTGTTTATTTGGATGAGCGCGCTAATCTCAGGAACCTCTGGTTAGAATTAAATAATATATTTTTGGATAATCCATTTATCGAGGAAGGCTACATATAATCAGGGATCCATGGACCATTAATACAATTGATTACTATCAAGCTAATTTTCCGTGAGTAGCTTCATTTTGATGATACGCCCAACTTTTCTCTTACAAAAATTCTCGATTGTGGAAATTATGTTCGAAAAAATTTGAAATCCACGCGGATGAAGTCACAAGCGGAAGTTAGTATAAAATATTCCTGGGACCTCTTAGCTGTTACTTAGTGTTACAACCTAACTAACAATGTTTACGACTTATCATAAATCGAAATGATTTTTTATCGATATGTTTTTAATAGTCTGTAGTTTGTATATTCCAATCAAACCTACCGACGCGCGACGGGTCCGGCAGTGATATGACCCAGTTCATACTGTGCGTTAACGGGGTTGTCTGGCTAGGCAACAAGTGCAACCGCGGCGGAGCACTTGCGGTCGCCAGTAAATACGCAAAGGCTATGCAAATTTTACTCTTTGATCAAAATTACATTATATCGACCTCGTGTATCGAATTCATGTTGTTCAGGATCAAGCCTCGAACCTACTATTAGACCGCTATTATCGAACCTACTAGTAGACGCCTAGACAGTTATTGTTTTTAAGCATCCTGTATAGTCCTGCTGTTAGTTGTAGTCCTATTACGCAATATTAATTCGTTTACTTTTCCTTTTATTTTAGCTATTACCGTGCTGTTCACATTTGCTCGTAACTAGTCAATAATTATAACATCGAATTTAGACGGGCACAATAGAATATCATCCATGTCTGAATGATTGAGAATTGAGTATTAATTGGAATAGAGGTAAAGTTACCTTATAGGTTATGGCCTCAGGGGGTGGGGGTTATTGATTTGACGAGTTCTTTGTTGCACTACTTACGTGTTACATACGGTAGATATGAGTTATATATCTCTATTTTAAATCGCCTTCACAGTAAATTAAGTGTTTTCCCAGCATACTTACCTATAAATGATCGAAGACTAGATGTTTACATAAACATTACATACAAGTTGAGGAGATATGCAACAGATATAGCGAACATCGGTAAGCTCATGAACTTGTATAGCGTGTCGATTAGCATATTATTACGATAGCCGAAACGGGTCCTTAGTGAGCAAGCAATTTATTAGTGTTAGATACATACAGTTTTAATTATTTTGATGATTAAACCACTGAAATATGCTTTATTATTGAAGTTTAGCCATCAAGTGGTTACAAGGATTTATATAAGTTCAATATAGAAGCTTACATATACCTTTGTTACTCTTTTGTCTTAGCATTACCTTATTAGTAATCCAGTATGGTTCAAATTCCTTTAAACCTGGGAGTCGGTAAACTCTCAGTTTTCTGTGTAATTTCTAATTTGTTGTAAAGCACTAGTGACAAATAATTATGTTTGATTAATGGCAGTAGTAGGCTTGTCCCCTTATAATAAGGGACAAATGCTGTCTGATGAAATGTGGTTTTGCAGTACTTACCCGTGCCTACCTCCTCAGAGAAAACTTAACAGGCGTGATGATATACATACAAAATAATTATTCCACAGAGCTGTTTTAGTGTTTTTATGCTAAATGCAGTTTTTATTTATTAGAGCAAGGCTGTCTATGTAAACCTTTGGTTACATATGACTTTTGGTGCCATTTTAAGCATGTTGCCCATGCTAAGCTTGAATCTAAATTGATAAAGGAAATTTGAAAAATGATGGATACGAGCGTCCATCAATTTAGATTCAAACTTAGCATGGGCAACATGCTAATAATGGCACCAAAAGTCATATAAATTTGGGTTGGTATTATCGTTTCAGTGATTTAAAGCTGTAAAGGTATAACACTGAGTTGGTAATCATAGATTGCAACAGATAATACCTGACGTCACCCTTAAGACGTAAATACTAAAAGGGAACTTGAAATTCGATGGATGCGAGCAGCGACACGGTGGCTCACTTTGGTTACATAGTTTAAATAAATACCCATTTGTATAAACAAGAACAGCTTTAAATATTCTTTAGTTGAATGAGTTTAGTAATTTAACCTTAAATTAGGCAAGATCTTCACAAGGTTAATGCAACAAAACGTATCCCACTTAAATTTGATTTAGCACCCCTCCGAGATCACAATGTGAATCTAAATAACTATGCACATCCTGCGTGATTGGTTGAGTGAAGACAGCCACATCTGTTCATATTGACATGAGATATAGGGACAAGGCAAGTGTTGTGCAACCAGTGATGTTGGACTGAAGACATTTTATGGACGAATTGCAGGTTAGTAAACAACATAAAACATTTACTATTTTCTAGACTCTTTTGTAAAACGCATCTCATTTTTTTGTTTGCGCCTAAGCATGTTGCAAATGTTATACTTTGCTTATGTTAATGTTGTATTTGACAGTGTAGTTACTAATATGTATTAACTGAAATGCCACCTAATAAGCTCAATGTGTATTATAAGAAAATTAAAACAGAGCATGTAAAATTAATTAGAAGAAAGTGACGTAGTTTTAATGTATAGTAAGTAAGGTGAAAATTATGTTTGTCTAAAGATTGTTGTAAGAATATGATATGGTTAATTTAGGAAAACTTATCAGTGTTATTATCATTATTTAATAACACTGAAGCACTATGTTCATCTTATAATTTATTTTGTAACAATTTTAGTTAGTAACATTAATATTTTACCTACATTAGATAAAGCATACTTAAGCATTATAAAGTTTATATTATGAAGTTAACAGCATTTTAATACCAAGTACCATGTTATAAATCATGCATAATTTTATTGTCTATATTTAGTGTTGTAAAAATCTTATGAGGAAAAATTAAATAAAAGTAAAAATTAATTAACAGGTTCTGAATTCCCAAAAAATACTTACCCCAAAAACAAAATCAGGATATAAATGATATTTTTATGTGTAACGAAAATTATAAACTTATAAGTGTAACATTAAAACGCCCCCCGATGTCAATATCATTACGTTTACACATTCACTGAGTAGTTTTCATTATGTAAACAATGATCCAGAAAACGACGTATATCCTGTACAGCCAGGAAATGTATTTATAGCCCCAATTGAATCTAAGAATGAACCTTAATAACACCCAAGACCCGTATGTTAGTAATATAGCCAATTTATAAAATGAAAGTGCATAAACTAACCTAACAGGAAAACATTGTAATAAATATCCTCAGGTAGAAATATATATCAATGATTATCCATTTGTAAAACACAAAATAAAACTTTACAGACACGTAAATTGGTAATCAGAGTAAAAACAAGATTTTCCTAATGTTTTTCATTAAAGACGAAACAGGAAATGCATTCGGATACACGCTTAACGCTTATGTCATCTACCTAGCGTGATAACGTCAAAACTACAGAACAAAACGTCAAGTCAAGAAACTTTTGGAATTACTTTAGTTTAAAAAATCGATGCTTTTGGCTTTGGCAAAGAGGCAGAGACAGACACAGACATCAATGTCTGTGGTTTTATTATTTATTTAGTTTTAAACAGTGAGTTTTAGTGGTTTTAGATATTATCATATATTATTCACGTAGTCGAAATTAATTTAACAAATAACATTTTTTATGAAATTAAATAGAAAGCTATATTAAACATGATAAAACTAAATAAATATACCTAGGATAAAAACAGGATCACACAGGACAGACACAGACATCAATGTCTGTGGTTCTATTATTTATTTAGTTTTAAACAGTGAGTTTTAGCATAGACTTGGTTTTAGATATATTATTCACGTAGTCGAAATTAATTTAACAAATAACATTGTTTATGAAATTAAATAGAAAGCTATATTAAACCATATTAAACTAAATAAATATACCTAGGATAAAAACAGGTCCTTACTTAAATCCGTCTTATGAAATAGGTGTTTTTAACTTTTTACAATTCGTCATTTCGGTGGAGACATTTGTTCAATAGTTAAAGTTTGAGCTTTGCTCTAAAGAAACTCATGAAGATAGCGCTTTTTACATTCTTAGCCAACCTGTTGACTTTGACTGCTTGATACCGTTAGCTGCGGCAGTATTGTCTGAGTGAGGTATTTACGGCGGGCGGGTTATTTTTCTTGTTTTTTTCTCATTATTCGTCTCATAATCTTGTACGAGTTTAGCAAGGTTATTCAGGATTAGTATTCCTGAATCACTGAACCATCTAAAACGTAAATTGCTGGCACAGTGAGTATGCCCAAAATCGTGAAATATTGCCGACAACTCTGTGTTTGTGGAATTCGAACTATGGTTCTATTTACTGCTCGGTTTTGAAGCACTACAGCTCTTTGATTGTTGGAGTCATAGGATGTTTGTTCGCATTTTATGTGTGTGATCTATGGTGTGATTCACATTCGAAAGTCTTTGCCCTTTACTTTTTACATCACTGCGTGACGCAAAGAAAGGTAATGTATTTATCACCCTTTATCACTGGCCTCTACTAGATTTAAATCTTTTTTAGTCGTCCTGATGCACATTCTTTTTTCAAGTCCGGTGTCAATTGTTGCTGAATATAAGCGAAATTATTTAATATTTATTTAGGTTCATACAAGGAGGCCTAACACACGTGATTTAATTGATAGTATTATACCGATATTTTTAATTTCGCAACATAGCTATCCCCAAATATTTTTATTTAGTTTTTGGGCTCGAGCATCAATATAGCTAAATTTAAGATAATCATGATACATAATATATACTATAAACTGAAACGTGTGAGGCCTCCTAGTTGTCGCATTATCAGTCATTGCTTTCCCAAGAAGTGTTGTTGAGTTGTGATTTGGGAAAATCACAAAAAACAATCAGATGAAAAATACAAAGAATATAATTTTGTGCCTTCCGACGGCGCATCCCCCTTATGGGTATCTACAAACGAACGTTCAAACTTTACTTATTTCAAGTTCAGTTCAAATTTTATTTAATACTAGCTTCGCCCCGCAGTGTTACCTACTATGTTTTTCGGAATTAAAAGTAGCCTATGTGATAACCCAGGGTGTCAGCTACCTTCATACCAAATTCTAGCAAAGTCGGTCAAGCCGTTTCAGCGTGAAGAGGTAACGAACATACAAATACACTAAATAATATCATTAAATAAAAAGCACTTACGTTGACTGCTTTTGTCAGGTTTTTTTATCATGATCGCTAAATTAGTACGATTATAGAGCGCCCGACAAACCGACGATGTTTTTTTACACCAGTTATAGTTATTGATAGTAAGAAGTTATGTGCTCCACGCTTAGGGCATTTAGTTGGTTAAATGCTCTAGGGCTCCATGACTAATAATGATGCTCGTTGCTGAACTAAGTAGTATTGATTTACTAGCATAATGACTTGATTTTTGTAGTAAACAGGGTCTGCATCTTAGTCGTATTTTCTAATTTGCCGTAATATCTATTAACAAAAAAAAGAAATGACCTTCTTTAGGGTATGCTTTGGCTTAGGGTTGGCCGATTAGCTTAGCGTAATAATAGCATACTACAGTATTAACACAAGCTGAAGGACGTTTAGAAGTTTCATCCCCTTTATTCAAGACGAGCTCTTCTCATTTTGGGTTGTTTTGTAAAAATTTATTCTTCATATCGTATAGTTGATGAACAACCTGCCCCCTTTCCATGAACTCTTAAAGCAGGACAGTTGTTTAAACCGTTTTCCTACACCGTTTTTAGCTACTGATCACTAATTATTAGTACGCACATGAATTCGAAAAGACATTAGTGCATGGGTTTTAACTTGCGACCTTTAACTTGGCAGTCCAACGGTCATACCACTCGGCTATACTTTCATCATCATCATCAGCCGGAAGAGGTCCACTGTGGAACAAACGCCTCCCGCTTAGTTAGAAACCCAACTTGCCATTTGTATCAACCGGTTGCCCGCAACTTTGAAGATATCGTCGGTCCATCTGGGGGGAGGCCTGCCAACGGTACGTCTTCCGTTTCGTGGTCACCACTCAAGAACCTTTTTTCCCCAGCGGTTATCGGTTCTTTGAGCCCTATGGCCTGCCCATTGCCACTTGAACTTGCATATTTTTTGAGCTATGTCAGCAACTCTTATGTTCGGAGTTTCCTAGGCAAAGAAACTTCGAACATATCTCTGTCTATAGCTCGTTGAGTGACTCTGAGCCTCTCCAAAAGGCCAACCGTTAGCGACCACTTCTCGGTGCTCGGTGTACTGTTAGTAATATCATCATGCTCGGTGATTTTGATTGTTTCAATCTAGGTACGAACCTAGATTGAAATAATCAAAACTTTAATATACTTAACAATTAAGAGTCCTTGATGGCAATAAACGATCGCAGAACGTTTAAATTTACGTTGAAAGTTTTGTCTTTATTTTACCCAGCGTCTTAGTAATAACTCAAGTATACAGAACGAGGTAGAAAAAATCATTGTTGAATTCTTGTAAAATGAAAACCGATAAAACCGATTTTTACCGTTTACACCGGTTTAATCCAACGCTAACTATATCCGATGATTTGTATAAAATGGCGTCAGCCGAGTTTTTAGAGCAAGCTTTGTCCACAAACGTCGATGAGAACGCCGTAAACGCAATTGTAGGCTCATTAGAAAATCAGTTAGTCACGTCCGTTCCGTCGGCATCCTCCCATAACAATATTGTGAATGTTTTTCCGTCTCAGAGTTGTAATATATCTTCAACTGCGAGCTCTATTATAGGTGGACAAAAATATATCGCGGACCATATAAATCCGGGTGGTTTAGTGAACAGTATACAATCAAATATCGTTTCAAACTCGAGTGCGTCATATAATAATGTGCAAGCCTCAACACCTTCTACTTTCACGTCTCTGTCATTGACTGGGGGTGTTCCTCTTACCAATGAGACTCTGAAGGTGATATACACGCAGGCGCACCACCTAGCTAACCCCCACGGCGGCGTCACGTTACCTGTGCACTCCAGCGGCTGCATCGTTCCGCCGCCGCAGAACCAGTTATTACACGCGGTGTCGGCCAGCAGCGTGTTACCTCAGCAGGGCAACAAACCTATCGCCATGCAGCCTCCGCTCGTCATTAAGCAGGGCACAAATACTGGCCAAGTGGGTATGCAGCCTGGAATGGTGACTGTCCCAATGACTGTGAACTCTAGCATGCCTGCTTCAATACCTAATGTGATGACACTGAACAAGCCTGGAGGGCAGAACGTTGTAGTGACCACACAGAATTTAGGCTCCGCGCAGCCCACTATCATCCCTAATGTCCAAATATTAAACATGAGACCTGGAGCGCCAACGGTGGCTGCTCAGAAGTCAGTAGCAACAGTGTCGCCCAGAGTGGTGATTGGTACGCCTCAAGTTGTTGGTACGAGAGCAACTGCTCCAGTAAGTTGAGAGTCTGGCTAAAGTGTACAGACATTTTGCTCAGTATCTTCACAATGTAACAATAAGGTTATCAGTAACTCTTGTACAGACATTTTGAGGCTGACGGAACACACTTGTGAACTTGGGATGTGAATCTGACTTCACCTCCTGTAATCCTCTCTATTCTAACTATCACATCAAGTTTAACCTTCCACGCAGTAAGTAAATGCAATGTTTAATGTTTGATGTTCTCCTCTACAACGTGTCACAGAGTATATAGACACTTCTGCAGTACCAGGTTTGTTTATATGTCTCTTGCAATGTTCTGTCAGTCTCAACTTGCACTTTTTACTGTCACTGTTCTGTACAAACACATACTCTGTTTACAAATGGCTATAAAGCAACAATATTAATGTCAGTATGAGCTTTGATCACTGCATACTTTATTTTCAGTCATCTTCTAAATGATCAGCAACCTCTATGACTATAAAATGTATTGTATCTAAACTAAAACTTGCTTTGCTGATCATTTTATCACTATCATTAAACACTTCACTATTATGTTGAGCTAGTAAACACAATAATACCATTTAATAATAATATTACATATTACTCTACTCATTTCATGTTGCATGTATGGTCAATCAATCAATATGTTCGCAAGTTGTCTTGATGTATTTCAGCAATACTGCAAAATCATTTTAAGCAATATCTCAGCATTGACAGTTCATACTCTTCATAGTCTAAAATTGTTTTACATTTGAAAATAAGTTCAATTTGTATTTGTTACATTATAAGTTCAGATGCCTATTTAATGTTATTGCAGTATTAGCAAATATAACTCCAAGCTTGGGATTAATAAATTGATAATAATATTTTCCAAATTTCAGTGTAAATACAATCATTGGCTATAAATTCCATCAGTTAAGAGGTTTCAAATGACGTATATTAAGTACATAAGAAAAACTCAAGCGAGTATGTTATATACTCACATAGTCATACTCTAAGCATTGTCATTAAACACCAAGTTTCCACTAGCTCTGTAACTGCTGCACTTTACACCTCTGATAAGGAGCAAAGGAATGTTTAGTTGCAATGCTTGTTCCAACATTGGAAACTGAATGTACAACACAAAAAGAAAGTGTGCAATGCAAATGTCTGTGCTAAATGGGCTTTAACTATAATTATGTAATTACAGTGGCAAATATGAGCTTTTACCATGCTAACCCCATAACTCCAGTAAATCCCACACTCAGTATGATTGTACTATCTATATCTGTTTTACATGTTGACGTTGCACAAACATGCATAATGTTTAACTAAATCCTCACTAAATGTTTAATATCTAACAAATGACCTGCTTTAGAATATTACTCTCGAATTTTCTATTGGAAAGCAAAAGCCATATTTTTGTATTAATCATACAAATTTGAACTGCCTTGGATAAGTTCAATAAAATTGAAACTAGGCGTTAATTTTTAGATAACGCTGCAAACTCTGCAGAGTCTTCAACCGGGGCAGCAGGGTCATTTGTTGTTAAAGACTGAGAATGGTCAATACCAGCTGCTGAGGGTGGGTCCCGCGCCCGCGGCCAGCACTCTCACGGCGCCGCAGGCTCAGACCATCCGGCTGTCGACCGTGCCGGCAGTAAGTAGGCACAGCCACTCCGCTACTCACCCCGCGCTCTCATCGAAATTGGACAATGTTCAGCACTCACTTTGTCACCTCCTGTTAGAGGAGTCGTGTATGCATTTGTTTGTCCAATTTCAGTCTCAATCATGCATGTAAAATACGGTGGAGGTGCATGCTGTAAGGTATTTAACAAGGTAAGCATCTAATCGGAATCTTGTCTCATGATTGTGTATAATCTGATACTAATTACCTATCAACTATTTAGTTCTAGTGTTAGGCGCAAACGGCCGGTCGGTGAGCGCGACTAAATGTTGCTGGCTTATATTTTTGCTGCAGCCATTCTACTGCTTTCATTTGAAATTGGATTCATTTAACATTCGAATTTGGATTCATTACAAATTTTACGTTGCTACTTGACATCGATACCTTTAATCTTTTGCAAATTAGCGTTGATTGTAAATTGCAGTTCTGTAGCTTTGATAAGTCTGGTGACTTTCGTTTTACAATCAATATTCACATGTTTTGCGCCAAACATTAAAACGTCCTGATTGTATCCCACCCTGCTACTGCTTGAGAATGAACGCTTAGCGCATTCGTGACGACCTGCCGGCATGCGTAGTAGTGTGTCCTAGTGTCGTACTAAGCGTGAGGCTTGTGTCCGCGCAGCACCCCGGAGTGGCAACGGTTTCGACCAGCGTGGCAGCCCCCGTCCCGATGGCGGGCCCCATGCCCGCGGCGCCCGTGGCGGCGCCCGTGGTCGCGACGCCTGGAATTGTTTCTTCTACGACACCCACTCCGTCGCCCAGTACTACCACGCATATTGTAAGTCTGATAGTAATACTTATAAGCTCTGCTACCTACTATTTACACCTTAGCACGTAATTATGCTAACAATGATCACATTTACTGATTATTATTGCACTTACGTTATATATTTTATATTACAAAGTAAGTGCAGTAATCAAGCAACACAATTTAAAAGTATTGTTGTTAATTGTCGTCGAAGTCGCATGAGATGTAGGTACTCGTTTCAAAAACGTGAACAGCATCTATCGACGTTAACATGCGTTAACCGGCCACATTATCACTTAATAAAAATGAATCCTCTTCGTGTAACCCTATTTTTCTACTATATTATTTATATACCATTTACTATCCGTACAGTCATTTTAACTTCGGTTATAGACTCACTGAAGCTGATGAATTTCACGACTTCTACTTAGGGTTGTTATGCAGGAATTACACGTGCACTAATGACCTTATTACCTATATGTAACTTACATTATAACACACATGTTTACTCAACAGAAACCGTCCGACAACACAAAAGAGAAATGCAGAAACTTCTTAGCGAATCTGTTAGATTTGTCGAGCAAAGAGCCGCCGTCCGTGGAGAGGAACGTTAGGAACCTCATCCAGGAGTTGATAGACGCGCAGGTCGAGCCCGAGGAGTTCTGTGACCGGCTCGAGAGACTCCTCAACGCTAGTCCTCAGCCGTGCCTCATTGGCTTCCTTAAGGTCGGTTATGATTTACAGATTTTAAGAGATTCTTGTTGCGTCTTTACTATTAGATTAATATTAGTTTCATGCAAGTATTGTGGTTCCTATAAGTGCTTATGTAATAAATAGCTTGGAATTAGATTGTCTCGTAAACTTATAAAATAGATTACTTTCCTTTAATAAAAATTTGTCATGTACTTGATGGCCGGTAGTAACTTTATGCCCCGTATTTAGTCTCCACACTTATTACTGAGTAAGATTATGCTTATATTTTGTTTGTTTTCTGCAGAAAAGCCTACCGTTGCTCCGTCAGTCACTCGTGACAAAAGAGCTGGTGATTGAGGGGATAAACCCTCCTGCGCCACATATCGCCTTTACCACGATACCTGCGCCCACGCAAGCTGTACTTGCGACCTCCAACGTCCAAATGGTACGTATTAAATCGCTTATTAGGCACATGCGATCTTGTGGTGTTTAATGTAGAGACCTAAACTCCATTTGTATATATAATATCAAACAAACAGACCTAATTAAAGTTTATTCAACTGATTTTCAATGCTATTCTGTAGAAATAAGGGTTGCATTAAATGCAAAAAAAATTGTCAGTTATCAAAATTGGTATTACAGTTTCCTAATAAGGGCTTCTAATTCTAAATGGAGTATAGATGTTTAACAAACTTATCACACTGTGGTTACACAGGCCTTCGTCCACTGCAGTAATGAAATAGTGAATATGTATCAGCCATCTATCTAACAAGATTCGTGGTGGTATCTTATTTGAAGAAATTACAAACAATACACATAGCTTTTATAAAACGGGCAAGACTGCCTATCGTGAAAGTTTTTAAGACTTATTGGAAATAAAGTTTCTTATGTTGTGATTGGACACACATTTGCTGGCTTTAAAAGTACAAAACTGCCAGTGTAAAATCTTGACAAGTACTAATTCAATGTTTTTAGTGTCATGACTTTCCAAACCAAGTGGCGACGATGCAAAGGATTTGTTCAAAGTCGTTAAGTTAAGTTAGATTGGCCCTAGTATTGTAAAAGTACAATTTTTTATGTTACGATGAGACTGAACTACGTTATGCGTAAAAGACCCTATAAATAAATAAAGAAAAAAAAGAAATTCCAAGTGTATCACAGACACCACAGTGTCTGTGTGAGAAAGTATTATAAGCATCACACACAAAACTCTACCGCACATAGTAGTCATGTGTGAGGTTTAGAAGCTGATATTATTAAGTTATGGTACACTGGTATGAAAAGTTTTCCATGAAGGAATAAAAGTATGTTTTAAAATGTTTTTCATCAAACATTGGAATGATTTCGAAGAGCATTATCAGCAGATACTGTTTATTGGCTTGCTTAGACCAATCTGTTAGGAATATTGTAGTGGAAAAAGGCTTGGCTTCTTCGAACACCCAGCAAAACAAACTATATATTAAACAGTTATAAAATCGTTACGAAAAGGAGCCACAGTGTGGTTAAGAAATATTGCCGTAAATTAAGTAATTTTGTTGTTAGGTTGGGTGCCTACCTGTGATACCTGATTCCGATATGGGTTTATGGGTTAGCATGACTGACAATCTTTTGACGTGACAACCTGCACCATCCTGTGTGTGAGCAATGACACAAAATCTAGCTTTATTTTGTTTAAAAACATGGGCCGGGCCAGGTTTAGAGAAGCAGTATTACATGGTCTTTCATGAATCAATTCAATTTTTAATTTAAATCTGCGTCCGCGTCGTCGCTACTCTTTATATAGATGTGTTGTTTAAGTGTTCCACTCTAATGCGTCACTATAGTAGCCACACCACACCGAGGCGAGACGCGACAGGTAATTTTTTGTTCATTTACTTTGAATGTTGAGACGAGAGGCCAGGTACATGTCACACAGGTCGGCGCCCCGCCTAATACTGCCCAAAAACTTAATTAAATTTCAGTAATTTTGTATTAAAATCTATTTTGTTAGGTAACTAAGATTTATATACAAGATTACTTTGCATCGGACCTGTTTCTACTAACAATTTGTTTAGGTGATCATTATGACATCATCAGTTTTGTTTATTTATAATTTTCTGTCCCACTACAATAATTCTAGAACAAGTTAATAAGAGATTTAGTTTTCTATTGAGACACTGACACCTTTGCACACCATATTCACTTGTTATCGTTTATACCGACCCTTTAATTTGACATGACTTGACAGCTATTATTTTTCATTTCCGTGGCAGAGCTATGTGCTAAAAACAAGAATAAAGTAGAATCAACTAGCTCTAAAGAATTTTATCGCTATTGAAACGAAGACAACACTATTTAGTTATAAGAATTAATATTAACTTAAAAAAGAATAGCAGATCTCGCAACTATTAGTTGTTATAATAAAAGCGTGTAGTTTTTTTTGTATAGCTGATTTATATTTCTTAAAAAAAAATATTTTACTTCTCTGATGACCACATAATCTAAGACCACCAGGATTATGATTACTACCCATCATGACTATGATTTGAAGACAATTTATTACAGACACTAATTATTTTCAAAAGGACACGTTAATTATTCCACCCAGTAAATAAAGCCAACTACTACGTAAGATCCTCCTCTTTCCGAAATACGGAGCCTTGTTCACTAACTCGTTTTGTATATCCCGTGTTAATAATTTTGGTTAGATATAATTTTATTTGAACGTTACATCTTTTATTTTCTATAGTATTTATACACTAGAAAGTACATAGGTTAACTTCTATATAGTGCAGTGCAGTTTGACACAAGATAAAAGTTGCAACCGTGTTCCATTTTCATTCAAAACCTAAAATCGCGCGGCGGTCTATACCGATTTTATATTTGGAACAGAATTCAGTTAAAGCTGGATTCCTGAATAACGGAATGTATGTCTTGTGTCGGCCTGCGTGAACTAATCAGGATTTGGGTGGTTGGCCTAGCCGCGCGAGGAAAGCTCAAGCCCAACATTGACGCCACTCCTGCCGCCGGTGTTACCTATAACACTGGCGGACTCCCACGTGACCTTCACACTTACCGAGGCACCTGTGCCGTCTACCTCGTCTGTGCAGGTTTGTTCCTCATATTAAATCAGTCGCCGTGATCGAAATCGATGCGCTGGACTATTTATGCATAATATATGGCGTTGCCATCTGCCATGCCCTTATTCCTATTATTTGTGTTTAGACCCTGAATTTGAAATTCGCAATTTCCGATTGGCATTAAATGTGTGCATGATGTCACAAAACCAAATATTATATATCTAAGCTATCATTAGCTAGGGTATTGAGCCCTGATTAAATAATCGGCGTACCATCTATTATGTGTACAAGAAAGTTATTTAGCTGCTTCGATGTGGTGTCCCTTCGTCTGTGATGACGAGCAGGCTTGCATATTTTGTTAAGATGGCAACTCTAGTTAGTATGTGTCCCACGCTTACTGTCTCCATTATACTAGTGCGATAGTTCCGTATCGCTACGATTTGTGCAGATCTTATTACAATACGTCATTCAGTATCGTTTTACTAAGACGATGTACACTTAGGTGAAAAACTACACGTCCCGATTTAAAACGTGTCAACGAGTCTTCCTTCAATCATCTCTTGGAGGTCACATCATGTCGCAAATACATGATAAATCAAAGGACAATCTGTATTTGTTAAGAGATTAGGGGAATCTTTTATTCCGCCAGTTTGCTTAATATTCCGTTGTTTTAATTGCTAGCCAAGTGACCTTTTTATGCAGCTGTAAGTACACGTCTTTCTTGCCACCAAGAATCAGGTGATCGAGACGTGTAGGAGACCCTATTTCCTTATCGCTGTGCGACATAGTAATAAATCCCTATGAAAATGGGTCGTTTCCACTGTAAGAACCTACCTCTATGTGTAATCAGTGCATGAATGTAAACTATTCTCACTTGCATGACTGTTTAAGAAAGTATGGCACGAGATAAGAGTAACGTAACTTACCTACTCTAATGTGGAGTACCTTGAACATACGAAGTATGCGAAATAATTAGATGTTACTACCACCCTACACCCATGTTACTACTGTCTTGTGTCGTCTTGTACCATGATGTATGATAATTTATTTGTGTTTAATATTTTATCTTCTCCGAGCACTCTTGCACTGTCCTATTTTGAGATGTTTTTTGAATGCAGTTCAGAGGTAATCATCGATGTTAACACTACTGTTTAGAGGCGGTATCCAACGCGCCTGTTCATTTTATTTAATCATACGAAATATCCCTGAATTTAAAATTGTCATGTAGATTTTTTAAATGTTTTATAATTGTTATTTTCCGTTTAATATTATTATTTATTAATAAGTAGTTAACTGTGAGTATTTAAACTTACCAGCAAAAGCCGCGCTGGTGTCTGGTTTAATGTAATTTTGTTGCATCAGAAGCCGGCCCCGAAGAGTGGTAGCACCATCGCTGTACTGCAGAATATCCCGCTGCACACGAAGATCAACGTGAACAAAGTGAGCAGCGGTAAGGCAATGACAGTTAACAGCAAGGCGAACTTCCCGAGATCCTCGACGACAGCTTCTAACCTCAACACGATGTACACTCCCGGCAAGTCTCTGCTAAAAGAGAAAGAGAAGAAGTCATCTGGCCAATTCTCGCAGCCCTTTGGAGACGACAAAATGGCGGGCGACGACGACATTAACGACGTGGCTGCCATGGGTGGTGTCAATTTGGCTGAGGAAACTCAGCGTATCCTCGGCTCCACTGAAATGATCGGGACACAGATCAGGTAAAATGTCATATTGCTACTAATATAATTTAAATGAATTATCACCTTACGTCCCGATATATCGAAATACAGTATATTTAATTATCTATGTTCTAAACTTCATTAATTCAAAACCAGGTCCTGCAAGGAGGAATACTTAGTGCCTTTAAGTTTGATGCAAGCGCGCATCAAGTCGATTACCACGAAGCATGGTCTGGAGGAGTCTCCGCCGGAGGTTGCCAGTCTGATGTGCCACGCGGTGCAAGAGCGGCTCAAGACGATCATCGAGAAACTTGCTACCATCGCTCAGCACAGAATAGACCTCGCCACGAAGGTCCGTACACTACTTTCAATAACTGTAATTTTGTAATGCCATAAGGTATTACTGCAAATTCACACATCACATCAGCCTATTGCAGTCCACTGCTGGACGAAGGCCTCCCCCAGGGTAGGCCACTAGGCCACTTTCTCGTTTTCGTCACCCAGTCACTGTCAGTTACCTAGAATTATAGCAGCCGGTAACCTGAAGGCCGTTTTCTTTAACTACTCTTCATGGGGCTTTTTGCCCATAATCATCACGCTCGGCAGGCGGGTTGGCAACCGCAGTATGGTGAACGATCCCTTCACAGAAAAACGCTTCTGCCCATCCCCCCGGAAATATCCCTTAGTCGCCTCTTACGACACCCACGGGACGAAAGGGGGTAGTCTGTGCTAAGCCGGAAACCACACGGCACTGGTCCCATCTTATTCGTAATGGTGCTAAGTGATAAACTGACCCATTTTTTGTTGATATAGCTTTTAAATAAGACCCATTTTTAGACATCTGTTATGTACCTATCTTCATGGAACGAAACATATATATCTCGCTTTACAAAATGTGTGTCATATTGAACACGTGTCATTTAACTGCAATAGCTATGTTTAATGCTGCGCTGCTTAGCGAATTCTCTTAGCCATAACATGATAAGCAATGTGCAATGCAAAATTTGTTCAAAAGTTTTTGACTTGGTATAGACCTCCTCCTGTCTTCCTCCAACGGATTAACATTGTCAACTTCATCTTGTAAATTGCTTGTGTCTTAGGAGAGAAAAAATAAATAATAATTATTATTGGAGTAACCAAACCAGAAGTCAGCATATTGTTATTCGAGTGGTATTTGACTCAATATTAGTAAATTTTAAAATACCAATTTGTTCTTACGTCAGCTTGCGTAATGTATCTATAACGGCTTCAGCCGCATACTTGTACTTGTAGGCATTGCAGTACAATGTAATTATATTGTTGCAGAGTGACAACCGTTATGAGGTAACCCAGGATGTAAAAGGCCAGCTCAAGTTCCTAGAGGAGTTAGACAGAGTGGACAAGAAGCGTCGCGAGGACTCCGAGAGGGAAATGTTGCTGCGGGCCGCCAAGTCCAGATCAAAGAATGAGGACCCGGAACAGGCGAAATTGAAGGCGAAGGCCAAAGAGATGCAGCGGGCGGAGCTGGAGGAGCTGCGCCAGCGCGAGGCCAATCTCACGGCGCTGCAGGCCATCGGGCCTCGGAAGAAGGCCCGGCTCGAGGGGCCAGGCGGCGCGGGCGACTCCAACTCCAACGGCTCAGGGCACAGTGGATCTGGATACGTAAGTATTTATTAATGTTACTTTTCCTTTCCAATTCCAATGTTTATCTTAACCTTTCTATGAGACCATGTTTAAATATAAACGACAACATTAAATTAGGTGCATTGATATGTGATAATTGTTTGTGCAGCAATCCGGCCGCAGTCAGATGGCCCTGCGCACGCGTCTGAAGCGCATCAACATGCGCGACATGCTGTTCATGATGGAGAATGACCGCGAATACTCACATTCGTTACTCCTTTATAAGACTTACCTCAAGTGAGATCCGACCCCGCCTCCCGACGACTTTGACAGCGACGGGAGCGTGTAAAGTACTGCTGGGTGTAGTGAATCACTTTAAAATGCAAAATATCATGATGGACTTTGCTGACATAGAGAAATGAGCTAATGGTTAGATTGTTGACAGTATTGCAAATGGTCACTAGTATAGGTATACATAATATATTTTTTCATTATATATTGTATACTTTTGTATCGCGTTTGAACCACATGTCATGTCACATGCGCGCAGTCTTATCCGTGTAAAATGTGGATCATTTTGTACGAATGTGTACGCATCAAAAAATGTAATTGCGGCGCGCATCTTTATACAAAATATCCCTGACGGATATGATTAGTGTTACCTCTATTAGCTCAATTCTCTGCAATTGCGACATGTGGGACATATAAATACAATGTAAGTGTTGCTCTTCGTATATGTTAAGAGTCTTTATATTCGAATGTTGGTTATAAGCATATTTGTAAATAATATTATTTATGAGTTAAATGTTACTGTAGAAACGAAAGTGCAACAGAGTGTAAATACAAGGTTTCAGCTTAGCGATGATTCCACACAAGTTTGTTGGGTTCTAGAAGACTGAAGAACGAAAGAGGTTTATTATAGTGCTGAAATTGTTGTGTATTATCTGTTGCTAGTCATTTGTTTAGATATAACATGTTGGTTTTTTCTCAACAACATAGATCCATGTTCTGTGTCGCTCAGTGTAACATATACGTGAGGTAGACATGGTGGACTTTTGGTGTCATGAAGAGTTATTGCTGTACTCATGTACCTCAGTTAAAGATAGATAGTCTGGGTGTTCATCTACCGTTGTGATTTACTAAATATGTAGTTGTTTATATTGTGTTAAACTTGTTCTAACCATAGATCCAAACATTGACACATTCCCAAATATGTATAGACAAAAAGAATATGTTGTTGACAAACATATTATTTGTTATATAGTGATAGTTAGTATATAGTTAGTTTGAATTATTTAAGTTAGTTTTCAAGATATATTTCTCATATTATATATAGTAACATTTATTTTAACAGAAGTACAGTCAGCTATGTACCCTCTTGCTTATAAATGATGCTAACATGTGGTTTAAGATAACCACTTGTTAAGTCTATTGGCATGTCTATTTTTTGACATGCAAACGACAGTGACAGGTATAATTTAACCGATTGTTCAACAATGACAATTTTTATAAGTAAGGGGGTTAATGTTAATGTGTACATAAGCTAAGTCTTGTTGCTAGGTCGTATCCCTTATAATATAAGTTTTTAACTTTGGATATAGTTTTATGTTCAGCACAAACTTAGTGTTACCGTGTTTAAAGGCGACTGTACACATAATGTTGAACAAAATATTTATATATATTAGTATAATTGTCTATTAGCAATCAATGAAATGTCCAGCAACCTGACTTCAAGACAATATCATTCTAGAACTGATAAAAACAATTCTTTTTATTTATTTGCCACAGTTTGATTGGGGATTCCTTAAACAATATGTCAGTAAGTCATAGAACAATAAAATGTAGCAATAATAGTAAAGAGCATTGGTATTATAGGAAGTTTCTCTATAGGATATAGAATCAGGATAAATTGAATGTTATATATTAATAAGTATCGATTCTACCATGACCACTTAATTGTTAATGCTTATTCTGTTTATTAGTTGAATTTATGATACAGCTTAAATTAATATGGCATGGGACTATGAAGTATGGTCAAGCTAATATATTCATTGTTAAAGTAAGGCCATTACTCCAATCAAATAAAAGAAATGTTATTATAATAACTACTAAGACCTTTTTTAAAATATATCAACGGTTTACGCTTTATAAAATACTAGCGGCCCGCTCCGGCTTTGCACGGGTATTAAATATAAATATTTCTCCACTATTTAATGGATGTTATTATACATATAAACCTTCCTCTTCAATCACTCTATCTATTAAAAAAAACCGCATCGAAATCCGTTGCGTAGTTTTAAAGATTTAAGCATACATAGGGATATAGGGACAGAGAAAGCGACTTTGTTTTATACTATGTAGTGATTACTATAATAGTTTATATTCTGATACCTACCTAGATAATTATAGAAGTAAAAGTAAACAGTAAATTCCCGTTACAACTATTTATTAGAATATTATATAATAGTCTGTGCAATATTGATACATAAATACTGTTATAAATAAATATAATCAAACACTGTTAAAGTATATACTTCCAAGTCTAAACGTTACACACACGTTATAGGGCAGATATGGGCAGGACCACATTGGTCTAACATAATAATAAGTACATTGATATGTCAAAAAGTATAGGTACGTCATACTTAATTATACAACTTGACAAAGACGTTAATACGATGAGATAGCGTAATTATAACAACAAGAGTAAAAGAATAAACGTGTTTGATACTTGCACGCTAAATGATAAACGTCACTCAGGCTAGCCAGTCACTGCCAGACAAAATGTCCAAAAATGACATTTTCGAGTCATTAAAATGAATGTGCTAGTAATATATCTGTACTTTTTGAAATACCATTGATTTATGTATGAAAATTGCGGAACACTCGAACGCGTGACCGATTGCTGTCTGATAGATTGATTAACGTATAAACAGATTATTATTATAGCAATGGTGAACTATCATATATTTCATGCTTGTTATATGTTACACAGTTGGCTGGTAGTATGAAAAATACGTGTTTAGATATTCATTGTATTTAGTTACATAATGTTAACCCTTTTGTAGTACCTAACTAGTTTTATTATGGTTTATATCACACCAAAAATATGAATTAGTCCAACATGTATTTTTCATTTATGTACTTATTTATAAGAGTAAGTATCTCATGGCTTCTTTGTCGTATAAATTTGATTTAGATTTTATAGTTCTTAAATTAACTGGCTGACTTAATATACCTATATATAATTAAATCTGTATTTAAAATATTGTTTTTTTTTAGTTTTGTTCCTACTGTCTTCGTAAGCAGAAAATGTTAGTAAATATCTATAGTAAATTATTACACTTGTTTCTGTTTACCAAGATAGATTCTTTTGCTAATTTTCAGATTAATAGTGTTCTGACCTTTATACAAAAAGTATCATGGCTTGGTTATTAACATTTATTAATTACTATAAATAAAAACAAAATTATAGCCAAAAATATTATATTGCGTTTTATTTAAATACATCTTATCTGGATAACTTGCCCCCTTACCCCCCTTACAACCATGATATAACATTTTTTACAGTATTATTTTACTCGTAAGGAATGGACAGAATGTGACAGCTGCTGCTTGGTGACTTTGAAGAGACTCCATTGTGCATTGTAATTATTCTCATGAGTAGCATGGATCTATCGCGAAAGATTTAGACTACTAGATGTAGTCAAGAATGGCGAAATGCAGATAAAGGATCGGAGTAACATAACAGGTAATTTTAAAATTCCATCAATAAACGGTACCGGTAGCTAGGTATATACGTAAGACTGCCTTAGACTCATCTAAGTCACAATCTTTACATGGAAAAATTGTCGTGGAACTTTTTATATTGGGCTTTCGTCTAAAATATTCGTGGGTCGATTTTGTGGATTTTTGGATTTTAGACGAATACAAAGATTTGAAAAATATATATTTCTTAATTGAGTCTCAAATAAACGTTTGTCCTCTGTATATATCTCAGCCTACAATAATTTGTATGCGGTGTGTTCCTCACATCTTATATGCCCATGGTTTACAGATATAAAACCCACCTCTGAAAAACACTTAAAAAAACGTAAACCAAGCATTTTAGCTACGAACATCTAAACAAATATTCAAATCATTCACTTAAATCTAAAATCTGGATCGATGACAGAGCCCTAAATTTAATTGAAATGAACCACAGCACATGTTCATTATAGCACTTGGAGCAGATTTATATCAAAGAATATACAACCACAATAACCATCTGGATGAAATTATATGAATTATAACGTCATTCAGGCATCCATGCCTTTAGAAATGACTGGAGGAAGTTAATTAAGGCCTCAGGCCTCAGGACCAGTGGGAAGACGTCCACTGTTTAAGAAAGGCCTCCCCCTTAAAACAGACCACTCAGAATTATAAAAATATTGAATAAATATACTTTCTGAAGAAACCAATTTTGAATTACATACTAAACTTTTTAATTCAAGTTTTAATTTCTGGACCTTATACCGTTAAAACATGTAAACCGGTACTTACCGATAAAAATTGTAACAAGCGCGTATCCGAAAGTGTTTAGGCAAACGAAAAAAAAATAGTGACACGTCCACCCACCCTGTCAAACTTCTACAGTTCCCCTGTTCCTGTATGATAATTTTTCATGTTTTAACTATTAAAAATGGTAAGAACTACTTTAAATTCACCAAAATATACGTAAAAGAGTGTTTGCGCATGTTTCACACTACTAACAAAATTTCCGCCACGTAGTTGTATATTTGTCGGCAGTGTGTCATCAATCGTATAATGTCGGCTTCCAAATTGATGTAATTCGCGTGTAATAGGTGTTTGTTGTGTTTTGTATTGGATCGCTAACGTGTACCGTTGTAATGTTCCTAAAGCCGTTGCGCCTGGATATCAAGAGGAAGTTGACAGCGAGGTCGGACCGCGTCAAGTGCGTGGACCAGCATCCGACGGAACCATGGCTCCTGTGCTCCCTGTACAACGGTGACGTGAACATATGGAACTACGAGACACATTCACAGATCAAGCGATTCGAGGTAATATCTTATTTTAATTAATCGTTGTATACTGCCATTATGCCTATACTATTAGGTTTTTTCAATTTTTCAATTGCACATCATCTTATAAGAGATTTGTTATTGTTGGTACATATTTCATCATACAAATGTAAAATACAATCTCAACTCTTGAAATAAAAATAATAATAATTCTAAGTAGATTAATTAAATATCATAGTCCATGTAAAGTCAATCACATAATTTGGTTTTGTATATTTATGTAAGAATCCATACAAGTAGTACTCCTAGCTAGCATATAATGATGTTCCACTACTCAGATATTATAACTACTAGAACATTTACATGTTATATGACTTCTAAGCCAAAACCATACCACTATTACATATTTCAAGTTAGGTAGTACATGGTTTTAATAAGTAATGTTCATTAGCTATACAGTTAAAACATTAATATTTATATTGTATTATAAAATCAGATGTAAAAAGATAAGATAACCAAATCCATCAATATATTTAATTGTTTTGTACCAGCTATCTAAATTGTTTCTTGTTCTATTAAAAAATATTGTGACATCATCATCATCAGTGTGATTAGTAATATCTGGTTTATTTATTAATATACATATTGTACACCAGTTTACAAAAAACATCACAATAAAGACATAAAAGATTATGTACCCAGAGCGGTATTATCACACAATATCTTACAGACAACCTTTGGATGAACACAAGAACAGTAGAAAATTACGGTTAACAGGCTGTCGCGGCTCAAAACTTTCTGTGTAAATATATTTCATACATGGAAGTCACACCTATTTCATAGAAGGCTTCGCAGGGACAAGACACTTCTGTTAGCTATGTTGTTATATCCCTTTTGATTCATTTACTCTGACTTCATTCTTTTGACACAATAAAAAGAAAACAATTCTATTATTAAGAAAATATGACAAAGTTTTACTAAATATGAGCAAGCTGGTCTTTACAGAATTTTAAATAAAGCTAACATTGTGTTTGGTTGACCAATACAAGAGTTAATAGCATAAAGGCAACTCAACAGTGTTTAACTCTTTGAAACCTACTGCACTCACCAGGGATGTGCGCACAATAGGCTTTTTATTATGTCTGCTGTATGACAAGTAATTTGTCAATTATGGATATTTTGTCATGAATGCAAAGTACAGTGGCCACGTGATGCAACTGTCAATTTAGTTTTATTACTTCAATTACTTCAATAAAACGTTGCCAGCTACATTGCATTCTATTGTGGCTTTCCAATAGCGTTGGTTTGATACTGCTGTCTTGTTTCTTACAATATTTCTACAAGTAATTAACATAGTAGTATGTGTTGTGTAGTATTCTTTATCCGTAAAACAGCTTTTTATGATGTTTAAGATTCTACACTTCCCATTTACATTATTCTTATATCCAGCATTCTATAATTGAAATTTAGCATTAAAATATAATTATGATATTTAATTATGTTAATTATTAGCATATTGTTTGCTTCGCCCACCATTATCATCATATCATCATAGTAAGTTATATACTACCTAACTATTGCACAACCTAGTAAGCATAAGCATCATGCTTGTCTTTCTGTAAGTGGTAGGCAGGGGTGTATTTAGTTAGTTACTCACATTTCGGCAGTTTTATTTGGTTCCATATATTATGGGGGCAAGCCCAGTACTATTTACTGGGCACAAATCCAGATTTAATTAAGAAATTAAACATAATAATTCATAAAAAACCATTTGTTAGGCAGGATCTTACACATATGTATAGTATAAATTGTTAATAAAAAATATTATATCTTAATCCAAACTGTAAACATATACCGTTAAGGCAGCAGTGTTCTCTGGTTATTAGGTGTCTTTCACCGCTCACCATACATCTGTAACTTATAGGTAGAGTTGTATGCCATTATCAGACTCAGATAGGTTATAATGTTCTCATGACCGAATTTAGGTCACGGCGGCCTATCTCAGCAGACGCTAGCCAACTATGCAGGAGATATTATAGTGCACAAGTATGCGCGCAAACACAGGTGCACTCCCTCACTCTCATAGTCCAAACGGACCGTAGACCTACACGACCGGAGAGAGATCAGGCGCAGGACCAAAGTCTTAACTTGCCTTCCAAAGCATGGAGGAGTCTGGACATGTGAAAACGGTCACCCACCACAAGACTGACCGCAGCGAGCACAGCTTGACATCGACTGATCTGCGCGGTAGCCACGTAACTGCGAGCCCCTCGATAGCAGATAGAATATAGGATATATATTATAGAACCCAAATCAACATCTGTATAAACGAAAAACTATGCTGACAACAAACTAATTTCCTCTTCTTCTTACAACATGCACAGGATATTTACAAAACTGGTACCATTCTGTATTCTGTTTTACATTTGATAAATGGATGTTGAGATGTTAATCGCGTTTACTCAACCTACCATCTTTATTCTGCTTTTACATACATATTAACTAGAAATAGATTAAAAAGAACTAATGATATAGGTACTAGCTTATCATTAATAATTTTCCTATAAGCGTTATGTATTAGGACGGCTACGAAGTTATACACTGCTGCGATAATAACGATGCAATAGAAGGAGGGCGCATGCGTTCCTTCGTCCTACGATACTCAGACATGAGTTTTTAGAACATTTCTATTGGGGTGCATGCGATCCCACACACAGCTGCGAGATTGTTAGTAGGTAATAGTTGTACATCAAGGACGAAATTTGGTTTTACCGACAGTTACGAGTGTTCTAATAATCAATCAATCCATCGCGGCGGGGGCTGGTAGTCGGTATCTATGCTGTACAGTGTGACGATCAAAAAAAATGGTTAGATGGCGAGAATAAACATAGAATTACCGGACGATAAAAACGCAGTTTTCTGCAAGGAATCGGGACGCATTATTGCAATAACGCATTCGGTATTATTGACCGATAATATCACACAGCATCTGTGTGGGGGAGCCTTTATTCTAATTTCATGCTGCTATAATTTTATCGGGCATAGTGTTACTGGGATTTTCCATTAGGTAATTTAGTTCTCAGTAGCCGCACGGAGTCTGGTTTTGTGCCCTGTTGGTGGCAATAGGCTCGCCCCCTATTTCTTTGGGACTTATAACTGGCGAAATGTGGGTGTACTTTACATTCACCTCTGCTTTTCCCTTCGAGGCATTCAGGCGTATGGCGTATTATATATTATGTACTGTATTGATATGAAAGGACCATAGACAAGTTCCATTGCATATAGCCTTATTGTTCAACAGTTTATAAATAGTCGCAAATCGTTACGAGCTATCGGAAGATAGCTGCGAGAAGGTGCGCAGTACGCGTTTTATAAAGATTTGTTCGACGTCGCTGCGCGGTTTTGAATATGGGCCTTACTTCAGAACACATTCATTATTAAGTTTGATTAATACTAACCGTTGTCACACTCAGTTAGTCACTTCCGATCTTGCTTAGTTGCGACATGAGCTATTCCTTTGTACCAAGCTTGCGGCACATGGATAGAAGAAGTAATTATAATCGTCTCATAATTTTGGACTGCAAGCTTGCGGTACATTGAAGAAGCAATAATTATCGTCTCATAATTTTTGACTGTTTTTTCATAGGTATGCGACCTTCCAGTGCGTGCCGCGAAGTTCGTGTCGCGCAAGAACTGGGTGATCACCGGCTCAGATGATATGCAGATCCGCGTTTTCAACTACAATACGCTAGAGAGAGTGCACGCCTTTGAGGCGCATTCCGACTACGTGAGGTGTATCGCAATACACCCGGCTCAGCCATACATCCTTACCAGCAGTGGTAAGTTGTTTCAGTCTGGGGAATACTGTTTAGATTGAAAAGAACATTAACCAACCTTCATTGTTACTTGTGTGTATAAGTAACCTTGATGGCGGTAGAAAATAAAACGTTATCAGTCTGTAATTTGCATATCAATAAAAATAACTACATGCATGAAAGTAAACTGTGTCCGATTTCAGATGATTTGCTGATAAAGCTATGGAACTGGGAGCGGAACTGGGCCTGCCAGCAGGTGTTCGAGGGTCATACACATTACGTCATGCAGATCGTGATCAACCCCAAAGACAACAACACATTTGCGAGCGCCAGTCTCGACACCACCGTCAAAGTAAGTGACATGCGTGGGTTTATGCGTATTCTCACATTACACAGACACGACTGGTACTTTCTCGATGGTATTAAAGAAAATTTAAGTTTTTTTACATGCAGTTGTTCACAATAGTGAAGGTTCTGTCGCCTATAGTAATTGTGATGTTGTTATATCAGGTTTGGCAGCTGGGCTCCTCAATCTCCAACTTCACACTAGAAGGTCACGAGAAGGGAGTGAATTGCGTCGACTATTATCACGGCGGAGACAAGCCTTACCTCATAAGTGGCGCGGACGACCGCCTCGTCAAAATATGGGACTACCAGAATAAAACATGTGTTCAGACGTTGGAAAGTAAGTGGGCGCTTATCATTTACCTTGTTGTCTTTTAAAATGTCTCATTCAGATTCAGTTACAGATAGTGTTCATTTAATTACTAATTTGCCTTTAACTGACATTAATAAACAGTTTTCTTGATTGCGTTCAATTAACAAAGTACTGTTCCTCCGTCCCTGACCAGGTCACACACAGAACGTGTCAGCGGTATCCTTCCACCCCGAGCTGCCGATCCTGCTGACGGGTTCAGAGGACGGCACCATCAGGATATGGCACGCTGGCACCTATAGGCTGGAGTCTTCCCTCAACTATGGCTTCGAACGCGTCTGGACCATATCCTCCATGCATGGCTCCAATAATGTTGCTATCGGGTAAGATTTAGGCAACCAGCTTTTATTTGTTATCAAGTACCGTCTGTATACAGTTTGTATTCTGGGATTTTTTTATTTACCTATATATACACATGCATACAATACACATAACTAGGCACTTACTAATAAAAACAAAGCTATTCTAGTCAATTTCATGGTAGTTATTCTCCGTTGAACTATTTTAACTAATATGTGTGAGCCCAATAGTTAAACTTACAAGTAATACACTAAAAATAAATACAAGTTAGGAATACCTAAAACAAATGCTACATAGGATAGTATTATTATTGAATATTCTTCACTGGTTTTCTGGTTTAATTTTTGCTTACAATCATCAAGGCGTGCAAATGGGCTGGTGAATTGATCTATACTGTGAAACAGTTAACATGGATAGCCATTCGGTTGCATATTTGTCATATCTCAAATGTAAATATTGTGATGTTTATACAAGGGTTTCCAGTGTTTGTTTGTGTTTGCTAGTTACGACGAGGGCACCATCATGATCAAGGTGGGCCGCGAGGAGCCCGCCATCTCCATGGACGTCAACGGAGGGAAGATCATCTGGGCCAAGCACTCGGAGATGCAGCAGGTCAACCTGAAGGCGTTACCAGAAGGTAACTACTGCTGGTTTATTATTTACATACACACATTATTAGGACATTTGAAGTTAATATGAAACTATCAGCGCCCCACGGTGTTACCTGGTACATTTTTTCGGTATAAAAAGTATGTTATATGTGTTAATCCAAGGTGACAGCTACCTCCATACTATATTTTATCTAAATTGGTCCAGCCGTTTGAGCGAGAGAAGTAACAAACACACTCACAAACTTTCGCCGATGATATGTTTCCAAACATAACCTAAGGTTCTCACTTCACTTTTAAACCGTTGTTGGTTCAATCACTATAGTTTGCGCAATTATATAGACAGGACTTAGGTTAGTTACGAACAGCGCCGTGGTTGTGATGATTAATGTTTGTTTAAATTTTACAATACTGCCTATTTTATTAACTAAAATGATACAGTCTTTGTTAACCACCCCATGTGACAATTTCTCGGAAAGCCGGTTTCAGCGTCCCGAACCTAATGAAAAGATTAGTCACTGTAGCTTGCGGTGTCTTATTTGTTGTATAAACACTGAGTAATTTCAGGGATCGAGATCAAGGACGGCGAGCGGGTTCCGGTGGCGGCCAAGGACATGGGGTCGTGCGAGATCTACCCGCAGACGATCGCGCACAACCCCAACGGCCGCTTCGTGGTGGTGTGCGGCGACGGCGAGTACATCATCTACACGGCGATGGCGCTCCGGAACAAGGCGTTCGGGACGGCGCAGGAGTTCGTGTGGGCCTTCGACAGCTCCGAGTACGCGACCCTCGAGAACTCCAGCACCATTAAGGTTTTCAAAAACTTTAAGGAGAGGAAGAGCTTCAAACCGGAGTACGGCGCGGAAGGTGAGTGGGCAGCTTTATGGTTTTTTTGACAAGTGTCCACTAGCAATTCTTGCAGAATTCAATATCGAACTGGGTTACTTATATAACTTACTGCAAGATCTCGAAGAACTGATTCGACTGTGTAAGTGACGTGCCAGCGTCCACTTCTGCCATTTTCTATTGCTATTGGACACTTTATATTAATACAAACCAGAACCACAGCACAGCACAGCGACATGAAGTGATCAAAATGTGAATGGTGCCGCTGCAGCATTATGTCAATAGGGATGCTGACTGCATTATAAAAACTAAATAAATAGTAAATTTATAAGGATATCAAATGAATTGTGGCATTGAGATGTCAGTGACGTCATTGATATCGTGAGTTTTTTATTTTTTATGATGCGTCTTATAACCAGTTTTTTAGATATCAATGTATTTGTAATATACTCAAAATCCCTATTGCTTCTTAGGTTGCTTTGATGTAGTCAGTTGATATATATTATTATACATAATACCACGCGCATTGGCATCCGCCCCTGTTGTTGTTGTGGTGTGGTTGTGGCTTCGTGTAATACCATTCTAATAGCTCTTGAATATTTAGGTAAGGTGGAGAGAAACATCGTATAGGTATTTAAATATACCAAACAAGATATTAAACAATAGCTGATGGTGATGTGATCACTGCAAATAATTTCTTATCCTTACTCTCTTAGCTTAATATTGGTCGACATTTAAAGACATTAATCATCATAGCTAGTTGTTTACTATATATATATTATATTATTATATGTGGTCATCAAATATCATTAATATTTGGAATAACATTAATTTGATATAGATTTCTATTGAAATCTCGGAAATGTCGTCGTTGTCAACATTAACGACTAAGACACCGAGTATCTCAAACCGTTTAAAATGTTTAAATTATAGTTACCCCTTACTTTCTGTATAAAAAGTAAAACAATTTTTTTACAAATATCAATGAGTCTTAGACAGCTTTATATTATCCATTTGACTGGAAGCTACTCTCGTTTAAGTGGACATTTCCACAAAATAGTTAAAAATATATCACAAGGTTAATTATAATTGGATTTGACACCTTTTTGTACTTCCTGTTTCTTTTTTTAGATATACTCCATACAATGTTTTTTTTTACCAGGTATTTACGGTGGGTGTATGCTTGGTGTCAAGTCTATCAGTGGAATGGCATTCTCATTCTACGATTGGGAAAACTTGGAATTAATTAGACGGTAAGCGTTGCTGCTTGTGAGAGCTGGCGACCAACATCAATCATAAACTCACCTTAATTAGTTTTAAATAGCCTGTGGCAAACACTGATTATGATCCTACATGGTTATAATCATCATGCCCAAGCTTACATACGCTATCAGAAATGATAGGCAATGCGAAGTTTTTATAGCAGTCGGTGGAGCATGCGCATTTACACTTCACCGGATTGGACTTAAAGTAGAAATGTAATTTTCTAAAACATATAATTATTTTGGTGATAGCGCAATAAATACAAATAAAGGTCCTAACTTTCAAATTTGATTTTAGTGTCACAAATAGAGGTCGTTCGTGACTATCTTCAGTCCGGCCCAGTGCGCATGCGCGTGCTATGCCCTTCTGCCTGTGTGCTGGCGATGGCGACTTGATTTTTACATGATTATACGACAGCGAATAGTGCGATGGTATTTAAGATAGTGCCTTGTTTTACTGAGAAAGGAAATGTTTTGCCCTGTAGTAAAGTTCTACCTTCTGTATTTGCTCGCATTAGGCGTTATACCAGGCTGGTATTACTAAACTAACCTGTTATAACGTAGATCATAATATATTTAATGTAGATTTGTTCTAGAAGTAGTTAGTAGTTACTATCTTGAATACTATTGACATGTTTTTTGTGTGTATTGCTTTGCGACATTTCTAAGCTTTAGAGTATTTACAAACAATATTTTGTCAGTAAAAATAGTACAGATGTAAATATCTTGCATAACTTTGATTAATTTCTACTTTGATACAGAATAGTATAATGTTAGGGTACTAGGTACTAGGCAAAAGCATGCGAGAGAGTTTTATACGTACGGTTAGCGGTCACTTTTGAAGTTGGAGTTGCCAGACTTATTTGTTTCTTTTCAAAGCCTGCTCGCGATTTGACAAATGATATATATAGTTCATACGCACCGTCCGACTACCCTCAACTCGGACGGCTGTCCGATTAACAAGTGTATGCAATACTTGAAAGCAAGGCGTATAATTTATATAAGTATTTCATACATTTTCGCAATGCTTTAGCCGCACTGTGCGTTATAACGTCAACGACCATATATTACAGAGACAAATATAAAGTTGGCAGTGAAGATGGATATGGGCCTGTCCGTGCCTCTCTTATATATTTACAGTTTTAGCAAAGCGGATGATATGATGGCTACAGGTTCAATTCCTGCTTTAAGCCGGGTTTTGTAATAAGTTGTGTTTGATTATAAGATGTTTTAATAATAGTTAATTTGCAACCGTCGGCTGCTCGCTCTGCGGCCACGGTGTAAACATTATTAAAAAAATTATATGATTGAGGTTAAACTGAAATTTAAAAATGCTTGCGAATCACAAATGCACTTTCTCATTTAATTTTACGAAGCGATTAAAACAATAATACAGTAAACGTATTATATGTATATAAAGGCTTTTCTACTATATTTGTGTAGGACAGCCTGTACAATATACTAGCGACTTTTTAAATATTTACCACTGTTTTCTTTTTGCACTTCGACATGAAACTCGAATCACATTTACAGCGATGGTTTGCAGCAGACAGACAGACCTGTTCCTATCATAGCGTGCCTGTACTGCGCAGTTACTATGTGCAGGCATTTCGGGACATTTTCCGTTATGGAAGCGAGACGCTGCTATAAGGGCTTGTAGTAGTGTCTCGTTTTCACAACGGGGAATGACCTGCAATGCAAGCTTATAGTAAGGCACCCGGAAATGTCTGTTCATGTTATCAAACATCTGTAGATGTGAATTGGGCTTTGGCATTTATGTTAAAAAAATAATAATAGCGGCGGCGGACTTGGGGCAGTTCGTCGTCGACTAGATAGCTCGGGTAGGCAGCGCTGTGACAGCAGGCGAGATTTGTCGTTACATGTTTTATACTATTTTTATTCTACCCTTCGCGCGGATATAATCGGCGCTGATCTAATTATGGATATGACTGGTTCTGACTTAAATGTGTCCTCATCATTGTGGTATGGCAAGATTAGGGCTTTCGATACTAATCGACGCTGCGCTGTCGAAGACTTCATGTATTGACACCCGTGATGCACCACCTTTTTATTGCAGCCAAGAAGGCGATCATCTATTGACGTCACACCATCTAGTGCCGACGTTCACTTAGACATACGCTTCAGACGTTTTTGCCATGCCATTGGAACTATAATAACAGATAGGACCCATTAGTTTTTTAACTTTTATATCCGTGGTGCTTGGCGACTGGGCTTATCTCAGTTGTAGATCCCTTATTATGCTTTAAGCATATTATTCTTTGTGTCTCCCGCTTGCTATGGAGGGAAGTGGGAACTAAATTTATATTCCTACTCCTCCTATATATTCTTTTATGATTAATTTCGTTGCGGGTTCCAAGACAGTCGAGTCATTTCTCTGGGACGCCTCGAGCTTCATTGCCTCGATGGTTCTTAATGGTTATCATTGTAGTTCCTGGCTTACAGGAGTTGCAATGATGGGCACGAGTGGTGGGATTGTCCCGAAAAAAAATAATGATATATTTATATATAATATTGTAAAGCTGAAGAGTTTGTTTGTTTGGTTGCTCGCGCTAATCTCAGGAACACGCGCGGATGTCCTCTGTACTGGTTCGAATTAAATCTTTTTGTGTTGCATAGTTAAATTATCGGGGAAGGTTATAAAACATATGAAATCCACGCGGACGATGTCGCGGGTCGAAGCTGGTTTATAATAAAACATCTCATATGCGGAGATATTGAGTTTCAGAGTTCTGTTTAAACATGTTTTCGAATAGTAAATTTAATGGGTTTAAAGATAGCGTTGTAACGTTTTTTTAATTATAACCTATCTACATACAATTGTGAAACGCTTTTAAGCTTGCGAGGAAAGTGTTTCTTTAAAAAAGTGGCAAGGACTGTTACTGATTAGCGTTTGTTTGTGCATATAAGCTCGTTTTTGTGCGCGTTTATATATGAGAGCGTAGGCGGGCTTATAATGTTATTACACGCGAGGAGAAAGTCGACTTACGACAGACCCAGTGGTTCCAGCGTACGTCGACAGGACAGTAAGCAAAGCACGTCCCTTTATTGAAGGGCGTGTATGCCAAAAGGAGTGTTAAACGCACAGAAAAAAATGATAGTCTGAAAGCACCCGTAGTGTTAGAGGGTATGTGTAGCTAAATAGGGGGGCTACAAAAGGGTACCTTGTACCAAGGCTGGTACGAAAGTTGTAGTAACAAGTATTCATAGCACTGGTTAGGTTAAGGTAGGTGCCTCATGCAGAGAGTATTTGACCCCACAGTCCACCACACTAAACATGCTTGCCTGCTGCTAGTGTATCCTCCGTGCGGTGCAACAAGTAAGTACTTTTTAAACCCACACACATCACATCTACACACGTCAAAAAAGCGAATGACAACAGAACACCAATATCGACGCAAAATCGACTGTTTACGAACAACGTGTAATTTTATTTTTGTTAACACACATTTTTATTTGAATTTTTGCATGCTCTGCGATTATTTTTATGTGTCTCTGCTTTAATTATGTGATTGTTTAACAAGCTACGTACTGAATGGATTTGGTTTAAGGAGATGGCTAAAAAATACTCAGAATCGACAGAAATGAAATGTTTACCAATGAGTTAAATATGATAGACATTTGATTATACTATAAGAACGACTTCATGGGGTATAGGAAGTTGGTAACTATATCAATTATATCAACAAAGATAAACTATTTTCAATTTATGTTGTAATTGTCAATTTGTCTCCGGTTCATAGAAATATGCTTGCCCCCATTACTTTGGGACCTATAGCATAACTAGTGGCATGTGGGTATATCTACTATACACTTCTGCCTATCCATTCGGCGAATACATATCTACCTGCACCAAACGCACAATACGAAAACCAAACAACAGAATAATCGAGAAATACCATATCAATTCAAAATATATAGGTGCTTTATCTTTGATGTTATAATTGATATAGCTGCTATACCTCACAGATTGCAGAGATGTCCCTTTGGTACTATCAAATGTTTATTACAATTAACCTATTGGTATACATTTCATTGCTGTTGATTCTGGGATTTTATTGTATGAATTTTTAGCCATGTCATTTGGACTGTAGAACTTCGTATCTTGCTGGCATTCAAACGGAGCGCATTACATTATGAATATTAACAACTTTGCGTTCTCTTTACATATACAATAGTTAAACAACGAACTGTTGAACTTCTGATATGTGAAGAGTACGGGTCTGGGGTAGCAGTGTTGCCTCACTGTAACGTTGAGTGTATTCATAATGTTGTGCGCATTGGGTTCATATGTTAACCGTGTGCGCTTTCCGTGCAGCATTGAGATCCAGCCGCGTCACGTGTACTGGTCGGAGAGCGGTAACCTGGTGTGCCTGGCCACGGACGACTCGTACTACGTGCTCAAGTACAACGCGGCCATAGTGACGCGCGCGCGCGAGACCAACGCCAATATCACTGAGGACGGGATCGAGGACGCCTTTGAGGTAATATCGAGGCATCAGCACGCGACTGGAGGACCGCAACGGAACTAGTACCTACATCGCAGAGGTAGCTTGTTTCAGCATAATACTCGCGCTGTCTCGACGCTCGAGCACGCGTCTGTGTTATTGCACATACAGTTAGCACAATAATTATGCTTTGCAAATGTATTTTATTAGTTCAGTGTTTTTAGAAAGTCATCGTTTTGCTTTTTATCTCACGTACATCTATGGAAGTGGCGCGGTTTCAATGCCTTATTGGTACCTCTGTCAGACGCGTTCAGTTCTAAAGGCTGCCAAAGTTGTGGCATTGTATCCTAGAAAGAACTCATAATACTTTGAAAGCAACAACATATTTCTGCTTACACTTTCAGAACAGGCATGTTAAAATTTGTCTGAAATTCCTCCCATACAGTACACCGCAAATAGTCGAAACAATTGGTATTATTATGTACCTATACAGCAAAAGCTTTAGATTTAGTGAGAAGGTACCTGGAAAAGTGTTCCTCATATTTATAGAATTTTTCGCTGCCTTATTGAAAGTATTCCTAGCTTCATGAGGTTATCGGAAGGTGCATCTAAAATAGGCCTAGTTAATAGGCCAGGGCGATTGTCCACGACAGCCGCGTGTCTTCTAGCGAAACAAATTATAAAGATGTATATCAGTTATCAGATAGCCATTAGGTTCTAATCCGATCGAGTTAGGAGCAAATCTTTTAGATGGCTTTTTAGATGGCATAGATATGATATTAAAAATATATGTTTGTGTAACCATTGTTGTTATGTTCACTGCGTAGTATAATATTGTAAATGTTTGTAATTCACGCAACTATAGAGGAGTTTTTGAATCTGGTTATTGTTAGATAGATAAGGAGAAGACAGATCTGTTATCCCACCAGTGATTAATTACAGCCGTCGCAATTACAAGAGGCATGACATATCCTACTATCGGCCTGATCAAACGCAGTCGAGTTATAATAATTTAAAATGTGTGTCCGTCGTAGTTACCGTCGCGATAACGACGCGTGATAAGCAGAGAACCGTTGCGAAATGCTTTTATCTGTCGCCCTTATGACACTTGTGTTATAGAGTACATATAATATATAAACACGCCTGCAATCATTTAAGTGGTAGGCAGAGGTTATTTCCAATAATAACACCATTTCACCGCTGATTGATCAATCCCCTGTAGAGAGTTGGAGACCTTATTTATCGGCGTCTAACTAGGTTTGTCGCCCGTTGCGACTTGTTTTCTCGGTGATGGAATGGAATCATATTCCTAATCGATCCTCCCACGGACGTAAACTTAACATTTGGGAGTTCAAGCCTTTCCACGGCTTTTATCATACTCAATTTTAAATTTATAATGGGGACGATAAATGTCTAACACATTACAATACTCAGTGCAGATATAAAGTGTAGCGTTTCTGCCAGGTTGTCGGCGGCGTGAACGAGATCGTAAAGACTGGATTATGGGTCGGCGACTGCTTCATCTACACCAATTCTGTGAACAGAATAAACTACTACGTGGGCGGCGAGATCGTTACGATATCCCACCTCGACCACACCATGTATATCCTCGGATACGTCGCAAAAGAGAACAGGTGGGGGAACACTACTTATACTATTCTTCTAGTATTGTGCCTGTGCTGTACTGGCTTAGGAATCAGTTCTATTTCCGTCACGTTTGTTCGCAGACTGTACCTAAACGACAAGGAGCTGAACATAGTGTCGTACTCTCTGCTGCTGTCGGTGCTGGAGTACCAGACGGCGGTGATGCGCGGCGACTTCGAGACGGCCGACCGCGTTCTGCCCACCATCCCTCATGAGCACCGCACCAGGGTCGCGCACTTTTTAGAGAAACAAGTACGTTGTGTCTTGAATAACATTTAATACCAACTAACTGCCCCACTACTGGATAGGCAACATTGTATACAAACTACATGCTTTGACGAACAGACGGACAGAAATGACGTGACGATAACACAGCTATGTATTATATTACCACTTGCATTCTAACTCAAACTGACGAACCTTCAAGTGAACCCGTGATCTTGAACAGGGCTTCAAACAACAAGCGCTGGCCGTGTCCACGGAGCCGGAGCACCAGTTCGAGCTGGCGCTGTCTTTGGGCGAGCTGCGGAGGGCGCGGCAGCTAGCCGAGGAGGCGGCGGTGGCCGAGGGCTCGCCGTCGCGGTCTTCGTCGGCGCGCTGGTCGCGGCTAGGCGCTGCGGCCGCCGCCGCCGCCGACACCGAGCTCACCAAGATGTGCTACCAGAGCGCCAAGGACTACAGCGCCCTGTTGCTGTTCGCCGCTAGTACTGGTAAGCTACTCTCCTGTTCAGCGCTGGGCGTGAAAAACTGATGTGTCTGATCCTCATCATTTTATGTTTGACTAGGAACATTATATATGTGTGACCTTCTCCGTTGCTAGGCGACAAGGAACTGCTCCGCAGCGTGGCGGAGATGTCAGCCGAGGAAGGCGCCGAGAACATCTCGTTCGTCGCGTTCTTCATGCTGAATGATCTCGACTCGTGCCTCAACTTGCTAATCAAACGCGACAAGCTGCCCGAAGCCGCTTTCTTTGCCAGGTATTTGTGAAATACAATACAGTAATGTTATTTTATCCTCATGGTGAGTACTTGTTAACCCATACGCTCGTTGCAGATCATACATTCCATCGAAGATGTCGGAAGTGGTGAAGATGTGGCGCGACTCAACAAATTCCTCAAACAAGAAGCTCGGCCAGTCCCTGGCGGACCCCGAGCAGTACGAGAACCTGTTCCCGGAGTTCGCGGTAACTATTTCATTACACAGTCGCGAGGATCGATCGGGAAAGCTCAATATTTGTCGATAGAAACTCCCTCAACAACTCATTCCAATCAAATGTATCATTATTCACCCTAGGCGCTTTATTAATTAGGGCCGTCAGTGTATCACGTTTATGTTTGTTACAGCAATCATTGGAGCTGGAGAGGTTTCAGCGTGAAATAGGTTACGCACAGAGTTGCGTGCTCGCAGACTTGGAGGTGGACTCTAAGAAGTGCAACATCGATCGCAACCTCGCCGAGGAGAAGGCGGCGGCCGAGGCCGGCAACTACCTGAGCCCGGCGCCAAGTCGCGCGGCCCCCGCCACCACTGCCACCCCTGCCAACCCCGGCACCACTGGCACCTTGACCCCCTTGGAGCTGGACCTCGTGAACCGTGCAGTCGCTCAGCACGAGGTCTCGCCGACATTCACAGAGACACCTAACTCTTTCACCTCACGCCTAACTTCAGAGGAAGGGTATGTTTCAGTTTGATAATTATTTTGAGAGTATGACTGTAGTCTAATGAGTAACGACTCGACAAGGCAACACAGACACTAATATTTTATACAATCAAAATTATAATATAATCAAATTATAGGCGTCGTCGTTGGTGCAGTAATCGCAAGGGTTCAATCCCGTGAAGTCGTGCGATTATAAACTTGGTTGCGAGCTGGCAACGTTCCTCTGGTCGTAATTTATCGATGATTGAGCAGAATTGTTTTAAAATAGTGCCCTTGTACATGAACATAAGAGATTAGTAAATAATTGAGCGTGTACGTTCAGCAGCGCCCTGGACAGCACGGTGCCGGAGGACGCGGCCGGCGCACGCGCCCCCGCCGCCAAGCGCAAGGACTCGCTCGACATCATGGATGAGCTGGAGCGGGAGATCGACGACATCATCCTAGACAGCACGGCCAACAGCGTGGTACGTCGCCCCGACTCCCCCGGAACTATCCAATGCTGGGTGTAGTGTGTGCAGTAGGCCTCCACCCCACTAACATAACTAACCCCCCGTAGACTAGTATTTTTTATTTGAGCGCGTTTTAACGCTCATTTTTGTGAATCTCAATATATTGCTGTGAAATGTGCGTTGCGTTTTTGTGTAGCTAGATACATAGCAATGTAGCCAGTTATAGACTTGAGAACAGAATAGTCTATTTGTTAGTGATAGAGCCAGAGAAGAATCCACGATCCAATAATATTAGATCACATTCCACTTTGTAGTAACCAGGATTCTCAAGCTTATTTGTATATACATAGGCGTCGTAAATAAATAGGTATGCGGGTAAGTGACACGTGCCAATTAATTCTCCGTTAAAAGTAGTTTTATTTATAGACATATATATGTATCTATGCTATCAGTAAATACATTACTAACATACTTTGGTTTTCAATTTGGCATGTTGTCGTGGTGCTGGTGGTTTATGAACTGGATGCGTATGCTCAAGGCTGCAGGTTTAAACCAGGCAAGTAATAGTGAGTTTTTCAAGGTCATATATACTTTCAAGGTAGTGTCACTCACCAACTGTGGACTACATATGGCTCGTTCATTACATGGAAATTATCAGGGAGAAGACTCGTTGCGGTAATACCATAACTAACTATGTCTCAGTAGTGGTGTGTAGTAGGAATACGTAGTGATGTAGTACTTAGCCAGCCAGCGCCATCTAGTGAGGCCACGAGTATGTATTAAAACGTGTGCTCTTGTTTCAGGATCTTTCGGATGATGCAGACTTCTTGGATTAGTTACTAAGTGTATTTAAAGTGTTTATTTTATATTACAGTACAGATCATACAATTATTGTACTTCTTAAAGTGCTAATTCCTTATAAGATTAAAGTATTATACAGATTTGCTTTGTGGTGTTTTTGTTTTAGTATAAATCCTTTGAATAATGAATTGTGTAAGACATTGTAATTAGCAATAGATCATAACTGTAATAATCCTGAATAAGTCATTAATTAAATGTACTATATAATTAAAACCTCTAATCAATAACCCCTTTTCCTTAAGTAGATGATACACAACGTATTACTTACTTACTACTTTTTTACTTTGTCATAATCATCTAATAGCTTAGCTAAACTACTAAATAATTTACGACTTTAAAGGTACAGAATCAGTAGGTATTGACATACCTTCATTAAATGTTAGTTTTTTGTAAGATTATTTATTTATTACTAAAGACGAAAATCATCTTAATTTCATTAGGTACCTACATACTTTTTTAATTTTGTTATTTCGGCAAATTTTTGAATATACATCTTTAAAATTATGATACTAAATTTTGATAAATCAGATTACAATAAAATCTAAGTAGACTCAGATATAAGGAAAGTACAGAATAAGCTCTCAGTGGCTGAAAGAAAATGGCTAGAGAACGAAGAGTAAGGTTTGCTAAAGGATTTGTTCTCAATAGGACCTGTAAGTATGTTGCTATATTTTCTACGTAATTATTTAACTGTATAAGAAAGTCATGTGACTAAAGGGGTACCTAAGGGACTAACTACACTTATTCACTGTACTGTGCAAGGTAATTACGAGAATTGAGAAGACAATGCTTAGATGGGTTGGAGATTGTTGAAGAAGAGTGACAAAGCGAACATATCAGGCGAGTGTTAGTGGAGGAAACCATATAACCATACCTAATGTCCCTAAATATAACAATAAGTCAATGCACCGATCGATACAATCTGCAGCCGTAATTAACCAATCAGCCTGGGTGTTGCATTGAGTCTGTGGATCCGGCCACCGGGTCACGATTACCTCGACTGCTGCGACTGTAATGCCCACTTCCTGTTTAGTCTACAACGACGGTAAATCACTCAGACGCGCTTATTACACGACTACGTCCAATCAAAAAAGAACGACTGTGAGTTTACATTTGAAGTAGGTAGGTACTTATTCCAATTTACTTACGAACAGAAGATTTTAGTCCCAAAAAGTAGTTTTTTTTTATAAGCCTATATCCTATCCCACTGCTGGGCAAAGGCCTCCTCTTCATCAGCATCAGCCGGAAGACGTCCACTTTTGGACAAAGGCCTCTCCCTTTTAAAAGAGGTGGGGTTGCCATAATCCCCACGCTTGGCAAGCGGCTTGGGGATCGCAGTGTTGGTGGTCAAGTTATAGAAGACGGTGCTGCCCATCTTCTGGATTTTCTCTTAGTCGCCTCTTACGACACCCACGGGAGGAAAGGGGGTGGTCAATTCTAGGCCGGATGCCACACGGCACACACACAGGCCTCCCCTTACTTCTTCCAAACTACTCTATCCCAAAAAGTAGGTACTTTGGAGAAATATGTTGAGTGACCTAAGTATACCTGAATAATATAATTATGAACAAATCTGGCAAGAATGTTGTCCATAAATCCTAATATGGGTGCATTCTGTGCCCCGAAGAACACTTTAAGCTTTTGGCAGCAGAATGATATGACCTTTCTCTGGGCATATCGTTCTGCCGTCCCATCGGACTGTCAGAAGGGAATGGTAGTACAATTATGTTTGTGTTGCTAACATTAGTGCAATATGGTAACCTCCTGCTTGTAGTAGGCTAGGCTATTTTTAGTTGAGGTTGGCCACATTAGGCGGAACATTTTTAAATATTTTACGTAAGTAGGTACTTATCATTACGTATGCTCTAAGTTGAGGTACAAGCACCTATACTATATTAAATTTATTTTCTAACTTAAATTACAGGGTGCCTACAGAAACCTACGGCTTTTATTAGAATGACCTAGGTATGATATACAGGTTGTATACTCAGGGAAGCTTGACCCTTTGAGCGCCAACGCGGTCACCAGGTGTCCCCCAAACAATAGTTTTTCTATTGTGTCTACCGCACGGCAGTCAATGTGTTAACTAAGACCTAACGACAGACGTAATTGTGTCTAGAAGACGAATTAACAGTCATTACCTACAGTGAATATTATAGGACCATTTGGTACAATTTCAACGTTATCTCTGGGGACGTTGGCCGACATGCGGGTAAAGTTACGGGTACAAGTTAAAATATAGTTGCAAATAAACTTCTTTTCATGAAGTGTAGGACTATACATAGCAAGCGGTGAACGGCCTCTTAGTAGGCATAGCAATACGGGCACCTACATAATAGTCTCTAGTATAAATGCAATACTACAAAATAAATTGAAATACAGTAACGTACAGTAGTTAAAACTATGATCTTTTATTAACGTAGGTAGGTACTTATTAGGTATCTAATGCCCTGTTGGTCTAGAATAGGAAATATCCGTGCACCAATTTTTTTATTTTACGTAAGATACCTTGAATAGTTATATAATTGTAAAAAAAGGTTAACGCCGAATACCTAACGAAAATTTAGGGAGATAAAAATGTTATAAATAGCATCCTAATACGGGCACTTAAAACGTCCGCCATATTGGCGCGCTTGGCGTGACGTAAAGTCTAAGTATCAAACAACTAGTAAATATCTGCAGAATTATTGTGTTTTGTATTTTACAACTATTCACGAAAAATAACGTTAAAACTACTTACAAGTACTGCATTAAAGTAGATGGGTAAATGTAAAATACACTTTCAATATCATAGACTTTGGCGGCACATTTCATCTGATAGTTAGCGTTGGTCGTTGAATTTCAGCTAATTTGAATTCCCGCTTACATGTGGCACGTTATAATTAATTATTTTCTTAATAAAAAAGAAATTCTATACGAAAAATATTGATATTCCTAAGCATAATTCTTAAGCAAAAGAGATTAAGTATTAAAAATAATACATAGCTCATATTTGAATTACATGCATGGCTATTCCCTATTGAGTCACCAAAAGTGTCTACCCCCACATGACTGTTTAAATCGTCTGTAATAGACGCCAGTGATAATGATGTGTAGAATGTTAGCGGTTTAAACTGAGGCAACAAACAATGTCCTTATTACTAAACCTAACAGCTTTCATTGATTATTCTAACACGTCGGGGTGGTTTCTAGTGAGTTTAGAATCCCACCCACCCCTATCCTTACACCAATGGGTTTTAAAGGTATTATTAATGAGTAGCATCAAGCAAGTTACAAATATATAAAGATTTGTTTAAAAGGTACTTTACAAAAGTATCTAGGTACCTGTAATCCTCTTTTTCTCTGCTTTTGACCTGATTGGCGCAGTGACTAAGCGATTAGACTGCTGCGCTAAGGGTTGCGGGCTCGATTCCCGCATTGGGCAATAATTTGTGCGATCCACATTTGGTTGTCCCGAGTCTGGGTGTTTGTGTATGTGATATTTCATGTTTGTGAAACGCACCTACGATACAGGAGAAATTCCTAGTATGGCGCGACGTTTAAAAAAAAAAACTCTCTTTATCTTGTGTTCTTACCAAATTTCTTTATGGCTATAACTACCTATAGTAAAAAATATTGAATATAATTAAATATGACGTCACTATGTAGTTGGTACATTATGTATTTAGCTGTTAAAATAATATGCACACCATGATGTAGATGATATATTTATGTATGAATATCGAAGTCTTTAACAAAATGACTACAAGATACAGGTAGTTTTATATTTCTAAAACTTGTGATTTTTGTCTTGATAGCCACAAATTCTGACCTGGGTAGCAGGTTGAAAATCAGGCAAAAAGTGTAAAGGCGTTTTAAATGTTGGCCTCGAAACCTTCATTATAATATGAGGATATAGGTAGGCAGAAGAGTATAGTTAACCGACACGAGGCAGTAAAACAGAAGCAGTAACTAAATAATAACCAAATTTCTTCAAATTAGATATTGCATGAATGAGGCGAAAGAAGTATGTCAGGATCGTAGCAAATGGAAATCCGTGGTCTCTGCCTACCCCTCGTGGAAATAGGCGTGACTTTATGTATGTATGTATGTAGATATTGCATGAAGTTTCTGTTTGAATTTCTCCAAGCTCTACATAGTCTTCTTCTTCGTATCGGCATGAGCCAATAGCCACATGGAAGGTCAGGCCGTCGTGTATTTATTGGACAGTCAAACAAGATGGTAGCGAGGTTGACCGTCCAGGGTGCGCCAGATGCACTTGAGTATCATCACTCGTGGAGGCTCTCTACTTGCCTACTCTAATCGTATTAATTACATTAAACATGAAAACCCCGTCTAGCGGTCGTGACGTCAATGATTCGTCTGGATTTGGGGTCATCCCTTTGATGAATGGCAGGAAAATAAACAACTCTACTTGTTTCTTTCCCCTTTACCTACGAAAGTAAGAGGTAAATACTTACACTCGCGTTTCCTTCGTTGTATTACCCAGACAGTTACTTATAAAGAAGGAGGAAAGTTGATTTCTTGCCGGTACGCGGCGCCGTATTCGCGTTTAAGGACGTCAAACTGTCGAAGTACACCGAGCCTCCGTTCAACTTCAGTGTTCTTACAAGTAAGTGTTCGTTCAGGATTCAACGCAAGAAGCCATTTAAATAGCCATTGAGCCATTGTGTTAGATAGATTACATTCTGTTTAACCCGAAGGAGTAGGCAGACGTGTAGGTGTCTTTAGTACACCCACATTTCGCCGTTATTTTACAGGTCCCAATGTAATAGGAGGCGAGCATATTGCTGGGCACTAATCCAGACTTCGTGCTGCTACTGAGAATTACCTAATGGAAAAACCCAATAACACTTTACCCGACACGGGACTCGAACCCATGACCTCGTGCTCAGCAGCCGCATTTAGTGACCACTAGACCAACAAGGCAGTCTGTTAGAATACTTTTGTTACATAGATATTATTATATAATTATTATTAGATATATTCTAAACCATGTAAATAAGACTTCAATATCAATAGGCTTGCACTTCATGAAAAATGTGTACATATCTGGCAAACTACCTTTTTCTGCTATCCGATAGATTCTACACAGGCTAGAGACATAATACGTACCTATACTCGATTCTAGACGCTTTATCGGTAAACGTAATCAAGATGTTTACGTTTTTTTAATTTGACAGCCCGAGCAAGTTTACAGTTTGAAGCCAGAAAACTGTATTTGGTTTTTCTCGTATTTCTCACAGTCACGTGTTGGCCCGACGAATGACGGATAGGCTCGCTACCTATTGGGTTTTGTTAAGCGGTGTGATGTGTAGTTTATGTAAAAGAAAAACCACCTCTGACTCTTCACATGGGATTACGTGATTGCATGAACCTTATCAACAACATCAACGATACATTGTTAAAAATGGGCGTGCATGAAATTGCCCATAGCGGAGATAATGTAGCAATACGTTCTTTAGCTATATGCAGTAAATGTACAATCTCACACATTCCATAGATTTATCCACGGGGTTTATAGATGTATGAAGATTATGTACAGAAACAAAAAGTAAGGCAACGAATCATTTAATCAAGGATAAAAAGAGAATTTAAGTGTTAGTTATAGGTGAAAAACTGGTTGGTAATGTACAGGACAGTGTTTTAATCAAAGTTTGTGCGCGCGCGCCGGCGGCGTTCAACTGCAGTCACCTGTGAACGCGCGCGCAATTCGCTCATGCGCACTCCGTAGTGTCAACTCTACGTCGATATTAATTACGAGTAAGTAACGCACTTCACTTTACTACAAGGCTATATTATGTTTAGGATATCTGCAGGTTCTATAATGATTTAAGTATGAATTTACAAGTTTGTTGCTGTGCGCTTTAAAATACTTTATTACGATTTATTTACTTATAAAATGAATTATTTACCGTCTTGTTTTTACGTGTAGGGTTTAAAACTAGTTGAAACTTTTATAAACTGACATAATATAATACACAATCATTATGAGTTTAAATACGACAAAATTAAATTCTTTCTGGTACTCACAGAAGTTACAGACGATAAAATATAAGACAAAATCTGCGGAAATACCTTGAGCACTAACATAAAAACACTGTGAATTGTACCTACGTTACATTACATAGTAAATAAACCACATTATACATAGTTTAATACCTATCTTATTACCCGTGATTAACTAAGTACACTCTACATTTCTATTTAAATGATAAATAATGTCAGTGTCATCTTTCATTAAAAAAAATGTGTAGTCTAGATATATAATTATGTATTTATCATTATCAGTCCAGTGCTCGACATAGGCCTCTTCTACAGCACGCCACTGAGCTCGATGTTCGGCCTTCCAATCTAGATACGATTAGTAAAAATAATTAAAAAAAAAGGTTTTAGAGACATGTCGGTAGTATTGACTGTTCCTTACTCTGGAGCCAACCCTGAGTGTGGAATCAGGAGATGCTTATCATATAAATTCAATGTCTTTGAAATTGTACAATTTTAAACACCATAAAATATCAGGTTTTCGATTCAGCTTACAAGATTTGACCTAAAACAAACCAACAAACATTGCACCCCCTTACCATGAAGTCTTTAAGCCGGATATTTTCCGATTTGAAAGCGAGACGCCGCTACGTGCAGTGTAGTGCAGCGGCTCAGAATACAGAACAAACAGTGCGCTCACTGTAGTGTGCAGTGTGCAGTGTACAGGGGTTAATAAAAATTTGCGTCAACCGGTTACAGGGGAACTTAATGAAACTGTTGTGTATGTAACCCCGGAAATTAAATGTTTCATACGAAAGCAGTTTACCTTATATAAATAAATATTTTGCTCTAAAGGCTACGTCGATATCTTCAATATAATTATTCTAAAGGATTATGCAAATAAAAGATTTGTTTGCGTTAAATTATAACATCTATATAATATTAACTTTACTTCGCTCTACTAAATCTAAAACGCTAGGCGTGGGCTATACCTATGTATAGCCTACGCTAGTTGTAGTACGAGACGCCGCATTACACTGCACGTAGCGGCGCGCGGCGTCTCGCTTCCACAACGTAAACTGTCTTGTTATAAGGAGTTCATGGTAAGGAGGCTGGTTCGACAAAACATACCTATGATTGACACTAGCAGCGAGATAGCAGATCGTGAAAACAATCCTGCGGAATTTACTCAGTGATCTACGTATTATATATCAGATGTTTTCACGATCTTAGCAAGCTTACTACCGAGTGTAGCAACAGGTGGCGAACTCCAGCTTCTTAAATAACCAGTCCACTTCACTATTCACAGTAGGTATCTACCATAACTTCAATAACGTGTGTCAGCTGACAGTGTTACTTACAAGTGGTATTACCACAATTTGTATTTGTACCGAAAATTATCATAGGACGTCGCGTTCTACATAGGTACTTCAGAACCTACAGATTTTATATGTGCTCGTTGTCATAGAAATAACAACCGTTTATAAAGTAAATTAATAACGCAGGTATATTGTCAGTAGCGGTTTTCGCTCATTCAATCAGTAATTTATCCTTATTTACAAACATAGCAGCATAGCCAACCCGCAGTGAGCTAGCGTGGTGATCAGTGCTCAATCCTTCTCTATACGAGAAGAGGCCTTTGCCCTGCAGTGGGACAGTTATAGGCTGTTATTATTATTTATTATTATTTACAAACATGTTGTATTAAACACTGTGCTTTATCATCTTAAATGTAAAGTTACTGACGGCAGAAAGAGAGAGCTTGGCGAGTCTATTCGACTGCTGTACAACTTTTCTTAGTAAGGCCCATCGTATGCTCAATATACATACATACCAAACACCTATAGGTAATAAAATTCTTTTATTGCATATTTCAAATTTCAAATATTTTTATTTAAACATTTTATAATAAAACCATTGTGTGGATGCGTTAGCGAATCGAGACATTTCTTGGTATTTTCTTTATAAAACGGTTGATAGAAAATCTGCATTTGAAGTCGTTTTGAACCTCAGACTAAAACTACTTGGTATACTAAATCTATTTTTTGAACCAACCGCGACGTTATATAAAGTAGGAATACTCAAGTAGACTTAGCCCCATCATCATCATACATCAACGAAATCTTTTGTTTAAACGGGTATTTATTGGAAGAGGTCCCTTGAAAATGGTAAATATCAATGTGTGTAGCACACTCACATTGTGTAATACGTCACAATCATCACCAGTTATGTTTTAGCTCCCAATGCGTGCGATGGAATCAACTTTGTTGCGAACAAACGGTCAAAAATTCAGACTTCCTGCTGCTCCTGAGAATTACCTTGGAATGAATGGAAAAGTCGAGTAACGCTTCACACGATTCGGGATTCCAACCCAGGATGTCATGGTCAGCGCTTAGCGACCAGTCCCCTTACTGCTTCCACATCGGTAACTGTACTGCTTTAAGGGCTGGACATTAGAAAGAAAAAACACTTTAAAATGCTGAAGTGGCTCGATCTCATTCGGTTTCGCTCCATTGGTGCTTACTGGCAAACTAAACTATTCGTAATCTTGCACATTATCTAATAGATCGGATATAGGTCAGTCTATACGTTTTATCAAAACATCTGAGACCAGGTCATATTAATATTTACTATTGTAACAGTGATTAGTGCATGCAAAACAAGACATTTGAGTTGGTACAGGAACTCCAATCAAGTTGCTGATCTCAGCAAGAATAAGTAGTGAGTTTCCGTAAGAATTAAAGTATTTAGAACCAGTCTTGGTATACGAGTAAGATAGGGTATCACCCTAACTGCCTACCTCCGATACCTCACTACCATCCTTCTTGACTGGCATATGGCTTCGGCTTGACTCGTTTCCTTGAGGCAATTAACGCGTGCCAAAGAAGAAGTAATAGTCCCAATCCTACTTAAATCTATTAATATGCATGAGCCTTTACACAGGGACCTTCAGGTTAGCTTCATACATTTTCCTGCTGCCGTTCGCCGCATGCATCTTATAAACATGTTGTCAGTAGAATCTGTGGGCTACATTTTATCTCGTAAACATTTCCATGCAGATTTAGGCCTCTTACTTATTTATTCTAATAAACGATGATAAAAGTATGAAACGTCATAGAGTTAAATACCACATAAGTCTATTAACATCTTCGTTGTTTAATCAAAGGATAAACATTGCCATTTTTTATAACTAAGAAAGTTAGTACCGAGTCTTTTTTTTAAATAATATGGATGCTGTTATTGTCCTTGGGCTATGGGTAGTCATTTTCTTCTCTTTTTTTGTCTTAGTAGACTCCATTTGGCTTTCTATGTGAGGTTTTACCGCGCTGTCATCTGTCGCTGTAGTCTTAATCGGTAAGATTTGGCCATGCTCATGCGTCATGTGCACTGCGTCTATCGCGTGCCAGATAGTACAAATGAGATCAGAATAATAAAAAGATCTCGTGATGTAGGAACAGGAAAAAGTGTAACTGGAAGTCCGGTCTTCAATGCGTGAGACTTGAATATAAATCATCAAATATCACAAGGGGGGAGGTATTCAGATATCACGTGTATGAATTTACGGAGTCTCTGTCGAAAAATAATCGTGCTCACTCCATTTAGTATATACGTACCTAGTAGAAATTAGTAATGTCGTCATTCGGTCATGATAATTTAATATTCTGAAAAGTGTATCTTACACGTGATTTTGGTAGAAAATCCTCGAGACCCCGGGTTAAAAAGTTACATGGTTAATAGACGACTATATGCGGATGAGCGCAAAACATAAAAACGTGGAATTTTGAGATTACAGCTACGTTGATCCTTGATTCATAAAACACTTTACCTATCTCAGTTTGAATGAAACTGTTATGTAAACATGTGTGCAAATGTGTCACAGAATTCTAATCGGACGATTGTCGTGATTGTTGTGAGGGAATAGATGGTGGCTATGGACAGAGATCATTTTAACGTCGCTATCTTAATCTAATCATTTCTTTGTTCTTTACTGTTATTGTTACGTTTGTTTGTAAAAACTTTACTGAAACATTTTAAATAAAATTTAATGTCTATAGCCGAGAGAAAGATAATTTCATTGATATCGTTATTTCACTGTACAAGATGTCTTAAGATAACGATGGCTAGTTATAAACGTTACGCTTTAACTTCCTGCTTCGTTTAGAACTAGCTTGTCCTAACAGATGCTAGGTAGAAAATATATGGGAAAGATGTACCTGTTCTCTCTTTTCTGGTCCCATCTAATTGGTGTCCAGTCTCGAGGCAATCCATTCGCCGCGTTTATCACCTTTCTCTGCGACGGACGGTAAATAATTGTTGTGGACCGAAGAGGAGGACAGGTACCAGTCAGTGTAATATACTGATATGCAGCCATATGAGACGCCGGCCATTAGCTATGGCTCATATCTAATAGAGGGCGACTAAAACACTGCTGGGAAAATACTAGACATACCCAGACCGTCGTATTTCATAGAATAGTAAATTATTTATCTAATGTATTGTTATATAGGCATCATAAATATTTGTGTGTGCAGTCAAATATGACGCCTATCGCGCTGTTTGTCCAGTGAGCAGCCTTGATCTTGTTCAAGTGTTGTGTAACTATGCGTGATTCGATTCAATGTTTTTTTTTCGGTAAGAGTTAGTTGTGCGACTGCGCAGGACTGTATACAACCGTTTCATGGCTCATTACTATCTGATATTTCACGTTAGATTTAAAATCGTTACAGTTTAGCTTTTAAGTTTTCAGTAACTTAAGACACCACGTCTTATTCCTTGAAGAGATAGACAGAGTGGTATCGTAAGCAGTTCTCATTTCGTCAGTTTATTGTAGGTCCTAAGTAATAACGAGTGAGCCTATCAAGTCGGGGAGCCGTAGTACTGAGTATTACCGACCTAAAAAACTTACCCGCTCCGGGTGTCGAACCGAATTACCAAACTCTCTTGTTCCACCACTGAACCAACAAGGCGGTTTCGGTTATAGTAAATACTTATTAAGGCGACCTATCTCCTAATATTTCGCAGAGGACAATTAACTCGTGAGTCCAGTGACCTACACACAGTATGACCGTGCACGCCATTATGTCTACTGCGTGGGAAGATAGGACGAATGACGAATGTCAACTTTAAAGGAGATTATGTTTATGGATTCGAATTATAAAAAAAATAAATAATAATCATATAAACTAAAAAAATATTTATTATTAATATCACATATGTGTATGTGAGTGTAGGATATCGTATGTGTGTAGATAGGTAAGACAGAAAATACTAATAAACAGGCTTTTTCAATTTTTTGGCTAAATAAAAGGCAATAATTCGATTATAAAATGAGATTATTTCCAAAGTATGTTATATAGAACTTTCAAACCATTAAAATACATAATTAATTATAAAAGAGAACAGATTTTTTTTAACAACGAGGTGGCGACACATGTTAGCAGTGTTCGTAATCCAAAAAAAAAATCGAATTAGGCAGGTATAGTGGGAAGGTGCGCTTGCACCGTAGGTATCGTGCGATATCAACACCATTGTTTCCAATTATGGTAAATAGACGAATCACTTATGCCGACTGCCTCGTTGGTCTAGTGGTTGCTACACGTGACTGCTGAGTACCAGGTCCTGGGTTCGAATCTTGGGTCGAGCAAAGTATTATTGGGGTTTTCCATTAGGTAATTCTTAGTATAGCAAAGAGTCGGGATTTGTGTCCGGTTGATCGCAATAGGCTCGCCCCCTATTACATTGGGACTTATAACACTACTAGCGAAATGTGGGTGTAATATATAGTACACACCTCTACCTACCCCAACGAGGAATAAACGTGTGATGTTATGTTGTGGGAAGGTGCGCGTGCGCCGTGCCGTGTGATATCAACACCATTGTTACTGATTATGGTAATTACTAATTAGTTATCACTAATACCGTGGTAATGGCAATCAAAGCGTTTGACTCGATAAAACACAATAAAAAAAAATATAAAGATATTTCTTAAAAGGCATTCTTTTGTTAGTTATATAAAAAAATATATCTTTATTTCGGACAAGTTACATCCATCGTGGGTTAGTTATAGATAATCTTGTATCTATGTTGGTATTTATCTTAATATTTTTTAGTACATAATCATCCTAATATTGTCAAGTAGATCATAACCTAGTTATAAGTGCTTGCTGTGGTGTCCTGTAATTGAAGGAGCACACTTAATGCAAACACAATGTATTACGAATGCTGTGAATCTGTGTATCATTTGTTGGAGATCCTTAATAAATAAATAACCTGATGTAAATAAGGTTTATTTTCATTCCCGTAAGGAGTAAAACCGCGGGCTACTCCTTGCCAGTGGAGGATTGGTCTAAAGGCAAACTGGGTTAGGGCCAAGATGCCAAGGGGCGCGCGCGGTTTTTTGACTAATTACAACTACTAAAATAAACTTTCCATAGTCTCTATTCCTAAATGCACTCCCTCTCTTAAGGTACTTAGTGTCTACTAGTTAATTACTTAAATAAATAAAAAGTGGGGGTGAGGGGCGTTTCAATAGACGACGTGCCGATGTCGACTTTCATAGTGCCTTTATTATCGATAGATCGATCCGCCGCTGTTTTCATTCGTAATCTTGCCTGTTAGAAAACTCTGATATAAGGTCCTATTAGGTGAGGAATGCAGTTGTGTGGGTTACTGAAAGAGATCACCTCTCTGCCATTCCTTTGGAGATAACAGGCGTGGTTATATGTAGGTACCTAAATATAATATACTGGAACCGGACTGTTATCAGTCGCGCTTGTGAAATAGAACCAGAAATGTTTTATTATCAACAAGAACATAAAATCGGGTATTTTCAAGTCATAAATATATATATAGTTCGATTGGTCAATCCGTAAGGAAATGTGTGTGGAAGTTCGTAGTTAAGTTGGTAACTAGTCACACTTGTTGATTTTAGAATCACCATTTAAAAATATAAATAGGTATGTATATACCTATTTATATTAACTCACATTACTAACATTAATTCACAATTATAATTATTACGGCACTATTTTTTAACCGAGTTCATTTTATGTAGCTGAGATCTCCAGAAACCAGTCCTAAGTCCTCTTTAACCTTTGTTTGACAAATAAACGGATAGGATTAGACAAATAATAGAATATAATGAGAAATTCTATATAGGTACTTTTTTAGATAAGTATTATTTATGATATCATACGTAGTCATATCAAAGGATATGTTTAAAAAAAAATGATAGAATCGTTTAATTAGGCCATTATGTCTGACTAGCCTTCTTACCATGAACGCTCATTTTCCGATGTGAAAGCGAGACGCCGCACGCCGCGCAATGCAATGTCTCGTTTCCACAACGTAGAGTCGTAAACTGTCCTGCACCCTTAGACAAGTGGCAAATCGCTTGACGAATAGAAATGGAATAGAATGAAAAATGTATGGGGATGACACATGTCATCGATTTCATATGTAGTCGAAACATTATGTCATTCCCATACATTTATCATTCTATTCTATTTCTATTCGTCGAGCGTTTTGCCACTAGTCTAAGGGGGCTGCATTCAGAGTTTATGGTAAGGGAGCTGGACTAAGTCAAGCACAGATGCCGGTTATTCTGCTTAAATAATATCCACGTAATGCTGCTTAAATAATAGTACCTATATGTTTTCTGTTAAACTACATAGTGCAATAAATAAAATGCTGCAGTCACTTACACTGATACTTACTTATTTATTAATGAAGAACAGCAACAATATAAACACACACATATAAAATAACAATTGAGATGGACTGCCTCGTTGGTCTAGTGGTCGCTAAGCGCGACTGCTGAGCAAGAGGTCCTGGGTTCAAATCCCGGGTCGGGCAGTGTTACTGAGTTTTCCATTAGGTAATTCTCAGTAGCAGCACGGAGTCTGGATTTGTGCCCGGTTCATGGCAATAGGCTCGCCCCCTATTACATTGGGACTTACAACATAACTGGCGAAATGTGGGTGTACTATATGTTCACCTCTGCCTACCCCTTCGGGGAATACAGGCGTGATGTTATGTTCTGTTATGAGGTGTACTAAGACTAGTGTTTAGGTACATCAATTAAAGATGTGCACAACAATTCAATAAGAACGCAGTATTCACTCCTTTATTCATAAAAAAGACAATGTTAACACTCGTTTTATCTTAGTTTATGAACAAGGGGGATAATGTATACTTAGTCCATTACTAAAACTTCGCCCGCGACTTCAGACCTACTAATATAACATCATCAAAGCAACCAAAAATAAATGCAAAAAATTAGTGACTCACTGGCTGAATTATATCCAAACGGAAGAATTTATTAAAATTCTGGAGTAGGTGATGCAGACACGCATACAAACACACACACACAGACACACACACAACAGCACACACACACTACACACACACTCAAATTATGTTGAAGGTTCTAGTTTAGGTTTTAAGATCTAGAATTAAGTTTTTGTGAACGGATCGCAGAGCCTAGGTACTACAACACAGGGAATCCTAGTGTAGGATCTAGGACATAACCAATAATGTAAAACTTTCTAGCAATAAACGATTTTTCATTTTTCATTTTTTCATAACAGAGCCACCTCCCGGTTCTAACTCTTACTAAGATATTTCCAAGTGACCCGATAAGTACCTAATAAAAAGTAGTACAGGAATTCAAGAACTCATAATTATTTCATAACTAGCTTCCGTCTGCGACTTCGTCTGCGACTTCGTCTGCGACTTCGTCTGCATGAATAATTTGAACGCGTCTTTTCCGGATAAGGGTCAGTTCCCATATACCAGCTGGGAAAATAAAGCAGAATTTGATTGCGAGTCAAAAAGGCAGAATAAGAGATAATTGAAACAAGTTTTATTATTATATTTGTCTATATTTTACGAAAGCGATTATTAGGCTACATTTAAGGCTTCTATAAACCTAAAAAATAGCCTTTGTCTTTTTTGGACAGAAGAACGGCAAGGCAGCGCATATAATACGTACAAACAACATAATTTTTATATAGGTATTTTTTCCATCAAAATTTGAATACTATACGGCTATCAATAATGAGCGATGCGGTAAATCAAATCTAATATTATTACAATTCGATTTTAAGATTGAATCAACATTGGAAAACCTTCGCTATCGTGTCATGGCTGCCGATATGTTTTGAAGGATCCGTGAGCTGACTAATAGGTGTATCTACACTGTACAGTCGGCGACAACGAGCTTATACACACTTGCCATCATTTATGAATAACCGTTGTGTTATTAATATCTAGTGTGAATTCTTGTAATGTTTAATATTCAATAAATATTTAATATTTTACTAAGGTTAGTTTCTGTTTTATGCAGAACTGTTAATTAATGCATTGAAGGATTTTTGTTTAGTATACAAAGGCAACAAGTTTGCAAAGGCTTACAGTAATTTGTGTAACAATTTTAATCGTACCTTGCACATACATGCATTAAAAATTTGTCGAGTGTATACAACTCTGTAACCGACTGTACTGGTGTAAGATGTGGAAAATTATTGTCTAATCGCGTCTGTCACATTTGATCGTGGAGTGTTTGTTGATCTGGGGCTACCTCGCAGATAAGCTCAAGTGGTTCTCTAAGGGACACTGCAGACTGACGACTGCTCAGCACAAATAAAATATGAAGGCCGAAAAATATGATTAACATACGATAGTATAAATGTCGTGGTTTTTTTTTCTCTATATTTATTATAGGACTTTTATAAATTTGTACATGCCAGTCCTATCATACCTTTTATAAAATTTAACAAAGAAAACGTAACAAAACAAACTTATATACTACTAACTTATAAACAAATGCAGCGTCTGAGTTAGGTGTCGACAATACGTAGTAGAACATACCCGTGTCGTATACATTTATGTGTAGTTCCCTTAGCAGGACTTCTCTAGCAGACTGAAGTCTGACACACTCCGTCAATAACTTTACGTCTTCAAGTGTTCCACACACCTGTTCGTAATGTCAATTTTTGTATTCTGGCAATAGCTCTGTATCATAAGTCCCCCTACTTATTTCCTTTCCCTCCAAGATACCCAACTTAGCCAACCGATCATCCTCCTCATGTCGTGGATGCTGACGATCTGATAGACACAGGGGATAAGCGGTTAGACTACTGCGTTAGGGATTGCGGCTCGATTCCCGCATGGGACAAAAATTCTTGTCATCCACCGATGAGATGTCTGTCACGTGTCTGGTTGTTTGTGTATGTGATATTTCATGTTTGTTAAAACGCACCCACGAAAAATTTCTAGTGCAGAGCGACGTTTAAAAAGAAAAAGAAGCCCTAGTTAGTAGTTAATATTCTGAGACGAGACACCCCTAAATCTTTATATTGTGTTAGTGGCAAGATAAGAAAGTTATGTAAGAACCTGTCTACATCTACTAGGTAGCGCGGAAATCTTTCAAGGCATGAAAGTAGTTACATATGTAATGTAAACCATTGAGTTGACTGAGATTATGCAAAATATTATGTTCTATGCGGGATCCACGTTTGGTCTACCCATTCTTTCATTTCTTTTTCCTGAAGCGGTTTGCAAAGATGGTGACTGAACAGCCTAATATAGGAAATGGTGTTACAACTCACAAATTATTGCTAACAATCGGATACAGTCGGTAGTCGATTAGCTTGTTGACTTAGTGGCTCTGTGATTAGACGTTTGCAGGAGAGGTGGTGGGTTTGATTCGCGTACGGGATAAACAATTGTGTCTACAGTTATTGCCTGGAGTCTGGGTGTTCATTTACATTACATACATAAACACTGTTTAGGTATGTGATGTTTCATGTTAGTAAAACATACGTTACAGTAAAAGGTAACCTTTGGTTTAAAAAGACAACAATTATACATACTTCTTACCTAGAACATTGATACTGTTCACGACTGTTTCAGTAGAGTCAATTTATATTATTGTCGAGTAGTAAAATAATAAACAAAGACAATAAATATCACAAGAAATAGTAAGAACATTATGATGTGAAGTAACAAGCTAATCCCACAATACTGTTGCTGTTTCATTGTTTTATATTTTTACGCAACTGAAACACAACATTTATGGTATTTCTATTCAACTTCATATTGTTTGCATGTTCTATTCATTAAAAGGCCGGGAGGTGATGCTAGTTACTGGGAATTCTGTTGTTTTTAAAGTTAACGCGTGTTTCTGGTGTGGTATAGTACCATTTTACTATAATGCTCGTGGTTATAGTATGGATTGCGAGAACACTAGTCAAGGCTGTATCTATGGAGTGTTGTACGCTAACGATGTCAAGGTAAGCAGTTCGGACAGGCCACTGACCCTAATCACAACTCATGGTACCTACATGATTTTTTTTTGTAGTCTCTATCTCAAGTTGATTGTATAGATTATAAAACGCGATTTGTTCTTGGCTTATATAACTTTCTTTATTTTCCTAATGTGACAGACAGATTGTGCTGCTGGGTATTTTGTTGCGCCGTTTCTTCTACCCAGCGATAACGTTAGAGAGTGTTTACGGGCGTTATGGGAGCTGCCTTAATGCTATTTGAAGTTCAAAAAGTAATTTTTGAGTCCATTTTGAATACTGATTGTTATCTTTGACAACTTGATTGGCGACGCCAAGTGATTTGAGTGCTGCGCTTATAGTTGCGGGTTCGATTCCCGCACGGTATGAAAATTTGTGTGATCCACAGATGTTCGTGTGAGTGTGGGTTCTCCGAATCTGAGTGTATGTGCCCACGATACAGGAATTCCCAGTTTTATACGACGTTTAAAGAAAAACAAACGAAAAATATCTTATTCAGGATTAAAACTTCATACTGAGTTCAAGCTATCTTTCTTATAAATTTTATGTCGATTTGTTCAGTAGTGTGTTTTGCATTTCATTCAATAGTAAATAGTAGGTATAGTTTGACATTTTTTTATGTAGGTACTAGCGGCCCGCTCCGGCTTCGCACGGGTATAAAATATATAAGTATTTCTCCACTATTTTATGGATGTTATTATACATATAAACCTTCGTCTTCAATCACTCTATCTATTAAAAAAACCGCATCAAAATCCGTTGGGTAGTTTTAAAGATTTAAGCATACATAGGGATATAGGGACAGAGAAAGCGACTTTGTTTTATACTATGTAGTGATTTAAGTATGTGTGTGTTCTGCTTCTGTTGTAGTGTGTGACGCATCTCCTCCATAACCATGTATCGAAGCTTATAAGGATTAGTATTATAGATTTATCTAAGACTAAAATCGTCTTTAATTGCGTATTCAAATCTTCCACATTGCAATGTACCCTAACTACATATTCAATGGACATAAATAATAAGTTATGAGTTTAACGGAACCTGTATTTTAATATTGAATCATCAATGTTAACAAAACTCTGACATAAGTAACTGCAGGTGTAAAACACTCTGATCTCTTTAAGCAAAATAAAAATGTTATACCTGTTTTTCATTAGGCAGAACTGATTCAACATCTATGGTATGATAGCAATCTCCATGCTTACATTCTTCGAAGGTGTGGAGTTCCTCTAGAGAGACAATAAATTCTTACAAAGGGGACTAACAAATGTAATTGTTTTTTATTGAAAAAACGTGGCGCCACTGTAGCTTTTTCTCCTGTATTGTGCGTTTCACAAACATGAAATTTCACATACACAAACACCCAGACTCCGGACAAATATCTGCGAACACACAAATTTTTGTCCCGTGCGGGAATCGAACCCGCAACCCTTAGCGCAGCAGTCCAATTTCTTAACCACTGCGCCAATCAGGTCGTCTATTTTTTTTTTTTATAAAAAAACGTCGCCCCACACTAGGAATTTCTCCTGTATCGTGGGTGCGTTTCACAAACATGAAATATCACATACACAACACCCAGACTCGGGACAAATATCTGCGGATCGCACAAATTTTTGTCCCGTGCGGGAATCGAACCCGCAACCCTTTGCGCAGCAGTCCAATCGCTTAGCCACTGCGCCAATCGGGTCGTCAATATAACGTCGGCGATATTAACGCTGAACAAGGTAGACAGAGGTGCTCTTACATCACGGGTCCCCACGTTATCAGGATGTCCACATTTCATTGGTCTCGTAAATTAGTTTATGTACTGTTTTCATTAAATACCGGGTAAGCACTGATAGCCGAGTGGTATGACTGTAGGACTGCCAAGTCAAAGGTCGCAAGTTGAAACCCCGGCACGCACAAACGACTTTTCGAATTCATGTGCGTATTAAAAATTAGTTATCAGTTGCTAAAAACGGTGAGGGAAAACATCGGAGGAATCCGGCACACCTGAGAGATTTTTCAACAGTGTGTAAAGCCATGTCAGAGGCCTAAAGGCGGTTTAAACTCTGACACCAGGTTGTTCATCCACCATACGATAAGAAGAAGATTAAATACCGGGTGAATTAAAATAACTGAAGAAGAAAACATGACTAAACATTAATAAATCTACTTTCCTGAATTTGAACCCGTTACAATGAACGGTAAGGATAGATGACAGTGGCAATTGCCACAGATGAGAGCTCAATACTTAAATCAATGAAGAAAACATCGAGAGGAAACCGGCAAATCTAAGAGATTTTTCAACGGACTCTGACACCAGGTTTTTCATCAACCATACGATAAGAAGAAGAATGAAGAAACAAGCCTTGTGTTTGTGTCCATAACTCACGTGAGCCCACGTCGTATTTACAGATTAGTAACTTTTGGGAATAACCTGCACGAAATCCGTCTTGTCGTACACAATTCAAGTAGCGATGTTTTGATAAAAATCTATAATTAGGTACCTAACATATTTGTTTTTTTTATTTGAATGTTTTATTGTTGTGCACAAGGCCGCTCGGACATTGTTGTCTCAATGAGTTAGAAGTCACGTCAAACAACTCATGGAATCTTTAATGGCTATACTATCTGCTAAGGTATATGGGAGTGGCGTGCAATATAGGTACTTTGTTTTGATATAAACGTCGTATTTGCAGAGACAAACAAACTGTAGCATATTTCACGACAACGTTACTTTGACAGAAAAAATGTATTATGGTCTTTTATTGAATTTACAAAAAGAGTCAATTCGGTCGGACATCGATCTTTTCAATGCTTTTGGCAGTTAACGAATTTATGAAAATCGGCTAACCGCGAAAGAAAAACCAGAAAGGGTTAGTTAAGTTCGGATTTATAATAATTAGCAAGGTTATCCATCGTCGTACATAAATATTCAACTGTGTACCAAAATAATTCTGAATAGAACAATAAACAATCTCATAATTAAACACTAACTCGTGATTATTAGTTTTGCGGCACATCAGCAAAAGACAGGGTAAACAGCTGACAATTTAGGCAGTTCAGTAGGAAGTGTCAATCAACAGTTCCAGGATATATAACTGTCTTTAAAGGTAGTTGGAAGTGTCACTTCCAGCATTTACGTTTAGTTCGTTTTATGAGAGTAGCGTGATGCTAGTATTCAGAGTGTTGCGCTTGGTGACGCGTTCCGTGTTCCTACTTAGCAAATTATATAATCAGACGGCGGTGGGTCGGCCGTGTGGTGGGCAGCACTTGTCGCCCGCATCCACGGCTAGATGATCACCGACCATATTTTATTAGGGTTACAGACTATGTTAGTTCCGACGAAACAATCTTACAAGATTTTTCTTGGAAGCTGTATTATGGCTTCAATTTGTGTGTCGGTTGGGTTTGATCCCTGGTATTTTGGGTCGTGTAAATTAAACCATCCGGCCATAAGAGGGATGTATGAGGACTCCCGTGCGTGAATTATCTGCTTGTGTTCTGCCCCTCTCTTATAAACTGTAATTTAAGCTCAATGTCATGTTACTAATAATTGACAGACTGACAGACGGGGTCGTATTCATAAAAGTAAGGATATTCATATACTTGCAAAATAAGAAGGAAATCCTTTAGCTTGTATTCATAATAATTTCAAGTAAAAACTTACACTTTTAGAGTAATCGTAACATTTATGTAATGTAATACTAATGACAAACAATAATCGTACTAAATTTTACAATTACATATAGCCTTACGTCTTCTAATAAAATCGTTAGGTGGCAGGCACGGAAACGTTTGTTTTCTATATAACCCCTCGGCGGTTTAAGCGTATAACCCTGTAATAAAAAGAGTATTCATAAACTAGAACATTTGCTTCAAATGTCGACTTTTGACGACCCAATTAACGCAGTGGCAAAGCGATTGGACTGCTGCGCTGGGTTCGATTCCCGCATGGAACAAAATTTGAGCGTTCCGCAGATGCTTGTCCCGAGTCTGGGTGTTGGTGCCTGTGATATTTCATGTTTGTGAAACGCACCCACGATACAGGAGAAATTCATAGCGTGGGGTGAAGTGTTTAAAAAAAATATTAAAAGGAAAAATAAATGAAAAGCATTTTCTTTTAAATACTGAGTTTGGTCTTTATTAGATTCAGCTAAGAAGCAAAAGGTTATTTTCAGCGAGATGATGTTTTGTAGACGTAAGAAATACTATATATACACGTCACTTCATAATTCTTTGGAACAGCTACTCGTGTTTCTTCCTTTTTGTTATTAGGGTATCGACATTAAAAAAAAAAACAGCGGCAGCTCCTCCTGCTATGTACTACACAGTACGTTACTAGCGTTTTCTACTCTTTCCGAGTCAGTTTCACTCCACGAAGAATGGATTTCTCACCAACAATAAAAATTAAAAAAAACAAGCTCACTAAGAAGTTGATGTAAACTAAAACATGACTGAAATAACACTTATAATGTACAAGTAAAATGAAAAAACAGACACGATGGAATATTCAAATGTCCGACTGTCCCTGTGATAATTTTATCTGCAAAGTATAAACAAGTTTGTCTAAGATAAAAGTATAGATCTGTAAGTATACCTACCTACTTTTAAGTTTATATGACTTTTGGTGCCATTTTAGCATGTTGCCCATGCTAAGCTTCAATCTAAATTGATAAAGGAAACTTGAAAAATGATGGACACGAGCGGGATTCGAACCCGCGACCTTCGCCGATCCGTGGCGCTGCTCTAACCAACTGAGCTCAGTTGGTTAGAGCAGCGCCACGGATCGGCGAAGGTCGCGGGTTCGAATCCCGCTCGTGTCCATCATTTTTCAAGTTTCCTTTATCAATTTACTTTTAAGTTTTTAAAATTATATCAACATTATTTTAATATATAATCTTTGTCATCATTTATAGAGCCTTTGTCATTACACTAACAATAGCCACGGAAAATGATTAGCCTGTCAGCAAGTCAGTAGCAGAACTGGCAGCGTTAGGTGCGCCGTAAGATTAATTGCTTATTGTCAATGTCTCTTTTATTACCCTAAGTTATTATAATGACCCATATAGTTGTAATGTCAGGCGTGATGACGGCAGTAAGGGTAACGACCTATTGACGGCCAAGTATTGATCGGCGAAAACAATCAATAAGGAGCAATAATAACCAAGGACATCGAAAGGATTTTAATAAACGAGTGGTAAATAATTACAGGGAGAGACAGCTTAAGTGCGGGTCAATTGCTGGGTACAATTCATCGCAAAATAATGCTCAGTTCATGTGAGGCACACAGTAATTAAACTTAAGGCATAGGAAAATTTCTATACACAAAATATACCTAGGTAAAATAACACGCCTGAATTCTCTCAAGGGGCCGAGCTTATTGTCATTAAACAAACACAAATCCTGACTCCGTGCTGTTGCTAAGAATTACCTAACGGAAAAATCCATTAACACTTTGTGCGACCCGGGATTTATTAATTACTTACCTCTGCCTACCCATCTCGGAAAATACAATGCGATGTACATATGTTTATTTTATGCGTATCCAATTGAACTGTGTCATTTATGTGATAGGTACAGGAATAAGATGTTGATCTTGACCCACTAGGGGGCATAAACTAGGAGAATACTGACGCCGGGCGCGAGGCCATGTTGTCTATGGTCAGTTACGGGAAAGGGCAGATGAGGTGCTTTGATTTAATACAATAATCTTACAAGAACTTCCCAGTATTTGTCTCTGCTTCTTCCGTGTATATATTTGGCGAAAGATTGATTTTTGTTAATATGCTTTAACGTAGTTACACTTTTTTGTGTCTGAGTTTCATAATTGACTACTCCGAGGAAGAATGTCTAAACCAAATCAGGGGTCAGTCGGACTGCGGATGTTTTATGGTTTCATGTTCAGATACTGAAGGAATCTCCAAAATTAAATTTGATAAATGGATTGTACCTAATATAAGTGATTGTTCGTCTGCGCTATCCTATTACGAATTTAAAATAATCACGGACAAAATATCTGTGTTAGGTACCCAAAAAAATTGTTCCGAGTCTAGACGTTCCCACAAGTTAGTGTTATTTGCTGTACGAACACACGATGCGCGAGAAAATAGAAAATTTATTTCCAGCATCCATTTATCTTAGATACTAATTAGATGAAACACGAGGTGCCTCCGTTAACTTTCCCCTGAACGTCGCACGCCGCCCCGGCTATATTTATGGCAAGCTGTATATTTTTGTTACCTAATGCTAAGTACTGATACCCGAGTGGACCGCCAAGTCAAAGGTCGCAAGTTCAAATCCCGGCACGCACCAATGTCTTTTCGAATTCATGTGCGTACTATAAATTAGTTATCAGTTGCTAAAATCGGCGAAGGAAAACATCGTGAGGAAACCGGAACACCTGAGACTTTTCAACGGTGTGTATAGCCATGTCAGAGGCCTGCAGGCGGTTTAAACTCTGACATCACGTTGTTCATAAACCATACGATAAGAAAGATGTAATGCTTTAAGGTTATCTGTTGATTGTGTGCGGATTTAAAAACAACAATTCGTTTTCTGGTCCAGAATAGCAATTATGTCAGAGAAGCCCCCGTCGGTATGGGCTTTGATTGTTTCTGCAAACCTCTAGGCAATGGAACATCCCTCTTACTTATAAACGATGCTAACATGTGTTTTAAGATAACCACTTGTTAAGTCTATTGGCATTTCTATTTTTTGACATGCAAACGACAGTGACAGGTATAATTTAACCGATTGTTCAACAATGTCAATTTTTGTAAGTAAGGGGGACAAAGTATGATGAAGTCATGAACATATAGGTGACGCACAAAGGTCAGGCGGTTCGGTTTTCCTCATTTGACTTAAATCCTCACCTGCGCGGCTACGATTACAAACCGGAAAAATATAACATTACAAAACATAATGATGATACCATTAAAATCTCATTTGCACGTTTGGGAACCCAAATTGTCAACTTCCTAAATCTAGAATGACATGTTTTGTTGTTTTTTATACACAGACAAATATCTGCGGATCGCAAAATCTTTGTTCCGTGCGGGAATCGAACCCGCAAACCTTAGCGCAGCTGTCCAATTGCTGAGCCACTGCGCCAATCGGGTCGTCGCCTTATAAATTCTGGGTTAGGTAAATGAATTCCGTGATTGCTTAACATACCTACTATATACACGGCTCTTTTTTAATTAGTACAATAAAAGAAAAAGGGCTTTCAGGACCCGCTACTGATCATAGTTAAGCAGTGAAACTCGCGTCGAAGCTCGAAGCACACTCCTTTTCCTGCGCTTTCCCGTAAATAACTTGGCTCTTAATAATTATTTTTAAATTATGACTTCATATATGTAATAGCAATACCTGTCCCAATAAGCCCTAAAAGTTTTTTATCAAAAAATTGGATTGTATTATCCTCATGTTTCTATAGTTATATCTTTCAAATTGTGCTGCAAATCTATCAACATGAGCTTTGAGTATTTCAGAGTTACTTGTTTGTGTTTAGGTAATGGACTGTAGACAGCAGAGCTGGTTTCGTGTGCTCTGTTTTAGGCACACACTAGTCCACTAGGCTATGACACTATTTAAACAATGGACTTCATCACCTAATTATGTGGTTTTATGATTGGTCGGGAAAAGCTAATGAAAATCCTAATGAATATAGGAAATGACTATAAATTACACGGTGGATTTGATTGAGTGAGAACAGCGTAATTACCACAACCATTAAAAAAAATGATTAAAAAAGACTATGGAGGTCGTTGCACTTTCAGTTTTTCAGATGCAGAACATCTGAATGTCATTTGCGAAGGAGTGTTTTTTTTTAAAGCCCGTAAATAGTTAACGTAACCGTTTTGATTCTATACACAATCGGAGACAGCTTGGTGTGTGGTAATAGCAAATTCTCTTTTCTTAAGACTAATATGGCCTCATAAAATATAGGTGTGAAGTACCTACACTTCTATCGAGTCTACCTAGGGGTATTAAGGCGTAATCATTAAGTGCAATATGTGCATACCTCTTTATCAAGATTCTAACAGGTTCTCTACCTGGTATCCAAATACACGTACATTGGGTTAAAGATGCTTTATTTATTCAAAAGAACAGTGTTAATTTACAATAAGCATAAAGCTAATGAGTACATGTCTTTTCACCTTCATGTTTCATGTAGTAAGAATCCTGATTTCAACGACTGAAAGCAAAACATAATTCTCATTTTACTACTGAACCCTAAGTACGTCGGGCGATAGTGTCATTTGTGATTATCGACTTTTGTCACCAAAAATATGCATGCTCGACGCGTGATAAAATCTAACTTACAATATGAATGCTTGAGAATAAAGATTAACTGAGTGACTGTTAGCTAAATGATTCTAAATAACAGCTGTACAGTGCACAGCCCCCCTAGACAAGTGGAAAAACGAATAACGAATAGAAATCGAATAGAATGAAAAATATAAGGGTTTGACATAATTATGTCGTCGATAACATGGTCGAAACATTATATCATCCCCATATATTTATCATTCTATTCGATTTCTATTCGTCAAGCGTTTTTCCACTTGTCTAGGGGGCTGGTTTATCGATATGCTTGATAAGCTACGCTTGTCGCGGTTGGTCCTCGGATGGTTGTTGTTTCTCATACATCGCGACTCTTTCGTGCCTCAGAAGTCACATGAAAGCAGTTTCTGGGTGTAAATGCTTTCTGGTCTTGTCGGTTTAGGCTGCCCGCCACATCTGACATTTCTTTCTTTTTATTTATAACCGAGTTTTTGTGGGACGTGTGGGTTGCACTATTGCATTTTATTTTTTTCCTACAAATAAAACGGGCACTGATTCTGAATTAAATAGTGCGGAAATACAGATTAGACCTGAGATTGTACTTTAAATACAACCTGTGCACTTTATTATCCTGCGTAGTAAGCTAGTCCTCCGTGACCGGAATTGCCTTAAGAAGCCGGTATCTTTAGGTATATATGTCTTAGATAAATTCGATAGAGAGGACCTAGTGCTGGTTCCACTGTCAGCTGCAAAGATTTTCTTTCTTTTCTTTCTTTATAAAAAACGTCGCCCCACACTAGGAATTTCTCCTGTATCGTGGGTGCGTTTCACAAACATGAAATATCACATACACAAACACCCAGACTCGGGACAAACATCTGCGGATTTCACAAATTATTGTCCCGTGCGGGAATCGAACCCGCAACCCTAAGCGCAGCAGTCCAATTGCTTAGCCACTGCGCCAATCGGGTCGTCAAAGATGAACGTGAGAATCCTCTAGATGGGTCCAATTATAAATGTTTATATCCGCAGCCGCTCCTGTCATCGTAGACAGTTGAATACAAATGGTTTTGACCAACTTTTAAATAACATTAATTGGTAAACCCGCCGCCCGCCGGCACCAAAATATACACTAAGTGAATTTTGAGAGCCCTTTCCTGCTACATTTTCCCTGAAATATAACAGGCTTGATCTTGGACGCCAAGAAGGAAAGTGTTTCTATACTCATTCTTCACCCTTAACTTATACTACGTGCGGCAAATCAAACCCTCCTTCGTGCGCCCAATATAGGTACATGATTTTGTCGAAACAATTCATCCGATTAAAAATTCATTCATTTTTATTGAATAAATGTAATATTAAATTATTTGCACCACTGAAAAACGTCCGGTAAACAAGCAGCCGGCTTTACCGGACGTGCAGAGTTAAAACGTGAAGCTTAACACTTCGAGGGCGGTCCAGAATACAGACCTTCACGATATTATGTAGGTCACTCGGCGGGGAAGGGTTCAGTCAATCCAATTTATTATTTCCTGTATGATTTTATTGTGTCTTGGTGGTCTTAGGTTTTAATATAATCATGCCTGTTTTCTTGGAAGGGGTAGGCAGAGGTGTATTATAAGTACATTATTACAGCCACATTTCGCCTGTTAAGTTATAGGTCCCAATGTAATAGATGATCAAGCGTCAAACTCCGTGCTGCTACTAAGAATTACCTATAGACAACCTAATAACACTTTGTCGAAACACGAAAGAAAAACTGCAAATCATAAGAATAGTATCTAGGATTAATTTTAGCTGGGCCCTTAGGTCTAAGAACTATGGCTGCACTAAACGTATTCAGAACTTCTGATAAAGTTAATTAATTCGTACTTATCGACCACCACGCATACTCGCTGTGTGTAAAGGATTACAGACATTTCAATTCAGCTTGATCTTCTTCTTATCGTATGATGTCGGAGTTTAAGCCGCCTGCATGCATCTGATTTGGCTTTACTCATCGTTGAAAATTCTCTTAGATGTGCCGGTTTCCTCTCGATGATTTTCTTCATCGTTTTTAGCAACTGATAACTAATTTATAGTACGCACATGAATTTATAACGAAAACCTAAAAAAATATTATGTCTATTATTGAAACGTACCCTTAAATATTTTTTCCTGTCGTTGGCGAGTGCCACGGATAAAGAATATAAGTATGCAAAATACGCAGACTCAGGCAAAGATCTGCGGATAACACAAAGCCCTCGAAATCTGTTGACATATGCGAAAGATAGTGATAGGTATTTTAATCTTCTGGTGAATTTAATCCATAGATTTTGTAAGTAAGGGAGTTTTATCGGTTTCCAGAAACCTCTTCAAATAAACCACTAATTGTAATGAAGCAATTGGGGTGAGTTGTCAGCTAGTCAGTTGCAACGGACGTGACGTATTTGAAATTAACCTGCGTAGGCTATGTATAGTTAGTTCATAGACATATAATATGAACAACTTTGGGCATCTGATTTATTGATATTAACACAAAAAACAAAAGCCTACAAAATAGAAGTATGAGGACGATTAAAAGTGCTCGATACTGTTGACTAACGAAAACACTTTTCATATTCCTACCCCTTCTCTTCTAATTCATTTAAGATAGTCTATTAATAAATCCCGTGGAATGCCGGGTCAGAATAGCACCTCCCCATTTTGTCCCGTTTGTGTCGCAGGAGACGACTAAGGGACACTCCAGAAGATGGGTAGCACCGTCTTCTGTAACAACACCACCAACTACTGCGATCCCTAAGCCGCTTGCCATAACCCCTTTGTTCAAAAGTGCACGTCTTCCGGTAAAATTTTAGACGAAATAATTACTGACTGCGTTGGTCTAGTGGGCACTCAGTGCGACTGCTGAGCATGAAGTCGTGGGATCGATTCCCGGGTCGGGCTAAGTGTTGTTAGGATTTTTCATTTGTTAATTCTGAACAGCAGCACGGTAGGCTCGCCCCCTATTAAACTGGAATCTGTAACATAACTTGGTAAAAAATGTGGGTATACTATAACTATATGTGCACCTGTGCCAACCCCTACAGGCGTTAATCTTTTTAGAATTCTAAAATCTGTAAAATTTATATTTGTATCTAAATAAAATTTAAACAGCTATTACGTCACATACATAAAGTCGATCCTTTTCTTAACTGATTGAATAGTATGTCTTTTTCTTTGTTAACTGTGTAGAGATTGTCCAGTCAACAAGTACGGTAACGAGGTAGACCGCCCAGGGTGCACCGTACTTGTATTATCTCGTGAGGGCTCTCTACTTGCAGCCCGTACAGGTGTATGTGAATTATATCTTCATAGAAGAATACAGTGAATTGCGGGTGTAACCTACATGACCTCACAACACTGTAAGTTGCTTTGTGATTCGCTTATAACAACTTAGCACCTAAGTTTCTTCATAACTAGAAAACCTGTAAAGGGTTATGGTGCCATTTTAGCATGTTGCCCATGCTAAGCTTGAATCTAAATTGATAAAGGAAATTTGAAAAATGATGGACACTTGGTTAGGTTAGGTTAGCTCAGTTGGTTACAGTAGCGCCACGGTTCGGCAAAGGTCGCGGGATCAAGTCCCGCTCGTGTCCATCATTTTTCAAATTTCCTTTATCAATTTAGATCCTGTAAAGGGTTTAAAAGATAAAATAATCATACGTTTATTCACACGTGTAGTTCCTGAAAGTGTGGTAGGCCAAGGTTCTCCTTATGTGGGCAAAGTTTGCGAGCCTATTGCGTTTTACGATCCCTTAACGGGTGCTCTACCGCTTGCTTCTGCGTGTCCAAACAACGTAAAATATTTTTAATTAATGCTTCTCCCCGCGAAATAGTCGGATAATAACGTCAATTGATCGTGATAGAATACGCGAAAGACTCTATCCTATATAGTATACGGTTCCGTTAGTAAAATGTTATAGTAACCAGTAAAATGTTAATAAATTAAATCGTTTTTATCATTAGCTACATTCAACTTTAATTACTTAATTCTTTTGAAAAAAAATATAATTTGGTACTAAGAGATCAAAAGGCACATTTAACTCGCTGCGATCGCCTGGTGTGTGGTAGGGGATGCAGAAATACTGAAGATGTACTGTACTTATAACGGGAGAGCGGGATTGTGAGTCCAGTCTGTCGGTGACCACTGCCGGTGCAATTCGGTCCAGACGTCGTGCATCCGGTGCATCACAGTGCCCAAATTAATATTGTCCTGAAAAATCTCGAGTACTTATTTCACGAGAAGGTAATTTAGATAATTATTTTATTTAAAATATATTTATTTTAGCTATATCTATTTACATCATCAAAACTATTTACAACTTAAATATAAAATTTTACTTAAAAAGCATCAAAGTCTTCTACATCGTAAATAAAAAAATAAAAAATAAATTTAAATATCTACTTAAATTACAATTTTAGTTTTCGATTATCCGTTTGTGTATTTTAAATCACGCCTATAATCTATGAAAAGGTTGGCAGCAGCAGCAGCAGTTCCTGAAATTCAGATAAATTAAAAATTAACCAATTATTTGGTTATTAATTTCTTTTCATCACTGGTTGTGTAAATGTTGATCAAAATTGTTTATTCACATAGTTATTGTGTTGATTAGAAGATAAATTTTCGTTTCTACTTACCCCCATAGAGACAGGCAAATCTGTGTCAGACTTGACCAAGATCATTCCTTTATTTTCTGGTAACCAAGTGCCAGAAACATTACACAATATTTTTCAGGCAGTGTGAAAAAGTTTGGTCTGTAAAAATCTAAATCAGTCATCATCATCATTCACTGCTGGACATGCCTCTCCTATGGCACTAATTTATTAATCAGCTTTTTAGGTTTTTAATTTTTCGTTATCTGTATTATCCAGTTTTTTTTAATAAGTGTTATCGCAGTTTACCCTAATATTAGTTCAATACTTCAATCCGGATTTGAATATGAAATATAATCAGGTCACAGTATAAGTGAGAGACCGTATCCAGATGATTTGAATACTGTTTGTTCGCTGGATATCGCCTACGAAATGTGTCAAACATTTGCATTACTGTGAACCCCTTACATCGTCCACTCAAGGCCTTTCTTAGATCTCACGAAATGTTCCGTTTAGCAGATATATATTTCTTTTTCTAGAGTAAACGGCAAGAGACGACATCGAAAAAATCCTTTACTTATGGCTCGAACACCTTTGTGATAAACCAATACGAACATTTAAATCAATGCTGATTCAGATATTTTAAAAGTAGAACCAAATTTACACAGTGCTTGAAAATTTCCTTTTCGTTCATTTGAAAATGTAAGTTTCCAAAATTAAATATTTAAAAAAACTTATCCGATAAGTTTGCCGACTACGTTTGGGACCAAGACATAACAAGTAAAATGTGGGTGTACACATCTCTACCTACTTCAGGGAATAAAGGCGTGATGCTAGTATGTTCCTACTTGAAATTAACATTAAGTACTTACTAGCCTATAACAGACTCAATCTAGAACAAAGCCCTCCTCTCATATCACCACGCTTGCTCACTTAATTAACATTAGAAATTTAAATTAATAATTCACCATCTACACGTTAGTTATCATAGTGATACTTGCCGAAATCGAAACCTGAAACCTTGTATACGAATCCCACCTGTCAACCGCTATATCACTACGACAATGCTTCTAGATCTCGCAAAAAGTCCGGATAAACAGCCGAAAGTTTCTTATATTTGACAAACTCTAAGGCAACATTAATAAAGTTGTAACCGTCCTTGAAAAATAAACATCTCCCTCGCTAAATCGTGAAGAGTTTGACAATTCAATTCTTTGACGTCATAATCAAGCCTTGTAACGATTCTTCTCAGAAATAAATAGAGAGCATTTATGTCTACGTAGATGGAGGAAATAAACAAATAAACACAGGAAATAAATCAATAAAAGATTAATAATATAATGTGCGGCAATCATGTGCCGTCTGATCGTGATTTTATCTACATCAGTGTAAATTACGCTAAACTGCGTAGAACATGATTTATTGTAAAGTCTACCAAATCTTCTTCTTTTCGTATGGTTAATAAACAACCTGGTGTCAGAGTTTAAACCGCCCTTCACCGTTTTTAGCAACTGATAACTAATTTATGATACGCACAATGCACATGAATTCGAAAAGAAATTGGTGTGTGCCGAGGTTTGTACTTGCGACCTTGACTTAGCAGTCCAACGGTCATACCACTCAGCTGTCAGGGCTGTTAGTTTACAGACAATAATAACATATAAGCCCACAATTTTAGACTAGCCCGATTCCGAGTTACTTGTGATGTATATAAATGCCAGGACACAGAAAAAGATGCGCAAGCAATCTTCTAGTATTGTTTTTGGTAAAATAGTCCATATGCAGATTGCATAGGTTTTATTGCGAATCAGACTGCTCTGCAATGAATGTTGTTAAAAACTTAATATATCGACGGTCGATTGGTACAGAATGCCTTTGGCATTCAGGCCGCCTTTGTACACTAGCGTTGTACATAAATAATTAAATAAATGAATTTAATTCACAATATCCCTTAGTTCCTCTTTAATTAAATAGCCTTTTGTAAATAGTTAGCTTTCAAACTACCGGGCATAGCTATGGCACGACAATTACTGTGAAATGATACATACAATTAAAACTTCATCTCCCTTTTTCATGAGTTCAAAAACTGGTTAAGGCGCGAGTTAAACTCGCGCACTGAGGGTTCCGTACAGACTTTAAATTATGTTATGAACATAGCTGTAACAAAAAGATAAACCGGATTGATGTACAAAATTAACTTTGCCGTTGGAAAACTGTTTCCCCAATACATTTAAGTAGGTAGTGGTTAGTTTACCAACTGCAAACAAGTTATTGCCGTGTGGTATCCGGCCTAGAATTGACCACCCCCTTTCCTCCCGTGGGTGTCGTAAGAGGCGACTAAGGGAAAACCCAGAAGATGGGCAGCAGCGTCTTCTGTAACTTGACCACCAACACTGCGATCCCCAAGCCGCTTGCCAAGCGTGGGGATAATGGCAACACCCCCCTTCTAAAAGGAGGAGGCCTTCGTTCAACAGTGGACGCCTTACGGCTGATAATGATGAAACAAGTTATTGTTGTTTTTTCTGTGATGTAACTACAAATTTACAGTTTTCAGATTTACTTGTACTATAAGCTAATGCTTCTTGCCAAATTTTATGATTCTAGGTCAACAGGAAGTATTGCATTTAAAAGTGGAAATTGTAAAAACAATCAACTCAATTACTCGTATCTTTTGATTACGTTAACTTAGAAGTTAAATTTTTTACGGCTTTAAGGGACAGCAGACCAGAGTATTTGGTATTTGAACTTTATTATACCTTTACGCGTTCTTGAGAAAAAAGGGTTGACAGACAGATATGTTATTCTTATTTTTTAGGTGATAATGCTGAAAATTTTCGGTTTTTTGATTTTTGCCTTTACTTGTGCTATTAGACAATGCTTCTTGCCAAATTTCATGATTCTAGGACAACTGGAAGTACCCTATAGGTTTTGAGTGAGAAAATTGTTAAAATAATCAGCATAATTGTTCGTAGAAGTTTCATATTTTCACGGCTTCAGGGGACAAGCAAACTCGAGTATTTGATATTAATTTCAACTTTATACCTTTACGCGTTCTTGAGGGGTTGACAGACAGAAAGACAGACAGTGATCCAATGATCCCATAAGGGTTCCTTTTTAAGATACGGAACACTAAAAATGAAAATTTTAACATTTTTAAACCAAAAATATACTAACCTGTCTCTCTCGTATGCATTGCAAAGAATAGAGATGTAGATAGATTTAATACAGAAGTTAATGCAGATATAATCCTCGTTTATGAATAAGAGGGATTAAGTTCATAGTTCAAACGTACTAAGTTGAGAGTTAGTAGTTAGTACCTAATAAAGCAAAGTTCTGTTTTAAATCCAAATTTTCCTAAAAGAGCTTGCAGCTTTGTGAACTGAATTGAATGCGAATAAAACAAGATATGTTCCACGTATTTTCAGGAATCTTAAAAGGCTAGAGCACAAAGAAGTACTTCCTGAATTAAAAGGGATTTGTCCGTAAATAATTTATGAAATATTAAACAACTGACTGCCTCGTTGGTCTAGTGGACGCTAAGCGCGACTGCTGAGCAAGAGGTCCTGGGTTCAAATCCCGGGTCGGGCAAAGTGTTACTGGTTTTCCATTAAGTAATTCTCAGTAGCAGCACGGAGTCTGGATTTGTGCCCGGTCGATGGCAATAGGCTCGCCCCCTATTACATTGGGACTTACAACATAACTGGCGAAATGTGGGTGTACTATATGTACACCTCTGCCTACCCCTTCGGGAAATACAGGCGTGATGTTATGTTATGTTAAACAACTAGCGCTAGTTTTAAAGTAGTATCTTACTTATTTATATGACATGAAGTTATGCTTGTCTAGGTGCAAAGTGTATCTGGTACGAGTACGTAAGTAACGTAGTAGTAAGTACCAATCATACAACTTGGCGAGTATTTTTTCACAAATCTGTTACATTTTTAAAATCAGTGAGCAGTCTCCTTTATTTTGTCTTAAAATTTAGAAAAATCATTTTTAAACGCCTGTACCGTGGCTGGGTGTAATTGTTAGAGATACTTACAACAGGCTTACACTTGTATCTGTAACATCTACGGATCGCATATCAATCACTAATCGAATCTTATTTACTGTATAGTATGAATTCAGTCCAGGAACTATTAAAAAGGGCCCGTACCATGAACTCTTAAAGCAGGATATTTTCCGTTGTGGAAGCGAGACGCCGCCGCTACTGAAGTGTAGTTTGGCGTCTCGCTTCCACAACGGAAAATATCCTGCTTTAAGAGTTTGTGGTAAGGTTTCTGGTATTCACTAGAACATCCGCCATCCATTTGTAATTACAGTTCAATGTGTGAGCCTTGTATTGTAAGCTAACACCGACCATTTTATTGTGCAGTCTATAACTTATTGAATGAAAGCCGGCAGATTCACCCCTATTCAATGATAATACGATTTATTTATTTAATATTTTAGATGCTCCTCCTTTGTGTTCAGTCTATTCTCCTACATTTCTCATTACAAGTACCATGTAACCGGAGTCTATTCGCGAGTCCGTCGACTTTTATTACTCGCTAGCGGAAGCGTATTTTTCATTTGTCTATCTGAGGGAGTATTCGGAATAATCTGTATGGCACCTGTAGCATATTATATACATTAAGAATTTATGCCATTGTACATCTGGGGTGATACAGGGTATTGACCTGATTGACTACGAGCGCTGAATCACTCACTTTGGTCTTCTTGAGCCATTCTTACTGTACAGCCCTGTGTGCCAGGGTGTCCTTATCATCACGCTAGAGAGCTGCTAATACCAACACATTAACATTTCACCGGTCAGTCCTGTAATATGGGGTTACCCTATTACCATTCATCAGTAGGTAGTATGGGGTGACCCTGCTATCCTATATCATGGCATAACATCACGCTTGTATTATCTGAAGACGTAGGCTGACGTGTAAAGCAGGTACACCCACATTTCGCCAGTTATGTTTATAGGTCCTAATACTGTAGGCGGCGACCGTACTCCCCAAATCTAGACTCTTCGTTTTCATTACATTTCTGTCTGCCAATTAAAATTTTCCGTGTTACATAATATCTGTGTACCAACGGGCGCCTGCGACCGGCGCTCGTTCATTAAAGGTTCACATTTCATGAACATTAATTGCACGCACGCAAGTCGCAAGCGGCTCCCGAGTGGCGCATTCGCCAGATCTGGACACAACTTTAGATATTCTGCTTCAGGGTTTGACCTTAAAAAACTAGGAAACATTGACAGTTAAATAAAAACCTTTAAAAAACATTGCAAATACATAGTTGGCATACATAAATATGTAAATATGTATTGTATCACAATGTTATACAAATAATTATTATGAATGTGTTACATTTCATTGTTATTTATTACCTACATCCGTTTCTTGGTACCTGATTCAATATTCAGTAAGTACTTTGTAAACAGGTCTACCATCGATTTGTACTATCTTAGCAGAATGTAGAAATACCTTTGCTTGTTCAAATTTCAAAAGGATATTATAACGAATTACCTATGTAACATCTCAGAACTAATACACAACATGATGATAATAAGTTGTAGGTGATAATATATCCAGCAGTACCTATTATGTGCATAATAATATAACAACAATTATGTCAGTCATGAAGGATGTATGTAAGAAGTTAAAAGAGAAATGCTAAGGTTACCAGGCTTCAAGGAATGGACCACAGTAGTGGGTAACTGAAAGGTACCCTGGGGCTGGGAATGCAATAAAGGTCGACAAAGAAAAAAAGAAACAACAGAGGCTTTTGTCGGAGGAAAAGCTGGGCAAGAAAAAACTTCGAAAAAAATGTAAAATAATTTATTATTTTTTTATACAAAGTTTGCGTGGTGGGCAAAGCCCCTCATGAAGAGTTGCCAGCACGTTCCCGGAAAAGAGAGACCGGGCCTTGTGGCGTACAATGGGGGAGGCCTGCGTTCAGCAGTGGATTGCAAGGAAGTGAAGGCTGATGTGATGATGAGGATGACCAGTAGTATCTCGGTGCTGGGCGCTGCCAGTCCATGCCGGCCGCACCGGCGCTGCCCGCGTTGGTCCGCGCTGTACCGCGCCTACGATAACTGCGAATACAAATAACATTTAATATACCAAAATAAGTTCATGGTACAAAACTTTGGACCCTATTTGGCACATATTGCGCTCACGGAGATCGCGAACGAGGTTGAAGTTTAGGTTAAGCCTGTATCACCTGTATGTGGTGTAACGTACAGCCTACTGGGATGTCGCGGTATAGGTACGGTCCTGCGCGGCACCCACGGGCCGCGGACTCGCGCGCCTCTTCTGCAGCACTGACCCTTCAACACCCATAACCACACTTTCCTACCAGACCTGAAAACAACAACAATCCTATACTACTTATAGTCTATACTAGCTCATGCCCGAGACTTCACAGTACAAATTATTTACCTTCAAATGACGACCCGATTGGTGCAGTGGAAAAGCGAGCTGAGGGTTGCGGGTTCGTTTTTCGGGACACGGGACAAAAATTGTGCAATCCGCAGATATTTGTCCCGAGTCTGGGTGTTTGCGTATGTGATAATACATGTTTGTGAAACGCACCCACGATACGAAGAAATTCCTAGTGTGGGGCGAAGTTGTTTTTAGTAAAGAAGTAAATTATGGCCTATGTGGTTCCTCCGCGCGTTCACCGCATCGAGCACATGGTTCACATATCGCCACGCCGCGACCTAGCCTCAGAACAGTACCTCAGCTCAGACCTGCAAATAACAAAACCATGAATTCTTCTTGTAAGTACCAGGCGCCTATAGAGATCATAATGTTGCTCACCCTCATGGTTTGGCCTATGGTCTCGGGTACACGCCCGTCTCACTACACGCCCCAGCACTGTTCCCTCGTCACGCCCTGGCATCACATATCCCGACTTTATAAATAACAAAATGATTACATCTTCCTACAAATATAGTAATGCATATATACCAAGTGCTGTCCTCACCATAGCATCGTTTATAAGTAAAATGTTTAGTGTATTGACGCCCGTTCTTTGCTACCAGACAGAGGTCTAATATTAAATCTAATCAATCGTTCAACGATATCAGTTATTTATGTAACGGGGTAGGTTCACACTTCGCCAGGTCGCATCCCTTCCATATTTCAGACCTGAAAAACAACACGAAACTGAAACCACCTAGCAGCGGGACGGAAATTAATGTAAATTACCTTATGTGCACCAGCACAGTAATGTAACTTACCCTCATGGTATGGCCTATGTACTTGGATGCGGCACCGTTCCCTCATCTCACGGTGACCTCACTTATCCCCGCATTACCTATAAATAACGAAATGATTATATCTTCTAAGTTTGTACGACATACAAATAAAGAATGCCATTAAAACTAATTAATAAACATCGTCACAAATTTACGAAAAATGTCAGGTACCAATGTAGAAGTAAAAATGTTATTTGCCTTTATAGTATGATGACCGTACAGAGTGGGGTCCTCACACGCGCCATCTTGATGTACCGCAGTAATTGAGCACGTGACCCACAAGGGCCTACCCACTAAAAACCTTACAATGCCTGCTCTGCCTTTGACAGCGGTAAGGCGGGATCGCAATACCATTTTACCGCCAAGCCCGGCTGCGACCCCTGCCTAGACCTGAAAAAAGCACGAGAACTGAAAAGAAAACGCACAACAAACGAGGCTAAAAAAATTAAAAAACTTTATTATGTTACTTACCCTCGTGGTATGGCCTTTGTGCATGGATGCGGCACTGTTCCTCGCTACGCCATGCCCTCACTTGATCTCGGCCTTTAAATAACAAAATGCTTATTTTTACCTTAACAAGGCGGAAATAATAATTATGTTATTTACCTTTATGGTGTGGCCAACTTTATCCACATCGAGCGCATGGTTTACACTTTACATCTTACTAATTTGTTCACCAGGTCTGCAAAAAACAAAAATATAGAACCTCAAAGGAGATGAGGAGGAGTAGGCACTCTTGTTTATAGGTATCATAAAAATTTTATTCACCTTCATAGTATGACCTATGTACAGAGTGGCGACCTCACAGGCGCCATCTTGATGTACCGCACCGATCCAGCGCATGAGTTTCCGTAATCCGGGCGTAACGCCACGCCACGCGGCGCGGTGACCATCAGTATCCCAGACCTCCAAATACAAATAAAATCTCATGACAAACTAATTTATCGATGGTTTGGAATAATTGATAGGTTATTTACCTGTATGGTGCGGCCTATGTTCTTCGGATGGTCGCACGTCGCACCCGCGCCACTCCCAGCCACGTGGCGATCCGTAAAATATCTAGTTTTGGTCCTTCTCGTATCCATTTACACGCCACTTACTACACACGGGCTTTTCTTCTTCTTCTTCTTTTTCTTCTTCTTCCCCGGCATAAACCTTTGTTTAAGCCCCGGCATTTGGATGAGCCACAGAAACCAGTTAAAATTGTACTTATCTACCATTTTCATCATCTACACAATAAGATGCTAGATTACTTAAGTTTGCTGCATCACTGAGAAATTGAAGTTTTATGCTATGTTTTAGTTATGCCGACGACCCCGAGGGGGGTCTTATTGGGCGTAACCGGACAAAGGAAGTTTTATCGTCTCGACGCACAATTTATACCCGTGACACCCCCGCTCCTGCACCCCTCTTATGCTGCTGTCTCTATCATTTTATTCGTTAAAAATATATATTTAGAGGGTAGTCTGAATATTAGCGCGCGACCGTGCCACTTAATAAATGGGTACCGAAGGCCAACCCTACTTGAAGCGACATTAGGGTCATGCAATAAAATAGTATGTTTTATTTTGTGTGTGACCGCAAGATAAATTATGAAAAATATGTTGAAGGAAGATTTTCAATAAGATAAATAAATAAAAACGATAGTAGTTTCACATATTTCAAACTAGTTAATTAGTGCCAGTGGCCCAGTGTAGACAGGTGAGAGTGAAAATTATAATATTAAATTAAACAACTAAAAACATTAAACTATTCTTTCTCATGTAAACTTCGAATAATAATGTGTTGGATATATTATTTCAAAATATCACAAAAAGGATGAAGTAGGGTGGGATATTTTTAAAACACAATTGAAATTGGTACTTTGTTTAAATAAATTGTTTTATTTATTTTCATACTTAACTAAATAATTGATTTTCGCAACGTTATTTACTGATAGATTATACTCTTGCCAGGCGCCAGCCGTAGCGATATGTTCAAGATCAGCGAGAGTTGGCCTTCTGTAAATATTTATTGGTTGACCGCTTGACATGCCGCGCAGGCGCACTGTTACAAATGTTAACATACCCTCCTTTTAACAAAGTGTTAGTATATTTTTTTCCATAATTTTAGTGCTACTTTTAATGATGTCAGTGTTATAGGTTATTCTTATCCAAAAACATACGACATAGTAATAGTCTTTGTATAATAAATTCGCCTGATTGCTGTTCTAATTCGAAGTTGAATACAAAAGTACCCACTACGTTTCTATAGTATCTAGGTACTTTATACGCAATAGTAAATATATCTTTATTATAAGGAGACTTATGGAGTACGTAGGTAGGTATAACAATTTTGGTTAGGATTTATAATGTCTTCAAGCTAATGTATTTAATATTTATTAATCTTGAGTCATCGGACTATTAGACACAAACCAATGTGGCCTGTTTGCTATCCTGTATGCTCAACATATATTTCTTTAATCCCTTATAAAAAGAGCATACTTACATTTTGGATATTTTTCCCAGTTTATCAATTCGTCTTGTAGTAAACTATTTTCTGCTAGAGTAATACTTAGGTACGTTTGCTATGGACACTCGCCATAGTTGCAACATAATAATAATATAATTAAATCAATGTGAATTCCTTTTATAATTAAATGTTTGAGTCGGGTCATTCTGTTTTATTAGTTTGTAACTACGTGTCCGGTTATAGCTTCGAAACTATTAACCTGCCACCGAAATATAAAATATAATACAGAATTAACTATACCTTAGTACATAAAATCACGCGAATTCTCTTTTACAAGGGATCTTTCTATAGTTTGACGTTAAGCTTTCGCTGCTCGTCATAATTATGCTCCATGTAATAGGGGGCCAGACCAAATCCATAATTAAAAAGAATTTATTAACAGACAAATATCGGTTAATTAACCACAATTATATGTAAGTATATGAAAGCCAATTCATATCACTTACATACATACTCTGTAATATCATGCATGTATTATTATGCAATTCCTTTTTATAATAATCATATTACCTATACATTCAGATACATCCTTACAAACCGTTCACCAACAGTGTTCGTTTACAACACTGTTGGTGAGTGGGTAGTTAGGTACCTTACTGTTACTACCTACTGAGCCACAAAAACATTGAATCAAATAAGCCTATCATTCCAAGTTATAAATTAACTTCATAATTGAATAATAAGCCTATGTATTTATTTATTAATTATTTACACGAAAAGTGTACATGACTTAATGTATTGTTATAGGCTTTTCAAATTGGCTGCATCTTCGTATAACTATATACATATATATATTTTGAATGCTGTCGTTTAAGATATTACAAAAGAAGATCATTTCAATTACGTGGCCATTTGCTGGTCTATTTAAGAACCTAAAGTTGTTATATTAAATTTCTCTCGGTGCTCGGTAGTTAATCTTTAAAACACTGGACAAATCATCATTAACTATTTAAACTGTTACTAGACAAGACCAGTGATCTTTCAATTTGCATGAGTGCTGTAAGAAGGGGTATGCAGAGGTGTTCTTGTTAGCGAGCGGTCTGTCAACTGTACAAGCACATTTAGACGATCGTCACATAAGATGTAGGTTACAAAAAGAGCTCGTATTTACACTATTTAGTTTATCTTGATGAGCCAATTAAGGTATTATTATTAAGTGGTTAGCATATAGCCATTCACGGGTATTAAACCAGCTTAGTCGCCTCTAAGTTCGCTATAAAGTGAAGGAACAGAATTGTAATCTTAACCTGTAATTTTGTGCATTCAACTCTACAATCGAAAAATTCCCGCAATTAAGTACAGTGATAGTTCCCAAAATAATAATATGTTTTTTATATGTTTGTTTCAGAAAAATGCAGAGCAATAAACCGCAGAATAAAGTCCTCATCAGTCACATCAGTGGCAGCGCTGTTTCCTTCACCCAGGATGACAGGTACCCATAATTATAATACCCAATTGTCTATTATCATACGGAGAAGGAATGAGTTTTGATTAATACGCTAGCAGCGGATTGGGATTTCAGACAAATCTAGGTTTTATCACGATGTTATCCTTAACCGTCAGTCAGTTGTATTCTACCCTTTTTTAGTCATTAGTGCAGAAGCAATTAAGTTTATTAAAACAACGCCTTTTGTATTTACAAAACTGTAGTGATTGATTTAAGAGACGCGGTCGAAATATAAAAGTAATACCCTACAATGCCTGTACAATTATTGTAATGTGGCGTAGCTCTTGGTAGTAATTCGCATTTACGCGAACCCCTATGACGTCACGGTAGTATTGAATAAACGTTATGCTCTACTTTGCTATGGTTCAGGAACATTAGTTGACTTTGACATTAAATAGACACTCCGTCGTTGCACTCATAATTCGAATTCAAGTGCCTCGTAGTACGCTACAGCTTCTGCAATCATGCATCATTTTATTGTTAACATCGTAAGCATTAGATGTATGTATATCAGCCGCATGGGTCAGGCTCGTAGGTTAAGCTCCGCTAGCCGCAGTATGCTTGTGGATGAGTCCTATCCGTGCCAAAGACTGCACGTTAATTAGCACATTTAAACACACCTCTTCATGATATTAATATAGACCGATGATTACGTTCACCCAGAGGTTTATTAATATACTGATTCATAATTATAATTAAATACCAAAATTTATTAATTAAAGGTAGTAGACAGCATTGTTGCTGAACCACCATGCACAAAGGCTTCGTCTAAATCAAATTCTCTATATAAAAACAAGTGGTTTCAAGTGGTCTAACAAATGCAGTTTCAATTTTGCAGCTAACTTTTAAAAGTTTACAAGGATATACACTTTTGATATGAGTCAAAACTTATGGTTATAACCATGGTTCAACAAACATAAGCTGTACACAGAGAAGTGTAAGAGCTAATCAAATATGGCTCCGATCAACTGAGAACAACTTTATACTGATCGACGTTTGATTTACCTAAAAACTTATGGACTCACGTGCATGCTTAATCAATTTAATTGAACGGTTATTTCCTTCCTAATAGTGCGCATGTGGTATCTACGTTTACTTCTATCGAAAGACTGAAAGACGATCGGGTGAATTGAAGTGCATTTATAAAAAAAAGGGCCGGTATTGTTAATCTGTACTATGTGTAGCAGTAGGTACTTACAATCACACCTGTAATCTATACTAAGTATATATAATAATATTATAAACTATAAAGCTAAAGAGATTGTTTGTTAGGTGGAACGCGCGAATCTCAGAAACTACTGGATCGAATTAATTTTTTTTTTTGTGCTGGGTATTCATATAGTTAAACAGTAGAATTAAGCTTGCGACTAATTGCACTACTTAAATAGTTATCTGTGTATTTAAGGTGTTCGTGATGACAGGCACACTGTGTCGATCATTATGATCGTTGTTCCCTCGCTCAGGTGTTTATTACAGTAATTTGGCGCACGTTTTTGCATCGATTTGTTTGGTAACTCCAAACAGGTTCCGCCGTGTTACTGACCCTAAGACTGCATGTATGACTAGTTTCGCAAAGGAAGGTTATGAGCTGCTTTTTAATTTGCTTAGCTTAATTGTATATTTTGATAGTGCAGGATTTCTTCCAGGAAGTTGTAAATCTAAACTTAATGTGATGCTGATGATTTTACGGTAGCACGAATAATTTCTTAATAAAAGGAGGCGCTGTATCCGACCCCTATGCATATATGTTTGTTTGTGCGTAATTTTCCCATAAACTACTAATCCGATTAGGATGGTTTTCATTATTAGTATAACCTCTAGTGTTGTGAACTTCTGATGGCGTATTTTAAACCGCCTGTAGGCCTCTGACATAATATGGCTATAAACACTGTTGAAAAACCTCACAGGTGGGCCGGTTTCCTCACGATGTTTTCCTATCTTATATTCACATTACTTAACTCATGTGATGTAGCATATGAATCGAATTGAGAATCACATTTTTAAGTCAAAGTCGAAAATAGCTACCGACTAATTAAATACACATAGAATTTAAAAAAAACTCGTAAGTACCTATGGTAACTACTGTGTGAATTGTTTAATGTCTTGAAACCTCTGTGTCTTATGACCTACCAACATTAAAAAGGTCGCGTGTTTTGAGCCTCCGGGTCGGGGTCAATGAGCTCTGAGAATATGCAGTCTGCAGCGTACAGTTAAGTTAAGCCTATGTTATTTCGGGCTATAGCAGAAATGTACTTTATTACCATACTTACTTAAAACCGCTTTGTTTTCTAGCAGCACGTTAAGTTATCCCCGATTTCTTAGATATTTGCAGTCGTAACATAGTTGGAAGCTCTAAAATCTTATAGACATTTGATCTTACTTAGGGTTACCTTAAGACCTAGTAAGCAGTTTGGTAGTAGAATATGCAGTCGCTTCACGTGGAACGCCCCCTTAGCATGACGTCAGAAAGAATATAAGTCAGCAAGACATTTGCTGATGTGGAGGCGAGACGCCGCTACGTGCAGTGTAATGCGGCGTCACGCTTCCACAACGTGAACTGTCCTGTTTTAACAGTTATGGTAAGGGGGCAGGTATCCAGCTGCATGCAATTAGACTAGAAGTCGAGTCGAACATTATGGAAAATGCTGGATAGATGTCCCCTACCATAATGACGATGGTCCTCTCATTAACGTCTTCTAACTGAAACATTTCTTAAGTTTATTGATATCTTATTCTCTCTATTCTTTGGCATGCACTACGGTGACACTACCGTGACAGGTTAATGATTATATGTAAATTTTAAATAAAAGTATTTTGTGTAGGTACCTAGTAAACGGGATTCGCGGATCGCTTGCTTTTGACACGCAATATTGTAATTGTATTTAATCAATTGCTTGGTTACTTGCAATTATAAATCAATGAATTAATTGTTAATTTATCATGCAGCCGTTGATGTACAGTATTACTAGGTACTTACCACTAATAAGGTTCCAGTGAATGTAGAACTACAAAATTTTCTCATGCAATTTGTTGTAGCCTTGTAGGATTGTGCACACTGCGAGCGGGAATCTGAAAAGTAGCGGTTGTTAGCTTCGACTAACTTCCATTGAGCTTAAAAATTAGTACTTTTTTATTATTCATATTTTATATTAGGTATATTCTTAATATAAGCAATCCTTCAGGAATCGATCCTCGCGCTTCAGCGATAAACACGATCAGTTTTAGGTTTCTTGAAATATCTGTGTCTCGGGCATTCGCAAATAACAAGAGAGTAAAACGTGGTAAATAATCTTTGATTCCTATTCGTATTTTTTTCTTACTACGATACTAGAAGTATATGAACCTTCATAAAACAAAATCACCTTTTACGGATTCACATCATCTTATTGTCTTTCCTTTTTTAAATACATATAATATTATTGCTAGGCGCAGAAGCCGACTACCTACTATTCTTTTAATAAGATCACCTCAAACAAGTTCTGCTTGCATAGATTCGTTTAGGTAAAGGTAAATAATCGATGCGGATGTTTATACTTGTATCGCAAGTAGTGTGCGCCCGCCCCGTGTTTGTTGATCAGCTCAAGGCCGCGGCCTACGACTGCGTTACAACTAGCTGCGCGCGCGCACGTGTAGGCGCTGCGCTGGTGAAATAACACAATAACTTACAAATTAATTTCGTAACAGCGGTATTTCCAAAATTGTCGTATCAGGAATTCCCAAGATTGGTCTTGCAGATTTGTTATTGCTTGTTTCTTAACTAGCCAAGGTTACCATCGCACGTACGATTGCCTAGGCACGGAACCTGAGGTGGAATAATACTTCATTTCTCAACCTGGATGTTTTATATGATACATTTATAAGGGTCGTTTTCCAAAAACAACATATTAGACGCAAAAGTCTTATAGACAAGCCCTTCCATATATATAATAATAACAGCCTATAACTGTCCCACTGCAGGGCAAATGCCTCTTCTCGTATAGAGAAGGATTGAGCATTGATCTCCACGCTAGCTTACTGCGGGTTGGCGATTTCAGATAATTAAATCCAGGTTTCCTTACGATGTTTTCCGTCACCGTTAGACAGTGGTGTCTTAGAATATCTAAGAAAGTATTTATGACATTGAAAAAGTCACATTGATACTTGCCTGGATTTGAACCTGCAACCTTGTGCATAGAAATCCGGTATGTCAACCACTAGGCCACCACGACTTAATATACTTCCGCAGATACATCGTAATGTAGCGAGGTTCCTAAGACCAAAGCGCAATCGTAACACACATTGGATATGCTATTTGCATATGTTAAAAACGCCCCCGTAGCGCCGGTAAAGTGTAGCAACCTCACATGGGCATCCTGCATAGTGACGCCATGCATGTGGCAACCTCCTCCACCGTGCATCAAGTACATAAGATCGAACCCGGCTCCACCGTTCCGGCTAGGCGAGGCCGTTGCTCAAACCATGCTCCAGCCATACTTATTCATCGTTGCGATATCATTATTGTTACTTGTGAATCGGTAACACACTTTCACTTTTCAACATCGGATTCCCCCAATTTGGACGGCGTTTGGAGACGGAGTCAGTCTCCGCCAGACCACGAGCCCTGGTAGCTGGGTTCTAACAACAAACGGATAACAGAAATGGTAAGCTAATATTTTCTATTAATTAATTGAAGTAAACAAACATGTGTGATTAATATAATTTTTTTTTTTTTTAATAAAAGTTTACCGTACCCATTCAAAGCTACCATCTTCTATTTTCTAGAGGACGACAATCATCATACTCCTGCTGTATAGTGCGGTGGTTCTCGCCACCGCCGAGGAGGGAGAGACCAGAGACTTGCCTGGTGACATAGAAGACGGCGAGGACTTGGAGAGGAAGCACCGCAAGCGCAAGAAGCACGGCCAGCAAACCGGCAACCCCTGTGGCTATGGCGGCCTCGGCTTTGGGAAGACTTTCGGCTCCCACGACACTTACGTGTCGGCTCCTGTCATGAACTATTTCTTTGGCTGTGGAGGAGCTGCGCCACAATACGCACCTGTCCAGCCCTTCCCGTATCCCATACAAGGCGGTCATGGCCACGGGCATGGGCATGGCCATGGAAGTCACGGGCACGGCAGCCACGGTGGTCACGGAGGCCACGGGGGCCATGGTGGCCACGGAGGCCACGGAGGCTATGGAGGCCAGGGAGGCTACGGAGGCCCAGGTTACTACGGAGGTCAGGGCTTCTACCAGCCCGGCTTTAACCAAGGCTACCCCGGGCAGTACAACCGGCCCTTCCAGAACGCTGTCTCCGCCGCAGCGTCCGGCTTTGGGACGGTCCTGGCTGATTACATCACGCGACCAAGGAAAGTACAGAAGCAGATCAACCAGTTCCTAAGACCGCTTTACAGACTCTTCTGAAGTGATTGTGTCCAAGTGAGCTCTGACAAATCGTATTTGAACCAAGTAGTGCAAAATTATGGCATTATAAACGATAAAATACTGATTGTTTTAAATCTCTTTAATGCGGTAGTGTTTAAAGACTTTAAGGTAAAGAAGTGTGGTTGGGAATGTTACAAATCACGTTTTTTGGTTATTTACCTAACAGAAAATGGGAGTAACAATATTCTGCAGTTGATGACGCGTTATTTACTAGCCATAATCTGATCTAGATCGAGTACAGACGATAACAATTCTACAGATAACAATAAGATGTTTTTATTTCATATAGGCTACAAGAGATCACTTATCTTGAGTCAATATGTCATTTCTATGGAGATGAACCGACAAGAAACTCCATGGGTATAGTTTTAAAAATAATATCGTATTGTGAGGGTAAAAACATCAAAATATGTTGTTTACTAATACATTTTTCACATTATCTTTTTAAAAACGTACACAGTTTCTCAAAAAGGATTTATTTATTTTATTCCCTGTTTAAAACTCTCTATTATGTTCCAAGTATTTGTATCACTTGGCATTTAAACCGCTTCTTCCAAGCAAAGCTTCTTACGAAAATCCTAAAGCTTTTGAAATAAGTTGCACTATAGTAGGGCAAGGACGGTGCTTACGGTCCATGCGTCATGATTTAGATATACCATGACCAATAAAACGTGTTATTCATTTCTTCTTATTCTGGCTGATATGGTATTTGTTGCATGTTACTTACATAGTTAATATACGGAATTGATTTCTGAGAATGGCTAGTAGGTTTTGCAGGTACAGTAAATGGAGCTTTGTACTTTACTGCATCACCTTTGCGTCATTACAGACGGTGTCGTCTGGGGGTAGACACTTTTTTCTGGTGACTAAATGACCTAATTCTAGACAGGGTTATTCTTTACTACATATATATATGTACTTATAAAGTTACTTATATAAGTGTAGTTTAACCCTTTGAGCGCCACCGCAGTCACCGGTGACCGCGAACAATAGATTTTCTATTGTGTATAAGCTGCGTGGCACTCAACGACTTGATAAAATTATTTGAAATCAAATGTCTGTCGTGATGGTTAATTCATTTACAGTAAAATATGTTGGTCTAATGCGTTTTGTGTGTGTTTCATGTCATTGGTACCGATGACACATAAAAATACGATTAGGCGCTCAAAAAGTGTTAAGGTATTATTACAAATCTATAACGGAGCTCATTTTTAACGACTGCATGTTGCATAATTATTAATTACCAGAGCTTTTAAGAAGTTTGTGTAACGTCTCGCAGTTTATGTCATTAGATAATGGATATACGACTATTTATCTTATTAGCGAGGCTATGAATGGTATGACTTGGTTAAAGTCTGTTATAAAAGTGGTCGAAAAATTGCCAACCTACGACAGTTTGTTAGAGAAATTCATTCTATTTAAATACCCATAGATAATAGGATAATATTACCAGCCTTTTATTGCACCAATGCCGCATGCCGGCCGGGCAGAGGCTTTCAGGCAAAAGAAAAGGCAAAAAAAAATTTGCGATTTAATTAATCGATGTCCATCTACAATAGCGTCAGTATTGATTACTTAATTTATACGCCATTATAATTAAGTTCGTGTTATGATAATGGAATAAATGTTTAAATTTTAAATGTTATCGTTTTATTACAAAAAAATATTTATGTTATACCATATTTGCTAGCGTTGCAACTTGTTTGTAATACTTAGGGGTGCATTTTCGGTCACTGCGGTATAGGGACATATATGTACTTTTGTACTAAGCTTTTAACAAGATAGTCACGTGATTAAAATGTATATTTTATGATTTTTACTGACAGGAGAGAGGTCCGAAGAATTCCGATCTTAACAAAGTCTTTGACTGATCCTAAAGTCCTCGCTGTTTAATGCTGTGTGTGGCGAAGAATTATACTTAATATTTGTTATCTTATAACGAGATACAATTATTCCCCAGACAATCACGTAATTGCATGTAGGTAATTGTTAGACTGTTAGCTAAGCGACTGGTTTCATTATCTATGTGCATCGCTGCTCAGCTATTTGTTGGAATGTGCTATAGCGCTCATATCGACGAATGTTATGTGCTAACTATTATAAATGCGAAAGTAACTCTGGCTGTCAGCTTGTGACGTCATCACGACTGATATCAACAAATTGTGATAAATATGAAAAAAGTAGCATAAGACCTGTAAAAGGACAAAGGAACTTTTGTCCAAGGACAGTTGTGATAATATTTTATACGCAGACGAAGTCGCGGGCGGAAGCTAGTTACGAAAAGGAGCCAATGACGTCATCTTATCGATAACATCAAATTAATTAGATAGTAACGAAACAAACCCACCGATATTGCTTCATAATGAACCAGTCTGAAGCGATCAGGCGTTACAGTCAATAAGGTAATCATTTCGTCTTGGTATCGATGACGCTTTAGAACTTTTTGTATAACCAAGCACGCAGAAATAGGCAGTAAGGTCGCATACAAGATTTACAGTGCAAATAGTTGCTGATTTGTTCCGACCTACATTTATATAGGACATGTTAGGTCGAGGCAGGCCCTGACATGCACACCGCGACCTAGAGCCCTCCTATCAGGACACGCGTGCGACGCACCTATTGTAATCTTTTTGACCTGATTTTTACACCTAAATGCGTTTTCTTAGAACCAAGATTATCTCTAGCGCTCTATACATGATATATAGGTACTCCGTGCCACTAGTGCGGGTTTAGTTGGGTATCTAGAAAGCAGTTTTATTTCTTTAAATTATATCATTATGAATTAATTGATTGATTGACGACTGATTGGCACGGTGGCTAAGCGCGCTAAGGTTATCTTCATGTAAAAAAAGTCGCCCCTCACTGGCAATTTCTCATGTATCGTGGGTGCGTTTCACAAACATGAAATACCACAATTATCACATAGACAAGTACCCAAACTTGTGACAAACATTTGCGGATCTCACAATTTTTTGTCTCGTGCGCGAATCGATCCCAACCCTTAGCTCAGCAGTCCAATTGATTGGCCACTGTGCCTATCAGTTCGTTAATATACGGAGATGGTGTGGTGATGGAAACATAGGTCTTTATTTAAAGACCATGTGATGTGCCAGAAATGAACGTAAATGACGCTCGCAGGCTTTATCAATATAAGATTGACCGCCGCACTCAGAGACGGTAATGATTACTTAAACTGTCAGGGAAGGATAAGTAAGGATTTCACAAAGGAAAACTTTACTTAGCGATAGTTTAAGTAATCATTAAATGTCTGAGTGCGGCGGTAATTGTTACACACAACTTAGATGTAACTCTTTTTATTGCGGCGCATGCTCAGAGTTCTTTAGTTAAAGAGTTTATGACAGCTGACGATTACGTATAAGGTAACTGATATTATATAACTCACGCAGTTAAAATTCAGCGCCAAGGACACGATTAATTTTTAATTAAAAATGTAGGTACATGCACGAGATAAGTTTATTTACGTAGTCGTAACGTATTGTAACTATTACGTAAAGTGATGAAGGAACGGTAGCCTTTGTCCTAGTCAGCGATGATATCTGTAATTATGCTAAATAAGACAGGAATCAGGATGCATAAAGCAGCAGACCGGGCTTTGTGGCGTACATTGGGAGAGGCCTATGCCCAGCAGTGGACTGCAACGGGCTGATGATGATGAAGAGATGAATCACCTTCTTGACAGTAAGACTATAAATGTTAAATGTTTTAGGTACTAGTTATAGCCCGCGGTTTCATCCGCGTCGATGAGAAATATTCTGTTTTTCTCAGATTGTCTCATAACTTCCTCTTATTACACCCAGTGCCTCTATTTATACCCTTTCACCTAACCAAATTGTATGCCTTCACAATACAGAAATCAGAGATTTACTTTTCTGTATCTAGTAACAGTTCAACTACATATATCCATTATGTAGTTAGACAAGAACACGATGTAGACAGTACTCTGCTATTATAAATAAAAACATTCTAAATTGATAAAGGAAATTTGAAAAATGATGGACACGAGCGGGACTTGATCCCGCGACCTTCGCCGAACCGTGGCGCTGCTCTAACCAACTGAGCAACCGTGTCGCTGCTCGCATCCATCGAAATCGAGCAGCGCCACGGTTCGGCGAAGCTCGCGGGTTCAAGTCCCGCTCGTGTCCATCACTTTTCAAATTTCCTTTATCAATTTAGATTCAAGCTTAGCATGGGCAACATGCTAAAATGGCACCAAAAGTCAAATAAAAACATTGCCAAAAATGTATAGAGCAAAAAACTGTAATGTGCACTGTAAATGCAGATAGTCATAGTTACTTGTAGAGTTGAGTTACAAGCCCATATCTCATATTTTTACTATGGACCCCGGTCTACCCTATAATATAGGTATAATTGTAGAGTATGTGAATGAAGAATAGATTCCGTCGCAGTTGCCAACCTAATACGACTACCTATTTCTCTCATTACGCCAGTTACAGTGTAGGGTAATAAGCAGGGTAGTGCGGTATTGTAGTGGGTTATTTGTCCTAACGTTTCCCACTTATCATGTGTATTACTGTCATTTACTCATTAGTGCACAATAGCTCCTTTTATTACCAGTAATGAGAAGTCTCTGGTTTGCATGATAGCATGGCGGTCAATTGCACAAATTGTTTTGAGGACCTGTAGGCTTGTTATTTGCCGGCCCTCGTGCAGAGTGACGGATTCTGCAGGTTTTGTGGCAAGGTGAGCGCGGATTTCATTACCATTTAGTATGTAAATAATAATCATACAATTTATTTATTCAGACAACAAAGATACACAGTATTTATCAGGTACCAATTGGTATAATACAGTAAGCAGGGACTTGGTCTGCTGCATAAGTGGACAATCTTAGTTAGCTGCTACGGTGCTAAGGATGCTTGTGATGCAGTCTTTTTACGCCAGAACCATCAGTAGAAGCCGCAACAGCGCGGTTTTGCCCTGAAGGCATCGTTGAAATAGGATATTTCTCTTAACCGAATAGAACACATTATTTATTGTCCAAGTAGTGAATTATTGATCAACGTGCTGGTAGACATAACATCACGCCTGTATTCCTCGAAGGGGTAGGCAGAGGTGAACATATAGTGCACCCACATTTCGCCAGTTATATTGTAAGTCCCAATGTAATAGGGGGCGAGCCTATTGCCATCAACCGGGCACAATTTCAGACTCCGTGCTGCTACTAAGAATTACCTAATGAAAAACTCAGTAACACTTTGCCCGACCCGGGATGTTAACCCAGGACCTCTTGCTCAGCAGTCGCGTTAGGCGCCAACTAGACCAACGAGGCAGTCGTTGTTGGTACACAATAATATTAATTTCATGTATTAAGTACCTACACGCCTTTAAGACTGCCTCGTTGGTCGCTAAGCGACTAGACTTCTGAGCTGATTAGTTGACTCTCAGTAGCAGCACGGGGTCTGAATTTGAGCCCGGCGTACAGGCTCGCCCTTTATTACATTGGGACGTATTTTAACATAACTGGCGAAATGTGGGTGTACTATTATAGTATACTATAAATAAAAAACAAAAAAAAAAGATCCCGACGAATTGAGAACCTCCTTCTTTTTTTTGAAGTCGGTTAAAAACAAAGTAGTGTAATAAAAAATAACTGTTATTTTTTGACATACTTATGTAACGTTAGCAGAGTGTTTGAAGCAACCTGCCGTAAGTAATGCGTTTACAATCAATGACGTCTGAGGTGGTCTGAGTTAGAATCTTAAAGGTCTACTGTTGTTCTAACACTGTCTCGCAACCCTTGGAGCACGTTCAACATAAGTTTTCGATTCAACTTCTTAAGCCGCACACAATGAACGTAGACGAGCCGTAGTAGGTATTTGCCTGTTGCTTTCGTGGGCTACGTTTCTAAACATTAGAAGTAAATAACATACCTATCATAAAGGATTATAAATTTTATTGGTATACCATTTATTTTCCTCACGTTTAAAGTTCAGCTATCGTATATTATTCAGTTATTTCTTGTAAATTTAAAATATTTACAAACTAGCAATTTTGTAATGGATTGCTTCTTCTTCTTATCGTATGGTTGATTAACAACCTAGTGTCAGAGTTTAAACCGCCTGTAGGCCTCTGACATGGCTTTACACACCGTTGAAAAATATCTCAATGGATAGATTGCTTGTTTATCTCGAATTATTACTAATAATACACAAACACATAGCGTTCAGATTAACTATATCTATATTTCCGGTCTGCGTAAGGTATGCTAGAGACTCGTATATTTCCGAAAAATCTGTTTTATTGAAGAAGGTATATACTTTTTTATATATCATCTTAATACTTTTCGTTTGACACCATATAAATTTAAAGAGGGTTTTTGTTATTGTTTTTATGCAGGTATTATAAGATTTATTTGCAGTTTTTTTTTCTGTCTCAAAAGGTATGTTTTTTCCAGCGGCGTTTCGGACGGTTACGGCATGTTCCAGTCGAGGGAGCAGATGATTATGGACAGCAAGTTGCAGCTGGAAGAGAATGGAAAGGCGCGGAACGCAGAGCCTGCAGACGACGGACACCACCATGTCACTCACCCCACCTCGTGAGTACTGTTCCATGTTTTACTTACCACTTACTCCAAAAGAGACGCACTACTCATTTCACAAAATAACCTTTTAATTTGTTTACAGCTAATACAAACCCTTTATAAAAGACGCTTATTATTATTATTTAACATTTTGTCGTAACGGTATGCGGAGGTAGCGAGTTCATATTATGATACAGTAGGCGCAACACGCGTCTTTTTTTAAATATCTCGCAAGACCCTGACTATTTATAACATTTCCTCTTTAGATTTAAAACCTTGTAAAATTTTGCCCGTTTCCTTGACCGTGAACCAAAATGAAAATTACCTACGGTTATAAAGGAAATTTCCATTTGACGAACCCATACATGATTCCTACCGAGTTTAGTTCTAAATAGTTCCAATATAAATATATTATTAGGATTAAATATTTTCCATTTAATGTGTCTATTTTAAAAGAGTACTATTAAGGCAGCTCTTTCCCTGAAACGAGGTTAACCTGATTTAGAAATGTCAGTAACTTGGTTACCCTGTGTCCTGTTTCTAAGCTGGTAAATCACATTAGGTTTAGTATAAGGTGATAATTAGATAGCAGGAAACTTTTTTTCTAGTAGCAATTAAGTTTAGGGTATAAATTTAGCCACTAGTACGGCCGCATACTCATAAATTATTGTTATTTATTGGGCCGATTAGTTCGAAATCATACTAAATAAGAAGAAAGAAGAAATAGCCTGCCAAAATGAAATAAAGAAGCAGGAGACGGATACGCGCCATCCTCAGTATGATCATCATGTTCCACGGGCCTGATTGAAGAGCCGAATTTTCTGGGTCACATGATACCCGCAAAGTATAGTGCAGGGGATGAGAGGGGCCACTTGTGGAGAATTAAACATCCCACTTCTCCAGCACAAGAACTGCCCTCAGGACACGCCCAGCAGTGGCCTATTTCGAAATCTCTAAACCGACTACGAACACAAGTGGGTCGCTGCAGAGTGAATCTGAGAAAGTGTGGCATTATCGACCCATCTCATACCCAATGTGGGTGTGTTCCCCAACGCAGCACATGGCGCACCTTTTTTCCTGCCCGTCCTGCACTACCACCTGCACCATCAAGGACATGATGGAGGCCAACTAGCGGGCCATCCAGATGGCGACATTTTGGTCGGACAGTGTCTAGGTCATTTACACGAAAAGAGGAAGAGAATAATATGGTGTCGCAGAAATAGACTCGTCTCCTACTATATCTATATTTTACTTGTACTTTTTGGCGAAATATAAGTACCTACCTAAATACGGTGTAACGGAACGTTACATGACGTTTCATAACTAAACTTAGTTCTAGTTTGTTTGATTACAAAAACATAAAATATTTAATTTACATTTTCTTACATATATAATTAAATAATAACAATATATTTACAAACCCTAATTAAATACAGAACTATACAAAATCTAAATTAAAACTACGATTCAATATTAAATATTTACATTAAACTAATGCTACGTTATTTGATGGCATTTATCTCGGAACGCGCCCGGAACTTGCGCTCTAGCGGTGTGGGGGTGTTCGGAAATAATAAGGAAGCCATTGCGCCGGCGCAGGTGAGATAGTCGCTTCTAGGCTGATGTGAGAGTGCACGTATCGCTTTGCGTCCTAGCGAGCGCCATATTAGAAAACGATCGTACATAAATCAATTTACTTTTTGTCTCGTCAAATTATTTTGTAAGGACAAATCAGTGCCGTCACAGCAATTTAAATATTTTTAAGTATACTTTTCAAGTTGGTGTTGATCCCGTATTAGGGTAAGTTTTAAATAGCACATAAATCACACATTTCACTATCGTACCATTTATTATACTTAATTTCTGTGTACTGTTAATCATTCATCATTATCATGCATTAATTAGCACCTAATATCTTGCTTTTAAAATTTGTCGCTGAATCATGCTAGTAAAAAACGTATATAAAAATAAATTCTTCTACCTTCACACATTAAATAAAATAATAAGGAGAGTTTGCAAGAAAAACTCACAGCGCTAGTGGCCAAATGTGATAATTAAAATACAAAAAACATTGAAAACCACTTGATAAGACGAATTCGGTGACTAGGTTATGAGGCACATCACCGGACACATTTTTTTGGCTTTCGATAGTAATTAGTGTCTTAGGTGATTGATTTATAAATTGAACATATAAGATGCTGTTTTATGTCAAACGTGAATTAAATCTAAATAAGTACTTATATTGTATGAAAAGTGAATGACAATTGATTATTTCTGCAATTGGGTTTACAAGGAACCCCTTTACAAGACAGAGATCATCATCATCATCATCAGCCGGAAGACGTCCACTGCTGGACAAAGGCCTCCCCCTTAGAACGCCACGACAGAGATGATGCACTAATATTATGTTATATATGAAACAACAGAATAATCAACAATTACAACATCAATTTACTTAAGATACTTTATCTTTGTTGTAATAATTGATATAGCTCCTATATCCCACGGATTTCAGAGTCTGTAGACTCTTTGTTTTTAGTGTATAGAATTTTAGCTATGTCCTTTGCACTTAAATATGGTATATTTTATGCCCAAGGTACACGGACACGATGCTGCATCTGTTCCGTGGCAACATCGGCACCGGTCTCCTCGCGATGGGCGACGCCTTCAGGAATGGAGGGATCATCTTCTCACCCATCGTCACCGCGTTACTTGGCGTCATATGTGTACACGCGCAGCATCTCCTGGTCAGTGGCTTAGGAAATATGTGACCATTTAATTCATTTCATATTTCTTTGCCCACTAACGGCACTGCACGGCATTGGATATCTAGGCGACGACATTATGAAACTTACTATCTCTTTGTAATCTGCCGTCAGAAATAACATAAAGTAGATTTGGGTTACAAGCCGTCATCAAAATTTAAACTGTAACAATTATATAAATCTAATTTAAATAGTGACTTATGATGGTATATCATTATTCGCCACCTGAAAATCCCTAGCCGTGCTGTTCCACCAGTGGGCGCCAGGCAGAACAAGCCACGTGTCCTGTGCCGTGTACCGTCTGAATTTTAACCCCTTGTCAGGATTCTGTGAATTAGAGGCGTTGTGAATTCGTAATAAGGGCTCGCATGCACACATACAATCACATACACAAGGGTGACGAGTGCCGTGTCTCTGAATGCAATTCGTGATGCACAACAATGTTCTTTATTACGAAGCCTTTATAAATGTCCACGAGCTTAAAGTCAAATTGTTGATTGAACGTTGGTGGTTGTGGCTTCAGGGACAAACTGTAATTAATAATTACGCGATCGGTGACCGCAAGCCGACCATTGTGGATTGAGTTTTATTGATTTTAAATTCAATATCCCCAAATTGTACGTAGTGGAAGTACGAAGTTGTTCATTATGTACTTGTTGGTGAGTGATTGTAAATGATAATGTCCGCACAAAGTAAGAAAGGGCCGATGACACTTAATGGGATTAGTCTGCTCCTAAATGATATAGAATGGCTTTTATTTTAATTATTTACGAACAGCGTCTTTACGATACAATAATCTACCTGTTGGTTTCTTGCGCTTAGTAAAAACAATATATAGTTCGTTCCTATGTTCATCAGTGGACGTCTTTTGGCTAATGATGAAATCGTTTCCAGCTAAACTGTTCGGATGAGATGCACCGCCAGGCGAAGCGCGACCGGCCGCCAGGTTTCGCTGAAACCGTGTACCTGGTGTTCTCCAACGGGCCCGTAAGGTTCCGCAGCCTGGCCACTACCATGAAGTTCCTGGTTAACGGCTTCCTCTGCGTCACGCAGCTTGGCTTCTGCTGTGTCTACATCGTGTTTATTGCGAACAACGTTAAAATGGTGAGCTTAATTCAGTCACACTGTGTAGAATGCCCATAACATCATCACAGCAATTGTTTGTGGTCATTATTTGGTCGTTGGAAAAGTCGGGGATTGGTTATTTTGTAAATGTCATGCATGTATGCCCCGAGGGGGCGCCGGGCGGGATGAGGCTTGCTACACGTGACATAAAATTCCTTTTCTACTAGTTTCTGAGTAATTTAAGTTTTGTTCCCTTCATATTTTTCATTTGATAAAATAATTAAATGAAACGAAATGGTAATTTACATCTGATGTGTGATCAGTAGTGACCTATCACACACTGACATTACATTTCCTATGCCTTTTAGATCTGCGACCAGTACAACATCCACATCGACCTCTCGATCCACATGATATTCGTGGTGGTCCCCGTGCTGCTGGCCTGCATGGTGCGCAACCTCAAGTACTTGACACCATTCTCCACCATCGCCAACATCATGATGGCCGTGGGTGTCGCTGTGGTGGTCTACGAGGCCACCCAAGACTTGCCCCCGGTGAACACCAGAGACTACGTCGCCTCATGGCAACAACTGCCCCTGTATTTTGGAACAGCGATTTACGCTTTTGAAGGCATCGGTTTGGTGAGTTTTTGGACTTGAATGGAATATAAATGGAGTGTTATCTTAATTTTGCTTTGGTTTAAGTTATTTACGAGCGATGCGAATGGTTTAAAACGCGAATGTGCATTTGAATATGTAAGGTACACAAATCTGACACTTAGCGAATGATTATAGCAAGAAACTTTAAGACAAAATGTTTTTGATATAACGTCTGTCATATATGTATAACCGTAACTTGAAGGTTGCCAGATAAATTCTTAATTACTTTTCTGCTTAAATGAAACATACGAGAGAGGCAGACGAATTCTTCAATATTGAAACCCAATTTAAATCATAGGTCCTTCCGCTGAAGAATGAGATGGGAAAACCTGAGTTGTTCCAAAAGCCACTGGGAGTGCTGAACGTGGGCATGGTGGTAGTGGGCAGCATCTTCGTCACAGTGGGCTTCCTCGGCTACCTCAAGTGGGGAGACGACGTGCTCGGCAGCCTGACCCTTAATCTGCAGCCGGGAAGAGTGTAAGTCATTGTTCAGCTCTATTACAAATCTCCGTAAAATGGATATAGGTGAAGATACAATTATGGTGCACTGCAATATGGTTTTATTGTATATGGTCTTCTTCTTATCGTATGGTTGATGAACAACTTGGTGTCAGAGTTTAAACCGCCTGTAGGCCACTGACATGGCTTCACACACCGTTGAAAAATCTCGTGTGCCGGTTTCCTCACGATGTTATTGTATATGGTGACTATTAAAGACTGGTGAATTACGTCGCGTCTGATGAATGGCGTGTAAAGCGTAAAGATATTTTTGATCGGTATTTATTCTCTAAATTCTGCACGTGAACACTGATACGAAGATACTTATAAATTCAGGTCATGTAAATTTTCACGAATGTAAACGCAGTCACAAGAAAACGAATGGAATATGAAAACACCTTATAGAACAAGGTACTTCTAATAATACATAGATATAATCTATCTATATGTATTTGCAGGCTAAGTAACGTGGTTCAGGGCCTGATAGCGTTGGCGATGCTGTTCACCTACCCGCTCCAGTTCTACGTGCCGGTTGCTATCACCTGGCCCGCTATCCGCGAGAAGTACGGTGCTGCCCACCCCGTCGCTAAGGAGCTGGGATACAGAGCGCTGCTCGTTCTACTAACTTGTAAGTGCACGGAAAATTATTTTTGAATCGTGTGAAAGTAAGCTACATAATTATTTATAATAAGGTTTTGCCAGGGTAAAATTGCCTAGTCTAGTACATTCGACCAGTCAGGTTATGTAAGCCACTCTTTCCACGAACCTTCATTCTTTTACTCTGAAATAAACCAACTTAATTTATGATTTTTCTTGGAGAAATGATTTATACTTAACGTTTATAATGACCTGTCATGCATGCAATATACCTAATAAACACAAAACAGGAACATAGAATGTTCCCAATGACAATTCGTATCAAATATTAATAGTTACATCATTGTAAACAATGCTAGGTACCTACACGAAATATTTTGAGGAACTCAACTAATCCTTTATTACAGTCATCCTAGCCGAGTCTATACCGCAGCTGGGCCTGTTCATATCGTTGGTGGGAGCCGTGAGCAGCACCGCTCTGGCGCTCGTATTCCCCCCCCTCATCGAGATGGTCTCCACCTCCCAGAAGCCCGGCGGCGTGCCCGTGTTCATGATCCTCAAGAACTGCCTCATCATATCCCTGGGGCTGTTCGTCTTCGTCACAGGCACATACGAAAGCGTAGCCTCCATCATTAGGGTCTTCAAACAATAGATCTTCAATGACCCCAATTAATTAGTAGTTGTTGTTGTGTGTTTGTAGTAATCAGTAACCATGTAGGAAAAGCAGGTAATTATATTTGCTGACTTAAGTTAATTATAAATTTCGGTGTGAAATCTACTTGGCTACTTGGTTTGTTATTTCGTTATGATTAAAATTACTAGTATTATATAAAATCTGAAGTACCTATAGTCCTATATGTCTCTCGCGTGTTACCAAAACAGTTTTATGGACTTGATTATTGTAATCTAAATATTTAAATTAGGGTAGAATGGGGTAATGGCGGTCATTTAATTACAACTGATCACACATCAGATTTATCGTTCATTGTGGCGTTCTAAGGCTCTAGACGGACGGACCGCATTTCAACTGCAATCCAACCGCAAATTGCAGTTCAAGTCCAGTTTGAATGCAGTTGACACGACTGCAATAGAACTGCATACCAAACGTGCAGTCCAATTGCAGTTCAATTGCAGTCGGCGTGCAATAGTGTGAACGTTTGGTTTGCAGTTCTATTGCAGTCGTGTCAACTGCATTCAAACTGCATCCGAACTGCAATTTGCGGTTGGATTGCAGTCCGTCTGTCTAGAGCCTTAGGAGGAGGCCTTTATTCAACAGTGGACGACTTCCGGTTGATGATGATGATGACACATCAGATATAAAATAGTATTTCTTTTTTAATATTCCACATTAAAATATTAATCAATTCACATTAAAATACTGAAGCATTACTCATTGTCTCGCCTGTCATTATAGCGGATCTCTCTACTCAGATCTCTTCATCTCTGTTTTAATAGTTTTCACAAAATGTATTTCTTTAAACTTTCAATATCTTTGATCATGATCATTTGTTGATCATGCACATTATTTTCTTTATTTATTGCAATATTTTTCACAAAACTTGTAATGTTGTCACAAAACATGTAAAGGTTATCTATGGTGACCATCTTCCGGCCGGTATTACCCGATTTAACTCAAGATATTGTAGACATTTTTAAATTTAATGTATTGCTGTTAATTAGGTAGGTATAAGTATCTCCTGAAAACCTTTTTTGTGTTGCTAAGCTACGTTGATCTTATAATGTTATGTTATTTGCTATTTTTTATTATAAGAATTCTGTATTGTAATAATCAGCAGAAGCATTTTGACTTAATAACTAATCATTTCACAAACAGTTCTAACATAAAAAAAATGATATTATTTATTAAATATCACTCTGTGTGACTATTAACATTCTTGTATGTCAATTCTTGCTTTTACAGTATTAACATGTAGGATTTAAGTAATACAGTTACGAAGCCAGGCATGTTGTTAATTTGTCGTCATTATTAAAAACGTATTAACCCTAAGTTATTAATGGACACAGTCAGGGTTTTGAGTTCATTATACCTCATAGTTGTACAACTTACTAAACAGAGACAATTTTCTAAATAGAAGAAGCATTATTAATGAGTTCTCCCCTTGCCATTATGTCATAGTAATGAAAACAGAAATTTGCAACGTGGAATACAAATAATGCATATCCTTAGCATTTAATTGTAGTTAAGATCATATTATTATGTAGAAACATTGACACTTTTTTATAAGAGCTACCTTATTTTTCTAGAAAAGTAACATGTGTTTTTGCTAAGTTATTTAGATTTTTTTAACTAAGTAACTAATACATACGCCACAAAAAATGGCAATTAGCCTACAATCTGCCTCTGAATCGATTTTAATAATATCTATCTAATTTTTATTTGACATAGAATACCTAAGGAATTCATTATTCAAATTACACGTTGCATGTAATTTTTGTGCTGGATCTCTTATTTAATGTAACTAAATAGAAATATCCCTTTAAATCGGTGCTACACACCTGAGTGAAAATTACATTATAATGACTTGTACAAATATTTTATTATTAATCGATTGGACAGATTACGTTTATAAGAAAAACAATTAGTTTATATTTGATTTAAACACCAGCTATGTAGGTACTGTTAATGTGTGTAATTTAAATTTGATTTAATTATAGCTTTAAAACTAATGAACCAATTTTGAATATAAAATATGATAATAATATAAATGTCTTTTAAATCATTGTAGCATTTTCGTTATGAATGTTGTGTCATTTAAAAAATAGAATACATACAATATTATTATATAGGTAGGTACTGTGATACAAGATAGGTATTATTATAATTAAATATATACTTAAACATTTTGTTTTTTTCACTTTATCGTTTGAGAGTACCTGTAGGGACCATGTGTGACCACTGGCTAACGAAATCACGTCTCTTGTGTGAGTTGGTGCGTCTTTGCGACTTTATGAGACAATGTCACTCGACATTTGTGTTGTTCCCACTGCCCTGTGGTGAATAGTAGGTATGTCACTCAAAGAGGTAGAGTTGTACAGTGTGGCTTACTTAACTATTTAGAAGACAATAGCAACACGTAAAAAAAACGGTGCTGGCTCGCCGAGCGACTACTTGCGGCAAGTCCCGCGGCCCGTAGATGTAACACGGGGACACGTAAATTTCGTGTCGAGGGACAAATGTCGCCTAGTGTTAACGCGGCATAATAGAGCGACCGATCGGCGCCGTGTGTGAGCGGACATTTTGTAGCAATCGATCGTTGCGAATTGCGATCCATTGCTCCGTATATGGCGCCCTCTAGGATGAAAAGTGAAACTGAAATCCCAGACACACAATTCATTATGGGCAAGCGTGTTGATACATACCTTTACTACTACCATTTTTTTCGCCCTTCTCTACTTCCAAATCTTTTTATTACTTTACGATTTCTAGACATGTGTTAATGTAAACTCATCCAGATCATTACACAACGACAATGTCTCCCTCACTCGTCTAGAGAGAGTCTAAGACAGTTACTGGGTGGTTACAGCTTATGGTTATGCATATTTTTATCGTAAAAGGAACTAATACGACGTGGGTGGGGACTAGAGTAATGAAATACAAGATATTATATCGATTACTTTATTATGGACTGATATTTCTAGAAATACAATTAAATCGTGAAATATTAATACTAAAGCCCACACATCTTATAGTTTTAAAAGATAGCTCTCATTTACATGACATTTATTTAGAAATACCACGTGACTGATATTGAACAACTAAACATTCCTTATAAACAAAAATATAGGAAAGTTTAATACTAAAATAAACTTGCTATAATTAGTATAATTAAAAACATACGTCTATATATAAAATGAGCTAAAATATCGACTTCTCAATTCACCAAAAAAAATATGTCAAATATTTAAAATTTAATAAGAGTCGTGTTTTCATGAACAAATTTCACGAAATGACAGCCAAAGTCCCACACGTCTACAGATACACAGCAGACAGCACTCAACTCAACCAGCCGAAGTATTAAATAATCCGCGAATGTTATGATATAAACATTTCCTATTCAGTCCATAAAACATCCACCGTGGCACTGTAAATGTGTGGAGAGACTTATCTAGTGGGACTTACCTAATACACACTTGTACGTTCTAAGCCAGCACCAAAAAATGCAATAAATAAATTAGAATACAACTGTAATACAAAAGGAATAATTTAACCGAATTGCCCCCTTAGACAAGTGGCAAAACGCTTGACGAATAGAAATAGAATAGAATGATAAATGTATGGGGATGACATCATGTTTCGACTACGTTATCGATGACATAATTATGTCAGCCCCATACATTTTTCATTATTTTCCATTTCTATTCGTCAAGCGTTTTGCCACTTGTCTAAGGGGTATGTTATGACACTACAGCGCAAAGAAACCTTAAACTTAATTAAGTTTGAGTCAACACTGACGCAGTTTATTGTCAAGAATATAATTTGACAACGAAATAGATACAAAGAGATTTTTTTACTACCATCTTACGTAAAAGTGTGCGTCTATCTCGATACAACTATTCACTGAAGATGATGATGATACAGGATCGCGTAGTAAGCTATATAAATTTGAATCAGAAACACTGTTGTGGACGACTACAGTATATGACGCAAATAACTTTTGTCTCTTCAAAGATATTATATCAAAAACTATGCTAATAAAATGAACGAGAACAGTGTTCTGAATTGCACACATACATAATTATAGAACTTGACAAAGACGTGAAAGGGATAACGTAATTATAACAATAAGAGTAAAAAAAGTAAACAAGTGTTTGACGCGTGTCGAACGTCACTGAAGCTACTCGTAAGTAATCACAATGGCCGCGCTAAAATCATATCACCTTCATTTCATTATAAAAAAATATACCTATTATATCATCATTGTGTTAATGTTAAGTACAGTTTACATAAATGTTTACGACGTTTTTTTTTTTAAATAATTAAAACACTATTAACGCTGAAGACTTGACCAGTCCCAACTTTAAACCATGGAGGTAATAATCGTAATGGATAAGATATATAACGTTTTAGTTTTAAGTATTTTTTGACGTCTTCCATATCGGGATCGCTAATACTCTAAGCACGACATAACTATAACAACCGTCAACTTCGCGTAAGTTGTACGGTCTTAGGGCTAAACTAATTTAATAATACGACACTTGAATTAGTACCGGGTAACGCTAGAATTGATTGAATAATATTGCCAAGTTTCTTTACATTAAGCTGTATTATAAAAAAACATTCAACAGCTTTAAGTATGGATGCGGCAGTTTACCAAGTATGTATGTATACAAACTACCTAAAATAAAAGCCTTACGGTTGTTTTTTTTATCTATCTCTTGCAGCTGGACGTATAACCAGCGAAATGTGGGCGTACTTTACAGTCACCTCTGCCTACCCCTTCGGGGAATACAGGCGTGATGTTATGTATGTTATGTGTTGCAGCTAAATTTGCAGTTTAATGGCTACCTAACCGGACATTTGAAACAATTCCTTTACAAACCACCTTCGGTTTCGTATCATCTTCAGTGAATACGTTGCGTATAAACTTGTCATATCTAAACCTAAAACCTGCTTCACACGTTTGTACTAACCAATAAATATTAAAATATCATAAGTACACTCATACAACACCGACTTACAACCTAGGTTATACATAATACTGTTTAAGAGAGCATTAGAATAGAAACACATTCGGTCATACATTTACAATGTATTACTTTGTATTGGATGGCGCTATTTGAATGGAATTTGTATGACATGTCATAAGTGTAAAGCGAAGGAACTAGTTTTTAAAACACAAAATACCTAAAAAATTGCCGCACTGTTTTGCGAAACGAGTCTTATATTTTGATGACAAGTACATATATATTTTTGCAGTTATTTTAATATCTAGAAGTATATAATATATCTTCTACTTAATAGTTAAGTATACACAGGAATTTAGTCAATCCTTGTGGTTGCATAGGACCGTAAAATGACTATTGAATCCGGCAGATGAGGTCGTATTCTCTTTATGATGTCTGTGATATAGAATTACGCCTATTTATGCTTTCCGAAAAGGCTTGCATGGGTGTTATAATTCAATGTTTGCGATCAACTATTTTGTACCCATCGTAATGATAAATAAATATTATTATTGTACATAATACAAATAAGTTATAGAATGACTATAAATTATATATTTGCGTTTGTCGAATATTTCTTTGCATAATAAGCTACAATTTCGTTAACCTTGTTGTACTGCAGTGTTACATATTCGTTTTAATATGTTTCTATCTAATGCTGAAAGATCATGCGCAATTTTTCGTCATCCACTCGAAAACCATTTGCGAAAGTGACAAAACTTTTCGTTACGAATAATATGGCCACAAAAATATTTTTTACTTTGAAAAGTCAAACTTTTCCCCGACAAATCGAAGTTCAATAAATTTATAATTTTCTTGAATCGATATGATTTTCGAGCAGATTATATTATACCCAAAAATTTTCACAGCACTATTTTCTCACTACTTAATAATAATTGCGAAAATTCGAGGAATTACACACATTTAAGTCTACAACACGAAGTTTCTCATTTTAATAATGGATTACCTTCTAATAATAAATTAGCCCAATTAACTTACAGTAGTAATGGACAAAGGATCCTAAAAATTCGTGTTTCTTATATTAAACATACGGTTTTTAATATATAAGTACAAATAGATGAATACCACGAAGAAGGAGACAGTGTTATATTATATTGTCATCAGGTATTGATTGATTAAGCAGAGGGAACGGGCCCGTGACAGTAGGTCTACGTAAAGCCGTGTATGCCTGTACGGACGACCGAACACGAACATGGTAAACACGAACATCGAACACCGTGTTCGTCAAAAAAGTTCGTTGCGATCCAACTGTGCTAAGTTGAACTGTATTCGTAAGGTGTTCATGTTCGCTTTGCTAATTACGTCCACCCGTTCGATACAAATGTTCCGTGTTCGATTGCCGTGTTCACCATGTGGCTTTACACCCAAGTTATTACAAGATGTTAGCCTAATAGTGCGTATCGATAGGGGACGAACTTTAACGCGGTTTGCTTTAGTCTCAGTGAAGCTCGCGCCACCATATTACTTGAGCCATATCTTGGTTTATCTGATGTTTCGGTTGGGCTATCCTAGAGACGCCTTTTATAACAATCCACGTCAGCTACCAAGCCTCGCGTCTTTAAATACATTTCCTACATAACCCTTCCCGGCGCGGCGCCGCTAAAGCAAAACACGTTAAACTCAATAAAAAGGCGGACATTTTACACTCTATACTGTAACGTAATACTAGGGTCAAGTAAAACGTTATTCTAGTGTCTTAAGAACTAGGAATTACACGTTTATTGACTCTCCGCTGTAGGGATTGCTTTTGGGACACGGGGTGTCCAAGGAATCACAATCTTCTTCTGCCTCAACACGTGAGATAGGTACACTACAGAAGAAGACCCTGACAGGTTTACTTACAGCTAGTACTCACACCGCATGTTGAGTGCCCACTGACACACCGGCAAACTATGCACTGTTCACGCACGCAAGGACAAACAGGACCACGTGACCTGCTGACCTTAGCGCATATATAACATGTCAGTGCACATCAACATTATATCCAGCATCCAACCTTCAGAACATAATTTAGGTCACTCATTAAACACAATGAACGTTTTAATCAAAATAATGTAAATTCTCGAGAAATTTAAAACAATATGAGATTTTACGAACGAACACAATAAAGAAATTAGAACAACGAAATTTTTAAGTACAAATAATAACTTTTATAACTGTCACTACCTATATAAAATGGGAATTAAAAGCACATACAACAGTAGCTATAGATACAATTGAAAAATAGGAAACAAACAATATTAAAGGCAGTGTTTAAAAAATACTTGATAACACAACGATAACACGACGATATCTCGTATCTGTATATTGCATTATGCAACAAATCTAAACAATGCACTCATAAACCAATGCTCAGCGATAACATCGGGCAACTTGCCTTAAATCTGATCATCAACAGTCCAACCAGAAACGATCAACAGCTGTGACAACCTACGAGAACCAAGTTTCAATTGAGGTAACGGCCGGATAGGGTGACGCTATATAATTATTGTTAGAACGATTTGGGTGAAAATAGGCTGATCGTAGACTACACAATGGTGGAAGAAACCAAAACGCGTTATTAACAAGGAGTTACACATGTCAACATGCTGAGGTGTGGAGATAAATCGCGTTCTCATATAGGTCCAATGTTATAGGGGCGAGAAGAAATTTGAGTATTGAAAATATAATGACGTCATTATTTTGGTTTAAACGGTATATCTTAACAGGGACTAGCTTACTGCACAGATGATTTTAAAGTACCCTAATATGACGCACTACCGATTCAATTACACTGGATCTAGAAAGTCGATGGGAAGGCTAAACGACACGATAGGAGAGTGTCGGATCGGAGAGACAGGTCCGGGACCAATGGCAAAATGGTGGATTAACCCAAGAAGACCAGTTAAATTAATAAATATAACCAACAATCATTTTATAGCTGTGTCGACAAACTTTCCGTTCTCCTAAGTGTTCAAGCATTAACGAAGTATAACAGACAACATTATAACATGGTATCAATGAGTAACTGTATATATAGAAATTCGAATACGAGTCTGAGGATTGGTTTATAGGTGCAATAAGAGATAAAACACACAGACCAGCAGCCACCAGCGGTTTGTCCGAAGCAAACCGACCAACAGCCAGCGGGTGCTTAGCAGTGTGGTTATTCCCTTTATCATCTAACAAACGATGAATTGAGGCACGCGAAAAATGCCATAAAAATGGAACGTTTTAAAGGCTACGCTGTATGTACGACAGAATTAAAATTTGTTTTACGATAGCCGCGGATACACCCAAACGTATTCCATTATACCTGAACGCCTTATTTATTCTATCACTCTGTATATTTACAATAATAATCTTTCAGAGGTTTAAACCAATTAGGTTGCTTACGTCTAATTCATAAGTAAAAGTGCGCGCTTTCAGAAATGTACAGATATAAACTAGCAATAAAATATAGTATAGGTACTCGTATTTTGAATCAAACTACGAGTAAACAAATAATTTGATTACAAAAACAAGTACAAAGTCTCTACCTTATTTATATACACTACTGATGTTAATTAAGACTTACAACTACATAAACAGGGCGATTTGTCTATTTACAAAAATGTGTGGTGTTTAATGTCCGATCAAATATGCAGTGCTCAAAATTTTAGATGATGTACAATAATATATAAGAAACAGGGCACCGGCTGAGGTCGCTGGGAGCTGGGGATACACATACAGAAGGCAGCGTTGGCCTCCCACCAGGTGGACCGACGATATCGTCAGAGTTGCGTGCAACCGGTGCATGCAAATGGCAAGTTGCCGTTCATCGTGGCGTTCTAAGGGGGAGGCCTTTGTTCAACAGTGAACGCCTTCCGGCTGATGATGATGATGGAATTTGTCAGAGTGTTTATATAGAGTGGTGAATGTGCGTGTGCACTGAGTGTGGTGGTATGTGACTAAGTAAGTGTGAGTGTGTGTATGTGTATGAGTAGCTATGTGAATGAGTGTGTGTTTGTGTATTTCGGTGCGTGTTTAAGTGAGTGTATGTGTGTAATGTTTGCAAATAACCTATAGTGACGATAGTATAGTCCAGAATCACCCTGTTTATTACTATACAAGTATAAACTAATACAGCGCACATCGAGGCGGCTAGCGACATAGATATTTAAAAATTATTATCCAGACTGATGCGAATGAATGTTACAAGATTCAGGTGTCTGAAAATGGGTTGCAAAACCATTTAGATGATAGAGTAGGTCTACTAATCAGAAAAATGAGCGTTATTTATAAAAATAAACGAGAAGTATGATAAAATGTTAATCCAATTTTTAAATAAAATACGGTAAATAAAAAGCGATCCAACAGATGTTGTGTGTGTTAACTTTCTTTAAAAATAATAGTGTTATGCTTGTGATTGTTTACCATAATTATGCTGTCACTAATTTGTGAGTTGCCAGTTTTTAGTGGGATCAGTTTAACCGCCTACGTCGCATGCGCAACAGTTTGGATAATCTCTATGAATATAACATTCTGTTTTTATATACAATAAAATCTTTTAACACTGAATCATACACCTAAATTATAAATAGATTAGATTAAAAATAGATGAAATACAAGGTTTACACGCAATAAATACAGAATAAAATAGTTACATGATACACAAAAGACTACATGGATTACAATTATATTGACCGACTATTTTCTTAACAACTAATATAATCTGTTAACACATATATAACTCTAATAAATCTCTATGGTAAGGCGTCTAGATATAAGTGGACACGGGTACCTCCGCAGCACCGCATCAGTAATACTAACAGTTACACCCTAAACGTCACTATAAATATCTATTACAATACCTAATACACAATAAAGCATTGAGTCAAAACAAAAGTCACACAATACATACTGTACACAATGAAATGTCAAAACGCATAGATACGTCATTTGCTAATAAAATGAATAGTGTTCCGAACTGAGTCCGAACTCCTCTGGTCTTAAAAACTGTCAAATCGGACAACAATTGTACCATCTAAGACTACAATAGTTCCCTTTTCGAGTCTTGAAGATTAGCACGCTAGTAACATATAAGTACTTTTTTGAAATATCATTGACTGTACCATAATGACTGCACTTGTAAATTTTATTTTGTATCAAAAGCAATTAAATGCCGTTAATGGCAGTGAAATATTACTATTGTGGACACAGAATACAATCGTCTATATATGTGTGATATCTTAAATTATGCTCAATATTATAGTGTAATAATAATCATGGATGATAAGAGTTGTGGCGACTGTCGACTTAGGCTGGCATTCTATATGGTCGTTGGACGTGCTATGCACTGAGCAAATTAAACGAAAACAGAGTATTTTTATCACCATCCAAATTTATTTTAGGCTTAAAATATTATGAATGAATTTCTTTATTAAAACGCGAAAAGGGCTTAAATATTGTAGTATAAGTTTATATGAAAAATTGGTGCAGAAAGTAAAATTTATAAAAAAAGTCTTATTCTGACTACAGGGATCACTAGTACTAATTATTATTGTTAAGTGGTAACGATAGACAGGTTGATGCAGGAGTGTACCTAACGGGAAAAGTAGGTAGGTGGCGCGTGAGTTTCATTCCCAATAGACTATGCGCCTGCGCCGCCATGTCTTTACAATCTTCTTTTGGTGTTATGTATTTGTTGTGGCAAAATTAAAAGAGTCATAATTTGACTAAAAAATAATATTAAAGTTAAATACATTTTGTTTGGAGTGAAACAATTGATTTTTTTTTAAACTTAGTCTTATTTTAGACTTTTTTTAGGGAAACAAAAAATACTTTTACAGATATTATAATTAAAATTTAGATGGTGATTAAAAAAATTCTGTAGGATATTCTCCCGTGACTAGCCAACTACGCAGGAGATATTATAGTGCACAAGTGTGTGCGCAAACACAGGTGCACTCTCTATTCCTTCACTATCTTCGATGGTACGGCAAGCCGACACAAACGTAGAGAGATCAGGCGCAGGACCAACGGCTTAACGTGCCTTCCGAAGCACGGAGGGGTCTCGATGTGTGATGAACGGTTACCCATCACCAGCTTGACTGCATCTAGGGCTTCTTAACATCATAGATCAAATGACTTACGCGGAGTAACAAAACTACGAGCCCCTCAAAGTAAACATACACGAATTGCCTTAAAGTGTTAATTAATAATTATTGAGTAAACTAGGGTTATAATGCGAGATCGAATTTGTATAAAATGGGATTTCATAGCCCGTCGAAGACCATATAGCGCCGAGCACAGTCGTAATATAGTACAGAAGCAGTGGTCACATCTCGAATCACTGTGTAAAAGCACGTGAATGCCAACAATACAAAAAATACGTAATAATGAACCCTATCGAATACTGTACAGACACAACTTACAATGTAGATAGCCAATGAAGACTGCCGGACAGTCCGCCAATAACTGTTATAAAGTACTACGGAACCATAAAGCAATCTACTGGGCTGATAATTATATAAAATCAGGACCTATGTACATATGTACAGGTTAGGTAAGGTTGCTAGGCAAATTCTCCGGTTTGAAACAACTTTTCATTTCCATTCCGTTATTGCCAACGAGTTTATTAAACAACGTGGGTGTGTAACAGCAATGGGGAGTGAATCGTCTGATCCCTGCTCGCACAGCGATGCCTGAAGTAGTCAGAGCTTCGAGTATAGAATATGTACAGGTCTCGATCGTCATCTGTCTCGAGACATCGCTCAGCGCCTGAGGCGTGTTACCAAATGGTAGTACAACATAACGGACGTCATGTTCACCTATATTTAGATATACCAATGAATACATGACGCTATAGAATAATTATTTTAATAGAATTTAAAATAAGTATGAGGGATAATTAACAAGTGTCCGTGGACAGACTCCCCTGAACCATCGAGGTTATTGGCGAAATTATACCTAAGTACCGAATGAAAACTAAACCATGTTGAATAAGTTGTCAAATCACTAGACATAATTACAAAAACACTAATTAAGGACACATAAATTCACACAAATTCGACATAAATAAGAATAATTTAACAATAGTTATGTCAATAAAGATTATTATTACGGAAAAATCCAATCGTCAAATTTTTAACACTGTTTCGTCACGTTGTCACACCAAACCGCCAGATCAATTGCAAACAAAATTGCACCTAACCGAGTCCACTTGAAGGTATAATTTACCTCCATATGATAGCGACATTGGGATCGTCCTCAATGATTTGGTCGAGGGTGGGCAGGTCGATGCGCGCGAGGCAGCAGATCTCGTCGGCGCAGTGGCGACCCGTGAACAGTCTGCGGATACCTAGGATCGGGTCGACGCGGGCGCTGAACCCGTTCGGGCGGGCCGGGTTGCGCAGGAACACCGGGTATCTGATGACAGTAGGTAGTGTTACCATCTATAGCCTATTTTTCTCGTAGGAATAGGATGTTTGTCACGCTGATAAACTATTCCACAGTTTGCGATGGCGAAAGTCAAAAACATTATTTTTATCTTGATCGTATTTACAAGAAATATTATCGTGTCTAAATTCAGAGCAGTAAATATATTGTAATACTGTATTGCAATATTTCACACACACCTGTGCCTCTCCCTTCGGGGAATACAGGGAAATTACACGCAATTTAGTAATATATTTTTATTAATAATTATTATTTGGACATTGTTCAGTCAGCGGCTATATCCTCACCGTTTGAGACACTTGATGAGTCCGTGCAGCTGTGCGTACACGACGAGGCGGCGTATGTCGAAGGTCGGTCCGGGCGCGTTGGTGTAGCGCTCGCAGACGGCGCGCAGGGTCGTGCCCTGCTGCATGGCGCACAGGATCTCTAGCACGTCCGAGATCGTAGGCTGAGCGGTAAATAGGAATTCGTTGTTTAAAAAAAAATTGATATTTAATCGTTGAACGCCACGAGGGTCACATTTGAACCGCGAACAATAAAAAATCAATTGTCTGCGGCATGGCAGTCAAAGTGTTAAATAATAAGTGTACCGTAAAACGGGCTGTATCGAAACTCAAGGGTGAATAGAAACAAAACTATGGAACTGATTTTATAGATTTTTAAAAATAGTACATTGAGCATCCTACAAAAAATCCTTTAAATTGTAATATAGACAACAATCTAGAGTCATTTTTGACATATAACTGTAGTTTTATGTTAAAATCAGTTCCAAAGTTTTATTTTTATACACCCTATTTTACTGGTACCTATGCGTGAACTATTTCAATTCAATACATGTGGGTATGCTAAGGACTATTTATAATTCTTGTTCGCCGCAGTGGCTAATTACAAGACTGCTGATGATGATGCAGGTGTTTACCACAAATTGCGTCATTTCATGACAATTAAAAAATCTTAGTATGGTGGCTCCATACTAGGTTTGTTTTTTAAATGTATAATAACAATTCTTATGATTTTTATTCTGCGAATAGATTTACAGGAAACAGTTTTACACGTCATTCTTTATTCAAACTAGATGGCGTCGGTATTTCCTAATTGACTACCTCTAAGATGAAATGCTGAAACAAACTTACCTAAGGGTCAAGGTCTTTTTTGAAGTCTATACAAGTACAGAGTTGTTATTGGTCTAAGATAAGAAGGTCATAAGATGCTGAATTACCTTCTCCTTGCAGTCGTTCCCTTTAGTGATGAACGCGAGGCAGGACTTCTGCAGCTCGAGGTCACTGAACAGGCGGCTGAGGTTGGGGGTGGCGCGGTACATGTTCCCGAACTTCAGCACTGGGAGCAAACTCACCTGGCACAAGGGAATTACGAATTAATATCCAATGTTGGGTAACTGCTCACAGCAGTGATAGCTGAGTGGTATGAGCGTTGGACTGCCAAGTCTAAGGTCGCAAGTTCAAACCCCGACACGCACCAGATTCTTTTCGAATTCATGTACCTACTATCTATTAGTTAACCAGTTGCAACGGTGAAGGATAACATCGTGAGGAAACCGGCACACCTGAGACATTTTTCAACGGTGTGTAAACCCATGTTTAACCCCCAGGCGGTTTTAACTTTAACACCAGGTTTTTCATCAACCATACGATAAGAAGAAGGTAACTGCTTTCAATTCGACGTGCGCTGAAAGCAGCTCATAAAGATCTACAGTGCTATATTCCCAGGAATGTACAAATAAACTCTTACCTACTGTGTGGAATCTGTTTTTTGACTTCATGTATCATACATCTGTCTGTAACCATGTTTTAAGCGAAATAAATATGATTTGATTTGTTTAAAATCATATTAAACAACTTCGATTGTTTTATATTAGCTTCCGTTTTTATTTGCACCTGGAAAATTTCACACCCTTTTTTTTACTAAAAAGTAAAAAGATGCTCATGCCATTTTCCAGCTATGCTCCACTTACAAATTTCTCAACGATCAGATCGACGGCTATTTTAATTTACCATTTAATCGCCAAATTATTATAAAGCCGTGTCCTACTGCAAGACTGAGGCCTCTACTTTTAACTTCCCATATATCCTTTTCTCCTGTATTTTAGAGAAAACGCCTTACAATCTAGTCAAGTTCCTTCCACTATCTCATTTGTTCTTGAAAGGTCTCTGATGCTGATGATTTAGAGTTGTGTAACTCTTTCCCAGTCCAATGAGCCATATATGGTACATATCGATTCTTTACCTATTGTGACAAGTTCAAACCCCGGCACGCACCAATGTCATTTCGAATTCATGTGCATACTATACAATACTTATCAGTTGCTAAAAACGGTGAAGGAAAACATCGTGAGGGATCCGGCTCACCTGAGATTTTTCAACGGTCATGTCAGAGGCCTACAGTGTTAAATATGTTACTGCAAGAAAGGTAATAATTATAAAATGTCTTACCACGCCGTAGTAGACCAAGTTCTGGATGCAGGACTTGACGAGGGTCTTCTCCACGTTGGTGTCGGCGGCTATCTTAGACACGTGGTTGTAGCCATCGATGAACGGGAGAAGCTGTAACATACTCTGCCGTGTTAGAAAAGGTCCGAAGCTAAATACGTTTTATGAAGTAGTTTTTTTTTTAAATAGCAAGGGCCTTTCCAATTCCTCCTATTCTCGGCCAGCACAGGGGAAGCAGTTGTTTTGGACGGCAAGCCCCAAAATATTTTAATTATTGTTAACATAAAACAACATGATACAATTAATACCTGCAGTACTATACATAATACTCACCGTATGTATTAATTAATCTGACTAATTAGGTTTGGAATTATAAAATAATAATTTAATTCATAATTATATTAATTTGTGTCAGCGTGCAGCAATATTTCATCGGTCAAGTTATAGGTGTCATGAAATAGGGGGCAAGCCTAGCTATCAACTGGGCACAAATCCAGACTCCATCTTACTGAGAATCACCGAATGGGAAAACCCGATATTTGCCTGACCCGGGAACCGAACCTAGGACCTAACGTTCAGCATACGAAAGCGACCACAAGACCCACGATCTTGTAAGTAATGTGAGCATATACCCAAACTCTAAATACCAACCTGTCGAGTGGTAAGGTCCCAGTCTGCTTCTAAGTCTACCTCGAAGGGCTCTTCGTCCTCAACGTCCAGGTGTTCCTGGCTCTGTATGGTCTCGGAGCCTTCGGGTGGAGCGGTGCGTCTCGGACGGCCCGGTCTCGGCAGACCCACGGACGCGATCAACACCGGTACATGGTGGTCGAACACCGGCGGCGGGTCTTTACGGACCTCCAGCACTTTCAAGTGCATCACCGTGTCGCCCTCTGTTGGGAGTTATATTTATTTTGTAAAAATAATCGACAATTTATTTAATTGAATAAAGAAATATTTTTCTTTTAATCAATTAAATAAATCGTCGATTTATTTTTACAATTGTAGTCGCTACTACTATACTAATAAATAAAACTGCAGTTATATTAAAAGAAGCAGGTCTAACCGCCAGCTATTTTAAATGAGTATATTATAGCAATTATATTGCGGCTTTTCTAGGAAAAAATATTTTAATGATGTCCATCCATATACAAACGTATCAAAATATGTTCAGCAGTTAAATCGTGAAATCGTGAAAACGTGACAAACAGACAGACAGAGTTACCTACTTTCGCATAAAAAAGTAAAGAGCAAAAAGCGAAAATAAAATTCGCAAATAAACCTATTAAACAAAAAGTTTATACAAATATTGGCGCTTAGAAGTCAAGAGTGCAGTATGTTAATACTATTGAACTTATACATTCTGATTGACGCATATAATAGTGAAAATAACATAAACAATGACGACATTAATACCTAATAAGTTTACCTACACAATTTTGTTTATTGAGTAGTCACCTATATATTGTATGTTTATTGCGTCATTAATGTATGTACTTCGGTACCAAACATAATATACACACACTATAATTGGTCCATCTACCTCTTAAAATGGTCAAATACCCCGAACCGTGAATCAGAAACAATATATTGAAAACATACGTAAGTTTGACGTAATTATGTAAATCAATTCGAAATATAAATAATTGCTTTGTAAACGCAACTTCACTTTATCTTAATAACGTGAGCAAGATTTTTGTTATTATTTAAATCGCTTTGCGTATTTGCATAGAACCAATCGCTATTGCTATGGTTAGCAATGTATTACATAATAAATAGCTATTGCCGCGATTTCACCCACGTGGTAATAAAACGCGCTTTCTCCGAAGGAGTAGTTTATGTCTTTCCAAGATCTGAGCGATCTTCATTTTTTTAAATCACATTGCCATTAGCTCTCAGGTAAGTAGTGATGATGCATTAGAAAAATCTGAATAAGTTACTTTATATTTATAGCAGTTGAAGTAGGAAATAAATTAACTTGATTGTTAGTAAATCTATAATTTATACTAACCCATAAAAAGATAAGAAGTTAGGTATTAACTGCCCCCTTACCATGAAGTCTTAAAGTAGGACAGTTTACGATGAGGAAGCGAGACGCCGCTACGAGCAGTGTAATGTGGCGTCACGCTTCCACATCGTAAACAGTCCTGTTTAAAGAGTTCATGGTAAGGGGGCTGGACTCGACATTTGTAAGTCGAGCAAATGGCAAGAAGTCAGAAATAACGCTCAGCCGAAACGAAGTAATACCACGGGCGGGCGAAGGGCTATATTAGGTAGGTACTACAAATAATTATTATTTTCCCGATTTATTTTTAAAAACGTTAGATGGGTACAGCTTACTAAGTCTTTATAAGGTTTTAAACTTCTTTAATTACTACTCCATATTAATTAAGATCGAGTTGAAAATTTTAATATATTTGTCAATAATTCATGAGTAAACAGCGCAATCTTGCAACTAACTTTTGTAACATATTTGCGCAACAAGACTGTTCTATAGTGACTCGCTTTTTTGAGATAATTTGACAATCCGTTAAAAGAACATAATATTAATCGATGATAGCTATTGTTTCTAAAAACCCCAGGCTTTAATTTAATTGGATCTATAACATAACCACAATTTAACTAAATTCAAACTTCCAATTACTCTCAACTCAAATATCGATCCAACATCAGCAGCAGACTAGGTACCGACCAGTCTAGTCGCCAATTAGTAGTCGACGCCGCCGGCGGCCACCCTCACCCTAAATTGAGTACCTACGTTCCTGTTTTATTTTGAATAGAACCAATCTCGTACCCCTAGTTAGGTGTATTCAGTTCCCCTTCTGGTTCGGCTCTCGCTCGCGCATACGAAATTCGTCTCGCCATATCTCTGTCTGTCTGTCTGTCTGGGGTGACTGAGGTACATCGTTACATATACATTTTATTTGATACATTCGCAAAATGGCGGACGTACAGGTTGTTATACAAATATACACGGGAAACTTACCAACTAACGTAGCCTTCCGATGGGTATTCAGGTCGTGAAGGAGGTGAGCCAGCAGGGTCGGCAGCTTTGTCGACCCGCTGGACACGAAACGAGTCTCTTCCTCCATTATTGTCTGTTAAAGTACACCCTTCCTTTACTGCTCTATAAGTATCTACATAATAACTTATCGAATACTGAACTAAGGCATTTTACTTTAATGATTCTTACGGATATGGGGATTAGGCTTAAAACCCGCAATGAACAGAATAATAGAATGCAGCGCGCACGAATTTCCCATGCACAACTCGTGTCGTGTACGTTCTACCTAATATCGACCACGTGGTTGGCGACGCTTCGCCATTTTGACTGACCACCGCCCAGCGGCCAGAGAATGCATAAAACGCATGTGTTGCCTTTGGATGAAAATTTATTCACTATCTAGTGAGGATGATCAGTAAAATTACAAGAAGTTCTACAATTAATGTAATGATTTTATGACCTTAACATTATTTTGTTAATCATTTGAGGAAATTAATCAGCTCTATCTGATAATTACTTAACACGTATTATATATCATAACATTTATGACAATCAATACTAATCAATATAATAATAATCTCTCTACTTGTAATATATACAGATATCTTTTATTATCTAGAAAACATTGAAATGCTAACTAACTACATATAACTTTGATGTGATGTGCTTGAGAACATACTTTAAATTGATTCAGTCAAGCTGAGGACATAATTACATTCCCTTGTGAATGATGGTAATTAATATTTTTTCCTATATAGTTCTAGTTTTATTCTTTATGTCCTTTTTAATAATGTCATGTATTAAATACTTTAAAAATTATAAGTAAATTTTATGTTGATTCAAATAATAGTTAACAAGGTGGCATTTTAATATATTTTCATTTTCTATGCCTTTCTGTGCCTAAGATTACCTGATAAATGACTTGTAACTTCATAAAGGACCCTATTATTACACAAATATTTAATTTAATATTATAGAATTGAAGATACAGCTTTGTAATGCAAAAAGCTCAGGATCACTGCATCTGGAAATGCCTACCAAGTATATGAGGAGAAAACATGGCTAGAAAACCTGTATGATAAAGTGAATACAAGGAATTACATACTTGTGAACTGCAGCAGCATTCAGCTTCACCGGTGTCTGGTGGACCTAGTAAAGGGAATATTCAAAGTGAACTCACCAAATGTTCTCCGAGTTTCTTGACAACGGGTTCGTACTGCACGGTCTTGGACCAGCTGTCGCAGACGAAGCACAGGTTGAACAAGTAGACATTTCGCTCATATCGGGGATTGTCTATCCGTATTGGATACCCAACAATCTTATGACCGAGAGCATTGCTGAAAAAATAATAAATATTAGAGACTGAAATCTTAACTGTATCCAATTTAATAAATAAAATCAATAATGAAAATATTGAGAAAAGTTCACCCTTTTTTCAAATAGATGGCACACTCCAAACACTATCAACAGTGATATCACAAAAAACTAACAATATTATTAAAAGTAACAGCTAACAAACAGTAAAAATATAATCAGTCATAAATGTTGGTACTTACATGGTCATTGTACATTTCTGTATTTGTGGTTTTGGAATGATGTAGGCACTAATAGAATCAAACACTTCCTTAGATATGTAATCTTCTGGAAACTATAATCAAACCATAAATTATGTTAGAACTAGACATTTTGAATGAGTATTGTAAATCACTTTACTTCAAAAAGCTAAGTCAGATAAGAACAACAGTCAGGCTCGAGCCCCAAGCTTCATCTGGACTCCCAAAATTACTAGCGACCCCTCTGTACCGCCCACATACGTATAGAATGTATAGCACTGTCTAGACACCCTACACAGCTACAGGTACAGGTACAAAGCCATTAGATCAATAATCCACAGATCATCCTATACATTACGTACATATGTGCAGTCGGGTGCATTTGCGATGCGCAGTCATCAAATACGCATTGTACAACGAAAACTGGACAGGTTAAAGATTGAAAGCAATTTGACCTTACATAAATAATGAGTCATACCTGACACGAAATTTTTGGTCCAGCTACGGGGTGAAACTCGCCGAGAAATATGCACCTGATAGGTCCTTCTCGTCCACAACCTTCGTAATAACGGGTCTCCATCATTTTAGCGGACATCAAGTCTATTTTTCCGTTTGCACCGTCCTCATAGTCTAACTGACTCAATACGTTTAGTCGTGGTTCCACTTGCATTTGATTTGTCTTAGCGTCTTATCATAATAAGAAAATAAAAAATAATAATAACACACACAAAATAACTGTAAATAAAACAAATCGCGATTTATATTATTTATAAACGTGTGTTCATTTTTGACGTTTTGCTTGGTTTTTTTATAAATAATTAGCTGTCTTGGATGCATTGTCATTTTAGCAGTTATTTAATGAACATTTTAAAATATTTAACGAATCACATGCAATGTTTAATAGTTAGCTTGAATGTATATTATTTAACACAAATACACTCAACCAAGTTTTATTGTATCATCATACATTTATAACATTCAAAAAAATTGGGTACATATAGCTTTAAAGGTCGATCATAATTATGTAGGTATTATGTTTAGGTATCTAGTATGTTTTTTAAACTTAGTTGAAGCAAGGCTGCCACCTTTAAGATAAAGGTCAAGTGCGAGTCGAGTAAATTCGCGCGGGTATTGTTCCATGAGAGACGAATCCAAGCCATGGCATATTTTTAAATTTATAAACTGTGTATAAATATATTGAACTATATTTACAATCAAAGGGAAGAGTCTACGGAAATATGTGACAAGTTGCAAAGATACTAAAGAAAGAGGTGGATGTGTGGATCATTGATTTTTGACCCATAAGAGCCAAGCCTTTTAGTTTATAAGTTTTGACTTAGATCATGGAAATTGTTGAAAAGCTAACAACATAACAATTCCTGTAATCACTAGAAGCACGAAAAAAATAACAGGCGTCCCAAATTCATCATCATCGTCAATTATCAACCAGGCACTAATCTAGACTTCGTGCTGAGCTTTTGAGAATTAGGTACCTAAGTAGTAAGTAGGGGGCATTTATTTATTACGTAAGTCGATTTAGGGGGAGGCGGGTTCACCATGTCTTTTTTTTTCTTACAAGGGAGTGGGGGGCATCACAAAAATGTGCAATCAAACCCAAAGCAAAGTTTATTACTACCAAAATGCAATTAACTAAACGTGTATTCATTTTTTTCTTCAGATTCTTACGTTATAAAAAAACAGGTGGGGAGGGGTGGGTCTATTTTTATTTGTTCTTATATAGGGGGAGACGGGGTCAAAAAGTAACAAAAATAGTCTTACGTAATTAATTAATGGCCCCTAGGTACCTAATGGAAAACCCCAATAACACTTTGCCCGACCCGGGATTCGAACTTAGGACTTCATAGTCAACAGTCGCGCAACAGATGATTTACGAAATGATGACGTTTAATAATTATCTTTGTCGACTGGCCAATCTCTACACAGCACCATGACCTGAAGCGACCGTACCTACTCATGACTTCTGTCTCAACCCAATCATCAATGTATTTTATTTATATCACGTTAAAGACTTTTTGGTTTATAAATTAATATGAAGATTTACATGAAGTTTTAATTTTGTTGACTTTCCTAGGCCAAACTTCTCGACAACATTATTTATTTTCAAGATACACGAACATACAGTTGAAAGACCTAAATATAATAAGTAAAGTAGTAGTAATAAGAAAATAGGTGAATTCAGAAACCAAATAAGTCGGAACTACACTGAACCCTAAAAAATTAGGCCTCTTAGGTTGGCACTAAACTTTAGAATGTTGCCATAAAAAAGAATGTTCAAGATACACAAGCCTTAATCCTTATTTGTCCATAATATGCCCTTTACTTAAATTCATAATTAACTTCTTTGTTAAATAACTTATATAAATACAGCATTGAAATCCATAATTTCGAAGACGGCGTCCTTTTACCCAGTGAAGCGAAAGATTCACTTAGCGCATGCTTGTGTCACAAGATGGCGCCATGTAAAGCTGAATTACAAATCTTCGATTAGCTTGGTCTTTACTTCTATATTATAATTAATATTTTGTTCTAGTCATAGGTTCAGGTACTCCAGACAAAAACGTAACATTTTGCTTACTTTTAGCCTGCTACAACTTTATAGTGAGATATTTAGATAGCTATTATTTACTTAATTTATATTTAGAAATGTATGGTATCTTAATATATTTAAATATCTACCTATACACATTTAAATTCTACCTCCTTTAAAAACTATTTACAACTTAAATATAAAATTACTATCTACCTATTTACTTATTTTGGTTTTGTCATGATAGATACTAAGATGCAATAAACATATTCGCCCTTTTAACCACACCCGACTGTTACTCATTCGTGGTGCAATGGGGAACCTACTCGCGTGACATCCCGAAGCATGACTGGGGCACCATAAACGGTCGTAAGAGAAATTATAGATGTATTCTCATACAAGAGGCCGAAATAATAATAACAGCCTATAACTGTCCCACTGCAGGGCAAAGGCCTCTTCTCGTATAGAGAAGGATTGAGCACTGATCACCACGCTAGCTCACTGCGGGTTGGCGATTTCAGATAATTAAATCCAGGTTTCCTTACGATGCTTTCCGTCACCGTCAGTCAGTGGTGTCTTAGAATATCTAAGAAAGTATTTATGACATTGAAAAAGTCACATTGATACTTGCCTGGGTTTGAACCTGCAACCTCGTGCATAGAAATCCGGTATGTCAACCACTAGGCCACCACGACTTTTTTTTAAGAGGCCGAAAATTTAACCGTAATTATGATATGTAATACAAATTTTAGCTTTCTGCACTTCTTCTTTATATAACCTCTAATTAAGCCAAATGTCACACACTCCCTACGCGCAAATATAAAAAAGGGATTCAAAGATTTTGCTTCTGGAGGTACTATATTATAATTAGAATTAGCGCTATAGCTGTAGCGGAAAGTCTCTAATTGAATCAAATCGCTTCAGTGGCTCAGTTACCCCTGGTCATATACTGAGGCGTAACGTAACTTGGTAATAAGTAGGTACGTATGATTTGATTGGACCTTGTAGCATTCATTGTGTATTCCTCTTATCAAATTACCGGTAGAGTTGTGATGCTCACTCAAAATGTTCGTTAAAAGTTTAATTGTTAGAAGTCAGTTGCGACCTTTATTTAATTAAACCTGAGTCTGATTTGATATTCTCCCTTAACTACTTATAATTTGAATAATCTGGCAACATATCCATTTTAGTTATAAATAAGAGATTCATTGTTTGATAATTATGTTGTAGATTTTTTCGAGATTAAATGCTGATAATATGTCGCAACGCATATAATAGACAAGAAGAACTACTAGTATTAAATAAACTTATGATCATGTAATAACTTGGAGCGAAAAAACGGAATATTTAGGCAGGTTTACTTGTTTATGTTTTATTCCAGCCTAAACGATTGCTTAATTTAAAGTGCATAGATAGTTAGGTACTGGCATCTAAGCTAGGCCGATATCTATAAAGATATATGTATTTTTAAATCTTGAAATAAAATGGGTCCGACGTCTGAGGTGGTATATAAAGAACGCTGAACACATTTAAATAGATGATGCGGCAGAGCTTTTTTGAACATTATCAAATAACGAGACAGGGTCCTATAGTTTGTCATCATCATCATCCGGAAGACGTCCACTGTTGAACAAAGGCATAATTCCCACGCTTGGCAAGCGGCTTGGGGATCGCAGTATTAGTGGTCAAGTTCCAGAAGACGCTGCTGCTCATCTTCTGGATTTTCCCTTAGTCGCCTCTCACGACACCCACGGGAGGAAAAGGGGGAAAGGGGGTGGTCAATTCTAGGCCGGATACCACACGGCAATGTGGTTATAGTTATATAACATAACATAACATCACGCCTGTATTCCCCGAAGGGGTAGGCAGAGGTGAACATATAGTACACCCACATTTCGCCAGTTATGTTGTAAGTCCCAATGTAATAGGGGGCGAGCCTATTGCCATCAACCGGGCACAAATCCAGACTCCGTCAGTTATAGTTACATCATAGTTTGTAACCGTACGTAATATTGTAATGTGATGATGAATTACTTACATTATCTTTACCAGTCTATCCTTTCTACATCTAAACTATTTGAAATTGTGATTATGTTGCACTTAAAAAAAAGACAAGAACATGATTAGTTTCATTAAAGAGAATAACGGTACTGCGTGGTAGTGCTGGTTTGTGCCCTGCGGTCGCCTATTCAGCCCTTCAGGATGCAAGGCTATTATTATGTGGTCTATGGAAAGGTGAGATACCTATATGTAGTCCATTCCTGGACGGAAATTGTCTGCAAGCGCCATGAATAGGGTTTGTGGCTCCGTGATGGCTTTGGGGTGATGCAATTTAATAATGAAGGATGCACAATTGCGCGCTGATAGGTTTGTTATGGGCTTTTGCTTATACATGTATGCCACAAAGGGCTATGGTATAAATATTATGTTTGTTAAATCCTGTTTTACGTGAACCTACCATATAAGTACACAAGCAACACAGGGGACAGACGATATTCTGATAAGGTTTTATTTAGTTTCACGTGTCTCCGTGTTTGTCTGTAATCAAATCTTGCAAGAAAATCCACTTCCCGGTGTGCGATTGAGCTGCAATGTTTCAATACGCAAATAATAAATACGAATGACAATTCAATATAAATCGTTAAACAAAAGAGTTATGGTGTGGTCCAACTTGGACGCTGTAGTAGATAGTTTTTTGCATGATGCCTTTTTTAGGTATGATTTTTACTAGAGTTATAGAATAACCTAATTAAAACCTAACCTAGTAAAAATATTCTACGTGCACAAAGCCGTAGGTTAAAACTAGCTGAACATAATTATGTTCAGTAATTATTATACCTAACCATACAAGTGCTCCTAACGGATTAATATTAAGGGTTAGGGTATTATATTGTAATCCCAAATAAAAGGTTAATCCGAATGAGTACTAAGATTTATAGTTGTACTACTTACTTCATAAAACAGAGATAGGACTATTGGCCGCGATCCGCTCTCTCTTTCTTTAAGAATAATTAAAAATATTTCCAGGTTAGAAACTTAGAACGTAAAATATGTAAGAATTTATGAATAGGTGAAAAAAAATAACATTGTAGATGTAGTCTATTTGGCTAAGTAGGTGCCAAGCATAACTAAGTTAATCAGTAACTATATTTCCTTCTGAAGTATGTCAAAAGCTCGTAGATTGCGTTACGATATCTACGGCGTAGGTGCGCGGCGGATATGACAGCCGTAGCTGTAGCACACTGACAACCTCGTAACTTAGAATTATGGAAAGGACATTTTCTGATAGAAAATCTATAATATGATATTATTTAAATATCTTTTAAGGGACGAGCTGGATTCGACAAGAAAACATGGATTACTGCAGCTCACAACCTAGAGGGTCGAAGGAAAGGAAGCGTAGCCTTAACCCTGCATTGGGACGATCATAGCTAAAATAAATAAATAATGTTAAAGATGTATAACAATGTTATAAATAGTGATAGATTATTATTTCTTTCAACCCTTGCTTACGTTTCCCAATGATTGAATACATAATATGTCTACTCGTCAATAATAAAATCCACCTCCAATTAAGAGTATATCTTAAAACTTTCAACCCTAATGTTTCACAAACCAACAGCGGTTTACGTAACATTTTAATCAACAGATGTTGTAATATCAAGCGGCATAACGTTTGCAAATTTTTGTGTACAGTCAGCAACAGAATTAGCTTAAGCACACACTTACACCTACTTAATATTAGTTGAAGAATATTTGATGAAAATGGCTCGGAACTTTACCATTAAGGCTTTGACTTAGGAGATCTTGAAACTATATGTCTATAAAATATCAATTTCTTTTAACGGGAAGCTATTATAGAGCCTTCTCGAGTGACCTGAGTCGAAACGTATATCACCATACGGCGTTCCGTATGCAGTTAACCTAGCTACCAATGTACTGACTGACTGGTGAATCTATCGAGAAGAAAAATGGTTTGAATTTCAGCTTTTGTAGCTGATGTTACATCGCTGCAAATGTAACATGTCCTGTCTGTTTGCCAAAGCATTCTGACTCGTGTCGGCCCCGAAATTCAATATTCCAAAACGGAAACACTTTGATGGACCGGACAGCTACTTTAACAACTATAATAAATACACGAGATGAAAATTGCTACGACGTTTGCCAAGCGTGCCCGCTTGAATAATATAATTTAATTAAGTCATTAATAAGTCATTAAGTCATAATTTTTTAAGGAATATATTTTATCCTTTATTAAATGACCTATATCTTTTTTTGTTTGAAATGTATGAAATTGATACCTACGGGTGAACGTGATAGCACTCAAAGTACGCAACGTAAGCGCATTGCTATTCATCTTACCTGCACCGAGTTTGAAAATCGAAACTATAAATCTATAAAGTATACAGAATCGTATTCAAACTTTTGAGCGTAATTATAATATAGTATATAATGTTTCCCGTAGAAAATTAGCATGAGCTTACCTTATCCTGCCTTCAAAAATCAAAATAACACAATTAACAATGTCGGACCAACCCTGCGGCTAGCTAATGCGTCTAATTGGCGGCTCGGTTTTCAGACGTTGGTATTTAGAAATATGATTGATGCACTATATAGGGTAGTGTAGCCGGTTTGCCGACAAAATCTGGTTTTCGGCCAGTACCTACGTATGTAGTTATAATTATCATGATGATTTATTTATTTTATTTCATTCAATAGATGATAGTGATAAGAATTTTCCTTTTATCGTTTTTTAAAGTCAACGCCTACTTATTTTTCCATATAATATTTCCATACGACTTTTTGTAGCTGTATAATGATTCAATTGTGTCATCAGCGGGTCTCCAAAAGTTAGTCAGCGTTAACGTGTATGTAAAATAACAAAAAAAAGAGCGCGCCATATTCGTCAATAAATGATTGAGTATTGAATATTTTTGCAACGTAAGTTACAAAGTGTACTGTTCTATTCTACTATTCCTTTCCCTTACCCAGAAAGTGGATCATAAGAGGGGACGAACGCCTAGCTATGAACTAGCCACCTAATAAACAAAACAAAGACACCCGTCACCTAATTGTTTGTCTCCGATGTTGAATTAAAGCCCACAATTAAATATAACATAGCAATCAGAATACCTACCTACCATTACTATGAAGAGCTCCGTCACATCTCTTTATAACGGCACGTGTAATACATCTGCATTTATTACACACACCCGTCATAAAGACGAGGTAACGACAGTCCACGAGGATTATAAATCCTCTAAAATGGTTGATTAATTAGACCACTTATACCACGTACATTACATACGCAAGTAGTCTAAATTCAACGCACTTAGGACTGCTCGTTGTTTGTTTAGAGTATTTCGGCACAAAAGGGACCAAAGTTAAGGTATTATTATAAGTTTGATCCCTTCTGCGACGACTGAGGGGACGCCGGCGAAGGGTCATTATTCCGACAGACGACTTCGCTTGCGAGTTTCAGAAAATGACAGTAAATGAACAACACCATCTATCGAGCACGCCGAAGTTAGCGGTACTACTGCTGCTGTATTAATATTGTATTATAATTTATAATATTACTAGCTTCCGCGAGCGATACAATAAAACCTTTAATAAAAATAAAGTAGTTTGTTAGCCCGTAAACTTATACTTAATATTATTTTGATCCAAGCGTGAAGCGTCGTAACATGTCCTGTCTGTTTGCCAAAGCATTCTGACTCGTGTCGGCCCCGAAATTCAATATTCCAAAACGGAAACACTTTGATGGACCGGACAGCATACTTTAACAACTATAATAAATACACGAGATGAAAATTGCTACGACGTTTGCCAAGCGTGCCCGCTTGAATAATATAATTTAATTAAGTCATTAATAAGTCATTAAGTCATATTTTTTTAAGGAATATATTTTATCGTTTATTAAATGACCTATATCATTTTTTGTTTGAAATGTATGAAATTGATACCTACGGGTGAACGTGATAGCACTCAAAGTACGCAACGTAAGCGCATTGCTATTCATCTTACCTGCACCGAGTTTGAAAATCGAAACTATAAATCTATAAAGTATACAGAATCGTATTCAAACTTTTGAGCGTAATTATAATATAGTATATAATGTTTCCCGTAGAAAATTAGCATGAGCTTACCTTATCCTGCCTTCAAAAAATCAAAATAACACAATTAACAATGTCGGACCAACCCTGCGGCTAGCTAATGCGTCTAATTGGCGGCTCGGTTTTCAGACGTTGGTATTTAGAAATATGATATGCACTATATAGGGGTTTTCGGCCAGTACCTACGTATGTAGTTATAATTATCATGATGATTTATTTATTTTATTTTATTCAATAGATGATAGTGATAAGAATTTTTGCCTTTCATCTTTTTTTAAAGTCAACGCCTACTTATTTTTCCATATAAACCATACGACTTTTTGTAGCTATATAATGATTCAATTGTGTTATCAGCGGGTCTCCAAAAGTTAGTCAGCGTTAATGTGTATTTAAAATAACAAAAAAAGCGCCATATTCGTCAATAAATGATTGAGTATTGAATATTTTTGCAACGTAAGTTACAAAGTGTACTATTCTATTCTACTATTCCTTTCCCTCACCCAGAAAGTGGATCTTAAGAGGGGACGAACGCCTAGTTATGAACTAGCCACCTAATAAACAAAACAAAGACACCCGTCACCTAATTGTTTGTCTCCGATGTTGAATTAAAGCCCACAATTAAATATAACATAGCAATCAGAATACCTACCTACCATTATTATGAAGAGCTCCGTCACATCGCTTTATAACGGCACGTGTAATACATCCGCATTTATTACACACACCACGAGGTAACGACAGTCCACGAGGATTATAAATCCTCTAAAATGGTTGATTAATTAGACCACTTATACCACGTACATTACATACGCAAGTAGTCTAAATTCAACGCACTTAGGACTGCTCGTTGTTTGTTTAGAGTATTTCGGCACAAAAGGGACCAAAGTTAAGGTATTATTATAAGTTTGATCCCTTCTGCGACGATTGAGGGGACGCCGGCGAAGGGTCATTATTCCGACAGACGACTTCGCTTGCGAGTTTCAGAAAATGACAGTAAATGAACAACACCATCTATCGAGCGCGCCGAAGTTAGCGGTTCATTTAGCTGTATTAATATTGTATTATAATTTATTATATTACTAGCTTCCCCGAGCGATACAATTTATTATTAAAGGTTAGGTGTAAACCTTTAATAAAAATTAAGTAGTTTGTTGGCCCGTTAACTTATACTTAATATTATTTTGATCCAAGCGTGAAGCGTCGCAACATCTAGGGTAACCTTCCGTGGTTTTTAATTTGTATTTATAGAACAAATTTTGTCAAGACTAAAAAAACACCACAACTACTCGCCGCAAAAATCTCGAATTATGTATCACACATTTATACTTAGTAATATTGAGAGACTAAAAAATTTCTAAAAAAAAATCCTTTTCATCCCCGTGTATTTTGATTTAAAAACCTGTACGTAGTGTACGTAGCAGCAGTCAGTAGATTTGAATTACCTATTTGAATCTGTTAGAGGAGAGATTTGATACTGAAATCTGAAATCACCAATCTGTAGTGAGCAAGCTTTGTGATTAATGCTCATCATCATTACAACAATTGCCCCATGCGAGGGTTGTACACGCACCTTAATTATCGTACACAGTTGCTCTCAGCCACAGCGCTCATTGATTGGTTAATTCAGGAATCGAAATTCACAAACGTACATATCCACTTTCCATTTGTCTATCCGATTTTCTCACAACTTACATAAACATCTGAAGCGGCACGTTGCAAATAGACATTCCTATCACAATTTTGAAATTCAAATTACACTATTCCCTATTCCGCTATAATGCAACATGGAATCGAATTATCAAAGTGTCCCACTTTCATTCAAGGCTGTAGTATAACTGCAGACGAAATGACTGAATACGACATAATATGCAATTTCGCTTGATTTATTCGTTGCACGGCAATCGCCTGTCTACATGTTATAATCTTCTGGCTGTTAAGTAGAGGTATAGCAAGTATAGCAACTCATAATCATTTATCGTAGTACCCTCGGAGGCGGGATGAGAAGCACGTTATTATTTGTAACGTACCTATAAGTAATGGTTATAAGCATAGGAATATGTGACTGTTAAGTGACATCTAGCGTGATGGAAATTCATGTCATCAAGGAGCCATGATTTTCAATAGTGTGTGAAAAAATTACACGCTAGAGGACTGAGACTGATGCATTTCATAATTATCAAAGCCTTCGGAAGAACGCAGGCCACAATCATAATTGCGATAAAATAAACATTTTTAGAATTTTTAAGACAGTCGTGAAGATCCTACCTAGACCTAAAGTGCGAAGGCTACAAGAGATCTGTGTGTACTAAGTGTGAAAAGTGTACCAACAGGGTAGCAAGTAACAAAAAATTTAATACAAGAATACTATGTATCTAATAAATTCTATTATCAATAATAATTATCATTTTTCTTTTTATATGTAGTTCCGCTATTGGCTAAAAACTGCCCAAAATTCTCTAAATAATGTCTTTTATTTCTTAAACATTACATTACAAATTAATAACTTCCTTGGCAGTCCGGTAAAAAAGGTTCTTTATACAAACATAGTATAGTTACGTAAGATTTTATTAACGCAACACTATTCTTTATATATTAAGAACCTAAGTATATAAGGACGTTTCGGCTGCTGCAGAGTAAACATCGCGCGACAATGGGGCAGGTGTCACCGATACAGTCCCCTATACTCGCAACCCGATCTTCATACTGATGCATTCGATATCGCACATCACTGGCTCCTAGAGGAGTAGTATGGTAAGGAAGCTTGCGGACAAACTGCTGCATTAACGACTATTTTATAAGACACAGATCTCCGAAGCAATTGTCAATTATAGACAATTTTTTCCTATAAATTATGTTTTAGTATGTTAATATTTACAACATCGTTTTATACGACTTTGGAAAATACTATGTTTCAGCTTGGCATCACATAACATGCTTGGATAATTATAAATATAATTTTCCAATAAATAAAGATCCGTCTCACAATTTCAGCAACTTTCGCTTTAATAATAGGAAACTTCACCCCTGGCTCTTATACTATGATGCATACTCATTATGTCAAAGCTACAGATAAGTGCAAACCTAATCTGGAGCTCAAAGTCATCTTTGACGCACTGGATCGAGAAAACTGTGGAGATTCTGGCCTGATATTGACCTATAATCCACCTATTTTAGGTTGAATAACTTTTTATTTGAGTTCACACACACACACTCAGTCACGCACAATCACACACAAGGCCGACAAGGATGGCTTCATCGTGGTACAGAAGAAGAAAAAGAAGCCGACCCAAAACAAGTGTGGCACTGCACCGACCGGACCGAACCATTTGCTGCGTCCCGCTGTACCAGTGACGCCGCTGTACGTGTCCAGGCTGCAGTACTCTACAAAGGCCGGAGATATTGTAGAGTACATCAAGATTAAGACGAATTGGATTTTGAGGGTTGTGAGGTTGGAATCTCGTCACAACGTGAATTTTAATTCTTTTGTGGTGAGAGTGCCTACTGAGCATCTTTCAAAATTCACTTCTCCGGAATTTTGGCCGAAAGGCGTTATTTTCCGGCGATTTCGTGGCCGGATACCTGATACCGCGTGATATACGACGCCGACGCTGTGTTTGGTTTATATAGTTTGATTGTTTACGTATAATATTTTATATTTTGTTATTTTTGTATAGTATTATTGTATTTTTTTAATATGGGCCTTTGTTGCCTGAATCAAATAAATACATAAAAATATCATGACCACGCATGTCATATATTCAATGATTCTGTCTGATATTGACCAACCAATAGGCTTACTATTTTTGGTTGGATAACTTTTTATTTGAGTACACATACATCCTCATTCACACACAAATACATATTTAGTCTTTTATTTATCTTTAATATGTGTCTTTTGTTTCGAGTTTATGAAAGATGTTTTAAGCTTACTTATAACTTACTGTTATTACCGCTGTTGTACTAGTGTTCAAAAAATACTGTGGAATAAATTCAAATAATTTTGTAACCCTTTTTATCAAAATAAACGATTAAGTGTAACTTACTATAACACCATTACCTACGTCGCGTAGCGCGTAATATCTTTCGGACAGGATGATATCTTTCCTTTCTACAGATTAAATAAACGATGTTACTTACCGACTGGCCAAGTATTTTACGTATTCACAGTCAATGTATCGATAATTAAAACCCGAACACCATAACCATGATACACGAACCTCAATGTTAATACGCCAGGCGTTAAATCTATTTGAAGTTAGACAAACTAGTATTACAATATATTCAAGTGTTACTATTTTACAATTATTTACATTTTAAAACTAACATAAATTAAAAATAATACCTACACACAAAAATATAAACATTTAAAAAGCATCATAATATTGATCTCCATCGATGTCAACTGACAACGTGCCCAAAAGACTGGCAGCATTGCCACGTTGAATAGCAATGCTTATTCTTAGGCCAAAAAATGCACCAGCCCTTTGGTCACGTATAGACTCACCTAAGCGTTTCGCTATGTCTCTAAACAGCGCATGAGCGCTCGGACCCTATGGTCCAAATGTTCCGACCCCAAACGGCTCAAAAATCCAATTACCAATTAGGTTATTGTATTTCCGCCGCTTAAAGGTCTCCACAGCAGCAGCAGCAGTGCCAGCGAGCTGAATTGCTGAGCCAGAAACATGAGAAGGTGCAAGGGTATCGTCACACGTTGCGTCCCACACCAAAGGCCTTTCTAATTTCCAGGGTAACAAGGACATACCATCAGGTCTCATTTCATCGTCACGTACCAAGCCATTTGGTTTTAGTACGGCTGGTACGCCGGCGGTGACAAGAGCACGGCGAATTATATCATTTATGTTACCGTGTCGCGGTATGCGACCTGCACTCCTACTGCAACATGTGCGATGATAGACAGTGCCGTCCGAGGCCGTCAACAGCTTCACCACAGTGACATCGTAAGGAGTGACGCATGGAGTCCCTAAACGTAAACTAATAGCAATGCGGAAACTGTTGTCATTGGGACAATGTCATATTGGGACATTCCGCCCGGAAGTGCCTGCAACCAAAGGCCCGACTCCCATTCTCCCACAGCCAGCAAACGAGCGCGCTCGGCAGTATTGATTGACGTATTTATCAATTTATTCCGTATCAAACTGCAAAGCGGCTCGTCCCACTGTCTCTGGGAGAAGACCTGTTTGGGAAGTTCGGTATTTGGGCAAGCCATTTTCCAAGCGGATATCGCTTCAGTCAAGCACGATACTACAAAATTAACCAAGGAAGACGCTAGAATTCTTCTAGTTAATTTTTCAGTACTGTGGACTGAGGACAGAAAAGCCGGTAAACCTAAACTAGAAACAGTGCGGAATTCTAAGTCATACGGACTGGAAGCGTAGCTTGAGACCAAGCTCGGTCGTCTAAAGCTACGTTTAAAATCGACGGTACGGATAATTTGGTTAATTTTTTCTAATAATTGTGCATGTTTCCACAATGCGCTTGAACGAAGGTTGTAAATGAATTTTGGGCCGAAACAACAATACCGGATTAAAGTTATGGCCGTTCAAAAATAGGAGACCCTAGGAGACGTAGCAAAAATTAATCTACCACTTTAATCTGAGGAGCTACAGCATTAAATTTGGATAAAATATCTTGTCTGTCGGTAGAGTCCGGGATATAAATTTCACATTTTGAAAGATTGAGGTCCAAACCAATAGAATTTAAATTGTCCTTAAGAAATTCCAGATCTTTTAAAACAGTTTCCACGTCACCTCCTAGGGTTCCATCATCCAAATACCATATGTTAAATTTGGAATTTAATTGTGATATAATGGGGTGGATAGCCAGACTGAAAATGACTGGCCCAAGAGGATCCCGTTGTTGACAGCCAACTGCAGATTCCAAAAGGTTATCTTTGTAGACTAATTTTGAAGGGTTTCTGTAGCATTGCCAAAGGTAACTATACATTTTGGGGGTTTCCTTTTTAACTTCTGCCAGCAAGGAGTCCCTTTTCACAGAGTTGAAAGCATTCTTTATATCAACTTTCAGGATGATCTTACCTTTCCTACAATTTAGAAAGGTTGGAAGGTAATGTACGGCAGCCTCACAGCCCCCCCTTGAGCCAAAGCCTAGTTGAAGGGGTTGAAATTTGTTCGAAAGTAATTAAGTGTAGAATTTACAGCAGATTTTGGCTGCCATACGCCGATATGTTCTTCCTACAGCAATGGGACGAATACCACCGTCTTTTTTACGCAGGGCACATAAATTGGCCCCATACAAAATATCAACGATGGACTCGATCACATTGCCGGAAAGCATTAAATTTATCAGAGACGTAAGCTCCTTCAAAAGTGTCTCCCCAGCTACACCGGCGCCTGGGCAGGTCAAATCCTTAAGATGTTGAGGTGTCAGGCCGTCCAGTCTACCGGCGGAGCCACTTCGGAACGAGCCTATGGCTGAGATAACCTGTTGGATTAAAATTCGGAGGGAATGTAAAGCTGGATCTGGGTGGTCAGGAAAAGAAAGATCATCCGCTGGAGCCGGATGTTTGCTCTCCAGAGCTACCAAAGTCTCTGGAGAGCAAGGTGCGACCACATCACTGCTGAACGGTAATCTGGCTGCACCCCCAATATCACCTTCACCTAATTTAGATTCTACGTGATGGTTTATACTTTTTGAATTGGAGTTACTGTGTTTCGGAAATTTTGCATCGACAGAGGAAGTAGAAATGTTACAGTTTTCTTTAATTTGAGCTGTTAATGATTTGGGATTTGCCAATATTTTTTGCACGTGTGGTATTACTAAGTTAATTCAATATTTTTTATAAAAAACAAAAACGTATTTAGATTTTAGTGTATTTGATTTATATTGAGCAACTGTTTATAGCAGCTGTTTTGTCATCGACCGAGCGGGTTGTAAACAATACTTTTCTTATTGTCGAACGTTGTTTACATTACGTTGAGTAGCATTGAATAGAATAAAACTAAATTAATGTACGGTTTAGTAAATTGCAGAGTTTCAGTTGTAGGTAGAAAAAGCATCGGGATATTTTTGTTGATTTTATTATTGTGTATTTTGCTAGGTACGTAATTATTACGCGAAAATGATTAAGGCATTAATTTCAACATTGTAGGCGGTTATATTCTTAGAGTCCAAGACCGTAATGTATCTACTCGTATTACAATTACTTACTCAAAGTGTAATTAAAAGTATGAATGTAGTATTAAGTAAAACATTATAAAAGGAAAAGTAGAAAAGGTCGGATGGGTGGCACTATAGGCTTATATAATGAAAATACCTAACATATTTATAAGGTTATTTTCGCCTCTATTTTCACACTATACTATTTATACGATACTCTCTCTTTTTTTTGTATTTATAATGCTTAAGCTTCCTATTTTCCTCCCTGAAACGATATCGTCGGTCGCGCCATGAAACTTCGCGAACAAGGCCGCACCTACGCCTTAATCGATAGGCCCACGGTCGTAATCAGAGGTTGACAACATAAAGAAGCTATCAGTGCGGCGATAGCTGGCAGTGATGTGTGCAGAGTGACCTAGAGCCAGGTGACAGCGACGCACCGCTTGCCCGTGAACCAGGAAGTATTCTCAAGGCTAAACTGGGGCATGCGCGCTTCACACCCCCAAATGACGACACAACTTTGTTACGGGGACAGTCGGCTTCTTAAAGCTATAGATCACGGTGTGTCAGTGAGACAGTGTGCTAATATCATTGTGTATTATACTTAGAAAATAATATAACTTCGCCGCTCGGCAGGGAAGACCTAAAACATTTTCCGACAAAGTTAAATCGTTATAAAGGCCGAGTTTACTGGGTATCGAGCCGGTTGTTTTCCTTCTTTGTTGTACGTTTTGTTCGTTTAAAACTTCGCGCATCGGTCCATATTGTTGTCGTTTAAACAAAGCGGGGGTAATATATTTATTTATAGCGTAAAATAAGCTAAGCTAAAACGTGGTAACCTTGAAAAATAGCTGAACTTGACTCGCCAGCGTATGCAAGGTCGCGCCGCGCGCTCGTAGCCCACCCTCAAAGCATACAGATACTGTTATAACCGGTGCCTAAAAATGAATAGAATAGATTTCTTCCGTATCTACAGTAAGATGTACTTCTCCTGTCGCGTTCCTATATACATTAGACAAGCAAAATGAAGTGAAAGTTATCAAAATGGTTGATAAACATTTTCTGAGGACTGGTGACCAATTTTTATTTATATGTAAATAGTAAAATGTCATGATGGAAGACAAATAACGTATTCATGATGAGTCGGTCGGTGTTGAGCGAGGCGACGAGCTCCTCAACCTCCGAAGAAGATGATCTATACACGTAAGTATGTTGTACGTAGATATATGTGGATGTCCAAAATGTGCGACGGGACGCTAATTGGTGCAGGTGTATCTAAAGTAAAATCGATACTGATATCAGCTGGCCGGCCTGTAGCGCTGGCCTTCACACCGCACTTTATTTCCGCAGCCTTGTCCGCCGAACGAGCTGAAAAATAGACCGAGTTTGCTTGGCAATCGTACAAACAATCATAACATACACTGCAAGTTAACAAGACGACCTATTAGGATAAAATGCCAAGATAATGAACGTGTTGAATAAATAAATGGCTACATTCGCACAGTTCACTGTACATCCAGAAAATCGATGTTGACCTTGAATCCGAACCTTGAAATGTTGATGTTGAAATCCGAACGCCGGTAGACGGATTTTAAGGCCGGTTCGTTTAAACAACAGGCTGCAGGAATAATTGAACGTTGTTCTTATTTCTCTTCTTGGTTCTTGAGTGTTCTTCCCCGTAAATGTTTTTTTGTGTATTTATGTTAAGCGCTATCTTCGACAACAGTAATCCGATTATATTTTTTTTTGTTTGAAAGATTATTATTTCGAGATGGTTCTATATTTTATTATTTTAATTAATTATCGGTAAAGATCTGATAACGAACTTTGTAGATTGAGTAAAGAATACTATTGAATCCGGTTCCGGATATTCTATTACAACATAGGTAGATAGTAAATAGCCCTTGGCATTTACACTCTCGTCGGAAGAGAGATAGGTACCTGCCTACAAAAAGAAATTTAGATTACATTTTAACTTTCGACAAAGGAAATACCTTTATTGTTTTAGCCTGGCTTTTGGAAAAGGCGGCCAAGGAATTACATCGAGGGAGTATGCAATGTAGCCAATTATTACTAGAAGCATAGTTACTGGTTCTTCTATTGCACAGTCTTCTAATGAGTTGGCTGTCCTTAGAAGCTGTAGAATAATGATCGGCTGCGCGTTTTTGATGCAGAAGTTTCAAGATTTTCAATGACGTAAAACAATAGAGTTCACACCTATCGGTGTCAGTTCTACAAAAATCGAATCGGTCCCGCTCAACACGTAGTACCTACGCCGGACGGCCTACGCGCCGCGCGTCCTTTCTCGAAAGACGCGCGCGAAACGCCAACGCACTCCGCCTTCTCGGGCCTATCCGAACCTACACGAACTGCCCCAAGTCCTTCGCAAGCAGGCCGGCAACTTATAGAGGCCGGATTCAAACGGACCTGGCAAGTACGGTATCGGTCCAGGCCGTCATTGGTGGACCTTAGACCGTCTTAGTAGGTAGTCTGAAGTCTGAGTTTCTGTCATGCAGTCTTACTAAGGGGCAGTGTCGTAACTAGCAATTTATGCGCCCGATGCGAGCATCTATAACAGCACCCTTTTTTATTGTTTGTGGTGGGTTTCACATCTGTTCATTTCTGCACCTCTGTAGGGTCTGCGCCCTGTGCCTGGGCACCTAACCCTAGTTACGGCATTGCTGAAGGGTATCCAGAAAGTGGCTTTAGCACTGTCCAAGATGTGTCCAGCTACATCCAGTTAGATTGTAAGCCGATCCTAACATATATTATTATAGTAGTGAAAGTCTAGGCAGATGATTTTTACTTAAATGTTGGTTACATTGTTTATGTCTGTCTATACATTAATACAATGCGTGTTTATTGAACGTTTCTAACCAAGTCTTCAGCGACACGAGTGATCTACATATATCGGCGCCAGCCAACCTGTTAGCAGACTAATCCGAATGGAACTCTTAATGATATTTGTTGTAGGATGCATATGAAGAAATCGATATTTTACATACATAGAACATGAGCGAATATATGTATAAGTCCTGGTACACACAAGTTGAATATTAATGTGTGTATCAATTTTCAATAAATTCAGTGTAACTCGATGGGTGCCATTGTAAAATCATTGTGACCAAATCTTTATTGGGATACATGAGGATATAGTTTTACTGGCTACCTAAGCTCTGTGGCCACAAACACCTTAGCTAACTAATTATTTCACTCACGAGACAGGCCAAGGTAGATAAATAATAGAACAGCTATACATCATGTCTTTTACGTATACTTACTCGAATATTCCTAGATTCGTACGAATTTGTAAATATAATAGCACCCCGCTCGCCGCCGGCCTGCGCGGACCATGTATAAGTGATTTTCGGCAATTTGTTTTACAATTCAAATGTTGAAGCCGATCGGGACCCTCGCCCGCTTGTATCCGCAAAAAAATATGTACAAAAACTCCCGTGTCGTCCTTGTAGTACCTAAAGAATCCCCAATAACCTAGTGGCCGTGTTTATCTAACGAGACCAGTTCCAGGAACACAGTCTCGTTGCTACGCGGGGTTGACTTGTGTTGGACTTCTAGCCATTTCAAATGGTGCTGCATCACTATACAGTGTACAACTGTTCAGTCAATAATGACGAAGTGTCCAACTGAAATATTGCCGTTCAATTTAATGGTCATTAGTGTTAGTTTAATAGTCTCGTTAAGGCGAAGTTGTATCGCGTAATTTCTGACGTCTTTATTGTATCAGTCATTCTGTTTGATTATGCTAGTGTGTGTGTTACCTACCGATGCTGGCTCGTTTGTAAATGACCTTCACCTTAAAACCGTCATTACATTTTCCATGTTTTCTTTTGCAGATTTAAGGAGGAGCCATGCTCTCCGGTGGCAGGCTACTCCTCTGGTAAGTAACCCTTTTTACAGGTGCTGTATATTTTAAATCGTTTTGTTTTTATGCGGTGTTTATACAATTGTTTTTTTTTCGTGTTTTGTATTCGCATTGAAACTGGTTTATGAAACAATTCAGATCGCGGCTACGGCAATATTTAATGTTTTCGGAGTTTTCATTGTTGGTCAAAAGAGCTCCTATTCTTAATTCTTTTAGTTTTAAAGCACAGTATCGGTTTAGCGTCAATGATGTTATGTCAATTATGTAAATAAAGTACATAGGTATAGTATAATTTAATTATTGAGACTAAAACGAGATAGAAGTTTAACTTACGGAGAATGCTCTGTGGATCTGTAACTGTATGACTTCAAGATACATAATATATTTACTTACGCCTATATTTTTTACAAATGGCCCTGAAATATAACATACCTTAACTCCTATGAAAGGGAAAGTAATGAATTTGAATAGAGTTTGTGTCGTATGGTCACAGATTTCGTCGTATGGTCATAAAATCCTATGTAATATAATTGATTGAATATTATTATTTCTTTTTTATATAGACTTTATTTGAGTAGGTAGGTGATATATTGTCAAATTAATGCGCTCCCAAGCTGCGTCAGAGACTCAGAATGATAATAGGGTGTCTGACGTATACTTAAAGGTCACAAAATGCGGCTAATATAATATATATAGTCTAATAATAAAGGATGCCACCTATGTCCGTCCCTGCGTACAATACAGCAGTGATTTTATGTATGACCAAAATGTTTTACTCCAAATCCTAAACTGTACATTGTACTATTGTATTACACTAATAAAGGAGGGCAACTAGGAATAAAGGCGAAAATTTGTGAATTCGTTTGTATGTTTGTATGTTTGTTACATTTTCACGCTCAAAGGGCTGGACCAATTTTGCTAAAATATGGTATGGAAGTAGCTGACACCATGGACTAGCTCATAGGCTATTTTCCTACTCATCTCTTCTCTCTACTTTTTATCTTGATAAAATGCAGTGGGTAACACCGCGAGCCACAGTTAGTTATACCTGAAAAAGAGTACAAAAGTACTGCATACATTAGCAAACGCACCTTCACCGCACGAGAAAACAGAGAGGGGTATTGTAAAAAAAACGATTTACCAATTCCGATCAGTGAATACACGTGAAGACCTTAAAAGTGCATGAATAATGACTTAATACGCTGCACGGCGGCGCTTGCGTGCCTCCACCAATCAGTATTAATCAACTGCCATATATCAACTGAATAATACCCAGCAGTAAGCGCTGTTACTTTTCTGACTGTTATTAGTGCATGGTTTTCCTAACCATGCACTAATAACAGTGTTACGATGTACTGGATGTTCAATTCTGGCACTAGGTCGGGCTTAATGAAAATTGGCACGCCTGCATCTAGTGCGTCCTGCAATCGGATGGAGATCAGCGGTAATCTACTTAGCCGCTGTCCGTGACGTGGTCACCATACTAGTTTTAGTGCATTGCCCCGCATAGGTTTGACTGTTGAATTGAGTGAGTTTGGAGTTTTACCCAATCAAATTAGTTCGCTATTATATCTCCTGCGTAATTTGCTTGCTCTCGAGTTCATCTGTTGAGACCGAAATTAGGCTAGAAGTTTTTATATTTTTATATTTCCTGAATCGTTTTCGTATGCACTAACGCGTTGACTATACCTAGTTTCTACACCGAGAGCTATATAATTAACTTGAAATGGGGCCTCCTTATTCAATAGACCTTATCCTCTTGGGGTAAAGTGTGCTTGAGCGGCTCAATTGAGCAGTGTCATGGCGATGTGTTCTTGATAAAAACTAACTAAACCTATTTTCGTATTGAAATTCATTGGTTGGTAACGTCTTTACGAGCATTGACCTGCTGATCATAAGTGAGAACTCAATTAATTTTCTGCATAGAAAATTAATCACTCTGAGATTTATGCATCGTATTTTTAAGTCAGGTTTTGGGGACAAATGTTCCTTTTTTAGTAATGTCAGACTACAGATGACAAATAAATAATTGTGCAAGATTAATTACCCGCTGTTACATGGCTTTTAAAGTTGTGTTTTTATAGTACCTACACACCTCCCTCTTCTGCCTCTCTGCCTCCCCTTTGCAGTAGGCATGTAGGCAAAGAAGAAACGAAGTTCTTTGTAAATTTAAACTTTAGAAAGTTTTCGGTTGCCCTTGCAACTGAAATATGCACTACTCGTAGGTACCAGAGAATTAGGCTAGAACTAACTTCAAGTTTTCAGGATTTTTTATAAACTTCCGTATTTCAAATCACGTGTGATTCAGGCAGCATGCTTCCCAGCCCCCTTACCGTATCGTACCGAAATGTATGGTCTTTTCTCAACTTATTATGTCGGGACAAGTAAAACATCTGAGATCCGCAAATATTTGTCTCGAGTCTGTGTGTTGGGTGTAGAAATTGAACCCGCTACGTTCAGAGATTCATTCACTGCGCTTATAGGGTTGATTGGCACAGTGACATATAAACTTGGCTTTGAGCTTCTAGATTAATGTGAACTGGGTAATTAGGTAGATTACAGAATACCAGTAGTTTGTTTTTGTTAATACCGTTCGAATTAGACCTTAACACTTTGACTGCCATGCCGCAGACACAATTAAGTTTTTATTGTTCGCGGGTCAAATATGACCCGCGTGGCGCCCAAAGACTTAATAATGAAAACAGTACCTACAGCCTAACGATAATGTCATGTAATGCTTGTTTACCTGACCGTTTCTTTCCCACAATATAATGTTCTGACTTTCAATCGGAAAATTAAAACGATGCACTGGTATAATGGTTTGTATGATTTAGTATAACGAGACCTTTGTTTCAGAAACTAAGTACATTTTAATTTTAATAGAACCTTACATATGGACTCTTCTATTATAATAAATGCGGCACAGTTTGTCAGTGCTTGTATCACGTGGGACAAGGAATATGATAGTTTATGGGCCTGGTGACATCCATAGGCTATTATATAGACTGCTACTTAATAAAATAAGGTCGCGTGCGTTTCACCTCCGAACCACATTTCAAACTCTATTTGGGGGGTAAAAGTACCCACGCGTTAGTCGTGGATGGGTAACAAATAGACGGACTCAGTTATATTATCCACTAGTTGCGCCCCGCGGTATTACCTGCTATATGTTTTTCGGGATAAAAGTATTCTATGTTTTAATCCAGGGTGTCAGCTACCTCCATACCAAATTTTATCAAAATTGGTCAAGCTGTTTGAGCGTGAATAAGTAACAAACACACCCACAAACTCTCACCTTTATAATATTAGTGTGAAGTATCATTTTTCATAGTAAGGATAATAATACCAGCCTATAACTCTCTGTTTACGAGATTCTTCTCACAGAGACAAATAACGAGCGCTGATCGCACTTGCATACCGCGGTTAAGGTCACCTAATACATACAGACCATCAGTATTCGTCCGTTACAATACATTAGCTTACAAACTCGTCTCAAGGGCTCAGCACTCAACAATGTCCGCCGCGACACATATATTCAGCATCTCTTGCATTGTATATGTAACAGATATCATCCAACTTCAGACTTACATAATAATTTACTTCTATTTTTGTCACATTTTTAAGCCTTAGCGCCTTACATGAAATAACATAACTGGCTAAATGTGGGATATTATGATGTATTCGCCTGTATGGTCCGAATTACTACAGGAACCGCCTTTTCGAACGGAATGGAGTTTCTTGCCGGTTCTTCTCCATAGAAACGACTTTTTGGAACCGTGCAACTAGTTTGACGTTTTGTAAGTGCTCTTTTGTAGCCTTTATGAAATAAAAACATTATGACTATGACTAGGAGCTAACTAGGTGTACTTAATCGGCTCGATGCATCGTATGCCTACCTATAGAAAACCCTAGTTTTGTATGAAATGCAAACGCGGACATTCAGCGTTCATCATTCTCCAATCACACAGTTCTACAGAATGGATGGATCAACACAATCTACAAATAAACTACAAAAAAACTAAAATAATGACTTTTTACCCCTACCAAAAATCCCCAATAACAATTAATTTCACCACTAATAATATAAAAATAGATGTTGTCGACGACTTCACACTGCTCGGACTTACAATAGACACTCACATCAACTGGAAGACACATATACAAAACATTAAATCCAAGATTTCCAAATTTATTTACGCTTTTCGTGAAGTAAAAATAACCACTGACCTACCAACTGCATTGAGTACTTACTACGCCTACGCTCACTCCTGGTTCAGCTACGGCATCATCATGTGGGGAAACAGCACCGACGCACCATCACTCTTCATACTACAAAAAAAACTAATCCGCATACTAACAAATATAGAACAAACAGACAGCTGTAAAACCTATTTCCAAAAACACAAAATACTTACACTACCATGCATCTACATTTTAGAAATATGTAAATTCGTTAGGAGATACTCTTCCTTCTTTACTAAACGCGGAGATAAACACACCAACAGATCACTCAGACACAAAAATATGCTTATGCTACCTACTTCCAACATGACACTACACTCTAATAGTCCATACGTGATGTGCATCAAAATATTTAATAAATTACCCAACAAAATAAAAGATGAGACTAGTGATACAAAGTTCTTAAACAACCTAAAACAAATATTAATCAAAAAAGCATACTACTCAATCAATGAATATATAACAGATAAACAAATAACTTAAAAATACACACTAATATTATAGTAGATTAATATCTACAAGAAGGCCTAAACAATATAAAATATAGTCCTACTTAAACATGACATATAAAATTACAAATTATAACATGAATATAATTATGTAAGTCAAATAACTATAAGAAATATAAGTCAAAATATAATAAATTAAATCTATACTTAATAACTATTTGAAAATAAACAAATAATCTGTCAGTAAAAATAATAATTTAAAAAAATAAAAATAAATTTTGAATATTAATATTAATTATGAATAAAATACATATAAACGATACATACATAATAACTATATAATACTCAATAAATATCGTGCACCTACGCTATCTACTTTTGCATTAACTAAGTACTACCTATATCTACCTATATAAAACGCCTTCCTCTCTTCTACTTGCTGTGCCCATCAGGGTCCATAATTGTGACTTTTATATTTTATTTTCCACCAATAATGTACATTATGGATTGCAATAAAGAATATGAATATGAATATCAAAGCGCCTGTATCTTATGGGTAAACGCTGAATCGAGCCGAAGAAAGGTAATAGACCCTGAAGCCCACGTCATTCTCTGACACCCACACCTACACATTTGTCTTCAAAAATGGTATAGGAATGTCTTTAAAAACATCAGTGTTTATGAAGCAAACAATAGTTATATAATTATCGTGCCTTTTGTGTCTATTTACGACTTCGTTATCAAAGCAAAGTTATACTACAACTTGCCCAGGGTGAACAGCACGGACCTAATTGCGAGCCTATAAATGTGATGTATAGAGTGTGCATCTAATAACGGTACTTACTGGTGCATAATGTCCTGCGTAGTTACCTATTACCTAGTCTAGGTTGACATTGTCTGCGCTGACCGAAATTAGGTCAGGATGACATTAGGGAACTTACAGCTGGCCTCCGCCCTAATTCAGTGCGAGATAAGCCCTAGGTACAGAATGTTAATAGAAATTACTTTTTAATTGTACATACCTACCCCCTTTTTTACTATAGTAGGTATCCTTCGTGGGTGTTATCCATATTATTTACTATATATGCCGTTATAAACTTGTATATATTTATATACTATATTTATATTACATGTAAATCGGGTATGCCCGACTAGTTTCGGTCTGGACGGCCGAGTCGCGAGCCGAACTAACCGAACCTAACCTAACCTAACCTACCTACTTACATAATAATAATAAAGGCACCTCTTAAATCTATTACATCACCATTCATTGACGAACCAACGACGGGTAAATTATAGATACACAAATATAAGCAATCGATAAAGATTACATTTTTTGTATTCAATAAGTCTAAAGACAGTCTAAAGACAACGTCGTGGTGGCCTAGTGGTTGTCATACCGGATTTCTATGCACAAGGTTGCAGGTTCAAACCCAGGCAAGTATCAATGTGACTTTTTCAATGTCATAAATACTTTCTTAGATATTCTGAGACACCACTGACTAACGGTGACGGAAAACATCGTAAGGAAACCTGGATTTAATTATCTGAAATCGCCAACCCGCAGTGAGCTAGCGTGGTGATCAATGCTCAATCCTTCTCTAACGAGAAGAGGCCTTTGCCCTGCAGTGGGACAGTTATAGGCTGTTATTATTAAGTCTAAAGACATTTTAAAATTAGAATAAAATTAAATGATGCAAGTTAATTGCGCGACTTAATGACCGCTGTTATTTGTATTGTCATACTTATTCGAAAATATGTAACTATTTAATTACTTAAGTGATGTTACAGTCTTGAAAACAGTAGGTTGAACTTGTTTATAATAAAAATAAGCTCTTTAAAATACTATTCTGCGGAGACAAAGTCGCGGGTATCAGTTAGTATTACATAAATGGAAAAGAGAGATTCATTAATATCGTACAGCGTACTCTATGGTCTGCAATACACGGGCGATGGTCAATGTCAATTTAATATCCGGCTTTCAGTGTGCCTGACTCCACACAGTGTACCTATGTATGAGATAACAGCATCGCATTCATCAACACATTGACAACACTCATCGCTGAAGAGAATTATACATAGAAAACATTTAAACAGCGCGTACATTAATGTATACCAAAAATGTAAACAATTTTTTGAACCCTTTTGCTTATAACTTGCTAAATTACTAAATGTCGGAAGTTGATATACTTTTTTGGTGCTCCATTTTTTGTTTCGGTGGTAGAAAAGAGCAAATGTTGAGTGTGAGTGGTTGGGTTAGTTCTCAGTAGCGTCGCGAAGTTTGGATTTGTGCTCAGTTAGCAGCAATAGGCTCAGACTCAGCTCCTATTACATTGGGACCTATAACAATACTGGCAAAATATGAGTGTACTATACACCCAGCTTTCCACGACGGAGAAAACAGTAGTGATGTAATGTCATGTTTGTTTCCTTCGCTTCCTTGGTGTTTCTCAGTCCTGGCTGATGGACTCTCACTGGTCAAAGCCCCAGGATACCCACCTAACTACCGACACCGGGGCGGTTAATCTGCATATGTTATACCGTACCCCACCAACACACGGATTACTTGCCTGGATTAACCCTTGCAACCTCTCCCTTGGGCACCACTTAGAATATAGAAATCTACCTATGATTATAAACATTTTACTAAACTGCCTGAATATTTGCTATTGCCAAGTTATTTAGTGAAATTGTATGATGATATTATATGTTCAGTGTCGTCTACTTATTTTGTGATGATAGTTTGAGTTTCATTCAAGCAAGGAAGCAACCTACCTTTTTATTAATTCGATATAAATAAACATTATGCCTGTAAGTCCCATGAAGGTTTATAGATAGCAGAGCTGTATAGATCGGTCACCCATATTTCGCTACGTATTTTCCATACTTATCACTACCCAGTTACTACGATCTAATGGGAAAACCAAATAACGCTTTACCATACCTGGAAATCAAACCCAGGTGTCTCAGCCAGGCAGTCTATTATTCTCTTATTTCACGACAACGTATATTAGCACGCCATTAAAGTTGACGTTGCAATATAGTTGATAGACAAGGACTACTTATCATAGTCATCAAACGGAAGGTCGTCCCTGCTGACCCCTTTAGTATGACCTAGTAATTCACGAAATATACTGAAATAAAATTTTATCCTCATTTTAAAACAGTAAAAGTTTACTGACTGAAATTAAATATCAAGGGCTTAGTCGTAGTAGTAACAAATTCGGGTCGATAGGTTAAGCTACAATTTCGACGGTTAGTAAATGGATGGGTGAATATCCATTTAAATGCCGATCATTCTTCAGACTGCCTCGTTGGTCTAGTGGTCGCTAAGCGCGACTGCTGAGCAAGAGGTCCTGTGTTCAAATCCCGGGTCGGGCAAAATGTTACTGAGTTTACCATTAGGTAATTCCCAGTAGCAGCACGGAGTCTGGATTTGTGCCCGGTTGATGGCAATAGGCTCGCCCCCTATTACATTGGGACTTACAACATAACTGGCGAAATGTGGGTGTACTATATGTTCACCTCTGCCTACCCCTTCGGGGAATACAGGCGTGATGTTATGTTATCATTCTTCACGATATAAGTATACATGTCCACCTCAACTGTGTGTCGTGTGTGTGTGTGTGTTTGGCCCATTGACAGTCGTTACTTGTCAAAAGTCCGAAAGTCTGACCATCAGTTTTTTTGAGTCCAAGTACCTATAATTATAAATTAATGGGTACCTTTCTGTGTTGTCCATATAAGTTACTTTTCTCCGGTTGTACTCAGTAACTGGGCAATCCCGAATAATCACGAGAGTACAAAATAGTTAATAAGTAATTATTATTAAATTAAGCGCTGGCTAGAAATAGCGGCATAAAAAATATGTCTTGCCTGTTAGTCATTAAGAGTTCCTATTAATTTTAATGTTCTTATTTTATTTTTTTCGTAAATGATTTCTGTTATTATGATTATTTTTTATTCTAACTAATAAGATTCGTTTGCCTGTAACTATATGGACTATGTGTCTGCAATAAAGAAGTATTATTATTATTTCCTTTATTTAAAACATTAAATTTTTAAATATCTATATAAAAATACAATATTGAAAAATATAAAAAAAATAGAGGCCAACCAGCAGCGGAAACAGGGTCCAAGCTAGCATTGCTGCTGGTAATTTTGACGAACCTATCACGGGCTTACACCAAGTGGGTCGGTTCGTATAGATGTTGGTGCTTGTGTTGTTGATGTCAGGAACCGTCTTACTATGGAACATGTGTCTATGATAACAGATTTTTGTAAAGAAATGTAGGATGATTTGTGTTTATTATTATTATTATAATGGTATTAACACAAAATCTGGTTAGACTGGGAGCCGACCTCCACATTTTTGGGAAGAGGCTACGCAGAAGCAAAGTTCCGCAGAAGTAATCAAGTTCTCTGCTAGGTAAAACATTGTGTTACTAGGTTCTATAAAATCTAGGTGCCAGTACGAATTTTTGAAATGATCCCGGTAATTAGACAGTTCTTCCCCAATTGTAACCTTAGCAAATGTGTGTATGCACCTATGTAACTCTGTCCACCCCATTGAGGCACACTAGCGTATAGATATACGGATTACACAGAGGATAAGTACATCAATAGAAAATTGTTACTTACTATAACCAGAAGTACTTACGTACCTATACCAGGATCAGATATCATCCAAAGAATATTATTCTAACTACTATCCATAATGTCATACTTCATGGCGGAGTTTACGACGCAGCTCCGCACCCAGTGATACCAGCAGAGGTGAAGGCACCGATCCTCCGCAGTACCTACTAATTCAGGAGTTAATCCCGGTTATCAGCAAATCTTATGGGACAGCTCGGCCTATCTACTAATGGCACTACTTTGCAAAACTTCTCACAATACAACACAGTCAATAAACAACCTTAACACTTCAACATAAAAGATACATTACTTTAAAACTACACAGAAACATGTTTGATTAGATGCTAACACTCACAAGTTGTAACGTCACTGGATTATGTGTTTTATGATGTTGTTGTAAAGTAGGTATTTGTGTGGTGTCATGCTGCTTACAGCTATGCCTGGTTCAGCGACCCGAGCTAAGTTTTGCTTCCTGCGCCACGGCGTTCAGGCTGATAGTGATGTAACGCTCGAAATTTTAGTAATTGCAACTCGGATAATCGAATACAATTAACTGTAATTATGTGGACTTTGTTTAAAGTAAGGACGCTTGATGCTTAGGTATATTGTACCCACATGGTCGTAATACAGTTAATATTACACCTGAAGATGTAATAGTGGGCCAGCTTGTAGCCTTTATAACTACAAATATTCTCAGTGGTGTCTCAGACTACATACTGAATATTCGTTTCCATTTAGTAAACTGTTATTTACTCTGATTTACCTATTAACCAAATTGTAGAGACAATAATTTAGCCTTCGCGAACAAAGTAGGTTTATAGAAACTGACATTTTCAAATCAGTAATAAATAAGTTTGTATCTAGTTGTGGTTATAAATTGGCAATACAATTTATTGACATTGCACTTTCGATGACGTTATGGAGTAACTTGATTATGGTATCATATGCACCGTTTCATAAAATGAAATATATAAACAAGAAAGGTGGACAGAAACAGAAACTGCCTCGTTGGTCTAGTGGTCGCTAAGTGCGACCGATGAGCATAATGTCCTGGGTTCGTATCCCGGATCGGGCGAAGTGTTACTGGGTTCTTCCATTAGGTAATTCGCTGTAGCAGCACTGGCCAGTGGCCCTTCGGGGAATACAGGCGATGTTATGTTTTATATATGAGAGAGTAACGCAGTTCAGGTCAGTTAGTTTCCATAGCACAACTAAACTACTGACCGATAAATCATAGAGGCATATATTCGATTGTTACCTCAAAAAAAGACTACATAGGTATTACTCATGTAAAAATAAAATAACATCTGAGACCAGAAAATTAAATCCGAAGCAAGTCGAAAGTTTTCATAACAAATATAAGACTAAACGAACACAAAGCCTTAGACAAACAAATAACTATTATGAATAAAAACTTCAATGGTTTCGATTATAATCTAATCGAGTACATACATCGAGTGATTCACAAGTAGCGCATCACTACGTCCGGTTGGTTTTTGCACGGCGTGTGCGGTGCCGTGCGGGCTCACAATATTCTCTTATTAGATTTTACGACAGGTAATCCGAGGGGAAGATGGCGACGTCGTGATTAACTAAGCAAAAAGCTGCAGACACTCTGTCTCTCTCTAACCTTTGATTTATTACCGATGCGTTATATCAGACTTATTGTACGCACGATTCGTAACACGCGATTGCTACCGATCCGCGGATGCGCCAGCGCAGAAGCTTCATTTATGTATAGTATTTGGATCGTAAACACGGTAAAGAAATTATAATTTTGATTTATTATTTAGATCTGAATCGGGTTTTATGAAAATAAGTGTATCTACGTACGTTATGGTGTTGAATGTTGTCGTCGGAAAATGAAATGTTATTATATTCGCGTAATTGCAATTTCATCTAAAACGTATGTGTAGTCTAAGGGCTAGTAGCTATACACATAATTCCAGTATCCCTAGCACTATTATTAATTATAGTTTAGTACATAATTAGGTACATTAAAGTATTAGTATACAATATTATTTGTGCATGTCTGTGAAATTCACCTGAGAAGTGTGAATCAGGTGAAATTTATAGTGTGGATCTTAATTTTTAAAGGTGGATTAGGAATTTAAAAAAATATTGCTTACACAATTAAAATCCTGGAAATAGTTAAATACGTGTGTTATTTGTATATGACTCACTTTGTGATTCGTATTTATTATAACATTGACATCTTTACAAGACTTTAAGTCCCGATAGATGGTGCTAGATAATATGGGATATAGGAATCCCGTTGCCAACTTGTTCCTGTGCAGCCATGGGCAGGTTTAAACACTCGTTTACTTACTATTACCTTACGGCTGGTGATTAATCTGATAACGAAGTGTTTATGTAACAACAAATTATTAAAATTAATTAAAATCGTGTGAGTATGTTAGCTATATTTTACCTATCTTTTCACACAGGATTTTCTTAGTTTTCTTCTCCGTATAAGCATGGTCTATTTGACGTAAATGTCTGGCATAAAGACGACTTGAAATCATGTTACTTTGCTTGGCTTTTTCCCTTCAAAGTAAAGTATATTCTTTTGTCAATGCTAACTATACTTTAGCGAGATTAAATCCTTTCGTATCGTCCAACGTGCTTTGTACTAAAGCAAGCTATTCGGATCAACAGGGCTTTGTGAGATTCTGTATTCAAATTCACAAAGAAGTCTAGGCCTTTCAAATCAGGTAATATACCATTTACGTTATCCCCTCGGAGCACCAGACGAAAACATACATGGCAGAGATCCCCATCGAAGTAATTGGATAGTTGCAAATCTTCTTAGCTAGCTTTGTAGACTTTTTAATGTCCATTACTGCGAACTTTATTTACCGTTTTTGACATAGGTAAGGGATTTTTGCCTAAAGGCAAAATATACCTTTAAACGAAAAGTTGGCGTTTCCAGGCAAAGCTTTGTGCTCGTACGAGAGAGACGAAGTCGTCTAGATCTCTAAAAGCATTAATTCTTATCGCATATAGTTTCTAAAGGCTTTTGTCACTTTACGTTGAAGGCATAGTGGTGTTATTGAAAAGGTACTGAAGAGTTTTCGGAATGTTTTCTGGGTAAAATCTTCTAATAAACTGTACTTCACTTTAAGTTAGGAAGTCTTATATGTACTGGGTCGGAGGGAGTTTTACTTTGACGTAATTTCAAAAAGAAAAGTTATCGAGTCACGTTGTATAAGAACAATTATTTTAATTTTAAGGAATGAGTAATGAGATGGCAGAACAATTGACCCCAAATGATTAGGTAACAGGGCACGTGCACTCACCGCTTTTTAATATCAAATGAGGCGTTTCCGAGGAAAAAGCTTGATTAAAGGTAAGCTCCGAAGATAAATATAAACTCCTTAACGGATTATACTCAATACTTCAATAAATATTTGATGTTACAATCCATAGACATTAGCCTAATTGACATCTTACTTATTATATTTACATATGTTAACGCACACGTTAACACCTCCGATACACACATGCATCATCAAGCAGAGGGGAGCGGGCGGCGTGGTAGCGGCGGCTCGGCGACGACCCGCGCGCCCTCGACACTCTTTACAACAACGCGACCACGATCGCACGATTTTTAGTTATAATTTTTGACCATTGTACAAGACCTAATATATACCCTTGAAATACAGTCCGCTTTTATCTCCACCTGGGCCTATCTATGGTCCTTCGAGGTTTCGGTCAAGTTAATCTAAAAATCGCGTCGCGATCACAAGCCACGCCATCACAAAACGCGTCCGGAAATCAGCTGGAGGTCAAACAGAGGACATAGCATCAGTGAACTCAGCCTACCAGCATTTGGAAGTAGCCATACAAGCAGCGTTGGCCACATCAGTCGCTAAGGACGAAAAAAGGGTTTGGTAGCAGCGGTTTCGTGAGTCCGACCAATTAATTCATTCTTTTAAAGTCATTAAAAGTCATCAAATATTCAGTTAACTTGCTTAATTGCCTTCCATTCCCATTTCCAAGCATAAATTCATCCATAGTTTGTCCATTTTTACACTTAATTATTCACATAAGCAATTATTGCATCAGATTTTTTCCAGTCATCACCTACCTACATAATTATTTCTTTTCTCAATTTTCTTGTAACATTTCTTATAATTTCGATTCTTTCCAATCACCAACCACTTCTTTTTCATTATCGTATCAATTTGTAATACTTTTTTTTCTTAAACAGCTCACATCGCCTTGTTCTCAGCGTACCGTACCGAGTTATATCACACGGAGGGTAATTTGGTAAGGTTACGTGATCATTGCGCTGTGCCTGCCACATTCCCAATCCAATTTAAGTAACGTTTCAATTAAGTACATTACTTTAATTAAATTTCAATCATGACTGATTCTAAATCAGCTCAAACTTCAAATAAGCCCGATGAATATGACATTCCTCAGCTCAATACATACAAAAAGAGGAGATCAAGTCATAAAGGAAAGGTCACGGTATTTAAAAATTATCTTGAGTCATTATTAAAATCCAAAAAGCCATTGTCTGATTTAGATATTATACAGCTAAGCAATCGATTAGAGTCCTACAAGTCCCTTGCAAACGAGTTCGATAAAAATCAAACCCTCATCGACGACATTACTGGCGTTTCAGATGAACAGCTGAAGGAGCGGGAGCAATTCGAAATGGAATACCAATATCAACTTGCGCTCGGCATCCATCTGCTGCGTGAAAATGAAACTGCCTGCGTCGACGGGTCTGTACCAACTCCAACTGCAGGTGACACAGCAACAAAAGCATACATTAAATTACCCACTATTGACCTTCCACACTTCTCAGGGGAATATCAAAATTGGCTCGAATACAGAGACACTTTTGAATCCCTCATACACAATAATAAATCAATAGATAACATTCAAAAGTTTCACTATTTGCGTGCATCTCTGCAAGGTGAAGCTTCCGATATTATTAAATCGTTAGAAATGTCATCAAACAATTACCGGGTAGCTTGGGAACTTATAACGGATAGATATAATAACACACATCAACTGATCCACAATCACCTTCACGCATTATTCAGCATACAAAACATTGAAAAAGAATCCGCAACATCACTCAGATTCTTACTAGACACAGTAAACAAAAATCTCAGAGCACTTAATAATTTAGGTGAACCCACAGTAGATACAATGTTAATTTATCTTATTACCTCCAAATTAGATTTCACAACACTCAGATATTGGAAAGAATCAAGCAAAAACAACACGGTAGAAAAGCCCACACTTCAAGATTTTAAAACATATCTCAGTGATCGTTTCATGCTTTTACAAAATCTTGAAGACACTAAAAACATACATAAAAACATACAACAAACAGATTCAAAAACACATTCATCAAAATCAGACAATAAAGATAAACAATCTCGCATTCCTTGTCCCTTATGTAAAGGTCAACATTTTCTATTCGCTTGTCCACAATTCAAACAAATGACTGTGGAAAGGAGGATAGAAAAGGTTTCCAAGTTTCTCAACTTCTGTGCTAACTGCTTGCATAACGGTCACGAAACAAAGTCTTGCCGTGGCGGAGCATGTAAATATTGTCAACAGAAGCATAACACAATGCTACACATACATAAGGAACCGACCAGGGACACTGCGCACACCACATTCGCTAGTAACAGTAGCTCACAACACACATCAGTTCTACTTTCCACTGCCTTAGTACATGTCATCGCCAGTGATGGAACACCACACTTGGCGAGGGTTTTGCTGGACAGTGGAAGTACCTCCTGTTATATCACAAACAGTCTGAGTACAAAGCTCAATCTCACATTCGAACCCATTCGCGGCACAGTTTCAGGCATAAATCAGCAACATACAAATATTTTTCATCGCACAAATGTTCTGATAAAATCATTACATGGTTCATTCACAGTCAATTTGTCATGTTTGGTAATTCATACAATAGCACACTCATTACCTCACATGCGCATCAATACACAAGGTTTAAATATACCTAAACATTTAAAACTAGCCGACCCTCAGTTCTATGAACCCGCCCCTATTGACATATTGCTAGGCGCGGACATATTCTGGCAAATACTTAGCAGCGGTCACATTCAGTTAGGTAAACAACAGCCTACACTACAAGAAACTGAATTAGGCTGGCTAGTTTCCGGATGTACAACAAACACCGACAAACACACAAACAGTTGTTTTTTCAATAACAACAACTCAGATCAGTTATCACGCTTTTGGGAGCTGGATAGTTTATCTAAATCACAAATAAACGATCCCTCCGACTCAGATGCATGCGAGATAATTTTTACTCAAACAACCACGAGACAAACTGATGGCAGATTTGTTGTTAAAATTCCATTTAAAAAATCACCTGATTGCTTAGGTGACTCATACTATCAAGCCAAAAAACGGTTTTATGCAATAGAAAACCGCATGAATTCAAATCACACATACAAACAACAGTACTCAAACTTCATAACAGAGTACATACAACTAGGTCACATGACATTAAACAAACATTCACATAAAAATACATACATTCAATCAGAACATAATACATCAATCATACAGTCAAGTGCAAACAGCACTAACACAAACATACAGCACTCACCAGTATACTATCTTCCACATCACGGTATTATACGCGAGTCAAGCAATACTACAAAATTCAGAGCAGTATTCGATGGTTCCGCAAAGACATCCTCAAAACTAGCACTCAACGATATTCAGTTAGTAGGACCTGTCGTACAAGACGATCTTATTTCCATACTCATACGATTTCGTCAACATAAGTACATAATATCAGCGGATATTGAAAAAATGTTTCGCCAAATAACAGTGGTGGAACATCAGCGCCCACTACAACAAATCATATGGCGATACAATCCTTCGGAACCTCTGCAAACATACACGCTCAACACGGTTACATATGGCACGGCATCGGCGCCGTTTTTAGCAACACGCTGCATAAAACAAATAGGCCTAGATTGTCAAAACACACAAAATCATTCAGACAGCTATGATCACAAACTGGTCTCCGAGATCATCTTGCATGATTATTATTGCGATGACCTTTTGACAGGGACAGATGATGAGGCGGTACTATTGGAAATTGCCAAAGGCGTATTTTCCGAATTACAAAAATATCAATTTCCACTTAGAAAATGGCAGTCTAACTGTCCCGCTGTTCTAAAAAAACTAGGTTTCAATGATTCAGACAACACAACATTTAATCTTAGTTCAAATGATCCATCAAAAACACTAGGCATTTATTGGAACATCAACAAAGATACAATTACATACACAGTACATTCAGAATTTGTATCACAAAAACAAATCACAAAACGCACCATTTTATCCACTATAGGTCATATTTTCGACCCACTAGGACTCATTAGCCCTTGCGTACTCGAAGCTAAACTAATTATGCAACAGATGTGGATAAATAACATCAGCTGGGACGGTGAAATACCGGTTTCAATGCAACAACAATGGGCGAAGTTCGTAGAATCGTTATCTTTTATAAATCATTTATCTATTCCTCGGCGAGCATTCCATGACTCATTACGCGATAACATTGAACTGCATATTTTTTGCGACGCCTCACAACAGGCGTATGGTGCGTGCGCATACATACGTACATGTACACCAGGCGGCAATACCAGTGTTCAACTGTTAGTTGCCAAGGGACGGGTGGCTCCTTTAAAAACACTTACCATACCGCGACTTGAATTATGTGCCGCATTTACCGGTGTTAATTTAAGAAATAAAGTTTTAAACTCACTTCGCAATATAAACAACTGTAGGTGTTATTATTGGAGTGACTCAATAATTGTTTTATCCTGGATAAATTCACCGACACACAAATTACAAACATTCGTCAAACACAAAGTCACGGACATTCTCAAACATACTGAACCACAGTCATGGTATTATGTACCAACTAAACAAAATCCAGCTGACATAATTACAAAGTGTACCACTGCACAACAATTACTTCATACACCTTTATGGTTTTCAGGACCTGACTTTTTAAGGAATGATGATAATCGTAGCTGGCCTGAACAACCAGGGCATCTCAGCGTATCTGACCTTCCAGAAGTCCGGGCCCAAACACATCTCACGCACAAACATATAATTGATAACAATTCATTTATTTACAAATATTCAAATTTTAACAAACTTACACGCATTGTAGCTTACATACTTCGGTTCATTCATCACTGCAAACATAAACAATCAAACAACATTAGTACAAAAAAATGCCAACAGGTGTGCATAGGTGACGTCATGCCTTTATCTACTACGGAACTTAATTCAGCTAGATACCAATTAGCGAAGATAGTACAATTAGATTTCTTTTTTGAGGAATATCAACTATTATTAAATAACAAGCAGTTACCTACTTCACATAAATTAAATTCACTTAATCCTTTTGTAGGGGATAATCACCTCATTCGTGTGGGCGGAAGGTTAGCACAATCGCCATACAACTACGATAGAAAGTTTCCTATCCTTTTGCATCCAGCTCATCACATTACTCAAATCATATTCTCAACTTATCACATCACACTTCTACACGCTGGCCCACAACTGTTGTTGTCCCACATACGTCAAGCTTTCTGGCCAATTTCTGGTCGAAACCTGGCTAGGAAAACTACACAATCATGTGTTACATGCAAACGGTTTAAAGGTAAAACTGTAACGCCTATCATGGGACAATTACCTGAACAGAGACTGCACGCAAACTTTGTATTCAGTGACGTAGGTGTCGACTACGCAGGGCCAATTATGATCAGCAACCGCAAGGGGCGTGGAAGTGTACTTATTAAATCTTACATTTGTATTTTCATCTGTTTTGTAGTTAAAGCTGTGCATTTGGAGTTGGTTACAGATCTGACGACAGAGTCTTACATAGCAGCAATTAACAGGTTCATTTCTCGCAGAGGTAAACCAAATAATGTTTATTCAGACAATGGGAAAAATCTGGTAGGTGCTGCGCGTGTGATCACCAACTTTTTCAAAAATCACAGCGAGTCAATTTACAGTTGCGCTGCAGAACAAGGTGTAAATTTCCACTTCATTCCCCCCTATTCACCCCACTTCGGGGGCCTATGGGAAAGCAATGTTAAATCAGTGAAACATCATCTCAAAAGAGTACTAGGGATGGCACACCTAACTTATGAGGAAATGTACACATTGCTAGTCCAAATAGAAGGCATTCTTAATTCAAGGCCTCTTACACCTCTTTCATCCGATCCATCTGATCTCTCAGCTCTCACTCCCTTTCATTTTTTAATTGGTCGTACTCTAACTGTTCTACCTCTCCCACAGATGTCCGACTGCGACTCGGCACGGCTGCCGCGTCATCAACGAGTCGAACTTCTACGTCAACATTTCTGGAGACGCTTTAATAAGGAATATATTTCCCAGTTGCACCAAAGAACGCGCTGGCAGCGCTCACACGGCGCGCTCACAGAGGGCTCATTGGTCATCGTGAAGGACGAGGCGCTACCGGTGGCTCAGTGGCCGTTGGGACGTATCGTGAAGCTGTATCCGGGACATGACGGAGAAGCTCGGGTAGCGGACATCAAAATAAAGACCGGGACAATCAGACGGGCTTTTCATAAATTATGCCCATTACTGGATAGACCATCGGACTGACCATATATCATACATCATCATCGTCATCATCAGCATCAGCTGGGCTGGCCTTTCCATGGTGGCCCGGGAATATGTTAACGCACACGTTAACACCTCCGATACACACATGCATCATCAAGCAGAGGGGAGCGGGCGGCGTGGTAGCGGCGGCTCGGCGACGACCCGCGCGCCCTCGACACTCTTTACAACAACGCGACCACGATCGCACGATTTTTAGTTATAATTTTTGACCATTGTACAAGACCTAATATATACCCTTGAAATACAGTCCGCTTTTATCTCCACCTGGGCCTATCTAACATATATTTACGGTTCCGGGAATCCTTAGAAACAAGGTCAATAGTGTGCGAGAAATTATCTGAAATATTCAGAGCAGTAATTACGTGAATGTATAATAAAGCCGTTGTCTGTATTATAGATGGATTGCGCATGGATTTCCATTTGCTAGGCTGTCAAGTCGTTCTTAGTAGGCTGCTATGTGAAAACGTACATACTTGTGTCCTGTCTGCGAATTTGCTTAGAGAAGAAAAAGGGTACCTAAAAGAACGATGACTCTGTTGGTGTAGTGATTGTACCATCACGCTAGGGATTGCGGGTTCGATTTATGCACGGTGCTGATGTTTGTGACATACATCACACTTGTGATATGTGGGTATTGTATGAGTTATCGTTTTTGGCATAACTAGGCGAACACTTCAGCTCAAATTTGAAAAAAGTAAAGTTTATGTGCGAGTCACTTTTGTTTCGTCTAATAAAAAAATAGAGCCTTTCAAATAGATAGGTTACCGTATTGCACTAGTTTCCAAATTATTGAAAGCGACGTTAGTTATTTCTAATTTAATGGAAAATGTTGAAAATTCCGACTGTATAGGTTGTACATTAGATAGAGTGGGTAGATAAGAATAGAAATTAGAATGGATTCAGATCCGGAGCTACCGCATTGGGTAGCGAATGTACCTGTAATAAAAGGAAATAAATAACTCGTTGGTAATAAAAATGAGAAATAAATAACATTATAAGCAGAAGAAATGTATACCTAAGATCTTTATGCGGAGCAGACCAATTAGATAGTTGTATTTCCCTTTTTTGCAAATATAAAATATTACCGCTACCAGCATTGTGCGACGAACGATGCGAAATCTGTATTTTCGTCTATAAAAATGTAAGTCTGTTCGAGAAATATACTCGTAATGATGTTGTTATATAAGGAGCAGTTGACAGAAAGATAAACTTTTAAACCGCAAACCCATACAATAACTACAGTTATCCCAAGAAACGTGTTTTGTATCTCAATACATACCATATTTACAATAAATTACCTGGATTTTTTTAAATAAATTAGTTAATTTTTTTTTTGCAGTAACAAGCGCGAAGCATTCAATAAATGGTCTTCTCAATGATAAGCTTGATTCGAATTAATCATATCTTAAGATTGGGGTATTTTAATGTGACAACGTGTATTGTTACCAAATGTATACCAATTGTTAAGCTGTTTATTAGCTGTAGGTATGTTGTATTGGAAACTGCATTTAAAGTGCTAAATTAGTTGTAGTTATTACTTGGCGAAATTATTTAAGAAATTTTGTTCGCTCGAAACAGCAGTAATTCATGTAACATCTTTACTGAACCATGTTCTAGTAAATAAATCTTATCCGAACAAAATTCCTGTAGGATCATTTTACACATAAAAGCCTTTTCGAAATACTGAAAAAAGAGATACCAAAGCTTGTATTTTTTGGAATGTACTTAATTAGAAGAGAGAGTCATAATAGTGTTAGGCTTACGATGTGCCAATAGTTTGAATTGGTGTTACAATTCATATTTATATAAAAAAATCATAAATCAAAACAGAATTTTATTTTATGAAATTATAACATTGAAATAAAACCACTTTTACGGATTTTATCGCGGTTTTATATTGTTATTTGGTTCCGCTCCCGACGTCCAAGCTGATAGTAATTATTCAAATTAGACGTTTAACACCTCAGTCTGCACGTTACCATGAAAGCTGTAAAGGATTCGAAACGTCGGGACCAAAAAACGATATAAAACCATGATAAAATCCTTAAAAATAGTTGTAAGTATTTCAATATCTAAAATAATATTAAGTGAGTACTTACCTACACAAAATCAAATTTACTTGTAGACTTTTTTCTAAGCATACGTATACACTTATTATGTAAGCTATTCGTGAGCCACTGACGGAATACGATTTAAAAGATTCAAACTAAATTCGTGCCACAAAATAATTTAAATAGCTGAATATCAAATGGTCATGGCATATATACATAATGTATGGATATATTTGTATGTTGTGTTTGAAAATCGGTCAAGTGCAAAGTGTAGACTCTACACCATTAGAGGAAGTGGTGCCAGATCTTATGTACTCCTCGTATATGGTTATGGGCTATCTGTCCTGCGCCTGATCGGTTTCTGATCATGTGACAGGCTGTATCATAAAAATGAAATATGACGTCACGCCTGTTTTTCCCGAAGAGGTGAGCAGAGGATAACCTATAGTATACGCATATTTCACTAGTTAGGTATGTTACAGGTCCCGATATAATAATAATGTCCTCCAGACCGAATTTCGGTCACGGCGGCCTGTCTCAGCTGAGACTAGCCATCTGCGCAGGAGATATTATAGTGCACAAGTATGCGCGCAGACACAGGTGCACTCCCTATTCCCTCACTCTCATAATCCGATGGGACGGTAGACCGACACGACCAGAGAGAGATCAGGCGCAGGACCAACAGCTTTACGTGCCTTCCGAAGCACGGTGGGGTCTCGACATGTGAAAACGGTCACCCATCACAAGACTGACCGCGGCGAGCACGGCTTAACCTCGCAGATCGACTGATCTGTCGGGTAGCCGGATAGCTACGAGCCCCACACAGGTCCCGATATAATAGGGGGCGAGACTATTGCCATCTACCAAATTCGGACTCCTTGCTGCTAAAAATAAACCAGAAAAGAAACAGCCAGGTTTTTGATGACATTTTTTTTATCTGTAGTGTGTTTATTTGCTTTGTTAACCATACCTTCATCTCCACATACTATATCGTTTCCTTCAAAGATTACTCTATAATAAAGACTGTTATTTCAATCCACGGATAGGAGATTGGAAGAACGCTGCATCATTTGAGTGCACCGATGGTTCGGAAATTACAGTTTGAAAGTGTCAATAAAATATCCGTAAACATCACCTGTGCATGTCTTGTTTACCTTGTTTACCTAGTCGGTAACATTGTTGTTATGACGAGCACTTAGATCATTTTGTCCATTTTTACGCATAGAACAATGTTTAGGCGGGCAACGTAAAAAAGACTTGACGTTTTGACTAGCTAAAGCCATTAGCTACAAAAGAGCACTCACAAAAGGACAAGAAATCAAAACATTATGACTAAGACTTTAATAAACACGTAAACAAGTTATTTTTTTAACCTTATTATGACTAAGTCTTCAATATACACTGTAAACAAGTTATTAGTTTTAGTTATTTAGTACACTGATTAGGTATTTAAGAGTCTTGTTCAATGTTCTGACAATTTGATGACATTGCCATTTTGATCAAGTTCAAACGTACGCAGCGTATAGTAAGTAAGTTGTCCTACATTTATGCGTACGTACGTGCATTAGACTGCGAACTAAACCGCCAATTTATTTAATAAGCATATATTAATAGCTTTAACAGTTCCAAATCGGCATTGACCAGAAGACTGAACGAACTCACAACATGTTACGTTTACGGTTTTTAAACGTAGTTCAATAGCGCGTCACTGGACGGACTTGCTCATCGCTGTTCATACATTTGTAGTACGCTGTAATTATTTTTCCATTGGGTGCTTTCGCAATTACATTTGAATAGCGGAACATGCCTTGCCCTACCAAGATCTCTGTGCTAAAAATAAGAGCCTAATGGCAATATCCTTGTCTTATTCTTCTCATTGTATGGTTAGTACACAACCTGGTGTCAGTGTCGTAGGACTCTGTCATGGCTTTACACACCGTTGAAAGTTACTCAGGTGTGTTGATTTCATTACGGTGTTTTCCTTCGCCGTTTTTAGCAACAGATTACTTAATTTATAGTATGCACATGAATTCGAAAAGAAATCGGTGCGTGCTGGGGTGTGAACTTGCGACCTTCGACTTGACCGTCCAATAGCCATACCACTCTGTTATCACTGCTAAATATGCTCGTGATTTGCCACTCAATATAATATGGTACTTATGAAGCGGAAAGTGTATGTTTTTCGATAAAAATTAGGGATACTTTTTATTTTATTTTATTTGGGAAAATAAACAATTACACACTTAACTTCTCTGTCCAATGTCCATCCCTTCGGATAATGTTTTCTGTACTGCAGAGGGATTATTATGATTCATTCCTATAGTACTTAACTGTGCTTAATCTTACTTTTTTCGCATGTGTATTTAGAGTATAGAGTTCTGTAAACGGTGAATTCAATAGATACAATTCAGTATTATGGCTGCTTTACAGACTTGAATTTGATATGCGCAATTTTTCTGACTGTATAAATATTTGTGAGTGACACGAATAATATTGTGTCGTGCAGGTACTTAACCTCTACGTAGACATTAGACGTCATTCTATGACAGGGAAACAAACAATAATCGGAATTACGACAATTATATTTATCTGCGTCGTGGTCTTTGTAATCGCCATATTTCAAGCCTTTTAAACGCACCCCGGATTCAGGAAAAAATCATAGTGTGGAGCTACGTTTATAGAAGTTATGTTATTCACATTAGCACTCGGCAGAAGTGATTGGAAATAGGATAGGAAGGGTTTGGATACAGGTTTTGAATTCTTCATATCGTCAATTATAGCTAGGTTGACCGCCCAGGGTGCGCGGGACGTGCTTAGGTATCGTCACTCGCGGAGGCTTCCTTTGCACTTTAGACGGGCAAGAATAAACACTAGATAGATGTACCATGAAACAGACTCGGTACCACACAAGAAATCACCTATAAGGCCAAACCGGTACGAGAAAGACGTGTGTCGTAACTACGCCGGTACTAACACCTCAATAAATCCACGGTACAAAATGTTTAATAGTTTATACTCGCAGCCCGAGTGCAGCCGGCAGCTTATCTTGTTTATAACTCCAGCGCAGATACCCGGGAACAAACGTATTAGGCGCTGGACACACCGGGACGAAGCTGTTTTCGTTTAACGTCGCTCGTGTAGCTTCCGCGTCTTTTTTAAACAATTAATTTAGTTTTTGTTGCTTTCTTCCTACTGTCTTTTTTCTGCTAAAGTCGCGGGTTTCAAGACGGTAAAATTATTTAATACTGGTGCTTCATTGTCCCGGTGGTTTTTACTGGTTGTCAATGTAGATCCTAGATTACAGAAGCAACAATAATAGGCACGAGGGCGTAGCTCGTCCAAGAAAAAATAACGATGAAGTTTGTGGCGTGAACGCTGATTGTATGTAGCTTTCGCCCGCGACTTTGTTCGCGTGGATTTCGAATGTTTTATAGCCTATAGCCTTCCTCAACAATTGGGCTATCTAACACTGAAAGAATTTTTCAAATCGGACCAGTAGTTGAGATTAGCGCGTTCAAGCAAACAGACAAACAAACAAACACTTCAGCTTTATAAAATACTCTAACTACATGGAAATAAGCTTCGTTCCCGGTGTGGCCTGCGCCTTATGGTGCCGATCACGGTTTGCCCTTCCAAGCGTAAAAAGATTCTACGGCAAATCGCGGAATGCCATAAGTAGGTATACCCGACTGGTAAATTCCGGTTTCTGCGTGTGTAGAGCCGTCACGCTTGTAATTGGCAAAGGGTAGGTATTTCACGTAGTTAACGCACTATGAGTATTACTAACTAGATGTGCCCGCGACTCCGTCCGCGTGGAAATTCGGAAACAGCAAAAGTATTTTTAAATTGTTTTTAATATATTAGCTAAGTTTGAGCGAATTCGATTTAGTAGTTTTTACGCCATGCCGTAATATTTTATTACATGTATAGCTGTTGCCCGCGACTTCGTCCGCGTGTATTTCGGATAAAAGACCAGTAGTAAATTGAACTTTTAACAGAAAAAAATACCTACCAGGCAGGCTTTTTTAAGTAGGTTAAAAATCTTTAAACCACTTATTTAACTAAGAATACTTTCCGGTATTTAAAAAAAACCGCAAAAATTGAACGGTAATTACGGAAGTTACAGAAAGTCTATTGAAAATAATATATAACTGAAGAAGAGAACATAAATAAATCCGTTTTGTGCGTTTCTGAGTTCCTGTACATTTAAACTACTGTAGAAAAAAAAATGCCAAGGATAAAAGACAACCGTGACGACCTGATTGGCGCAGTGTAGCCACTGCGCCAATCAGGTCGTCACGGTTGTCTTTTATCCTTGGAATTTTTTTTGAGCGCGAGCGATTGGTTGTGGGTTCGATTCCCGCAAAAAAAGTGTGATCCGTAGATGTTTGTCCAAAAAAAACTAAACAAACTAATTATTATTATTATTTAATAATACCTACTTTAAACTTATATCTAAAAACTACGTATCTGTATTTTTAAAATCTAACGTGCGCTTATTCCAAGGAACTTAATGCACTGATAGCCGAGTGGTATGACCGTTAGACTGTTAAGTCAGATGTCGCAAGTTCAAATCCCGGCACACACTAATGTCTTTTCGAAGTCATGTGCTTACTATAATATTACATATAGCGGGTGCAACCAATGCTGCTTATAGAAATCTTGTCAAACTACCCTCCATGCACGCTCCGGGTTGTCGTGTGTTGAGACACTTTGAAGAAATGCCTAACGATCAAACACGTTATTGTGGCTAATTTATAAAAGATAGATATATACTATTGAAGACTTTTTTGTAGATCTTTTGGAGATTATCATCTTTGTAATACATACTTTTGGTGTACGATCAACGAATGCGAGGATAAGAGCTCGAAAGCGCATTTTCATCCGACTTGCTTCAAATTTATCATTACTGCTCAGCTCCTATGTGTTTTAGCGTTATGTTATATAGCCTATAACCTGCCCAGGAGTATGGACTACAATCGTACCAAGTTTGGTTAAAATCCCTTCAGTAGTTTTTGACCCATGCGTGCACATACAGACAGACAGACAGACAGACAGACAGACAGACAAAAAATTTACTGATTGCATTTTTGGCATCAGTATCGATCACCAGTCATCCTCCAATAATAATTTTGAATATATATTCAATGTACAGAATTGACCTCTCTACAGTTTTATTATAAGTATAGATATAGATATGACTGTTGGCCGTAGGTACCTACTTGGAAAGTAAAGAAAGGACTTAGAAGGATAATAAATAGTTATTGTTGGAATATTCGCTAGTGAGAAAGTAAAATCACTACATAGTATAAAACAAAGTCGCTTTCTCTGTCCCTATATCCCTATGTATGCTTAAATCTTTAAAACTACGCAACGGATTTTGATGCGGTTTTTTTTAATAGATAGAGTGATTAAAGGGGAAGGTTTATATGTATAATAACATCCATTAAATAGTGGAGAAATACTGTTATTTTTGAGGTTTCTAATGTGATGTCGTAAATAATTACATTTTTTCCGCTTACATAGCAAACGCAGGCTGAACCCTACGAGATTTATCAAAATAATGTACTAAGTGTCCCACAATATCATTTTTTGTCATTTACTTTTTACGACAAATAATGGCTAATTTTCGAAGCGATTTTAACCAATACAGCATTAATCCTTATCTAATTAAATACCATACATTGTTGATTTAAAGATCTATATGGCCCTTTACAGCATTTATTGATTTAAATGAATATTTTCGAAGATATTACAGATTTAAAAATTGCGGGACGTAGCGTGCGGGCCACGGGCAATAATGAACAAATCAAAACTACTGGATCGATTTTAATCATTTTTTCAGTGAATGACATAGGCTATATATTTTATACCCGTGCGAAGCCGGAGCGGGCCGCTAGTATAATATAAAAATATTTTATGTGATTTTCATCCTATGAGAGCCATGAAATAGTTTTTTTTGCTTTCATTAGACTGCCTCGTTGGTTGCTAACGCGACTGTTGAGCATGAGGTACTGAGTTCAAATCCCGGGTCGAGCAAGGTGTTCCTGGGCTTTTCTACTAGGTAGGTAATTCTCAGTAGTAGTAAAAGTATGACAGGGTCGTAGGAAATCCGTGGTCTCTGCTTACCCCTCGTGGAAAAAGGCGTGACTTTATGTATATATGTATGTAATTCTCAGTAGCAGCACGGAGTCTGGATTTGAGCCCGGTTGATGGCAATAGGCTCGCCCCCTTATTACATTGAGACCTATAACATAACTGGCGAATTAAAATGTGCGTTTACTATACGACGTACGTGTAAACCGCCTCCCCTTCGGGAAATACAGGCGTGATGATATATTATATTTGTTCTTTCTACATTTTTTTGTAATTTCATTAGCCTTTTGTTTGTGTTTATTCCCAGTAGACAGTGAGCTAAGATTTCATTATTGGTCTGGTATTCTGGCGGACTTCGTTCACATTATGCTCTCTCATGAGATCCCTCAACGTGCTCACAGTATTAGCCCACACATAGTTTGTCCTTTCTCCAGAACATTTTCGATCTGGTCACAATATATTCCTACCTTGTTATACGTGTTTAATAACTTAATCCAATTAGTAGCAGTATTCATAACTTCTAAGTAGTGTTAGAACGTAATAGATGACGTCACTGGCACAGGCTTAGCTGCCTTACTCACAGCGATCACTGAGCTGGGCTCTGGCACTAATTACTTCTAAAGTTGTTACTTACTACAACTTACCTAGAGTATCAGATAATTCGTACAATAAAATATTATGACGTCACTATGTGGGCCCAAAAAGAGTAGGTAAGTTATCCAAGAAAAGATTATCAAGAGATAGAGAGAGAGGGAAGAAAATTATAAAGCTTTGATTCATAAAAAATATGAGGTTTTCTTTAAATAATTAGTATAATTTTTATGACGACCCGATTAGCGCAGTGGCTAAGCGATTGGACTGCTGCGTTAAGGGTAGCGGGTTCGATTCCCGCACGGGACAAAAAATTGTCCCGAGTCTGGGTGTTTGTGTATGTAATATTACATGTTTGTGAAACGCACCCACAAAAAAAAAGAAACATTTTTGATGTCTCGTTTGTCTTGTGGTCGCTAAGCGCGACTGCAGAGCACGAGGTGCTGGGCTTGAATCCCGGGTCAGGTAAAGTATTGTTGGGGTTTTCAATTAGGTAATTCTCAGCAGCAGCACGGATCTGTGCCAGGATGATGGCAATAGGCTCGCCCCCTATTACATTGGGACCTATAACACAACTGACGAAACGTGGGTGCACTATACACTCTGCACACCCCTTCGGGAAATACAGGCGTGGTGATAATGTTATTTTCATATTTGAAAATTTTAAGTATTATCCAAATAAGAATTTAGTTTCCAATAGAAGGCCGATAACGGCTTGAAAATGCTGGAAATTCGTCCACAAAGGACAACCTTAGTAGCGCTATGAGCGGATTTATTCTGCTAAGATTAGCGGGTTCGATCTCAGGACTGTCAAATATTTGTGCGAACAGCAGAAACAACGTTTCAAAAAATTAATGCGAATTGTAGACTCAGAAAAACGGCTGATGTATGTAAAATCTTTATAAAACAATTAAGCAAATGAGGGATTTCCTGATGGCCTGTTTGCCAGAAAAATGAAGGCAGCTTAATTTTTTTACTATCAGTAAATAAAAAATTAAGCTTAGGAAAACGATGTATTATAATGAATAGTTTAAAAACTGAAAATAAGGATTACGGGATCTTATTTTTTTGTCTTTAGCAACATCGATAGAATAAAATCGGCAGCTATCGAGTATATCGACGATCCTCGTAATGTGGATGCAATCGCTCATTAAATCATTACAGTCTATTAGTGCTGCCAGTGAGCGTGAAGCTTTTCCATCACGATACAAAACACTAACCGTAACAGGCGTGAGCGCATCTTATTTATGTATGTGGATACAAAAACGACACCATACCGAATTCAAAAAACTCTCACTGCTCCGTTTAGCGGTGCGGTGCGCGGGCGCCGGTAGCGTCCACTTATTCCGAAGGCACAAGCAGTCAAGCTCGAGAAAGCTCAGTGCGCGGGTCGTATCGAGGGCCGGCGGACGCGAGCCGACGACAGCCGAAGCACGCTGGACATGTTCGGAATATGGACGTGTGGAGCGGTCGACCCGCGACATGCGTGCGCGCATCGCCGCCCCTCGCCATAGAGACAGGCGATAATTTCGCGCTCACGTTCTTCGATAGCAAAGAGCAAGCGCCGCCGCCGCCGAAACAAGGTGTGTTGTGTTTATGTTATTACTGCTGAATGCGTATGGGCCGTCAACACGCTAGCCACACTGTCTTGTTATGCGAATGTTAGCACATAGTGTTATCTACATAATGTTTATTTATATTACCTTATAACATTAACACTATTTTAATCAAGTGAAGTATTTACCGCAGCCGTGTTTTGTCTCGCACAGTGATACTTTTGTTCCTCGTAGAACATTGAGATAAGGGGCATTCGTGCTGGGGACAGTGGTGCAGTCGCAGTGGTCATCACAGTCAGCACTGGCCATCATGGTTCGTCAATCATCCGTATGCCATAGCAACACCACCACTTTTGATCTAGAAAACTTACCAAATTACGAATTTTAATAAGTGTTTGATTTACTCCTTTCTATACTTAAGTTCTAGGTATTTAGATACCTGTGTCGGAGTGATGGCCAGTGCGTGTCTGTACCGACACAAATTAATCAGACACCATGGCGACTACTAAACTTATTTATGCTAATAAAGGTAGATAGGTATACACGTATAGGAATCATGTCTGTCCAATATTTTGAGCTGTCTGTTTTATAAACAGTATACCCACCAGATTTTATTCGACTTTTAAATATTTCAACATAAATTATGTGCCTGTCTGTACAATTGAATTTTATATTACACACGTAAAGCTTATACATATTACACACGTGATAGGAGCCCAGCCTATTCAGTGCCACTACATATTTATAAAAATAATTAAAGAAGTAATAACAATGTATAAATTCCACAAGCACTATTAAAAAGTAGTTAACTATCACATACATATTTATTATTTATACTAAACACGAACAAAGTCGCGGGCATTGGCAAGTAAACAAAAAACTATTTTATAATTATACACGCTGTATAATGAATTCAACGTCAGAGTATAAAGCCATCATCTGTGACAGGTAATATTATACGAGACTCTTTCTGAACGTAATCGTAAAATAACTGGATTAAAACAATGATCGAGTTGCGGGAGCAGAGCCGTGGGCGAAAATTAGCTTATCCGAACGCCTCGTGCCAGTACCGTTAGGTATTTATGACCCTCGTATTACACTACAATGCAAATTTTATGGACTACCAACTTATTTTATATACATCGCTCCTTTCAAAGCGTTAGAAACAAACCTCGTCACGAATTCCCTTGTACGCTGAGCATTGGATGTGTCAAGACTTGAAGATTACATATTCGATAGTTTTCACGGCGAAAGCGACGTTGTTTATAGGTTTTTGTTTGAGGAAAACTTTAGAATGATTTCATATTCGATAGTTCTTGAAATTGTCGCGGATCGAGCGGCGAGTGACGAGAGTTTACAAAAATATAGACAGTTAATTTACGTGTGTTGCGGTGTCCCATAACACGTAGCCGTAAACACGCATAGATGACTAAAACACTGGGTTGATATTTGTTTGCATCCTTAATCAGTAAAAGTCTTTTGTCTAGACTATTGCGTCAGTCAAAACCTGTGATAAACTTTCGCGGACCGTGATTTAAATAGGTTGTTCGAGTACATTTCTTCGTACAACGTACAAGTTATACAAGCTGCAGCGAGCCCGATCTGCCGGGTTGCATTTATAGAAACCATTAGTTTCCTACTCGGAAGTTATTGCGAATGGGTAAAGACTCCTCCAGACTGACTTCTTGTTATATACACTTAATCTCGGTAATATAAACTTAAGTGGTAGATTAGGGGCAAATAGAGTACATATCTAAATGTGTATTGCTGGCGACATTCTATACAAGACAAAAGTTTCGAGTAGACAATAAAATGTCGGATTTGGTAATGTTGCTTAATTAATTATCATAGTGAACACGACAAAACATAATTACCCACTAGTAAATGAGAGTAAAATTAATTCTCATAATAATACATCGTAAAAAGTTCAACAACTGAACACAAACTGTCTGATAAGGTGCGTAATGTCCGATAACAACGGCGTCAGCTGTGACGGTATTGAACTTGATCTATTTGTGAGGAGAGATGCTTTTGTAATGGGAGGCTGATCTGGAGGCGACCTTAACCTATCGTGGTGACGACATGGTGGGACACCACTGCGCGCCGCGGGGCGGGGACCGGCGCGGGCGGGGGCCGCCGGTCAACGACCGCACACGTTATGCAACAGCCGTAAGACATTGATAAAGACATCCATGAGGTAGACTTGCACCTATAGGCTGGTTGCTTAGCAACCACTTAGGTACCTACGTAGTTTGTTACTCTCACAAATAACAAATTACAATAATATTTTGTAACTATGTAAGCTTTAAATAATCTTTGTTTAGCCGTCTCGCTCGGCGGCCGTGCGCATTGGCAGCTTATCCTTTGTGCTAGGAGCCGCATGTAGGAATATCGCAAGAGATGCATTGTTCTCTGTCCCGTGACACCCAGACATGGCTCTAAGTCTTTGTTCAAGTGAGACATGTATTGTGAGCCCGTTAATAACAACCTCAGATGTCACTTCAGGTGATGGTACTACGAAAATACCATTTTCGCACAATGTACATTGGTCAGTCAGCAACATATGTAGTAGCTGAACATAAAAAAAATTATACATACCATTTAAAAAAAAAACTTATTCTACAGTTTTTTTAAATATTCTCCGATCATCATTTGGACTTTTCTATAATGTGAAACGATAACTTGAATTGATGTTCATTTTTTCCATTATTTGACTTATAGTTTCTTAACATGTTGGCTCTGACTGTACAGCGGTGTCAGCTGTGCTATTTAGCGATACGAATTTTTTTTAGATGATTGGAAAACATTAATTAACTTCAATGGTACATTTATTTATTTATATTAATAAATAATTCTTCTATCACAAAAGATATACGATCAAGATAAAACTGAATTGACGCAGTGGTTACACTGTCGGGTTGATGCCCTAACGATTGCGGGCTGGGTTTCCGTGCGGGGCAAATACTCGAAAAGAAAAAACTACTTCAAAATACATTTTTTTTTATTAAGTATTTAATTAAATAGGATTTTGTCAAATACGGAATTCAATGCCATGTATTGGTATAACGTGGAATTGGTATAAAGCTTAAATAAAACCTTATTAAAACAGTTCTAAAACCTCGCTGTAAAGTCTATCTACATAACTAGCTTAAGAAAACTGTATCTAGGTACTAGAGTTCTCGGAATCGTCAGTGAATCGCAGCTGCGTTCTGTGCCTAGTTTTTATATCCTAAAAACTAATAGCTTTGCATTTGGTAACAGTATTTGCGAAACAACGGTATGCCGAACTGCTTCTACAAAAACATTGACGATGACATTAATTTCATTAATTATTTTAAGCACCGGAGGTAACCTTCTCTTCTCTTAATTGGCAGGAGAAGGTTCTTATGAAAGAAAAAATTAAGAAAGTTGCGCGGAACATTAAAAAATTTAAGTAAACTGCCCCCTTACCATGAACTCTTAAAGCAGGACAGTTTACCATATGGAAGCGAGACGCTGCATTACACAGCACATAGCGGCGTCTCGCTTCCACATGGTAAACTGTCCTGCTTTAAGAGTTTATGGTAAGGGGGCTGAACGACTATCGTATCTTTTCTAATGTAACCTTCTTAATACTTTTGACAATATAATCTTTTCTAATGTTACCTTATGGCGTTTGACATAACAGCCAGTCGAATTCAATATTCATAGTAAAGACAGCTGGACGACGTCTGTCGCGTCAGCTAGTACCTACATTATGATAAGAATTTTGTAGCCTCGTTATTTTGACTAGATCACATACTATTTGATATGACTTACATAAGAGGGCAGGCAACGACTGGATGCATAAAGCAGCAGACCGGGCTTTGTGGCGTACATTGGGAGAGGCCTATGTCCAGCAGTGGACTGCAACGGGCTGATGAAGATGATGATGACATACTATTTCCTATATACTTAATATATATATATATATTTTTTTTTTTTTAAAACGTCGCCCCACACTAGGAATTTCTTCTGTATCGTGGGTGCGTTTCACAAACATGAAATATCACATACACAAACACCCAGACTCGGGACAAACATCTGTGGATCACACAAATTTTTGTCCCGTGCGGGAATCGAACCCACAACCCCTAGCGCAGCAGTCCAATCGCTTAGCCACTGCGCCAATCAGGTCGTCAAAAAGCTATTACTTATAGGTACTTGATACTATCTGTTCGTATTCAACAGACTGGTAGGTACAAATAGGTCCTTTATAAAAGCTTAACATCTCTATAATACGGGAACCAATGAAACCTATTTGTAAAAGGCGACAGAAACGAATAAAAATGCAATTGGTTTTCTATACGGGGCTTAAGATAATAAAAAATAAATCTTGTCGATAACGCGCTAACATATTATTAGCCTACATCGTTGTATTCAATTTTACAGTGTAATATCCAGGTTACGTCGCCAGGGAGAGGATCGTAATAAAGCTGTAGCCCTGCCATACGCCCTCAACTTTGTCGCGTGAACATACATTACCGTCTCGTCTGTTGAGACCTTGAAAATACCTACGTATAAGTTAATAAGCTTTTAAAATTTTGGATATAAGCCATAAATGTAATTATTAGTTGTCGGATATACGAAATGCATTTACAGTGTGCTATCGTCTTAGAGTAATGATTATAGTATTCAAAAAGTGACACTGTAAATAAGTTATGTTTATTCAAAAATTTAAGAATTCGGTGTCATATCGAAAATGTCATATAACTTATTAATTTCCATCACATGCGATACTCGATCATTACATCACGCCTGTATTCCCCGAAGTACACAAGTACACCCACATTTCTCCAGTCATGTTATAGGTCTCAATGTAATAGGGGCGAGCCTATTGCCATCAACCACAAATCCAGCTTCCGTGCTGCTACTGAGAATTACCTAATGGAAACACCCACTGACACTGCGTCAGCCAAGCAATCAAACTTACGACCTCATGCTTAGAAGTCGCGTTTTACGATCATTAGACCGAAATAAATAATAGTTTATGCTGAGAAAGATAAAACATAGACATTCAACAATTAATATCGAGTATGACTGCCTACGGTGCGCGCAATTCGAAATCGTTGGTTGTTGAGCCACTTTTATGGCGCACCATTTTAATTTTTAAGAGACTAGCTGACTCGACAAACCTTGTCCTGTCTTAACTATGAATATTGAACTCGACTGACATTTATGTCAAACGCTATAAGGTTACATTAGAAAAGTTAATATAGTCGTTAATTTTCCATTTTTCTAATGTTCCGCACAACCAGTCCAGGCCAGCCATTCACGCGTGATGCCGTGACAAAGAATACTGGAGATTCAGTTTAATATATCGATGTACTATTACGTACCTATAAGGGCCAATGCAACAAATTGAGCATTTTCAATAAATACACATTTAAAGGTTAGATACTATTTTTTGCTTTCAGTAAAATGGCTTATCACATTTCTAGTTGAAGCATTGAAAATATATATATCCAATTGAAACTTGAATACCCGCTATTCAAAAGTAGTTTTTTTGCACATTGACGCTTATACATAATATAAGACCCATCGATAGATAGATTATAAGTGCTTTCTTCACCCAATTACATCTACATTGTAAAGCTCGCAGATTCGCAGTCGCGGCGTCCTATTATAAATTCAACAGGTGAGTCTAAAAAGCACATGTAACGCGTCTTGACACTTAAATAAAATTATTTCACTCGGTTTTAGCTTAATCACTGCTTCAGTTCCACCTTAGTAAGTACGTGCCGGAGTTTAGAAAATTAATACATTATGGTTTGTGCATGCGAGATTTATGTCAGTGTGTACGGAGGAAGTTTATCTTAAGAGAATTTAATGTCAACACTGTTCAAGATGTACCGCACTTTTATGTAAGTTTGTAATAAAAAAAAAACTCATCAATAAAGTCTTTACTGAATAGACGTTCAATTATTCATCGATTTATCTATCAATTAGGTACGTTTAAAAGCTAAAATGTTCAGTTAATTTTGTTGCTCTCAAGTCTAAAGTTAAATTATTTTGAGCGCGTTGGTCTAGGTTTTACGCAAGCCAAAATAGCTTTTGATTAATAAGTTTGCAGGTAATAAATAAAAGAGTACAAAGCTTTATATTAAATGCAGGATAAGCTGCAAACTCGCCGCCGGCCGCGACGTTTGGACAGATTTCTAACTCAATGTGTGGAAATCGTTTGACAGTAGGACTGACGGGTGGTTTTATGTCTACAAAGTAGCGTGATATTTGTAAACTATTTACCGCAGTCTACATTTTATGCACATATTAAAAGTAACCTCGGTTCGGGCTTATTTTATTCCTGAAACTTTTTTATTGGTCCATAATGTAATTGGCGTAATGTGGGTGTAAATTCAGGTGATGAATGATTTTTATTTTGCAAATAGGTTGACAGCAAAGACTTTTACATGTAATTCTTTTTTGAAAACTAGATGGCGTCGGCATTTGTAATTATGTTACTCTGAGAAGAAATGCCTTAACGAACTCAGGGGTCAAGGTCTCGGGAGTCCAGAGTTGTGACGTCATAGTGTGTTATGAATATTTTCAAAGAGTAAGGATTGCTTATAGCCTGAAATTACGAGTTTGTAGATTGTAATAAGTTGCGTTTAATAGTTAGGTATATACTATATACATATATAGGTATACAGTGGATGCAGACTTACTTTCGCATTTACGTAAGAGTAACATAGAAGGTAATTGCAATAACATCATTTGATAGCATAACAAGCCGATGCAGTCCATGAATACGGTTCGCATGTTAGGGTCGGTTTACATGCTAATGAGATGCAACTGCATCAAAATACTTGTATACGAATATCAGACCTTCGCACCCCAATCAATTATGGATACAGATACCGTCCCGTGTTTATAAAGTTGTCTGATATTCTGCTTATTTGTTTGACGTGCGTGTTTGTATAACTGCACCTGTGATACAGCATATAACTTAGTATGCTTCGGTTCAAGGTTGGTTTAAATTTTAATGCATTCATTTAAAATGATTTGCGTATGTCACAAACATCGTTCCAGTCCATTCTTGTTATATTGTGATGTCAACAATTACACCATATCTCATATTTAGAAGCGACTACATATAGCCTTGAATCATCCAAAATCAGTTAAGATCTAAAATAACCTCCCTTACTAACAATCATGCTTCTTTACTACCGTAAAGTAAACATACATAAAGTCACGCCTATTTCCACGAGTGGTAGGTAGAGACCACGGATTTCCATTTGCTACGGTCTTTACTACCGATACTTATATAATCAGTTCCTTCGTTTTCTTAAGCGAAATCTGCTCGTTTGTAACCTCATCACGAATGATCCACTGAATCAAAATTTGATTTAAAGCTAGGCTACTATACTACGCAAGATTTTTTCCCGTAGACAGAGCTGCTAAATTATTACAGCTATTTATATTCTAAGTCATCCTCACCCGTCAATCATGTAACCATGTAAAATTGCATTCATCCAAAAAAAAGTACTCTTTCCGAGGCAAGAATGATAAATATTTAAAGCGAGTGAAAATCGCAGGGCAATCCTAGTTCATCTATAAAATATAATAGGAAACTGCTTGGAATTCTGATGTGGTTTGAAAAGCCTGAAGTCAGAGAAAGAACCGAGATAGGTACATTTACTTTGAGAAATTAATCAGGAAATTTCGATTGCGAACTAAGTAGCACGCGGATGACAATTGAGTTGTGCAATTGGGTTGTTGGTTTAGTCGTGAACGCGGAGACGAAGTTTATCCAGGTTTTCAAAATAGTCCAATACGAATCACATTGAACGACATTCTTTAAATAATATAGTTTCTAAAGGCTGCCATAGAAATTGCATCACGAACAAATATTGTGAAAAGTCGCCGCTGAATAAATTAAACACAAACTCCAACTGCAATGCAAAAAATCATATTGCCAAATGCCAAAGTATATTCGAAAAGTCACGTAAATTTTACGCGTAATAATTTCCTTAATTTGTATATACAACAAGCGGCCCGCTCCGGCTTCGCACAGGTATAAAATATATATTATAAGTATTTGTCCACTATTTAAAGGATGTTATTATACTTATAAACCTTCCTCTTCAATCACTTTATCTATTAAAAAAAACCGCTTGAAAATCCGTTGCGTAGTTTTAAAGATTTAAGCATACATAGGGATATAGGGACAGAGAAAGCGACTTTGTTTTATACTATGTAGTGATAAGTATTTGTCCAGTATTTAATGGATGTTATTATACATATAAACCTTCCTCTTTAATCATTCTATCTATTAAAAAAACAGCATCAATATCCGTTGCGTAGTTTTAAAGATTTAAGCATACATAGGGAAATAGGGACAGAGAAAGCGACTTTGTTTTATACTATGTAGTGATGATACTAGCGGACCCGGCAGACGTCGTCCTGCCCGGAAAGTAGCGAGAAATGAGCTGTCAAATGCGAAAAATGGCGGAGTACCAGACCTAATTTTATTTAAAAATTAATTACCTGTCAAATATTTTTTCGTTAATTTTTCCATATTTAATCCTATAATAGTTAGTCTGCTATTCGGGGCGGAGATCACCAGTTCTCGAGTTATAAGTGTTCTAACAAACCCGACTTTGTTTATACGATTATAGTATAATATATTCAAGACCGTTAAGAATACATTAAATAGTCCAAAACTTTTCTCCAAACTTTAAAGAAAAAAAAACTGGTATTATTTATGCTCATGTAATTGCAAAAATCGTTTACACAACACGTTTTTAATTTATCATAAGTACTTACACGGGGTTCACGATTCTCTCGCCGGAAGTATTGATGCGTATCAGAGACACGCGCAGGGTATGAACCCGCGACCTTACGATCGCGAACTGTAAATCTTATGCAAATGTTAACCACGACTTCCCTGTTCATCTTTTAATTAATGTACAATAACAATGTTGGTTCAACGCTGTTTAGATAGGGAGGAGGGTCAATGGAATCGAAATGCTTATAATATGTTCTAGGTAATTGGTTGATATTGTTTCTAAAGATAAACGCAAAATCAACTCCTTATGTGTGCTTCAGTATATAATATATTTGTAGCTACATTCATATATGTATACGCTTGTATCGTAGGAAGGAGTATTATATAATAGATGTTTTGCTTTACCTACAATATTCTACACCTACATATGATTATAGATTCTTGGGTCAAAGTGTTACTGGGTTATTTTATTAGGTCATTTTCAATAGCAGCACGGAGTCTGGACTTCTGCCCGGTTGATGGCAATAGGCTCGCCTCCCAATAAAATTGGGACCTATAACATAACTGGCGCAATGTGGGTATACTATATGTACACCTCTGCCTACACCTTCGGGGAATACAGGCGGGTTGGTATTTTATATGTGGACTGGGTACAGTATAGCAATAATTTGGTATTCTCTGCGTCCGTACATCCAGTAGTGCATTATTTAAACTATAATGATAAATCCAGGGTTTCTCCTCGCACTCTTATCGGTCATGGCAGTGTTATGCTTATTCCTCACATCATATTTACTGTTCTAATTATATCTGTAACGCTGTCAGAGATATACTTTTACCTTCCCGTCCAAATCTTATATACTCATGTTAAAAATACTCGCATCGTCATACCGGTCGGTCGGTTAATGATTAAAATAAAATTTTCATACGTTCGTATTTAACATATATTCATGAAGAGGTAGGCAGAGGTTTTTATTTCCAAGAGCCTATAAACGACTGCTTTGTCGTTGTGCTCTAGTGGTCGCTAAGGGTGACTGCTGAGCATGAGGTCCGGAGTTCGCATCCCGGGTCGGGAAAAGTGTTACTTGACTTTTCTATTACGTAAATCTCTATAGCCGCACCGATTCCGGATTTGTGCCCGGTTTATTGCAATAGGCTCGCCTCTATTACATTGGGACCTATAACATAACTGGCGATATGTGGGTGTACTATATAGTGCACCCTTGGCTACCCGTTTGGGAAATACACGCGTGATGTTATGTTACTATAATAAATTAATACAATTCCCCGCTTTATACGTCCCATATAATAAATAGGTGACAAGCCTACGATCCGATAGAAAGTCACAGTAGTACCTATATATTAACACCCTGTTTACAGGGTCAGCGTTAACTAACATCTTCCATAGTATTTACTGTAGCAAATATAATAATAATTAATAGGTGCGATTTACTTTTAAATTAAAAGGGAACTACTGCATGTAAGCCTTAGACAATCGTGCTCGGGTTGTAACTAAATGTTAACCCAGATACGTCAGTCAGGGTCCACCTCTAGTAATGGTTAATTTAAATCGATTGACACGCATGACAGTTCGCGATGCGTTCCAGTGCATGTCGTTCGTGGGGCTGATACTAGGTGGCGCTGCAAGCTGGGAACCCAACGCCACGATACGTTTTATGTGGTTACTTAAAGTTACCGGTTAAGTAATTTGTAGGTTATGAGGGGTATACTTTTGAAATAAGGCTATATAAGATTATTATTGCCGTGTGGGGTATCCGGCCTAGATTTGACCACCCCCTTTCCTCCCGTGAGTGTCGTAAGAGGCGACTAAGGGAAAATTCGGAAGATGGGCAGCAGCGTCTTCTGTAACTTCACCGCCAATACTGCGATCCCCAAGTCGCTTGCCAAGCGTGGGGTTTATGGCTACCCCTCGGCTTTAACGGGGAGGCCTATGTTCAACAGTGGACGTCTTTTGGCTGATGTTGATGAAAATTATTATCTCATAAAAAGAGAATTTTGTACGCAACTTGACTAACCGACTGGCGCAGTGGCTAAGCGATTGGACTGCTGTGTTAAGGGTTGCGGCTTCGATCTCCGCACGGGACAAAAATTTGTGAAATCCGCAGATGTATGTCCCGAGTCTTGGTGTTTGTGTATGTGATACGCACCCACGATACAAGGGAAAGAACAAGTGCAGGGCGACGTATTAAAAAAAACTTAACTAAACATAGCGCTGTACTAATATAATTTTAAGATATTTTAGATATATACCTATGCTTTACAAATAATTAAACTAAATGATTTGATTTGACTTCTCATTTGTCGATAGATAAGAGGGCGATAAATCGGTGATGGTTGATGATGTAGCTTGTTTCAGGCCATATAATAACTTTGTTATTGTTACATTAATATTGTGAAAAAGTAAGTATTATTGCTTACCGCGTTGTTAGGGAAAAAATATCCAGTAACCATAGAGCCCTGTTATATTTTTCCCAGAAAACGGACGGCAAGAAAATGTGTTTATTATTTCTGCACAGATTAGCTTCTAGTAACAAAAACATTGGAAACTTACCGCTTCTTACTTATGAGTTTATGCCAGTGATAAGTTAAACACATAATAGTTGAAGTGACCAACTTTGGATATAAACAGACTAAACAGTTGGACACGCCCATAAAGTTACATAATTATCGTAGCATAACTTAGAGTACACAGTCTCTGTACTTGATGAGTCAACCACCGCACCTACTTTCGCTCTGGGAAGTTGGGAACCAAACCTATACCTACTAGATAATGACGAAAGTCTTTGAATGCGCAAAATGTCAGGCGCGATTGCACGCTAATGTAGTGTAATGCTTTAGTCGGTTATAGGTACACGTTATTTAGCGGTTACTAGTGAATGTATACACAATGCTATGCCGTGTGGTATCCGACCTAGAATTGACCACCCCCTTTCCTTCCGTGGGTGTCGTAAGGTCGCAGCTTGACCACCAATACTGCGATCCCCAAGCCGCTTGCGAAGGGTGGGGATTATGGCAATCGGCAATCCCCCCCCCCCTCTGAACCCTTTGCCCAACAGTGGAAATCTTCCGGCTGATGATGATGATGACAGTATACGAACAATAAAATTTACTGTAATTACTTTCGTGAGTGTTATCCATATTATTTACTATATGTACCGGTTTTACTCACGTGGATATTCGGGAATGCCCGACAATTTTGCACGCGACCCTGCCGCGTCACCTGCTCATGAATAGAGGCTCTGCTTGAGTCTGAAACTAGTCGGGCGTACCCGAATATTCTCGTAAGTAAAACAGGCAGAGGTACATATTATAGTAAATAATACCAATATCATCACATCTATATTCCCGAACTACTAACAGAACTGGGAATCGAAGCAAGGACCTTGCGTACGGCAAAAGTTCGTTATTATAGCCATAAAATTTAATTTTATGGCATAATAATATTTGAACAAGTTTTAAGTGCAAGTTTTAAAAGCTAACTAAAGCAGCGAGATCGCCGTTTTCTTTTGTTTACACAGCCTCTATCTATAAGAACAGAAGAAAAACGCAGTTGATAAGTTAGCTTTCGCAAAACTTAGGGATAGTTACTTCAGGATATGACGAACGAAAGAAAAACGCAAACGCAGTGTTTTAGTTACTTACCTATCAGAGAAACTTGGAGAGGAGATTTCCTAGACTCATAAATTCTATTATTATTTTAATATTATATTAATCCATCAACATTATCAGCCAGAATACGTCCACTTTTGATAGATATATAGAATATAGAATGGAACTTCAGGATAAAGATGGGCTACTTAAATCCCGAAAAAGAAACGAAAACAAATCCACGCAGACGAAGAAATCTAGTATTGTATAATGATAGTACGCTTTATAAGTAATATATAAGTCTATGACATATAGGTATACATACACACATAACAATGCATTAACACTGTTCTTTAATTAATCCCTGTAACTAGAATCCAAATTAATTCCCGTATCGCCGATACGCAATCGCTGATTGACTCTGAATCGATAGATGACAAACCACGTAATCGGATTCTGTAATGAATATAGTACCTATACCTATATAGGAACCTCGTACAGGCTCAGGAATAATCTTAATGAACTAGGATGTGTACGTACTATGTAACATGTACTGAACTACAGATGGACCGCGTAAATTAAGGTACAGAAGGATAATTGATATAATTATTTAATGTGCTACGCAGTGAGTAATTAGGCACAGGAATGACGGATCAACTTGGTCTTTTAGACGTTTGAGACACGAAGGGATCGCCGAGTGTGAATAAGGGTCACCGTCGAATGTACAACAATATACCATTAAACAGACGTAGAATGAATTACTATGTGTATGTGATTGGACTGTTGCGCAAGAAGTATCAAGTTAGAACACAAAATATATGGCCTCTGCCCTGCAGTAGGAAAATACGGGCTTATAATAATAAGCTCGCGTTAGGCGGCTGGGTTAAGAGCTTGATGCAGACGGCGGTACTCCTTGACACGGCGCGCATAGTCAGGAGGTTCCTCTCTCTGGAGTCCTAACCGCTGACAGCTAGGACCCTGTTCCCAATGCCGGTTGGCGACTATTTTATCGTAAATATTTTGCTGTTCTCGTACTTCGTAATATATATTAAATATGTAATTTATAAGTTAATATTTTCATCATCGTCATCACTAGCCGGTTGCAGATCACTGCAGTTAATATTTTAAATAAAGGAAAATTATAATAACACAAAATACCTTTTATACCATTATACAATGTGTTCTCTTTGATTATAACTTTATAGTACCATACCATACGAGCAATGATTTTTATACGATGGTACCTTCGATATGTTGGCAGCGACGTTTACCTATTGTATTATTCTGTGCCTCGGCGGTTGGCTGACGCAGACTAATTGCTAATACAACGCTGAATAATGTAATTGTGGTATGATTCACAGAGAAGGATGGCAGAGAAACAGGCCTATACCCAGCAGTGGGTGATACTGGGCTGAAATGATGATTATAATGTTTGATGCCGGTATAAAATTAAATGTGATAGTATTGATTAAGTGAAAGAAGCCACTGTACCAGCGTTGAAGTTAATTGCAATTGGTAATTGAAATCACTAAGTATCTACTAAACTATGTCCAGCAGTAGGTGAAGTCGGGCAGCAGATGATACAAGTAAATTCCAACCTGTTGATGAGCAGCCAATCTTTTCTCCACAGACGCAATTTCATAATATTAGCTTACCTAGACACACGATATATTTATCTCAGGGATATTTATTATTAACAGTAACCTTTTAAAATTTCTTGTCGGTTTTTTTCCATCTTGGAATAGTGGAGTGCTTTTAACGCGTTGTAAGCACCTGTAATTGGATGGAATAAAACATGTCGAGTTATAAAGCTGAAGGTGTAGTTTAACCTAGCATGACGATACATTTTGAATGATTTGATGGGATGATAATAGTTTCAATTATACCTATGTGCAGGCCCTAATTCACATTTCTGATCTAATAAAAGTCTGATAACCAGCCTTCGACCTCTCCAAAATTATATGATTGGAACAAAAATTTGACTGATCCGAAGATGCTTGGCGAGTCTGGGTGTTTGTGTGTGTGATGTTTTATGTTTGTGGAACGCACCCGTGGGTCATCGTGATACGGGACAAATTCCTAGTCTATTTAGAGGTTTTTTTAAAGTACTTAGTTTGATGATATTGTTTGATAGATATAGTATTATACATTTTAAGCATTTGATTTAACGCCTACAAACCTCTCTTCAGTATAACCCTGTATAAACGGTGGAAGTTAGCAACATAATAACTGGATGTCGAAATGAAAATTTCAAAAGAGTTACGTTTCAACTGTTAGCACTCGGTTCAACTCTTGTTTCTACCCGGAGTTTCTTCGCAGTTTTAATTGTAAACATAAGTACACAACCAACGTGCTTTAACCGTTTAATAAACTAAGCAACTGCGAAAAAGTGTGTTGAAAGTTTTAATTTGTATTTATTTTATCAAAGGCCGGATGTTTGTTAGGGTTAAAGTTTTTGTAAGGTTTGTCAAAGTTGAGTCCTTTTTCTTTTCCTTCCTTAAACGGTAATTGGGTCAACACGCAACATTTATATGGCAAAGAAGTAGCGTTGCATAAGATTAAGGTAGATTTATAAGCAAGTTAATGATTTTTCAAATTTGCTTGTGGTTGTATGTTGAGAAAGGAGATTACTTTAATAAATTTAAAATCAAGCGGCAATAGACCCTTTGCCTATTTCATAGGAATCATGTTATGAGGGTACATGTGGTTACAGATATGCCATTTTTAAGGCGTGGGCAGTCTCATTCACGGCGTTAGGAGCAAAAAACTAAACCTGAATAAGCTTCAGTCAGAATCAGAAAATTATACGTCAAATGGTTTGTACGTTGTAATAAATTAATTATAACAAATTCATACAATTATTAAAATATGTGCGTCAGAATTTATTTATTTAACATTGCATTTAGCACGTCATGTTTAAGTGAGTGAGAAATGAGTTTTTAAAATAAATCTAAGAGTTCCATTTTTATTTTTTCTAAATCGGTCCCGAGTCCTTTTCGCTTTGTCTAATAGTTTTGGAGCTGGTCATACACCCGAGATACAAATTAAAATTCTGTGATACTCCGAATTCAAATCTTAAGTTATATTGTTTAACTGAGTAATTAACTATTTTGGTTTAGTATACAGTTTAACGCAGCCTATCCCATTGTCCACTTACCGCCAACCAAACATCTCTATCTCGGCTTTACTTTCGCATTCAAAGATTAAAAATGCAATCCTAATCGGATAGAGTGCCCACCTTTTAACGACCGCACCACATAGCTTTTAGCTAAGAAAGTGGTGTACAAATGAATACGTCGTTATTTTCACTTAACTTTGGACAAGTTCTCGTTGAAATCGTTATACTTTCCGTGAACATTCTGTTAGAATTAATTGAAATGTTTGAAGAAGCCTAGAGCGCAGTAGATTTACATGGAACGGTGGTTTTAGAGCGATGATAGAAATCGTGTTCATTTGCTTTTTGAACTGGACCCCGTTTCAAAGAAAATCACACCAATATCATCAAGAATACACATAAATTAAATTGGAGTGTCTGTTTGTAACATTAACATTTTTGTGCTTTTTAATAAATGCACATAAAAGTATGTACAGGTTTTCTAATCGAAATCCACGGGGATGAAGTCGTGGGCAACAGCTAGTTATAAATAAAAATAGGTGAGGTTATACACGCTCAGAAAGTCGCACGTTAAAATCGAGCTTAGTTAATTAGTCAACACTCAGGTCACCTATTTTCGCTCGTTATAATTATGACGACGGTCTTCCATGTGCCATTTAATTTTATATGGCATTAGATTATTGACCATCCTTATGATTTAAGACAATTGTTGAGTGTGTAACATCGGTGTCTTTTTACGTTTTTCACGGAATACTTAATATTTTTCAAATACATCCTAATTTCAAAGAAGCTTAAATTACTCCTTATAACATCAGCTATCTACCAGTAAAAGTCCCGTAAAAATCGGTCCAGTTGTTATGGAGACTAAACGGAACAACCACCCGACAAAAATTCATTTTATTTACGATAAATTACGTAGCACATAGTTCAGTCATTAATTTTATTTTGCAAACAGACACTCAAATTTTATTTATGTGTATACATCATTGCATAATACCTAAACGGTAATATTTCCTGAAACGGTAAACAATTAATATGTGTTGTTGCACGCAGTAGCTCGTAGCCTGAGTATATTAAAGACTACTGTTGGTAGTAGTCTCGGTTTGAAGCAGCGATCAAGTGCAAATGATTCCGGTCCCTAGTCCTAAGTACCACAATAAGTTAAGAACAGATCCATTATGATTGTATTACCACCTCTCCTATTCCACCCAACCCAAAACCGTAACCACCAGCAATGTAAAATAAAGTTAACTTATAACACAGAAATTCAGTCGACAGTTTTCGTAGCAGTCTTCTACGGCGTAGGCTTACTAAAATAACCTCGGCAAAAAACTACGATCAATTTTCTCGAACCGACGCCAACTCGCCGCCCATCGGATCTACATTGGTTACGGCGTAGTGCATACTTAATCTACCTAACTTCAAATTCTGGGCCTATCAGTACCTGTGTGGGTTGCCACCCGGAAAATGGATTAAATCCTCATTTATTGAGCAATTAGTCCTGCCCAATTCGCGTTGCGTTTTGACTCTTAAAAAAGCTAAAGCTACTGTGAGTCGGACGTTTTTGTTTGTTTTTTTTAGTGTGATAGCCGGTTTTTCTTCTCCGGGTACTACCCAGTAACACATTCTCATCTTCAGTTAAGCTGGAATTAATTCTGGTGTGGTGCAAAAGGTAGCGGGTTCGATTCAGGCAAGTAATAATGTTACTAAAAATTGCACCACACAAGAATAAATTCCAGCTTAACTGAAGATGAGAATGTGTTACTGGGTAGTACCCGGAGAAGAAAAACCGGCTATCACACTAAAAAAAACAAACAAAAACGTCCGACTCACAGTTATTATATTTTTAACCACATAAAATAATAACAGTGTGTTTTCAAGCTTTATAATATTATACAATAGGTACTATCTTTCACCCGCAAATCCTGCATGCTACTTGAATAGTTTCAACGCGTGTTTTCCGAGGATAAAGTAAAGTATGTCCTTTTTGGAGGCTTACTACCTTTGTACCTAGTTTCATCGTAATCGGATGGAAGGTACAGGGGCCGCATAAAATACGAACATCAAACTACATTTTTTAATTTAATAGACTAGCTTCTGTCCACGACTTCGTCCGCGTGGATTTCGAATGTTTTATGTGAGAATAATGTAGGTTTTTTTTTTCTCTATATTATATTTCTGACGGTTTGAGTATCTTACAAGGCCTACCCAAATGTCTGTCAGGACAGGTCGACTCAAGCCGGCTTTGGATTTTTTTCTTAAAAAAATACCATCTCATACGACCTACATTGTTCTCACACAAACTTACGTTTGTCTGGACTTTAAAAGAAACATTGACCCCTGAGTTTGTTTCGGCATTTCTTCTCAGAGGTAGTCAGTTAGGAAATGCCGACACCATCATTCAAACTAGTATATAAAAAATGACGTGTAAAAGTGTTTTTTAAAAACCTATTTGCAGAAATAAAATCATATAACATTTATAGCTTAAATAGAGCCTTGATAAATGGACTATCCAAAAAAAAGCAATTCCAGCCGATAAGTAGTTCCTGAGATTAGCGCGATCACCAATTTATAATATTAGCACAGATTTTCTTACCAATATGTTTGTCTTCTAAAATAATAATAAAAATAACACCTGAAGAGTCTCACGTTAGGCGGTTGGGTCAAGGGCTTTTATGCAGAAAGCGGTACTCCTCGACACGGCACGCATTGTGAGGAGGTTCCTTTCTCTGGAGCCCTAGCCATCGGTAGCTTGGACCCTGTCCGCTGCTCATTGGGCCCTATTTTTTATATTTTTAAATACTGTAATTTATATATATGTATATTTTTTAAATGTAATTTATAAGTAGAAGATTTAAATAAAGGAGATAATAATAATAATGTCTTGAGACAGCTCACACACGGTCATCTGATCCCAAACTAGGCAGAGCCTATTAAATAATTCAACTTTTATCTGTTTATATATTATTACTTACATACTACTAATTTAGTACTGAAAAAACTGCAGTAGAGTTATTAATAAAGCTAGTATACGTATTTCATTAGCTAAGCACCCGTCAGTCAGTATTAATTCCTATCCCAGAGATAGATTATGAAACATTTCCTCCTGTTAATTACCATCTCTTCGCTGTACCGACAGACATCAAAGCGTAGTTTTATTTTGTCAGCAAAGCCAAACAAAAAACGAAGCAAAGTTTGCGTTTCGCAAGCATGGAAATGGAAAATATAGGGAATCCAAGTACCAGGTAACCATGGCAATAAGAAGGGTGAGATTATACGCTGTTAGTCTGCTTAGTAATGAGTCAACGAGTTGATTGTTTTTCATTATCTTTTGATGTATAGTCTTTAGATTTTACTGTTTATCGTTAGTACTATATAGTCCTATTGTGAAATTTGTAAAGTACTTCAGTAAAGACACAAATCACTCAAGATTTTTGCCTTTTACGATACGCCTTCTGGTGTTCAATATTATATTCTTCACATGTATGCGATTCAACATTTAATGTGTTTTTATTCTTCATCAAATGAAACTTTACGAAATATAGTTTTAATTATCTACCCTTGCCTCTCGTTACTAAAACAACATTCCTACAGTAGTGTAGGCTAGTCTGCAGTAGCCTAAAGCTAACGACCACCTCTCCATTAATTACGCGTTGAAAGGGAACGGGAATATCCAGTGCCTTACAGTTCAAAATAATTGGGCCTGCGGAGTATCTGATGAATATCGGACGCCTTGTGGTGTACCCTGGGGGCGACCGACATTCAGCAGTGTTTTTTCTTCACCGTTTTTTGGGAACTGATAACTAATTTATACGGATCAATGTTTAAATCAGAAAAGATAATGATTCGTGCCGGGGCTTAAACTTGCGATCTTTGACTCGGCAGTCCAACGATCATCACTGGGCACTTGGCCAGTCATTGCTTTTAATTATAGTAGGTATAGTAAATACGGGATAATGAGACGCGGCAAATTATGTGATGGATAACCGTTTTCACCATAACCTAATGTAGAAATCCTACAACACTTTGCTCGATTCGGGACTTGAACCTAAGACCTCATGTTCAGTGGTCGCGCTTAGCGATCCCTAGACTAACGAGGCAGGTAGTGTGGTGTGGGAAGACAATCTAATGTAGAGATAGAATCACACATAGTTGACATTGAGATTAGCACATCAATAACTGCAGCAGATCGAAGATATAACATTACATTATTGTGCCCATAATGTAATGTTATAACCATTGTATGCTTCCAGATAAAAATAGTAGAGTATTTAATAATACAATGTTGTGTTCCGCTTCTAGTAGGTATTTTCATTCTAAAACCTATGCCCTCCTAACCTCTTATTTATAAACGAGGATCATAACGGCATTAATTAAACACCGTATTAAATCTATTGACATCTATTCTTTGACATGCAAACGACAGTGACGGGCATAATTTAAGCCTTGGTTTAAAATTGTAATTAAGGCTGGATGGGGATGGCGTCTAACGGCCGTTGTTAATATTCTATGCATCGATCGATTTGGCTTCTAGGGAAAAATTGACAATAGAGAAATAGTTGTGTGTTTCTCTTGTAAATGAATATTTTATTCTTAAGGGAAATAAAGAATCTTAAACCGTAAAAGTATTACGCGTTTGTTCAAGAGCAGGGAATACAAGGGTTTTTTCTGTATTCTGAGACTTTATATAGTTGAAATAAGCTTCATACAAAATATGACAAATTCTATCTGTAGCAGCCAAATCCATCGATAGATAAGATATTAAAAACGGCCTTTATTTCTGTTTAGCGCTACAATTTGCTTCGTTTACGTCAACGAATGTATTTTTGTATTATTGGATATTGATTTTAGACAGAAGCCGATGATTGGCTGATATTATCAGACACAGTAATTTTCAACCTTGAAATAACAATTTTCCAAAAGGTCATATGATCAAGTCTTAAATTTTATTTTCAGGTACGTCAATCATTGACTTACCCAAGATATAGGTTACAATAAATAATAAATATAACTTGAGGTCGCCCTGGGATCAAAATTTGACCGTAATTAAGTTATACATTTTAGCTTAAGGCACTTCTACTCTATATAAATTTTAATTATGCCAAATCCCACACTCCTCCGTGCGCGGAATATTCCTAAGCAGGGTTCCGAAGTTTTCGCTTCACGTATTAAAAAGATGATGATCGTCTTTGACATTCACTTAGACTAGAGTCGAAACAATAAAGACAAATAATAGTTATCTCTTCAAAGTTTGTACATAGACTTTAACCATAAACAATATAGTATACAAATAATATATATGACTCTTAGATTTCTGAGCTTGGATTACACCAATGATTTGACATTATCAAATAAATGTGTAGGTATGTACTAAACTTATAAATGTGTGCGTGTCAAATGCAGGGTAGCGTGTGTAATGTTTTCTTTTTTCTTATACCTTCTCCTTTTGTATACAAATTAATATTAGCTTTCGGCATTCTTTCTCTATTAAAACGTTATCTGTGCCAAATCTCACACTCCTGCGTCCGCGTAAATTTCGTAAAAGGGGGTGTACTTCTTTTTTTTTTCAAACTCAAAATCTTTATTGTGGATCATAGGTAGGTACATGAATACAGATGGAATATAAGCAAATTAATGTTCAGCTATGTCCCGCCCTTGGGGCTTACAATATTGGATTATTACAGGGTAATTATGAAACTTACAGAGATATATTGTTAAATAAACATGTCACTTCTTAAACATACACACACACACACACACACGTATTTAATATATAGATTTTTACTTACAAAATAATAATTTGCAGGTTTGACAGTGTTTCATCTTATAATAAGGACGGCAAATAGATATGCAATATTGAATTCACTTACTTCAAGCAACTTAAAATTCTTCGGAAATACCAAGCATAAGTAATTTTGCTAATGTCTAATATTAAACAATTACTAATTAATTTGAAATTTTTATAATATAAAGCTCGATTATCACCGCTTGCCACTTACTACTAATATAATACCATCCAGCGCGAACAATAAATCAAATCATATCAAACGAAATATTTTGTAAACATAGGTAAATAGGTTGCTAAATTAAAATAGATTATTTAAGGCACTATGTTTTGCCAATATTTAGCATACACAATCCTCACATTGTGAGATCATAGTCATAGGAACTACATATAACTATAAATATTATACAAAATTATCGTATTTAACTATAGTAAAATAGTCGTGAAGACGTACTTATACAGTACTATTTAAAACTACATAGGTCATAGTGAATGTTTGTTGTTTTGCTAATGCGAATGTATGTATAATATAGTTGCTGTTTATTGCAAAGCGATCGATATTATTGCTCTCTCGTAGTTAGAACACGAGTCGTTCGTCTGCTTATTTGTTCCATTGTTGTCACCTTTTTTTTTTTATTCAGTTCATGACGCTTGTACTAAAATAAAGAATACAGTGTATATTGCTTATTATACATAGTAAGTATATAATGATATAAATTAACTGTAGAAATAATAATAATGTCACTTATCACACAAAAAAAATCCTACCATTCCTACTTAAACCAAACACAAATTCAAAGCTTCACGCCTTGAAGCGGTTAGCCAGTGTAAAATGGCGAACCGTATTATTGAAAACTCGAACGTGAAACCGTGTAAAAGTTCAACGTAAAATACCAAAAATAGATGTGCTGGTGCTGCAAAGCTAGATTAGATACAATGCCTAACACTTGAGCAGGCAGTTGATCTGAAATCTGGTTGGACAAGAAAATAAAGCACTATTGGGATTATAGGCTCACTTTTCTAGGAATAGACCTTTGGATCACAGGCTCCACGGCCGCTAACCAGCACACACAGTAGCTAACCCTTCCTTGGATCCATTAAGAATTGACGGTTATTTTTCGAAATCAACGTTCGCTTCAAGAACATGATTCACCAGACGGGGACGTGCGCACGCGTTATCGTGTAATGGCGTCGTCAATTTATTGCAAATTAAACACTGTCCTGTCACGGTCGCCACGGCCACGGTTCGTCTTCCTTTGTATCTTACTTACCTACCCCTCATCCAATCATCCCATCAAAATCTCTCGACGCTTCTATTTGAATGACGTTATTTGTTAACCCTTTAACTCGGTGCATGTTTCGTTGGTAAAATGTTTAATAAAGAGCTTGAATATCACTGCTTAGGTCTACAAAAAATATGTTTATAACATAGATACTCGTCGCCTATGGAGCGGCACAATGTGGGTGTATGGGCTCCAAAATAAACTTTTCATAAAGGAGACACCTATGCCTATCCATTCAGAGAAAACAGGCGAATTTGTATGTATTTTATTTCTAGGTTTAGGCCCATATACCTAAGTACGCTGCAAGTTTAAAGCTATACAAGTACCAAAATGACTTTGTATGTCTTTCTGTACTTACTACGTTATTCTAAAACATAAGGTAGGTACGATAACTCATTCGGACCTGAAGTTTGACAAATTACGTGCTACATTATAACATACACCATTAAATGAAATACAATGTGCATCTAAACAACTAAGCCTGTTCACCAAATCTAAAACGCAAATTTATTCATACATATTTATGTTAAAATATACAGATTTCATAAAGATACAATTAAAGGAAATCGTTTGAAGTGCATCAGTTGGCTCTCATCTCGTCAATTGGGGGTAATAGGTTATTGCGCCGCGCGTGCTCTGTATGTCTGTAACTTGCACACAATTGTCACTTAGTCAATTCATAGATGCTGCAGCGCCGATACCAATCAGTTCTTTCTCTGATGCACTGTATTTATGTATTGCGACGATCAGCTGCTACTGCTACACTTGACAGCGCGGACGCCTCTGTACAGGTTTTATCTATTTTATTTCTTATTTAGCAGCATGCTATGCTTTTTAACTACTCTTCGATTTAGTAATTCAGTGAACACGGTATTAAATTGTTTAATTACAACGGAATTGCAATTTGTTTAACTTTTATTATCATGACTTATTAAATGTAATTTTAAATGAATGTCCTATATATTTTAATGTTATTAATATTGTATGAGCTTTCATGTTTTAAATTAATTTCAAAACGGGTATAGTTTGTAGGAATTAAATAAATACGGTTCTCAAAGTGTCGGACTAACGGTGAAATCATGTAACATACAATTGAATTCTTTTAATCTTAATTTTTTATGACATAAATAGGGTTTTATCAGGCAGTGATAATGTTACCTCAATAGGATCTGTTCTAAATCTATATTATATGCATTTTTGCATAAGTGCAGCGAAGGTGAACTGGAAAATTAATGATTTTAACCTATTGGATTTGGGCTTTTGGGATTCTACTATTTTAAATTGAATACCTACTGCTGCATTCCTTATCAATTCCATTTAACATAATGCAAAGGCTTGTAATGTAATTTAATCCGCATTCGAATAAAATAAAATATTTTTGCTCAAGGATTCAAGTTAAATTTTTCCTCGGCAGTTCGACACTCGTCACCCAATGATATGCATGTTTTTAAGACGGTAATATTTATATTGTTTTGTATTAAAGGAAACTTATTGTAAGCTAGAATATAATACGAGCAAGAAAAAAATATTAAAATAACTTTTTTTAATTGAACGTTTTGGAGTACGTTTGCACGTCATCGCGCAAAAATGCCTATGTTTAACAGATACATAGTATAAAAAATTGGCCTTACAAAACTTAGCAAACACTTAAGTTATTCTAAAAAGCCACTGAGGGAATTTAACAACTCCTAGTATTCATAAGCTTCTACAAAGACATAAAACATTTCTTCAATATTTCGATAGAATCTTTTATTTTTTAATATCCTTCACCGGTACTTATACTTAACTTACAACTTCGCTAGCAACAAAGGTGGACAACAATACAGTTATAACAACAGACTTCTTAGCCCGCAGTAATATATTTTATTAAATAATATTTTATTAAAGCGGGAGGCTTTAATAAAATATTATTTTAAACGTAATTCACTAAGTAACCGTACTACCACGAAAAACCTAAGTAAATATAAGAGTACTCTTATTGAGAGTATTAATTATAATAAGTACTTAAAAGACCAGCCTACGACTGATAAAAGGAACTACAGTGTAAATTCAAAAGTTTTTTTTTTATTATTTCTATCACTAGTTGTTTAGTTTTATTTGAATAATTTTAAGTGGTATTAAAATGTTTTTCTCTGTACCTAAACATTAGGTTAATATTTTTTCTCTCAATTTATTAGGTATTATATAGACTACATATAACAAGTAGTGCTTTTTACCGTAATTCATAAAACCGCTCTCAAAACGCCCTTCAGTACTTTAAAGTGATAATAAAGGTACAGTTTGATTTATCTATATTAATATGCAAAAAAAAATGTAATCTTATCCGCATTAATTAAACGAACCATTAGAAACCTTTTGATAATTACAGTCACTTATTTCAGTTTGGTTTATTCTAATATGGTAGTTCTTTTCGGAAAAAATCATGCAAATATAGCATTAAATGTATTTACATCTCTTAGAACAACGAATCAAATGTTCTCTACACAGACTTGAATAGTTTGGACCATACATTTTGTAAACCAAGTAGGTGTACCTATATCTGGTCTGAGGTTTGGGCGCTATAGAAATAAGGACATACAATTTGTACAAGTTTATAAAGTTCATCCGTCTCTCACAATATCGAACTACAAAGACCATAATAAGCTTTATGCATGCAGTGTCATTAATGAATTACCTATGTAGGCCACATTCGTTGTCAGGCAACCCAGTATCAACTATTCTATTTTAAATAAAATCGATATCTCATATGTAAGTTAAGACCTAGTTACTGCGTTTTAAAGTCTAACAAATGGAACTATATTGATTGATTGCAACCTACACTAAATTATTCAGTTGCTGGCTGGCTAAATAAAAAGTCGATCGATGTATTACTGAAGACTAATGACTGCACTGTACGAATACTTAATTTAATTCAAAATGAGCATCAGTTATGCGTTATATTTCATGGGAAATTGAAATTAGTCTTTCATTACGTGTTATGTAACACATTCTTAGGTATCATAAATGTTTTGGGCCTGTTTCACCATCTACAAGTAAAGTGTCAAGTAGACTAACCGCCACTTAAAGTACTAACTACCCCATACGAATTTCGTAATATCTAAGTAGCATTAATCAGGGGATAAACTGGCCTGTAACTAAGATACGATACTCGTATTTTTTACTTGCTGATTAGCGTTAATCAAGAAGTAACTATTCAACACTTTACTTGTAGATGGTGAAACAGGCCTTTAATCTTTAGATGCATACTAATTTATCTAACATTGATAGGTAGCTACAAAGTGCGTACCAATAAATGTTAATTATACATTTGACTGAATATATGTCATACTTTCCGGGATGTATACGGTACCTTGTAATAGGTGGCGACTGTGACGAGCCTATTTCCATTGTTGGACCCACTTAGTCACCGACAGGCTAATGAGTCTCTTTTCTGGCGATGGAACTAATTATTTTTTGTTTTAAGTTACGGTTTTCATTTCAGCTTTCAGCGGATTACTTAACTTTGTCTTTCACAGCTCTAAATCTGTTTAGGTTGTATTATTAGTTGATAATATTGATAGAAAATATAATTACTGCCATTTCTTACACTTCAGACAGCCTAACAGCTATAACCTAACAGCTTGCATTCCTGTAAAATCCTGGCGGGTCTAGGTACTTTAATCACCTTATTGTTTTGCATTTACCCCTTTACTTATAACAATTTTCAATGTCTAGCTATTGTTTACATTATAGATTTTGAATAACAAGTAGTTCTGGTCTGAGGATTACATTATACCCATCACTGTCATTGTCAGAGAGTAGAGATGACTTGTGACAAGTTTAATATAACTGAACTGAACACTAAGCGAAAACTAGCGAGTAATTATTCAGTCTTTGTATTGTAATTTTTAATGGAAGTAAGAAATAATTAAGCATGAATACGTTTCATCATAGTTTATATTTAAGACAGAAAATGTTATTATATAACTTAGGCGTCCACCATGATTTTAAGCTTCATTTCGATGTGCACGTTGATAACATGATCGCCGAAGCCTCAAAAAATATTAATTTTGTCAGTAATTTCAGGAGACATTCGGAATGGAAATAGGGGGGTTAAACCTTTTCGACCTATGGGGAACATACAAGTATATTTTACATAATAAGTCAGAACAGTCGATTTTGTTTGCTTAACATTAACAGAAACGTGCAGTCAGCCATTTGACGACAATCATATTGTTCGAGCAAGCAGCGACTTTAACAAAATAAGTAAGATTTTTCTTTTGGCCCATGTAATACTAAAAGTTTTACGGCAAAGAAACATCTCAACCTTAAGATTTTCCGATAAAGTTTAGATCCCACATTTTTCACTGTAGTACTATTTAGTTCGTTATTGTATATTGTATTGCTATTCGTGACAACCTGTAATTGGTTTTATGATGCATCTTGTAAACACCTCCATTTTTGTAGCTATTCGTTTTACATTGAAATAAAATGATAAATAAAATTAATGATATTTAAAGCGTATTCAATAAATATCGATCGAGCTACGGACGTAAACACATTTCATATTTCCTCTGGCAGTATTAAAAGGCGATTATCGTTAACTTCATAAATTGTAAATAATCTTGAAACTTCGTATAAAGGGCTGTTAGTTCACCTCCATCGATGGCAATTATTATATTAGTCTCAAGGCATGCTTGAATAAATAATATTTTTAGTGCAAACTTTCAATTTCTAGAATATACATATCGAAGGTGAAATTAACGAACTGTGATGAATAGTTATATACAATTTATCGATTATAGAAAAATCTTCTCTTTGTAATGTAACAATAAAATCATGCGACATGCCCATATATTTAGAAAGAGTATATATTCAAAACCTTAATTATATTTATTAGCAGTGATGTGTCAGAAATTGACACATAACTGTTTTTTAATTCATTTATTCCACATAAAACTAAAATAAGACTAGACTTAAACATTACATTACATAAAATCACGCCTGTATTCCCCGAAGGGGTAGGCAGAGGTGAACATATAGTACACCCACATTTCGCCAGACTTAAAGGTCAAAAAATACAAAAAAAAAACACATACATCTATCATAACAGGTAGGTACACCTAATACATTCGTGCTAATAATATTCCTTTACGTTTTCAAAAAGGTAGTTTTTACTTCGGCAGATTTTATTTATGTTCGCACCATTACATAATTTCGCTGACTATGAACTTATTTTACAATTATTTTCGTTCTTTCATATTTATTATTGAATAAACACTGCGCGTACACACACTTGTACTTGCTTACACACACGCGTGCCGTGTGGTATCCGGCCTAGAATTGACCACCCCCTTTCCTCCCGTGGGTGTCGTAAGAGGCGACTAAGGGAAAACCCAGAAGATGGGCAGCAGCGTCTTCTGTAACTTGACCACCAACACTGCGATCCCCAAGCCGCTTGCCAAGCGTGGGGATTATGGCAACACCCCCCTTCTAAAAGGAGGAGGCCTTTGTTCAACAGTGGACGCCTTACGGCTGATGATGACTGCGCGTAAATGTTGGTCTTGAGTTTTTAATTATTATATTTTACTGTCTCAGCTGATTACAGAAAAATTGTTTAAAGGGATCTCTCCACTAGTTGTGAGGTCCCTTTTGTTAATTAGGCACCGGTAGTGAAGATGGTACACCGATACTATTAGGTCCGCCTAAGAGAATATGTAATGAACTTGCTTGGCAATCGGATTGGTTCCTAATTATGGTATGAATTGGTAACTACGCATAAGAGGATTACAGCAGTGTTAGCTGTAATATTATATTACTATAACCTATATGTACCTAATGTGTTCGAAAATACATAATTTAACATGTATGGTCGTTGTTTACCTACTAACAAGTGGAACCTCGTTCGGCTCGCGATTGTCATCGCCAGCGAATAAAAAAGCTTAGTTTTAGCGAACTAAATAGTTTTGATTTTTTTTATTCTTCCACGGCGTGTTAAGCCATGTCAGTAGCCTAAAAGCGCTTTAAACTCAGACACTAACCGCCGCACTCAGAGACGTTAATGATTACTTATACTGACACTAAGTGAACATTTCACAAAGGAAACCTTTACTTAGTGATAATTTATGTGATCATTAAATGTCTAAAAATCAACCATAAGATAAGAAAAAGAAACAGTAGTTGGACATTTCGCATTCGACGAATTTAACTTTTAATAACAAAAGCATATATAATATTCGCCGATCGTCAATTGATTTTATAATTATATTTTACCTTTGCATATTCATTCTTAGTTAAAACAATCATATTCTTGTCTCATCATTTCAAGTACTTATATATGCACTGGCAATGTACCCATTCAGATAAAAACCAAGCCAAGGTAAAAAGGTAGCATCATATCATAATTTCGATTGAAAGGCTTTGAACAGTTCAGAGCACTGCGACGTAGACACGAAGCCTGTCAACGAATACAATGATTACTAGGCTGAACACTAAATTGGTGCGCCATAGTTGTTACATGTTGTCGCTATTAACGTCAGTGCTCTTGTCAACCGACTGACCCACTTTGCAAGGACCTGAATACTCAATGCACTTGATATATTATTAGGTACGTAGTTTAAGCAGCACTTGTCGCGAACGTCTCATAGAGACCCCTCCGTGCCTGGGGAAGCACGTTAGCCGTTGGTCGCGCCTGATCTCTCTTCCGTCGTGTCGGTTAAACGTCCCATTGGACTCTGAGTAGAGAGTGCACTTCTGTTAGCGCACTCACTCGTGCATCGGCAACAGAGCAACCAGTGCGGCGTTATTCGCAGTCGGTCTTTAAGAGGACCAGGGACAGAAGACAACCCTCTCCTTGTGCGCATCGTGACCACAGGGTTCATCTTAGAGCGGTAAGAATCTCACACTTTGCTAAATGCGCGCTCGATAAAAGTTAGGCGAGGAAAGAAAAGTTAAAAGATTTTGATATAATTTACCATGTTGTTGTAATTTGAAAAATGATTGACACGAGCGGAATTTGACCCCGAGACCTTCGCCGTTCCATGGCACAGCCTTTCCTTCTGGGATACGTTAAGTTGCTAGAAATAGGAGGTTTATTATTATTATTTATTTATTTATTAAGTATATATATATAACTTATATACTAATACAATGCCCCACAAAACCGTTTACACAGTTTGTCTGTGGGTATGAAGGGTTACACAATCAAATTAGAAACTTAAATACTAAATACGTACAGTACGGGTGGGTAAGCTATGCAATTCATTGTTCGAAATGAATTGTATTGGTATGTCTATATTAAGTTTTACAGGCTCATAATTAAATGTCGTTTTAGTATTTTACATTATCTATTTTTTATATTTCTTATATTTGGAGGTAAACTATTAATGAGATATGGAATTCTTTTCTCAAGTGTTCTGTCCCCATAGTAGTTGCTTACTCTGGGGACTTCAAACTTGCCTGTAGATACTGCCCTAGTTCCATGCTTGTGCTGTAATATTGAGTAACGGTTAGATTTCTATATTATATTATTTATATTTATATATATACGATATTTATTTCTCACAACGCCTGTTATCCCCCATAGCTTATGCAGATGATTCGCCAGATGGTTTTATGTCCATGTGACTTGGAGCAAACTTATTGCCAATTATTACACAATTGGATTCTTCTGTTTAGTAATGCGCAGAAAGTGACCGGGGTTTCGATTGCGGTTGATAAATAGCAATTGGCCGCTCTTTATTGTATGAAACTTGAGGTCGAAAGTTCATGTGTCATCCTCCCCTGTCCCTTTAGGAATGTCGGCATGGTTAATGTAACCTTTGCTATTGCTTTTACCATTTTTAGGTTCCGTACCCAAAGGGGTAAAATCGGGACCCTATTACTAAGACTTCGCTGTCCATCCGTCTGTCTGTCTGTCACCAGGCTGGATCTCAGGAACCGCGATAGCTAGACGGTTGAAATTTTCACAAATTTTGTATTTCTGTTGCCGCTATAACAAAAAATACTAAAAACAAAATATAATAAATATTTAAGGGGGGCTCCCATACAACAAACGCGATTTTATTGCCATTTTTATAGATAAGGGTACGGAACCCTTCGTGCGCGAATCCGACTCGCACTTGGCCGGTTTTTTGCAATTGTGTGTACTACAGAAACCCCCTAAGTATTTTTTTTCGGGACAAGCCCGCCACCCTTACCCATCCTGTGAGCCAGGTTCTATAATGATAACCATTGAGAACCGCGGCAATGAAGCTCGAGGCGTCCTAGAAAAATTACCCGACTGTCTTGGAACCCGCAACGAAATTAATCATATAAGGATATACGAGGAGTAGAAATAGAACGACTTAGACTTCTTCGAACCTTCCAAGCATATTGTAATTTTTTTAATATACGTCACCCCACACTAGGAATTTCACCTGTATTATGGGTGTGTTTCACAAACATGAAATATCACACTTAAACACCCACACTCCAGACACACATCTGCGGATCGCACAAATTTTTGTCCCGTGCGGGAATTGAACCTGCAACCTTTAGAGCAGCAGTGGAATCGTTTAGCCACTGCGGCAATCTATACCGCTTTCCAGTGTAACCCCATAAGGCTTATTAAAGTATCAGTACCCAGTTACCGCTTATACGAGCTGACAACTGCCGGCTATTTGTGGAGGTATCTGAGAGACGATAGTTAGTCTCAAACAAGTTATACCTACACATGGGAATTCTTTTCGCCCAACACACAACAGACCCCTTAGAAAAGTGGCAAAACGCTTAACAAATAGAAATGGAATAAAATGAAAAATGTATGGGGATGACACATGTCATCGATAACTTATTCGAAATATGATGTCAAGCCCATACATCTATCTATCCTTCTATTCTATTTTTTTTTACTCCTAAATATTCTTTTATGAATAATTTCGTTGCGGGTTCCAAGACAGTCGAGTCATTTCTCTGGGACGCCTCGAGCTTCATTGCCTCGACGGTTCTCAATGGTTATCATTGTAAAAAAAAAGCGTTTTGCCACTTGTCTTAGGGGTCTGTTTTGATTAATATTTGTTTAGTGAAATGAACTTTGATTTTGTTTACTGTATGCTGTATTACTTGAGTAATGTAACTACTGCAGTTCATGTTTTAAAGAAGAATGAGTCTGTGTATCGTTTGTTACTTAGGTTCAAAAACATTAGAAGGTCGTGCGATGTGTACGTTTTCATAACGAAAAATTATGTATTGAAAATGTATTTTATAATATGATGAAAAAAAGGGTCACAATACGTTTATATTTCTCGAAGAGGTAAGCAGAGGTGTAATAGTACACCACTCTTATTTCGCCAGATACGTTAAAGGTCTATGTAACAAAATCTATCGCCGATCTCAAATCTAAACTCAGTGCTGTTACTAAGAATTACTCAATGTATACCCCTTTGCCAGACCCGTGAGATGAAGTTCTGCCTATATGAGGTTCTGCCTCATGCTCAGAAGTCGCTTAAGCGCTGCAACGAGGTAGTCACAATCAAAGAAAAAGCCACATTTCACATTAAAATTTAAACTTTAAAAACCCGCGCTCATAAAATTCTATAAAGTGATACCTTTTTTTCCTAGTGTTTTGCTGCTGCAGCACTTCACGAACTGGCGCATGCACATTGAAACCGCAGACTGCCCGGAAAACTTTACGACCTTCCGATTCACTCCATTCTTAATAATTAAATTTACGGAAAACCTTACGACCGTTTGATTTCCTTTTATCATAAAATTACTTTCATCATACTTAATATTACTTTTAAATAAACGCGCCCTCATTACACAGCTCAAATCAATTAGTTCACTCCAACTTCAAGAGTGCGACGGACGAGGAACGTAATTCTCGTCCGCTGCCTGTGGATGTGCCTTTAGATCCTCCATATTAGGACCTACGATAGGTGGAAAAAAAAACAAACATAAAACCTCCTCATTGTTGGAGTCGGTTAAAAAGTGTCTGTATGAACTTGTAATAAAATAAAACACCGACTACCAATTACGATATTACAGGCATAATTACATACACATATATGTTAATTTAATTGCACCTGCTAATTCGATACGGGCTCCAAAAATCCTTCGAACTCAGCAGGTTACCAACCGTCCACTAAAGAGCACCATTACTTATTACTTCGATGACTTATGATGTAGGGACCAACCGACATAGACCCTGGTCCGCAAAAAACATTATCGACATAAATAAGTGGGAAAAGTTCGCTCCACCTAAGCGTCCGTAATAAAAACAATTGAATATTTTGCTAACAATGTTTAATACATGAAAGTAAAGAGAATGGACGACGTAACTTTGATTATTGCCTGTTGCTAGATACTGGTGTACATTGCACGGTGATAGTGGGAGAGAATGTTTCCCACAAAACAATACCTTCAATGGTTACTGTCGAGGAAGGTATATTGCACCGGTGAGGGAGACGGCCGACGATACCGCGGAGCGTGCGAGAGGGACAGCGTAACGGTTAGTGCAGGTTCAACGATCGACTCGCGCGCAGTTTGTTGAACTGCAATCATTGCTTTGGAAAATCGTTAGGGTTGGCAAATGTTTTAAAATACATATCTTATAATCAAATCGAAAAATAGATTTGTTCGGTGAATTTTAACCGTTAAAATTAAGTGTCATAACTAATAATTCCTCAAACAATCCACCCTCGTCTGTCCAACACGACCCCAGTAAAATAAGTTTTACGCGCACGAGACCGGCAAACCTAACATCAAAATTGAATCAAACGTAGGCTAAAACGTTATGCAAACTAAAAACCACTAGAGGGTATGAAAGCACGACTTAACAATGCACGTTCAGAAATTCAGAGCTGGCGATGCGTCTAAAGTAACGTCGACTGATAGGGCACAATTCAATTGTTTTACATTAAGTTAGTTCGTTGCATGGACGTCGCCAGCTCCGGCTGCGGTCAGCTAGTTATCGAGATCTCGAAATCCGCCTGTTCCCAGTAAAATAGGAAATGATCGCTATTTTCTGATCTAATAAATCTGTCTGAACCAACCCTTGAACTTTAGACAATTTTAATGAATCCCCAAATATTGATAGAGTTCGCTGTTAGTATTGGTTTTGTCTTAGGATTTAGATATTCGATGAAAAGTGAAGAGAGAATATATCCGTAATGTAATAAGGCTTCATGGAGCCGTGATTTTACTTTATAAAGTGTTGGCTCTAGAAAAGTTAGCATTTAAGAGTTTGGAAACTCATCAGACAAATAATATGTAGGCACCTAATAGCACCAAAAAGTGTCAAACGGATTTTTAGTATTTAATTTTTTTATGCCATAAAGCCTTCTTGGTTTTTACCGAACATTTATTTTAACTGGTTTTTAATACTATCTAATGCCTTCATTATTTTTCAACCAAACGACTGATAAATCAAAAATCTTCTGATAAGGCTGTTTCGCAAAATAATATAGCATCCACGAATAAGAGACATCTAGAAAAACCTCTTTAAACGTACAAGTCTTTTGAGTAGTCAAAATTTCGCCCTACCGTTTTTTTTTTTTTTAATGTCTCTCGCAGTTAGCTCTGAGGGAGCTGTTACTGCTTAACCGGACGATTGGCGAGACCTAATACAAGGCCTCCAGCCAGGTTCACCCTACCGTGCGTACACAGTTAGTACACTCACTCACATTAGATATTATTTTTAAAAGTTGTACTTGAAATCGCACTCCTTTATAAAACACAAGTATCCGCATCACACACGGGGTGTATGTTTCTTAATCAAGTTTTTTAACCTAATGCATAAATTCTGGGGATAATTTAAAAAACTACTTTTATCCTCTGTAGATGTTATATCTTACATATTTACTCACGTTAATTAGATACACTTTATGCTCGTTTAACATAGGCAAATTAAACTTTAATTTTACTTTATCAGATTTGAAAATTAAATAGTGCGGCCAAAACATGTTTATTACAAATTATCACAATATCTTGCCAAAATATTATAATAATAAAAAGATTGAAATGTTTACAACCACAGGCAACACAATGTAAAAACCAAAACTTAACCGTGACCTTATACATCCTACTATTATATCCTTTCGTTAGTGACGCAACTTGCCAAAAGAGCGAGCACAATAAATAGTGCGATGCGCGTACGCAGCCCTGCGCGCAGTCTCCGGGCAGTGCGGCGTCTCTCTCCCGCGGCCCCCGAGACTCGTCGTTCGCGGAAGAAAGCAACGCGCCTTGTTACGTAACCAGCCCCCTTACCATGAACTCTTAAAGCAGGACAGTTTACGTTTTGGAAGCGAGACACCGCGTTATACTTCACGTAGCGGCGTCTCACTACCACATCTTAAACTGTCCTGTCTTAAGAATGCATGGTAAAGGGGCAGTTGTTTTATCGCCAACCACCGCGCACTACTTGCACCATTGTCAATTTTATACCCATTATAGAAATCTTCACGCTACTCGAGCGCACCTAACTATGTATGGAGAACAGATTAAAATTGTATAAACACTTTATTTGTGTTGCGATTTATAACATAACATAACATAACATCACGCCCGTATTCCCCGAAGGGGTAGGCAGAGGTGAACATTTAGTACACCCACATTTCGCCAGTTATGTTGTAAGTCCCAATGTAATAGGGGGCGAGCCTATTGCCATCAACCGGGCACAATCCAGACTCCGTGCTGCTACTGAGAATTACCTAATGGAAACCTCAGTAACACTTTGCCCGACCCGGGATTTGAACCCAGGACCTCTTGCTCAGCAGTCGCGCTTAGCGACCACTAGACCAAGGAGGCAGTCTTTTGCGATTTATGATGCGAGAAAGTGTTTGTGGTGATAATAATTAGGATACGAGGGTGTATGATTCAATATAATTCAATACTAGCTTCCGCTCGCGATTTCGTCCGCTTGGATTTCGAATGTTTTATAGTCTTCCTCGATAAATAGACTATCCAACACAAAAATATTTTTTCTATTCAAACCAAAGTAACAAACTCTTCAGCTGTATAATATATATTATATGGTATGAACTTACATACATTGTCGATCCACACAGATTTCGCTGCTAATCCTAAGTTGTGTGTAAAAGGGCTTATTGTCAACATAATATTTTCTGAAACTAAGCGATATTTCAGACATCACTAATAGTTTTCTCACCTTTATAATAAATACGATTCACATTTAATTGGCAGCACGGTCTAAAATAAGTTCATGATCGTGTTACGGATATCCGGCAAAAAATAATGATGTCTCGTTTAGAATGAGATTTGGATTGCCATTTTTCTTGTAAATGTACAAATATATATTTTTTCTTTTTTTACTTTTAAAAGAAAACGAAATCTAGTATTACTCTTATTAGGTACTTACTATTTATATCTCCCAGCCATACTAGGAGGTAGTTAAGGGTAGCGTTTTAAGGGTTATCTTTTGTATTGAACGGAAAGTGATGTTAAACCGACTAAACGAAGAAAAATTCTTGTGTACTCGGAGCGTGTTTTTATATTATGTACATTGTACCTACTTATAAATACATAGTGTGAGGAATGTGCTGCAAGCAATCATATGTCAAAAGTATAATGCTTATAAAATGTACGAGACAAGTGTTCCGAACTCTGAGTAAGAACTGCTCTAATCTTATGTCAAAACGGACAAGAATTGTACTACTTAAGAATACAATTGTCCCCTTTTCTAGTCTTAAAAAATTAACGCGCTAGTATCATATACTGTACTTTCAGGGTTCCGTACCTCAAAAGGAAAAACGGAATCCTTATAGGACCACTTTGTTGTCGTCAGTCTGTCTGTAAACCCCTTTTTCTCAAGAACGCGTGAAGGTATATAGTTGAAATTAATATCAAAAACATGGCTCTGCCGTCCCTTGAAGCCGTGAAAAAATGAAATGAAAACAAGCAATTATGTTGATTATTTTTACAATTTTCACACTCACAACCTATAGTGTATTTCCCGTTGCTCAAGAATCATAAAAATTGGCAAGCAGTATTATCTTACAGCACAAGTAAAGGAAAAAATATGAAAACTGTAATTTGGTAGTAACATCACACAAAAAATAAGAGTAACTTATTTGCAGTCGGTTATCTAACCGCTACTTACTTCAATGTATTGGGATAACAGTTAACAACGGCAAAGTTAAGTTTGTTCCTCAATCCGGTTATTATTTTGTTACAGCAATAAAATTATTATCATATAAACATAATTTAAAGTCTGTACGGAACCCTCGGTGCGCGCGTTCAACTCGCAACTTGACCGGTTTTTATGAATAAGGGGGACAGGATCAATTACAACGTAGACTAATAACAATGCGGAGTTTTAAAATTATCTGTACTTTCTCCCAATAAGATATCAATGCCTAATAATATAGTTTTTTCGTATATAGTGTACCCAATGAAGTTATGTGTTTAATTATAACATCATTAAGCACCTAACAAAATATCAATTACTGGCTTGCTAATTATGCTAAATAAGTAATACTAATGCGAGTGTTTGTTTGATTTTTTGGCCGCGACTCCGTCCGCGTAAAAATATTTACCACGTAACATCTAAAATAAATAGTAGACAATGCACTTCCCTGGTGTCAACGCTATATCAGCCTAAATCCATATTAATTTACTTACAATCGGTTTAGTGTATCTACCATGAGTTGAAAGTGAGTAACGAGAATTTTTTTTAAACGCGGTTCAACTGACAGACATTGACAATATATTATGTAATTAGTACCGAGAAAACTGTCAGAGAACGGCGCATTTTGTGCAACCTACAGAGTTTAGTTAGTCGAGTTAACTTTATGAGGAATAAGTAACCAAAAATATTTTTAATAGTAAGTTAAAAACTGAACCACTCCTTGTAGACACAGACCTTTATAATATTAAAACTAAATATTTATTATATGGGCCAGAGTATACTCGTACATTTGTTCCCAGCGAGTCTTTGACCGCTTTTATAAAAGATACGTCTTTAAAATAAAATAACGTCGCCTAACTATCTCCGCAATGAAGTCTTAGAGCTTATATGTTGTAGAATATGGTAAGACTTTGACAATAGGAGTGCTGCAACTAAGCTCTTCACAGAATTTTCTCAAAGAATTTTGATTATAACGTCACAAATACCTCGTAGGTAGAAAAGCACTTTAATATCCAAAGAAAATACAATGGTGGCTTCACAAGGTGTGTGAAAACTCGGGTCGCGCCTAGACACGGGGTGGTTTGGTTTCGTGCGTTGTACTTGCTGGCCCGGTAAAATCGTCGTCGGACGGTGCGGCCCGTGTTATAACGTCCTGTGAGAAGCCAGCATTAGTCCATTGTGTTTCAAAAATAAATAATAGCAAAGGAAATAATCTTTTGTTGCTGAGTGAGCTTTATTTCGTTTTTAAATTTTCTTTCATTTCATCGTCATAGGATTGTTTACTGCTTTAACTATTACGTTGGAATTAATTAAAATCTGAAAAAGGGTATAAATGGAACCCGCAAACAAGAAAAAATGATATAATCTATGGAAAAACGAAGGATTTACGGCGTTTTTAAGGATGCGGGGGGCATTCTCTATTCTTCTCGCGCAAAACGCTTACAAGGTACGTAGGCTTGGGGCGAAATGAAAATTATTATACAACTACAGGAAATCGACATAACCATCCCAGTCTAACAATAATATTTGGAATGCTAATAACTTTGAAATGGTGGTATGGTAACGGTGAACTAAAATTAGCACGTTATCAAAAAAATCGCAGATAACACCCCTATTATATATTAGTTTTAGCCCGCGGCTTCGCTCGCGTTATTTTAAATTTTTGTTTAGTATTATTTAATACTATATATATGTATATAGCTTTTGCCCGCGGCTTCCCGCGTTAACTCATATTTAAATCTCTTCGAGGGTTGAAATAATAAACAAGTAGCCTATGTCCTTTCTCGGGTCTTAAACTTTCTTCGAGCCAAATTTCATCAAACTCCGTCCAGCGGTTTAGTCGAAGGTGTAATAGATAGATAGATAGACAGAGTTACTTTTATATTTATAATATTAGTATGGATGGCGTCTTAATTTTATACGGCGTATTTAATGTAAATAAATAGCAATATAAAAATATTTAGAAATACCCCTATTCATATCACGGTAGAATATAATTATGGTGTTTTGGTAATGAGCTTAATTAATACATGTTATCGTAGCCACCGCCCGCCCAGGGTGCTACGGACATACGTAACATCCCTTTTGGGGTCCGCGCCGAGACCTCCGCGAGACCTACTCGCACCCCGAAAGGACTAAAAATTACGTGTCAAGAAAGCAAAAGTATCAAATCAAAATACGATAAAGATAAAAAGATAAAAAATCTATTATTTAAATTAGACATCAAAACGCCCGCCCGCCACCGCTTCCTAGTGCTATAGCTAGTTAGAAGAAACGGCGCAACAAACTACCTTAGCAGCACAATCTGTCTATGTGTATGTTTTTTTATTTATTTAGTAGTTAGAACGACCGCATGCCCATACCACCAACTACACAATATAATATCTACTATACAAAGAAAACATAAAATAAATCAAGAAAAAACAATAGAAAATAAACAATCATAAAGTATACTAATAAAATATAATATAGACTGGATACTTTCCATCTTCTACAAATGTAACCCACACTCGGGCATCACCCCTGTTTACATTCGCGAGGTTATTGTCGGCCCTCTTATATCTTTGTTTAGTCTAAGACGCTTTTCTCAAGAAATCAGATATTACTAGGTATCTATTAGCGCCTAATTACCAACAAGAAACTGTACTTCATATTACTTATAATATCAATTTAAGATAATTATGAGATTCTATCAGTAAACACGTGTGAGGCGTCTTAGTTGACGCAAATTCAGGCATTGCTTTCCCAAGAAGTGTTGTTGAGCCATGGGGAGTAAATTACAAATGTTATGCCTCTCGACGGAGCATCCACCTTAAGGTTTACACCTAATTACAATTAAAAACAAAAACTATTATGTCACATAAATCAGCCAATGATATTAGACATAATTATGCACATATTATATGCTAACCCAGAAACAATTGACGACCCGATTCGTGGAACGCACCCACGATAGAGGGGAATTCCTAGCGTGGGCCGACATTTTTTTAAAGAAAATAATAATATGTGTATGTAGGTACATACATTAATAATAATAATCTTTTTGATTACCTACTTTTAGATCAAAAACCCTAATCGTCCCGATTTTTCAATCAGTTTACAAAAATACTATTTTAAATATTAGTTTATTTTGATCTAATATTTTTAGATCAAAATAAACTAATATTTAAAATAGTATTTTTATTTCTGTTCGTCATACATAAAACAGACTTCAACACGTTCGCTTTCCACCGCTTTCTAGTGCTAAACTAACTTTTAAACTATCGTGTTACATGACAATAAAATAACGACACGGGAATTAAAAAAGCGTTAATTCTCGTGTCGTAATTTAGTCTGGTGATATAGCCAGAAAAAAGAAGCTCTTGAAAATCTTAAGTGTAATTTTATTACACACTAAATCCATTACGTCCGCACCCTTCCACAACTCTACCTACCCTATATCGGGATACCAGTATAATGTTACAGCTAAGTATTTTCCGAGCATTTTAAAAAAAGTTTATCCCCGTGACGCAGCCAGTTAACCATTTTTATCTTATTATATGTTGCGGTTAGTTTAGGAAATTCGGCCGGTGTTTATGATAACTAAGAATTGTGATTTTTGTTCCTAATAAATAAATTACTTCTAAAAATTCTGAAGGGCGGGCAATGGTGTGCAGGACTCGGTTTCGTGCCAATTATGATAAAAGTCCTCTGATAATATATACGCTAAGAGATTATTCATTTTATGTTCAAACTATGACCTTCGTAACGCCTGAAGAAATAGGTTGTGTTCATATTTATCAAGAGTCGCCTACATTTTTTCATTTTTTACGCCTGTTTTGTCATCTCTTACCTACGGTTACGATTCGCTTCCCCTACTACGGAGACGGTAACTCCGCCTATAACCGGTTAATATTTTAAGTTCCTTAGTAACCATACTACCCGTAACATTATAATTAATTTGTCGCGATACTAAGTACGACCTGCATCGTTAATAACGTTACATTTCACCTTCGTGTTATGTCGTTATTTACCAGGGGCCACAGATAATTGAAGGACCATTTCATTATTATATTATCTTCCACCTTGCGCTACCACATTATTATATTAAACACGGTCGAATTATTTTAAAGCACTCCATATTTTAAGGTTTGTTTTTAACCGACCTGTAGTATTAAAATTGAGGGTTCTTCTTGGCAACTGGTCAGTCCACAGGGTAGATGCGAGATTGATCGCTATGGGCCCTAGAATAGTGGGAAAACTCTCGTCCCTTATTCATAATCGAGGATCATACCGGCGCTAACTAAACCCTGTATTAAGTCTATTGACATCACTATTCTTAGATATGCAAACCTCAGTGACAGGTATCATTTAAACCTTGGTATAAAATCTTATTTTTTTTAAAGTAAGGAGTAGAATAATCAATGTATAGGGATGACATAACCTACCGATGACTGATCAGATCGCATTCGAACCGGTAGGTCTGTAACCAGCCTTAAGCGTCTCACACACAGGGGCGGCCTGAAAGGGGGCGGGGCTGCAGTGGCGGCCGTCCGCTAATAGGCCGCGGAATGGCCGCGTTTAAATAAATAAATTATTTATTTCCGTAAATGGGTTTTCACAGACACACTACATATCAATCTATACTAATATTATAAAGCTGAAGAGTTTCTTTTTTTGTTTGGTTGAAAGCGCTCATCTCAGGAACTACTGGTTGGAATTGAATTTTTTTTTGTTGCATAGTCCAATTATCGAGGAAGGTCTAATCGCTCTAAAATATTCGAAATCCACGCGGAAGAAGTTGCGGTTGGAAGCATTTTATATAGATAAGAAACTAGATGCCGTCAGCATTACCTAACTGACTATCTCTGACCCTCTGACTATCACACTAGGAATTTCTACTGTATCGTAGGTGGGTTTCACAAACAAGAAATATCACATACACAAACAACCAGACTCGGGACAATCAAATGTGGTTGCACAAATTTTTGCCCCGTGCGGGGATCAAACCCGCAACCCTTAGCACAGTAGTTTAATCGCTTAGCCCCTAAGCCAATCAGGTCGTCTAATATTTTGTATTATATTGAATGCACTCGCGATGTTATTCCTAGTTATCGTACTTGTACACAGTATAAAGCCAGTTCAAAGCAAGAGAACTAGCAGGCAGTAGTAACACCGTAATGCTACGAAATTTCGTAGCAGAACCTACACATTGCACTACCCGAGACTCGAGTCCCAGACGGTTTACGGTACTAGGCGGTTTTCATGACCATTGCCTCTGAAACAAAATCATAAAAACCTTATCCAAAATAAAATTCGATTATCTGATTGGCGCAGTGGCTAAGCGATTGGACTGCTGCGCTAAGGGTTGCGGGGTCAATTCACGCACGGGGAAAAAAATTGTGCGATCCGCAGATGTTTGTTCCGAGTCTGGGTGTTTGTGTATGTGATATTTCATGTTTGTAAAACGCACCCACGACACAAGAAAAATTACTAGTGTGGGGCAACGTTTATTTTAGAAAATAAAATGACCGCTTAATTATTTTCGGGGTTATCAGGCCGCTTTGTAGAGATAGAATAATAATATGAATCGTTGTTTAAAGTCACAAAGTGGTCACAATTTATAATATGATTAGCGACGTTCCAATCACGAACGCCTTTATTTCACCAAATATGATTATTATAGAAAGCATTCAGTACCTATTAGGCACTCTGATTAAATTAGGACAATTTAGAAATATTAGAATTTTTGCTGAAAATTCAGGAAATAGATCACTTATGAGACACTAAAACATAATTTATTTAAACTGGATTCAATAATTAATTTTTGCACGTCAATTACATGCAAAGCTGTAAATTGACGCCAATCCTAAAACGCGCGCCCGTCATCGGTTCCTAGCGCTATAGCTGGGTAGAAGAAACGGCGCAACAAACTACCCAGCAGCACAATCTGTCTGTTGTCTTCACTGTCTGCAGGTTGTAGTCGGGTCAACTTCTTTTTTGACAGCTTGTTTTACTTTAATAGGTCTAATATAATTCATTTACCTAAATGTGGTACATAACACTACTTATCGTATGGTTAATGAACAACCTCGTGTTAGAGTTTAAACTGCCTGTAGGTCTCTGACATGGCTTTGTACACCGTTGAAAAATCTCTCAGGTGTGCCGGTTTCCTCACGATATTTTCCTTCACCGTTATTAGTAACTGATAACTAGTTTATAGTACGCGAATGAATTCGAAATACATAAAGGTTTAAACTTGGGACCTTTGACTTGGCAGTCCAACGGTCATACCACTCAGCCATCCGTGCTACTGGCCATGATAGCAATGACATGCAATTTAAAATTACATTCATTTACATACCACATGGTAGTCGAGTATTTAATTCACTCAAGTCAATAAGTGAAAATCATTCGTGTTTCTCAAATATAAACTTGCTACTTTGTGCTAAATCCGATCGATATACCTTCAAGCATGAAATAATTCAAGAGTATCGATTAAAATCGATACCGTACTTGAAAGTAGACGACTATTTAGAGGTAATAGGAAGTTACTGCCTGTTTCATTACGAACAAAGACAAAGACATTTATTTGCAAGAATATGGGTACTGGGTGGAAAGAAATTAAATTCAATAAGGCCATCGCATTCTACCGTAATTAATACAGGCAAACATGATTATTACATATTTGTAACAACAAGAAAAAATTATAGACTTATGATTTACGAGCAGTGATAGCCGAGTTGAATGCCGCATGACCATTGGATTGCCAAAGTTTGCAAGTTCAGACCCGGACATGCACCAATGTCTTTTCGAATTCCTGTGCGTACTATATATTATAATATTAGTTATCAGTTGCTAAAAACGGTGAAGGAAAACATCATAAGGAAACCGGCACACCTGAGAGATTTTTCACCGGTATGTAAAGCCATGTCAGAGGCCTACAGGCGGCTTAAACTCTGACAGCAGGTTGTTCATCAACCATACGATAAGAAGATAGGGTAACTACATAAAAAAATTGAACATAATCATGCACAAAGAAGTGGAACTTAATAAAACCTTGAACATATTACAGGTAATATAAATCGATATCATTGTTCCGAATAGACTTGACCCGTATTGTAATTTTAGTCAATTATGCCGTTCGAATCATTATTTATGTATGAACTGTATTTATCTATTCAGTTGGGGCTTTTTTCAGACTTACCTTTTGGTATGTGAGCCTACATGACCGTTGGCCTGTAGGCTATCAAATCATGTATATTTGGAGGTTTAAGATCAGCTTTTAAGTTTTAGAAAGTTTGGAATATGATACTTAGTCCAATGGACAATTTGTAGCCGATACAGCTACCTTACCATGAATCCAAAGCAGGACATTTTCCGCTGAGCAAGCAAGACGCCACAATACACTGTACGTCTCGCTGCCACAACGGAAAATTTCCTGCTTTATGTGTAATAAGAGGTTGGTATAATAACACTTACAAGACAAGTGTTTGTCAAATAAACTAAGTGCAATACGAAACGTATTGCGATTTTTTTATTTCCTAGACTATGTTGTATTGATATGTAGTGATCTTAAATACTTAATAGTCAGTAGTGTAACGACGTCAAACTAATAGTATTGATTTGAATTATTGAGGGAATTAGTAAAAGAGCCCGTTAATTGATAGCAGATTCGTAAATATTTTTTTAAGAAAAATAGTGTCAATATTCTTTTTATTAGCCTTGATTGCGTCCTACGGCTAGATACCTTCCTTCTTCCAAGTGATTCTTGATAATTACTGTTAATATCTATGCGTAAAAATTCTCCTATGAACTTTCACAGAATTTTTACAGTTTTATTTTATATTTATATTAAATAACTGTGTATAAACCATTGTAAGTACATTTGTGTGGGTACATCGCGTTATTATTGACTCAAATATAATTTACGTAAAATCAAACTTCGGATACACACGAACAGAACATAAACTGCCAAGAATTGCGCAAATGGTCGAAGCCAACCCCAACGTTAGTTCCATTTAGTTTCGGGGCTGTATTGTGAGTAAACGTGTCAGCAACGGCTGCTGGCCACAAGGTTATCGGGAACAACGTCATCACAACATGCACAGGTATATTTAGTACGACGTGAAATAGTTCGGGCGGCCGTGTAAGTGGGTCAGTTCGGTAGGCTTGTGAAGGCCAGGTCTTCGGGGTTGTTCGGCGAGGCAGCGAATGGCCACTCAGTCGAGTTGTGCGACTCAAGCTGAACACATGCATCGGACATGCAGAGGCCCTCAACGCGACCCCCGCGTCCCCCGCGGCCCCCGTGGCCCCCGCGACCCCCGCGACAACCGCCTGATCATGCAGCCCCCAGAGTCCCCCACCTGGACTTTTTGGGCCACATGCGTAATCAACTTGACACCATGGTTTATTTATACAGAACCATTTTACCACCAATCGAACGTAAGTTTTTTTGAGATATTTTTGAATGTTTGTCTTGTGTATACGATTGTTTATTTATTTATTCTCGGAAAACTTACAGCTAGACTACACAATACGAGATAACGATCACTTAAAAGCCATTTAAAAGGTTCCACAAGTAGATTTTACAAAATTTTCAAGTTTTTGCCGGTAGGTATCTGGAGTCTTAATGACACTTATAATATGTATGATGTTGAAAGAAATGAATGATGATTATCATCAAAATCATCATCATTTATTTCATTCATTCATATCACGAGGTATTAAATAAATCTAAGTCAACATCACGCGAAATTACATTCAATGATTTGCTTGCTCTTATCATGAACGAGTATTGCCTGTATGTGATCCTGACACGCGGTGCTTATTCATACTTTTGCCTATACTAGGGGCCCGCTCCGGCTTCGCACGGGTATAAAATATATAGGTAGCCTATGTGCCACTGAAAAAATGATTAAAATCGATCCAGTAGTTTTGATTTATTCATTACTGCCCGTGGCCCGCACGCGTTAAATTTAGAGTAAAACAATTCTTCTTTACCTAAACCATGAAGATTTCCTGCTATCTTTGGAATATCTAAATTCATACATTACATTTTTACTTATTTACTTTTTACATTTTTAATAGGCTGGCCGGAACCGCTGCAAACGCTACGACCCGCAATTTATAAATCTGTAATATCTTCGAAAATATTCATTTAAATCATATGCTGTAAAGGGCCATACAGATCTATATTAAATCAACAATGTATTTAAGGTATTTAATTAGATAAGGATTAATGCTGTATTGGTTAAAATCGCTTCGAAAATTAGCCATTATTTGTCTTAAAAAGTAAATGACAAAAAAAAATTATTGTGGGATATCCATAAGAGATAGACATATACCATAGTGGAGTTTTCTGTAGACCTTTTCAATGTGTACAATACTTAGTATATTATACAATATTTGATAAATCTCGTAGGGTACAGCCTGCGTTTGCAATGTAAGCGGAAAAAATGTAATTATTTACGACATCACATTAGAAACCTCAAAAATAACAGTATTTTTCCACTATTTAATGGATTTTATTATACATCCAAACCTTTCCCTTTAATCACTCTGTCTATTAAAAAAAACCGCATCAAAATCCGTTGCGTAGTTTTAAAGAGTTAAAAGCATACATAGGGATATAGGGACAGAGAAAGCGACTTTGTTTTATACTATGTAGTGATTAACTTAATTTTCTTCAATTTAATTGACTATCTAATGTAATAATGATTTATTTAAATAATTAACAATGTAAATGTTAAATAAATAATTATTTTCGTTAAGCTGCTGGACTTCAAAAAAGACCTTGACCCCTGAGTTTGTTTCGGCATTTCTTCTCAGAGGTAGTCAGTTAGGAAATGCCGACGCCATCTAGTCTTTAAAATATAATTAAGAGTAAAAGTGTTCCCTGTAAACCTATTTGCAAAATAAAAATAATTTATCATTATTATTTGCACGTTGCAAGTTTTTTGATTACAGCAAAATTATTTTATTTAGGTTTTTGATTGATGTTTCGAGCTAAATTAGCTGAATTTATCGATGGTGACCTTTAAAACACTGCTTTTTATTATAATAATATCTTGGGACAACTCACACACGGTCATCTGATCCCAAACTAGGTAGAGCCTGTATTATGGTAACCGGACAACTGATAAATATACTTATATAATTTTAAATACATACAAAATATAGATAAATTACACCCGGACACAGACCAAATGATTATGCTCATCACACAAACATTTGTCCTGGGTGGGAATCGAATCTACGACCTCCGGTTTAGCAGTCAGGGTCACTAACCACTAGACCAAAAGACCAGTCAAAATATTTTAATTGGTTACTGGTAACTACGAGTATCAATTGGTAAACTCACATTATACTTTTACTAACTAACTTCCCGCGCTCGAGTGTTGTAAAGTGAACTAAAACTATTTATATAAATTGATAAAGGAAATTTGAAAAATTATGGACACGAGCAAGACTTGAACCTGTGATTTTCGCCGTACCGTGGCGCTGTGCAACTGAGCCATCGTGTCACTACTCACACCCATCGAATTTCAAGTTCACTTTTAGTATTTACGTCTTAAGGGTAAAACTATTTATTACAACAATACTATCATATCGGTTTGATAAGTTGATAAGTTGACAACTGCAATCATCAAACATTAATCACGAACGTTTGTTATTAATTAATTTCGGCAGTCGTGCAACAGTTACATTTACCGCGCAGTCGACCTCCTCCGTACCATGATATTCGTGTAGCCACCCTCGATGCGTTCGAAAGCCGCCCTTATCTTGTAAGCTTTACGGGATGGGATGCAATTTACGCACCTGAAGTGCAGGCGGGGTGTGGGGTGGGGGGCGCGGGCCGGGGGGCGCACGTTTCAGGCGACGGATCTCGATACGCGCAGATACCAAGCTGGCGTCTGATCGGCTCCCGGCCTTTTCCGTTGCGTTCTCTCACATTGCACCACACAGCCTCCAGATCGCGTCTCACTTCTTGAGCTCCTATTACTGTAAGTTGCATCTCATGGAAAATTTAAATTTAAACATTTGAGTTTGATGTTTTTAATTTGAGTTTCTTTTTATATTAGTAAAGATTTTATTTGTTTTAATTTATTAAAATTTTACAATTCAGTTGCATGAAAACTTTTTTTTTCGCTTTCGATTTTTAGAAATAGCTCTCCACTTAATTTAACAGTTTTATTAATTCACATTCAATATATCCTTCAAATTAAATTACGTGCATAAATATATTCAATTTTGCATTTTTTTTTAATATGTTGATAAAACACGCTTTGAACATAAACGTACCTACATACGTGGAAAAAATCATTTAATAACAAATAAATAAACTTAACAAATTATAAAATTTTAAACTTTGCCTTATTGAATTTAATTAATAATAATACATGCATTATTCCTTAATTTTACTTTTATTCGTCATTAAATGTAGTGACATACCACATATAAGCACATACATTAACTCTAATGAGACTTGAATACAAATTAAACTAATTACCGGAACAAAACAACGACGTGGTAATAATAAAAATACATGTATGTTACCACAGAACAATCGTTGTCAATCAATGTCGGTACAATTTGCTATAACTTGTGGCAAACCTACAATTTTCTCTAGATAAACATAATCACAAATAAATTAACGGTGCCGCGGCTCGTTGATGTCTTTTGTTAGTGATCTAGTTTGTTCTAATAACCTGCGTATAATACGTAGTATTTGACGTTGAGACAAAGATCGTTATTGTGCACTGTGTGTATCACATTGTGATATTTAATCGACGTAAAACACCTGTTTAGTTTGTGCTAGAGAGGTGCTCTGTTAGCACGCGCCGCTGCATATATTTTCACGCGCGTATTGACACGTATTATCTGTTCCGATAAATTGCACTTTGCAAAATTTCACGTTTCATTGTGTAATCAAAGATATATTTATGTTAATTCAGCTCAAGTATTTTTTGTGACAGTTACAAGTAAAATCAGTTAAGATTGTGTATTTTTTAGCAAATTGCATCCAAATAGACCTAAAGCCGCGTAATTTTCCTTTTTTTGTAATTTAAAGTGTGGTGGTATTCGTTACGCACGTGTGTCGAGGAGGGTTGTGTTGTAGTTTCCACATTAATGGAGGTACTCTGTGTAATATTCAGCCGCGTCTTGTTATTTGTATTTGTCGTATAAATTAGATACTTCATACTGTAAAACTACAGTGACGCTTTGAGTATGGTGTATTCATAAATAATCGTATTTGGTGTACATATTATATCTTATTTACGAAGATATACATGAAAAAATTTATATCGACCACTAAACGATTAGTGATAATAATAATAATTCTTTAACGCAGATAACTAAGATCAAATGTTAGTAGTCAATAAAGACTTACAACTATTGTTAGTAAAATAACATGATATTGATGATTCATGATGAAAATATATCGCCGTCCTCCACCATCTTTTTTAAAATTGAATTAAATAAATACAATTTAAGTATTTTTTTTTTAAATCGTCTCCCTAAATTAGGAACATCTCCTGTGTCTTGGGTGCTTCTCACTAACATGAAATATCATACACACAAACACCCAGGCGCGGGACAAACATCTGCAGTTAGCACAATTTTTGCCCCGTGCGGGAACCGAACCCGCAACCCGTAGCGTAGCAGTCCAATCGCTTAACGATTGCGCCAATCAGGATTTTTATATCAATTTATTAAACGTCTCTTTACTTCTTATCGTACGGTTGATGAACAACCTGGTGTCAGAGTTTAAACCACCTGTAGGCCTCTGACAAGGCTTTACACACCGTTGAAAAATCTCTCAGGTGTGCCGGTTTCCTCACGATGTTTTCCATCACCGTTTTTAGCAACTGATAACTAATTTATAATACGCACATGAATTTGAAAAGATATTTGTGTGTGCCGGGGTTTGAACGTGCGGCCTTTGACTTGGCAGTCCAACGGTCATACCACTCAGCTATCAGTGCCACTAACGTCACTCTAATAAGATTAATTTATTAATTTGATATTAATTAATTGATTAAACTGATCTTTGTTACGCTGACAACACAACTTAGCAGTAAACATGCGTTTTCTTTTGTATGATAAAGCGTTTATAGGTACGAGCATAGTATCGAACCCACGGCCCTTGACGCAGTGAGTCTCAAGCCCTGTCATAAGTTTGTCAGAAAATGTTCATTATTATCCAAAACGTGTAAAATATCGTAATAACAAGAATTACGGGTACAAATATCATTTTGAAATAAAAAAATATCTTAATTACTGATACACGAATATTTGTGCCCTGTTTAAGCTTTCGTTTACTAATGTCGCATTTCATGTAAGTAAAGCTGTGGATAGTCAGGGATCTACGGACCATTTTGAAAATTGATTACTATCAATCGAATTTTCCGTGAGTGGCTTCGATAATTTTTGTAAAGAAAAAAGTTGGGCGTCTCATCAAAATGAAGCTATTCTCGGAAAATTTGCTTGATAGTAGTAAATGTATCAATGGTCCGGGGATCCCTGACTATTATGTTCAAAAGGAATTAAATATACAAGAGGTCCCACATTTAACGCAAGACCTCAGACACCCCAATTAGTTTATTAAATTATAATAATATCTAGAATTTAATTTAGTTAAACCAAACCCAGGCAATATTTATAAAATTGATGTTGTTTATGTCTGTGTAGGTAAGGATAGCTATATTAAAACTACAAATTCGGTTGTACATTTAAGTTAGGCTTTATTCCTTTGAGTTAAGGTTTAAAATTTCCTAAACTAAGGATTATTTCTTGAAAAATTAACATGTACGTAAGCCTGTTTTGAACCAACTTCTTTCAGGTCTGTGTAACAGGATAGGATAGGTACGAGATGCATTGTGAGTAATAATGTTTCAAAAAAGGCTATACTCAAGGAATTGAGTGCTTTCGCATTAAATCTATGACACCCATTATCTTATAATGTTACCCATTGTTATGTAGGATACTGTCTGACAGAATGTATCAGTATCCTTTATTTTTTTCACATACATCCACTTCGAGCTTACATTTCCAAATGAGTCACGCTATTGACAAGTTTAGATGTTTTTGTCTGCGTCCGTGAAAGCAGAAAGACGGTATACTGCCTGTCATTGCCTGATATAGACTAGGCTGGAATTTAGGAACAAGTTTAGCTAGGCTTCAAACGCCTTTATAAAACGTAAAATTTTCCTCAGATGCGTATTAAAATACTTACCTACATCCGAATTTCGACATTTTTCTAAAGTAAATAAATTCTAAAAGTCATTGTAAGGTGATGGGTGTATTTCCATGCACCCTGTCACTTTAATATGTCTATCCCGCGATGGGCTCGTGGGCGAACATTCTCGACTCTCCCTACTGTCCCTCCATGGTGACGTCACGGGCCGGGGGTCTGCATCTTGCACTGATCTTAAAACGTATGATCATTCGAGTATCGGCAGCCGTTGGGTGCGCACATCACTCGCCACTGACACTCATCTCTCCTTGTAAGTACAAGCATTTAAATAACTTGAATTAGTCTGACCTTAAATATACTTGCTTTAGATTTGGGCTGGATTTTGCTGAATACCGATAATATAGGAACTCGGGTTTGGTTTTCGGGCTTAAATCATTTATAATGTTTGGTTAATAAATTGTTTTTTGGGATCGGTTAGTGAGTAAGGCTTTATAAATAACTTTATTTTTTCAATCGGATTACAGTCATCAAGATTTGTGAATTTTTGATTTGTTTGCCGTGTTACTGATCGCTTGTTGGGATGCTTTATTGTATTGCTTTATACAATAAATGTGATGAAGTACTCGTATAATTAACCCGTTTTAAATTAAACATTCCATGTAATTAAACAATAATCAAAATATCATTGCAACGTGTATCCATTTCGTATTCATCCATGACGACCGATTGGAGCAGTGTCTAAGCGATAGGACTGTTTCGCTGGAGATTTCGGGTTCCATTTATCAGAATCAGAATTTTTATTTGTGGAACGTAGGTTACACAGTTAGTAGTTACATAAAAAATGGTGCGCTATACTTTGCCATTAAGGCGTACACATATGTATAATTGTGAATTAATTGAAACATAACATGGTTATGAATATAAAATAATTTAAGTGATAAACATAATTTTATCAAAATTAAATAAAAAACATAATCGCGTTTAATTACAATTATGTAAAATAAAATTATTACCAATAATTATTATTATTAAATTAAAAATTTAAAAAACCCCCAACGCAAACGTGAAAAGCGGTCATTTAAAAAGTAAAAAAAAACACCTATCATTGAGCCATTAAATCCGATCCGAGTAACACCTATTTAAGACAATGTCGCGGCGGGGTACCGCTTAAGTAAGTCAGACCCTCAGTTTGAGTACTATCTATTAAATTACTAGCAATTGCTTCGAATTATCAAATTTTTGTTGCAAATCTGGGTGTTGAATTGGTAAGCTATTGTTCTAAACACATAGCGGTACAGTGCACACGCTTGTTTACCTTTATCCATGTGAGTTAATATAGTATGAAGAAGGTTATATACTGCTATATCAATAGATTTGTTTTTGCGGAAACCAACCTGCTCATTACAAAATAAATCATTTGTCTCAAAGTAGTTATAAATACTGTCATGGATTACTTTTTTAAATATTTTTGATATGACTGGGACTAGTGCTATTGGACGGTAATAGCTCATGTCACTTCTATCCTTTTTTTTAAATAAAGGTTTTATAAGAGTTAGCTTTAGTTTTTCAGGAAATACTCCATTTGAGATACTTAAATTAATTATGTGACTAAGGATATGTGATAGTTTAACGGATACGTGTTTTAAGACTTTTGTTGATATATTATCATAACCAGTGCTATTTGTATTTCTTAAATCCCTAATTATTTTATAAATATCTAGTGGTATAGTTGGACGCACAAATATTGAATTTGGTTTATAAGGAATATGGCATTTTGAATCACTAGATACGGAACCGTTAGACTGGTCAATGAAAAAGTTATTAAAATAGTTTGCAATAAGACTAGGGTCACTTATTTCATTACCATGTACAATTATTTGGTGTATTTGATCCTTTGGTATATTTAGTTTGTTAGCGTTAATTATTTTCCAAGTAGCCTTAGATTTATTACGTGCATTTTTTATGTAATCATCGTTACGACATGTTTGTGTTAATCTAACGATACGACTTAATCGTGAGGATAGAGTCAGGAATCTAGTTTTATTGGCTTCTGTAGGTTTTTTTCTATACTCCCACAAAAGCTGTCGCTTACGTTTACAACACATTTCGATTGGTCATCCCCACTTTCACCCCCATATCTTCTAAATTGCTGAACTGACTTTGATATTACTTAACTTTTTGTAATGTGTACATTATGCCCTTTCATTTGATACCCCACTTGGGTATAAATAAAAATATTAGATTGATCATCCCCACTTTCACCCCCCATATCTTGTAAATGGCTGAACCGATTTTGATAAAACATATCTAAGAACACTCGCTGGAAAATTTACTTCTAAATAAAAAAAACCGCATCCAAATCAGTTCACCCGTTTAAGTGCTACGGTGCCACAGACAGACACACAGACAGAAAGACATACATAGCGGTCAAACTTATAACACCCCTCTTTTTCCGTCGGGGTTTAAAAACAGTGAATCGTCTTTAAGAAACTCATCATATCTTTTCTATATTATGTATATATTTAGAAATATATAAGCATGTTTTTCAATTGTCTGGTTGCCATAATGCAGGCTCTGTTTGGAACCAGATGACCGTGTGTGAGCTGTCTTAAGATATTATTATTCACGCAAGGGACACAAAATCGTGTTATTTGCAGATGGTCGTCCCGAGTCTGGGTGTTTGTGTATGTGATATTTAAAGTTTGTGAAACGAACCTACGATACCGGAAAAACGACTAGTGTGGAAAGACGTTTTAAAAATGTATACAGATTAATATATACTAGGACCTTAATATTCTCCAGTCATATTTTTTTTTAAACTATAAGTATAATATATTGTTAATGTTTAATTTTTTTCAGTCAAGCAATTTTATTTCTGTTTTATTATCTACCGGTACCGTAAATGGAGTTTGATTAAATTTGAGTCATTGTGTGTAACTTGAAAGCTAACAATCGCAGACGCCGACTTCTATATTTATCACAGACTATCGATCAATGCAATTGTATACCTACTATACGACGGATGTCCGAGTCTGGGTGTTCGCGTAGTTGATATTTTATTTTTGTAAAAAGCACCCACCTTATGGGTGAATATCCTATCCCTAGAAAGGGGCGACAATGTTTATTTTTAAATAAAAAACTTTCCATCGTTACGTTTTTCATACAGAGAAGGCACGGTTATAATCGGTGCGCAAGCTCACTGGGGGTTGAAAATATGAGCTAAGTAAATTCAGGATTAATACAATGATTTCCTCCTATATTAGTCAGTTTTCTAGAATATTCAGACACTATATTTCTAGAATAAACAGAAGCGACATCCACGTGGGTGTATGCACGCGTGAGGCTAGACATGTCACCTATATAGGTAAAGTAATAGAGAGATGCCCCGTCTATCGCTTATGAATTTTAATGGCTATTATAAAATATAAATAGATTCATAAATATAATAATAATATTCCAAAAATTCTCTCGGAATGACGTCTACGCTCCGTAGCTTTGGTTAAATAAAGTTATGTATCCGAGTGGTAGGTTTCTCGTTATTCACTCTCAGTCAACCTTAACTGATACTAGCGCTCTATTCCTAAGTCTGTACGAAAACATCCAATCTCTTCCCTCACACTTATTGTCCATTGGTAAGCAATTAACACGACCGGAAAGATCAGACGCTTCAATCACGCCATACACTGCATTCCGAGGGGTTTTGATTTTAAAGCCATCAAGGGTTGTCCGAGCACTACTTAACCTCGCAGATAGGTTGTAGCTTTGTAACATGATAGCTTCACAACAAACAGATATCGCAGTTAATGAGAAAACTAATCAATTGTTCGTTTAGTAGAACGCAACCGAACACCGAAGTGTAAGAGTTACCAATTCCTGAAGATGTTACGAGGCTTCTATTTGAACGGATTGTTGAATTAGAGTTCATTCTTTACCCTTATTTCTATCGGAAACGAAAGACTTGACGTATTGCAGCGAACTTACCAATGAGAATCAATAGATCAAATAAAGTAAGGGCTTTGCCTCCTCACCTATATAAAAGTTACTGGCCCAGTTCATAAATTAATTCGCAGTAGACGCTACGCTCGTTCTGATTAAACGAAGCCTTGTAGAAGGTTATTAGTTTTTATTCATTTCTATTTTCTAATCTTTTGCTCGACAGCGCTCGGCGAAGTAGGTGCAGAGACTTTATAGCACACCTCTGCATATTTATCTTGTCAGGGATAATTGCGTGATTACGTTTTACATACATACATAAAGTCACGCCTATTTCCTAGAATGGTAGGCAAAAACCACGGATTTCCATTTACGTTTTTACCCTGTCTAAAGACACCTAAACACTGAATTTTTAGTTCAGCCGAATAGGCAGCAAATACAATTTATTTATTCGTTTAAAAGTTGGGGAAAGTCGATGTAATACCTATAGATAGGTAGTAAAGTCTCTCATCTACCTCTAAGGACAGTTACCACTATCTACCTTTAGTTATTAGTAGTTTTGACTACTTAACCTGACTTCAAAACTTACAAAACGCCTTCAAGTTGAATAAATAAAGAACTCAATTTTACGCCATGCTTTTAAAAATGAGATAAAAGTTTGTTCTACAATTTTCGTCTAAGATATTTAACTGCTAAACGTGTTGGTACAATATATACTTCATTATATTATGTCTGATTTCCTATAAGACTTATGTTGCAGTGCAGCCGTTTACGTTCAGTTGAAGCCTTTACAAGTTCCATGTCTGTTGCATTAAATTTAATGAGCACACAATTCTGAGCCCCGGGACTTTTCCTAGAAACTGTTATCATAGAAACGCATCAGCTATACAAATAAATAAAATTGAAATGTCTGTTTGTAGTTTAAAAGCAGCCTTTTACTAAATGCAAATGAAAGTAGGTATAAAATAAATACTATCAACTAAAAACTATGTGACGAAATTAAACTGAAAGCTGAAAAATATATCGTACATGGAGCTTATTATTTAAGCTTTAAAAATTTTGTACGGTGTGGATGACCCGGACACAAAGATTTTATTTAGCGACCAAAATAGTGCCTTCTGTCCACATGACTAGATACTAAAATCGGCTGTAATAGACACAAAGCCAAGGATAATATTCGATCGATAATAACCGGAATAATTATTTTGCAATCGGATGACTTCCAAAATTCTTTCACCAATATTTAGAATGGACCTTCGGAACAATGATAACAAACTTCTTTAAACAAGAAAAAATCCACGAAGACAAAGTCGCGGGCGGATTCTAGTTCAATACCATATACAAGTTAGTTCATCGATAATAACGTACACAAATACGTGATACCTAATTTGCTTGTTATACGTATTTATGTGTATGTATATACATATATACATTCTCTCATTAATATCGAACTCTCAGATACCTATTACTGAGATGTAAGTTTTGATATCGGATATTCCACGAAACAACGCTCTATTAGCGAGCGTTGTTTCCTAGAATACCTTCCATCCACTTCTAGGAAGATTGTAGGCTCGTTGCTACGAATTACGTGTTTCATGCATTCAGAGTGTATTAGATAGAAAGCCGACTCTACTCCGTACTATACTGAACAAGGAATACAATATGTATGCATCTACTTCATACATTAACGGTTGAGAAAACACAGTCTAGTGGTTACGCGATTACTGATCGTGAGGTCCTAGGTTAGATTCCCGGGTTCGCTAAAGTGCTTTTGGGCTTTTCCATTAGGTAATTCCCGCATAGTGCGCGCAAAACTTATAAGCCTTATGAAGTTAGAGTACTCCATTCCGCGTAGGGCCGTGTAATTTAACCTTCATCTTCGTCTAACTAAATCTAAAAAACTGCTCCTTCTCTCGCGGGTGATAAACGAGTACTGTACAGTAACTTGAACCTGTATTAAGTCTATCAGCATCTGTTCTCTTTGATATCCAAACGACAATGACAGGTATAATTTATTCCATGGTTTATAACTGTCATTTTTGAATATGGGGTATAAAGTTTTGCGCGAACTATAAAGCAGCACGGATTCTGGATTAGTGTCCGATTAATTGCTATAGGTTCGCCCCATATTACATTAGGACCTAAACGTAACTCGCAAAACGGGTTATATCTACTAAGTACACAGACATAATACAGACGTGACGTCATTTTAAGTTTATTGCAATCGCGACCACTATTCCCGATGGGATAGGTAGAGGTGTTCTTTTCAGGAGTAATTTCGCCCACATTTAACCACTTTATAAGTTTTAGAAGGCAAGTCGATGGCTATTTATCAGGTCCACATTAGAGATGGGCCGACTATAAGTTTCGCCGACTAAACAGTCGGCTAGTAGACGGTAGACTAGTCAGTCGGCAATTACAATCATTGCTTTCAGTTATGTCCGCCGTCCGGGCCTCATCGGTAATTTCGACCGAATTACCGATTCGGATTCTGTTAGTTTCACCAATATTGTTTGTTTTCATACAGGCGCAGTTCTTTATGAAAAAGGCTATGAACCCCTCAATACACTCGCAATTCATGCGCAAACACACTAAATACTATAAATAAATAAATAGCTACCGGGTGACGCGACGTCTAGATTATAATAGTTGCAGTTTCCCTTTGATTAGACGAGCTCAAAGCTTCCTTGTAATTAGCGTACCGGTGGTTAATTAGCGGTTTACGTATAAATGTTTGTACCGTTTGATTAGCCCGATGATAGGCATATGCCTGGAGCAGCTTGGCTTTTGTGTACCTATTGTTAGTGTATCGACTACAATCAAGCCCTTTGAGCGGTAATACCTTTGTAGCATACAATTTGTATTGTATATATTCTGGTACTAGTACAGTATGCAACAAAATAAGCTGAAAATTTGTCTAAATTTAACTAAAAAGTGATAATAGATAACATTTTCATCGCATCAAGGGTCCGGTGGAACATTTTGTTATGTAAGAGCTTTATTACTTTATGGTTAATTTTTGACATGTGAACTTTTATTTTTTTTCGGCGGTGTAGTCCAAGAATTAATTACAGGGAGGCCTTTGCCCTGTAGTGGGACAACACAAGTTGAAAAAAAAAACTACAATTTAATTAACACCTCATACATCTATATTGGTTTAGGAATTTAGCAGTTAAGGTGGAATATGTAATAAGTTGTTCTTAAATTATTGATATGTTTAAAAATTTAAATGTTCAGCAACTTATGATGCTGACTGTACACACATGAACTCTGAAAACATTGCACTCCTCGTTGTGGACAGTCGAAAACAATGAAAAGGGAACTCGTTGCCAACTAATTGTTGTAAACTTTGCATAGTAAGATGAATTCTGGTAAAAATGTTAATTACAAAAAAAACTAAGAGTCTACTGCATCAATTATATAGCCAGTCAAATCCATCAACTCATAAATGAAATTTCATTTCATTCGTTCTGACCCCTAAACTAACCCTACCGCTACAAACACAAGACACAATACGTTAATATTATTACCGAAACGGAACCTGTGCTGTGCACTCATTATAGAGGACCTATAATTCCCCTCGAAGCGCACGCATTCTAGTTACCTAGAAATAAGTAACAATAAGTATAATAAATGCGTAACAATGATAAACATAACCTCAATTGACAAGATTTGCGTGTAACATAGCAATGACGCGACGACGAGACGCCAACCGCGCGGAAAAATGATACCCATGCAGAAAGAGTAATTCGTAGTTTCGTAGGTACGCCAAGTAATGTCAGTAGGGGACGACGCCTAATTACACACCTACTTTTATGTTCCAATGATTTTGAACAAATATTAACTTGGATCCCCATTGTATATTTTTTTAATTACCTGCTACATTACTTTGTTGGAACATAAACATGGAGTGCACATCATTTAATTACGACTGTCTTACGTATACAATACGTATTCAGTTGCTTGGCATAAGTCGCAAGCGCACAGTTGAGCGGAGTAGAGGCGCTGGCGCAGCACATGACACACATATGTGCCGCGAGAAATAGTTCTTGATCGACATCTTTCGCGCGGACCGTACATTTATTAAAGTACGTTGTTACTATGTTAAATAGTTTGGTGTTTGTTGGATTATTAGTATATTAACAGTAGTGTTTTGTTTTGTACAGATCAACAATATACAGTAGACAGTTCAAGCTCAGGCGGTGCGGTCAACAGGACAGCCACCCCGTGTAAGGTTTGCGGTGACAAGGCTTCTGGATACCACTACGGCGTAACATCCTGCGAAGGGTGTAAGGTAAGCACAGATTCTGGACTTACTGTTAACGTAACAAGGATGTCGGTCGAATGATCGACGACAAAATAATTGTGAGGCCGCTCAAACTACTGATTATGCAACTGCTGTTACCTTTTGAAAGCGCAGCATTATTATTCTATTTACATGGATGACACTTTTTACGTACGTTGTAACAATTTTACTATAGAAATATTACTACGCCGATATCGGTCATGATAACTGACTGTCAAAATCGTGTTATGTATATTATATTCGAATGCTTGGTTATCCAGGATAGTCCATATTAAGGGGTCGACATAGTCATGTGTTGTCCTGAGGTATTGCTTGAGAAAATTTAAACATCTATTACTAAAAAATAATTAGCATGTGTGGTATTTCCTTCCATATATATTGGCTCCTGCAGTGCTCTGAAACCAGCCTTAACAAACCTCTATGATGAAGGTCCCCTTAACGCAGTGGCTAAAGGAATGGGCTGCTGCGCTACAAGTTGTCGGTTCGATACCTTCACTGTGTTGTGATCGTGTCTTCCACAGAAATGTATCCCTATCGTCTGAGTGTTAATGTGTGGTTCATCACGATCGTAACGCTCAATCACTAAGCAGTATACAGGGCAGTCCAGATGTGCTTAGTTTTAGTCCTGACTAAATATTAAGTCCTTAAAATAATGCTTCAACAATGTAGACATTGCATTGCAAAAAACGTATTCGCGTGACTGCCCTAAATAAAAACGAATTTTATTCAATATAAAAATATGAATTCCTAAATGAATGCAGGACAACATCTGGCCGCCGCGTCCGTAATTATTGGATTACAACAAAAGTAACAGTATCCAGGGTCATATTTGTTCAACAATACCTGATACGCGCATAATTATTCGCGCAGAAATGTCCCATTACCGCCACGTAACAGGTATTTAAGGAAACAGCCCATGGCCCACTTCTTGGGTTCAATACGGGTCGGACACTAACCACAACGGGGGGGTATTTCGTGCAAATTTGTACAAATGATTAATTGAATAGGATGGCTTTTTTCTTCGAAGTTTCCGTCCTTGGCTATCTAACTGGCGTAGGTAAGTAGGGGCATCGAACAGGATGTTGTTTTGTGCCGGAGGAATTGAATGTAGGGCCACTTCGCGTATATCTTTCTTTCACTTTTTGTATTTACGCAAATATTTTAGTGTATGTCGAAGCGCCTTTGTAGAGTTCTCCCCGAAAAACACTGGGAAGCCTACTACCGTTAAACAAATTCGGATTTCAGTGTTACCTAATAGTAAAACTCAATAACACTTTGACCAACCCGAGAATCGAACCTTCACATCCAGCAGTCGGTTCGTGGGGCTTTTAACTGTACTTTTACTTCCTTTTTTTCTTGTGGTCCCAAAATACTACTAAAAAATAATAATGATATTTATAGCTGGAATCCGGGACCGCGGTCCCGGTCCCAAAAGCCGCAGGACCCAGCAGTCATAGCGCGACCTCTAGCACAACGAGTCGGTCTTTAGAGTTTGTTTTGGATTTAACTTAATTAGAACGTGTTGAATGGCGATGTGTGCACTCAATCGGCGTTTATACCAACAAGAAGATACAGTGACCCAGTTTTTACTGCACAATCTGATCTCCCTTAATCGGATATACCTCTAGTATTTGTTCATCGTAGCCTTACACTAGGAATTTCTCCTGTATTCTGTAATCTGCATTGGGGATGTGTTGTAACGTCACATGCACAAACGCTCATACTTAAAGGATATCAAAGGTATCGGGATAAGGGTCACCTAAGAAAATATTTGTGAAGATTTAACAACGCGGTCTTAAACGTAAGATGATTTTTAACGTTAAAGAATAGACTCAATGCCCCCCTAGACAAGCGGCAAAACGATTGACGAATAGAAATCAAATAGAATGATAAATGTATGGAGATGACATAATGTTTAGACTATGTTATCGATTTCATATGAAAAGCCCATATATACTTTATTCTTTTCGATTTCTGAACTCAGTCTAACAATAAGTAACATAAGTAACCTTATGTTAGATACAGTATACAGAATTACAGACCAGGTCTAACGAAGCTTCGTGTTAAAAACAAGCTCGTTTTTTAACCTCCTTCTTCTATCTTAAAAGCTTCATAAAATGGAGTACAATATTAAAAATCCATTCTCATAGCCAATAAGTAATACCTGTTATTTTAACGTAAAAAAAAACATGTAGCTTAATACGTTAGTATTTTTCGCGAAATTGATAACAAATCTATTAGCCTTTGTTGGTAAATCAGATCCGATTACATTAATTAAGTAGAAACCAAGAAATAGCCGGTGCTAACTATTATGATAGATCGAATATTCTTTATACCTCCAGTTCATTGTAGCTACATTGTAATACAATTGAAGTAGGTATCTATATGATGATTAGACAAAAGTCTTTGGCTTGTTTGATCTATATACATTTTAAGCAAATTCATAACATAACATCACGCCTATCTTTCCCGAAGAGGTAGGCAGAGGTGTGCAGTCCACCCACATTTCGCCAGTTATGTTATAGGTCCCAATGTAATAGGGGGCGAGCCTACCGTGCTGCCACTGAGAAATATCTAATGAATACCTATAGGCTTTTAAATTGTTGTAGGTGTAGTCCTAATATTTTCGTTAACATAAGGCCAGTCTTGTATGCTAAATGACACAGTTTGTCATTATTTCTGTACAAATAAATGTCAATTTGTCACAAAACTATTAGGACTACACTCAAAATATATGGAAATAGGCCCTTAATGGGTATAATTTTCAATTCAGTTTATCAAACTGAAGCCTTACTCGCGACGGTCAAGTAAAATAAAAATGTATACAAGTTCGATTACATTGAGAAATGTTCGTTCTTGTCCCTATTTTCCGATTTGTGCAAGATACGATTCTATATTGATTTACTTAACTAACTTTTACCTGCGTCTTTGTAAGTCAATGACCTATACAAGAGTTTAATCTTCGGAAGAAAAATAAAGAAAATAATGTTATTCAAAATGTATAGCTGATAGGTACATACATGATGGTAAAATAGTTAAACATTAACCCCTTACTTATATCAATTATGTAATATAAAAAAAAACGTTATAACGCTATCTTTAAACCCGATTAAATTTACTATTCGAGAACATGTATAAACAGAACTGAGATGTTTTATTATAAACCACACATATGAGATGTATTATTATAAACCAGCTTCGACCCGCGACATCGTCCGCGTGGATTTCGTATGTTTTATAACCTTCCTCGATAATTTAACTATGCAACACAAAAATATATTTTCAATTCGAACCAGTACAGAGGACATCCGCGCGTGTTCCTGAGATTAGCGCGAGCAACCAAACAAACAAATTCTTCAGCTTTATAATATTATATATAAACATATAATTATTTTTTATCGGGACAATCCCACCACTCGTGCCCATTATTGCAACTCCTGTAAGCCAGGAACTACAATGATAACCATTAAGAACCATCGAGGCAATGAAGCTCGAGGCGTCCCAGAGAAATGACTCGACTGTCTTGGAACCCGCAACAATATAGGAGGACTAGGAATATAAATTTAGTTCCCACTTCCCTCCATAGCAAGCGGGAGACACGAAGAATAATATGCTTAAAGCATAATAAGGGATCCACAACTGAGATAAGCCCAGTCGCCAAGCACCACGGGTATAAAAGTTAAAACCACCCATTAGGTCCTATCTGTATATTTTGATTCCAATAGTAGGTATGGCAAAAACGTCTGAAAGCACGGAAGTTTGTTCTGGTCGCAACAAGGTCCTCATAATAGATGACAACAGACGTAGCATGTATGTATGTATGTTGTCTAACAAGGTATTACGTTCATTCTGCCATAGACTACACTCCCACAGGATATGATGAGCAGTTTGCTCGTTTTCACAAATACGGGCAATAAATAGGGTATAAGGTTAATGGTAACAGCCAATGGCGGGGGTGCTATGGACCCTAGGTACATCTGACCTACCCCTTTGAAGAGTACTGATATAGCTTGCACCGTACCGATCAACATGGAAAATGATTACCTATGTCACAAGAATACAAAACTCCCAATTTTAAACATAATCAATGCGGCTAATGTCGCGGGCAGATGCTAGAGTATCAATTACAATGGCAACCTTCAATGAGACTTTTTAACATTTCTCGCGCAAAATATTCTCAAGTTAGTCATAATACTTGGACCTAATTTGAAGTTGAATTCTAGTCATAACAATCACAACAGATATCTGCAAAAGTACTTTTTAATATATAAATAAGAAAAAACATTACGAATTTTAGTGCAATTACTATACTAGGTTAAGTTATACAAAATTCTATTAGCACCTGAAAATTTTGCCACTAGAAAATGCGTAACATCATTTAAATGGTACACCCATACCAACTACCCACTTCAATCGGAATACGGGATATGCAACATTTGCGAAAATTTAGTTACAGATATATTCGTTCCAATGTACTTGCTTGTCGACGGATTAACTGACCGAGGCCACATTAATATGACCCACGAAAATAATTACATTAACATTTGAAATAAGCTGCACTGGAATTCATAATTTGTACGAATAAATAATTATTCTAAATCGAAATTTATGTGGATACTTACAGTGTTTAATGGATCAAATAAATAGAAAGAAAGAAAGAAAAAGCATTTATTCGCGGTAATGACGCATATAGGACACAGATAGACAAATATACATATATACTTACAAAACAAAAGAACATGGTAAAACAAAAGAACACAGTAGGAAAAAAAATGCGTCACAAGCACGCGAAGTGGCCCTCGCTCAGCATATGCAGCGACCCTATGCGCGCTCAGCATATGCAGCGACCCTATGCGAGACAGTGTCGCGGCGCTGATATTCCGCGATTGACCGACACTAACATGTTGACGTCAATCGGTGTTTAAGCTAAACTAAATAAATAAGATATTTCAACGTGTTATACATACTATTTATAAACAGAATATACTACATACTATAAAAACAAACTAAATATAAAGAGAAATAGTAAGATAAATCGCAACAGATTCTCCGAGTCACATCCCGACAGTCGAGAAATTTCATACATTATTTCACGTTTCATACTAACAGTTTTGGGGTTGGATATAACATCGATACTAATAACAATTTTACCAAAAATGTATTTTATTATCAAGTTACTTTCAAAATAATCTTTGGTTAAAAGCACTAAGAGATTACAAAGACACAGATTCGTCGCAACTATCTATGGAACACACATACATTTGTCCCGAGCGGAAATCGAACCCGCAACCATGTTTAGGTCACCCTCCAATATAACCAAACTAGCACAGTTAGCACAATTGGGTAGTTGACACCACTAACAAATAATTCGAATACTATTTCTCTAAAAAAAGTTTCGTTTTGGTCCCAAAAACCTTATGCATTTTAATAAACTGCAAAATTCGATTTTGTTTACGTTGAAATCAATAAATTTAATAGTAAGTCAACTGAGTTTGCGAATTGACGTCACACGTTCCTATTGCCATACAAAATATATAGACGAACAGCGTTTTGACAGCTTATAAAAAGTATGTCAATTGATTGGTGGTCGACAACCCAACTGGGTCATCGGAAATATGTATACTTACTCCAATAGCTAGTATTAACTTACTTAAAACATGAACTGTCAAAGAGAATTTATACTACCCTCAAAATAATTATTAAATTAATTTGTCATTGTAAAACTTGATCGCCATTACCTGGCCATTACGATATTTAATTATTTACATCTCAGTCTCACATTAAAATAACCTTTTGTAGCTCTTAATATGAAGCGGTGTTAAATGTACGTACTTTAACTGGTGATTTGCGTGTTGTGGTGTTTTCTATCTGAAGCAATACATGAATAAGAATATTCGTAAGTTACAATCATTATATTAATTACTAGCTTCTGACTGCAACTTCGTCCGCTTGGATTTCGAATGTTTTATAGCTTTCCTCGATAAATGGACTATCCAACACAAATTCGACCCAGTAGTTCCTGAGATTAGCGCCTTCAACCAAACAAATAAACTCTTCAGCTTTATAATAAGAATATAGATATTACTGAGTTATGAAATGTAGTATTGTTCTAACTGTTCCCACATCCAAAGTCGCTAGAATGATATTTAAACTTGTTTAAATCAGAGTTTAACGGAGAGGTAAAGGTTATTTGGCTAGTTAGTGTGTTCCAGAGGGTGACGTTCTCGAAAACCCTCGACAATAACTAAAAATTACTTATTTAAAAAAGTGAACATGCGATTTAAAAACGAGCTATTTTTAAAAACCTATGTCATCATTGATTTCATCCTACAATTTAATACTATAGTGTTATGCCCTAACATTCTGTTCAATACAATAATTATTATTAAATTCTAAAGTCCTCGTTGGTCCAGTGGTCGCTAGTTGCGATTGCTGAGCATGAGGTCCTGGATTCGAATCGCGATCCGGGCCCAGTGTTATTGGGTTTTTCCATTAGATAATCCAGTAGCAGCACGGAGTCTAGATTAATAAACGAAGAGAAGTACGGTATCCCGTACTCCATGTGATCTAGAACATAGTTCGTGACCGCGCAGGTATTAACCATACCTACCTCTTTGGGGAGATTTTAACTTTTAAGGTAATATTGTAATAGACGTTTTTAGCTGTCTCACTGCCAGCCTGGGGGCAGGCTTATACCTAAATTAGGTACAGTGCAGCCCGCGGGGGTGCGGAGGGGCGGGGGCGAGGTGCGCGGGACGAACCCCGACTTAGGCGGTTGCTAAGGGATTAACAGAGCTGGATCTAATTAGATAATTATGTTTCTTTGTTTAGTTTCCTGCCTCTACTCAGGTATAAACAACGTTAGGAAACAGTTTTCGGTACTTCCTTGTTCTTATTAATATCTATTTTATTAATACGTGAAACGAAAACTTTGGGTACCGTTTTACGAAAATAACGCGGATGGACGAGTATGTTTGGTACACTTAAAGTTTATATGGAGAAGGACTGCAGAAAGTTAGTACTTTGATATAATATGCATTAGAAATAAATTAATAAAACAAACGAACACACTACCATGTGCTAGGCACACGCACACATTCATACTTATACATAATTATTTGACAATCATTTAAGCCTATATCCACATTTCCACCCTAACAGTCCATTCTTAATAATAATTAATAAAAAAGTTTTCAAAGGCTTCCAAATCAATTAGAGTAATTAAGTATTTGAATAAAAAATTAAGTTGTTTGAAACAAGGAAAGGTCAACAAACACGCATTTCGAAATGACTAATTCAATTTACGCAATCAACATTGTAAGGAAAACTTTGCCAAAGCGTTTGCGCAACAATACAAACAATAATAAAAAATTTCGTGCCTGAAAGAACTTGACAAAAGAAGCCCTATAAAATAGCTTATATAAAATCCACCCTATCGCTTGTGAAAGTCTTGCAACACGATCTGAAAACTCTAATCAATGTCAACAAGTAGGTATCTATTTTTACATTTTCCCGTTTAGCAACCATGGAGTCACGTTACGTTGTATGTTACTAAGTAGGGGGCGCAACGTGACCATTACGAAATTAAAAAGGGATAATGGGCCCACGTGCCGATCGCCTACTTAGGCACCCACCTCCCTTAAATATTTCTGTTATATTTTCCTGAACCCGTGCAAATCAAGGGCACAACATACAGTTACTTACATTTAGGTACTATGTGTAGGTATGTGTAACTGAACTTTAATTTTAACAGCTTTTAAAGTTTCACGTTTGTTGTAGTGCATGGAAATAAAACATACGTACGCAAACGCGTAACTTTAAAACAACCGATTATTTGTAGGCAAAAACAGTCAGTATAATTATTGGCAACGTGATCGCGTTATTGGCGTGCTACGCAAATTGTACACGATTTAAATTTAGGACAATTAGTCCTCACAGAGAGTTGAGCGGGCAATGCTCTGATGTTACTCTTTTGACTCCAGTTGCATTGTTAATTGCGCTGACTCTGTTGCGACACGAGCTCACTAATAAGGGCTTTTTCGAAACTAGTCGCGTATTTACGTGTTTCGTAAAACACACGAGAGTATATCGTAATTGATAGTAATCCTTAGATTTTTTGGATGACTATCTAAACATGTGAAAATGTCAACAGTTAATAGGTCCTCTGCTTACTCGAGGATACCTATACCTAATCGTCCATACAAACGATGTACACATCACACAGCTTATAAGTTATAAATCAGCAAATTAAAGATTTTTTTAAGAGTGATTAACTCTTGTCCGATGTGTCGCTGTTGGATTTCCACAAGAAAAAATATAATTCAATAATAATTCGGCCAGGCAATATGCATATTTATGTCGTAATGCACACAACACAAGAGAAAGTTCAAACGAACATTTAAATGAATGAAAATGAAAACTAAATCTGTAAAAAAAGCCCAGAAAACGCAAAAATAAATCGTATGTGCTATCGCTGAAAACGCCCTGCTACATTCTTACTTCGCGTTGGTTCAGTACGTTCTTAATACTAACTACATGCACATGTACAATTGTACATTGTACACTACAGTAATTGAACAGTAATTAGATATAAGACCGGAGACATGCTTATTTGATCTCGACACACATACAATCGTCGCAAAATATCTAATAGGCTGAGTTTATTGCTGAAGCGGTTAGCAGTGCACGGGTTCCATTTTAATTTGTTGCGGAACCCTAGCATGCTGACGACGCCGCCCTACACCGACAGGGTTTGTGCGGGCAGCATTTGATCGCAGAAGGCCTCCGAAGCAACAGCTTACTGGACTACTCCTAGCGACACGGGCAGAATAAAAGTTTCACCGACTTGGTTTTAAGAAGTGTGTATTTTTAAGATCATTAAATTAATTAATTTATTTATTTTTACATTGCTATATTTTATAGAACTTAACGCTGTTTAGCGAATAGTTTTGATATGATAAGGGTTTTGATTTAGTTTGGTTTCGTGTTTAATATTGTTGAAGTGATCTTTGCGGCTGAAACACTTGGTGTAGCGACTTGTGTGTTGGGTTCGATTCTCGCAGCGTACGTTGAGTTTTTAGCAAGTTTCTAATATTGGTTTTTCTTTGTTGACCAGGGATTTTTCCGGCGTAGTATTCAGAAGCAGATTGAGTACCGCTGTCTTCGGGACAGCAAGTGCTTAGTTATCAGACTCAACAGAAATCGGTGCCAATTCTGCAGGTTTAAAAAATGCCTTGCAGTTGGCATGAGCCGAGACTGTAAGTACCTATACATTAATTTATATTTTAGTGACCTGGATATTTGTTTGCAGACTTTATAATATTTCTAGATACGATAGGAAGATAGTCAGTAGTATTATTAAAGTCAGTTAAGCTGCTTATTAATATGGTTATTTTAGGTCTCCAAAATTATTTTATTCTTTAATTACTTTCTTAAATTAGTTTTGAAAATAACTTTATTTAAACCCTTTTAAATAATGAAACAGCTAAAAAATACACAAGTAGTAAAAATTTATCAGATATTAAGAGCCATTTTACATTTTTACGCAGTTTTCTCACTGTCACCTAATTTACAATCTTAGTGAGTACTTTATAAATACATGTAAAATGTAGACCAATAATTAACGATTAAAAACTACCAACTGAAAAAAAAATGTGTGGTGAAACCTGTTTTCACGGTTTTATACTGTAATTTAATCAGTTGTGATTTTTGTGTGTTTGGTTTAAATAAAGTTATATTTAAATTTAAAAATCATGTCAATATGAACGTATGCTCTTCAAGAAATCTAATATTATTGTTTTTTTTTTTTAAATTCCATTATTTAATTAGAAATAATATATGACCATTTTCAATATCACAATAAAATACGATGCACATATATGTACTTAGTCTGATCATTCGGACCCGAGCGCCCAAAGAGGTAGGACCTGTATCACTTTTTTCTCATTTCGAATTTCGAACATTCGTATTACAAACGCATGTTTATACTACGACCACAAGGTTTTAATTTTTACGTATTATTTTCATTTGGTTTTGAATTAAGATATTTTATCAAATTAAATATTCACCTACTTTGTTCTTGTCTGTACTATTTCTTGTACGCGACCTGGTCCACTTAAATTTTTTCTACAAATAAATTCTCGGTTTATAAGTAGCTTGTAGCCTTTATTATATTATTATTATTTCAGGTTATAAACTATCTAGGTGCTAAATTTTATCTATATCCGTTTTTGCGTAATTGAGTAATAATCCTCCAAAAATACAATCGTTTACATTTATAATGAAATAGAATTTTACAAAACATAATAATTATATTTATGTTTGGTGATTATATTATTATTGGACAAATTGTACATTGTCTGATTAAATTACTAATGAATTAAATATTTTCATAAATCTCGAATTAAGGTACATTGTAATACCAATCAAGATTTTATTTTTACTTCTTAACTCGCGCTACACTGTTTGCATTGTCTTTGTGTGGGTGTGCTACGCAAACATAACAATTCGAACGAATTTCGAACATCAACATTTTGTGAAATGGCTCTTGAAATAAAATAGGGATTATAGGAATTAAAATAATTCTCTCCGTTTTGGACAGGTAACGTTGTCGAATCAGTGAAAGCATTATTAAAATGTTATGTTCATTTGTTTCCGAAACTTGAGTGTCATGTTCAAAACAGGCTGTTAACGGTGGCCGGATTTGTTACATACGCTAAATCGCTAATAGTTAAACGAATGCATTTGACTCAATAATTATGTGATTTGTAATTGTTTTGTATTCTTATTATTTCGAGTAAACATATTTATGCTATAGAATCTAGAGGACAAATCACATGCCAGCTATTGATAGGGAGCCGGCAGAATTCTAAATTTTTATGTGCCGTAACTATTATTTTATGGGCCCGGTGCGAGCTTCTTTAACACCGCCCTTTTTTAACCCCCGACGGAAAAAGAGGGGTGTTATAAGTTTGAGCACTACGTATGTCTGTCTGTCTGTGGCACCATAGCTCTGAAACGGACGAACCGATTTGGACGCGGTTTTTTTATTTGAAAGCAGGTTTTGTCGCGATGGTTCTTAGATATGTTTTCTCTTAATCGGTTCAGCCATTTACAAGATATGGGGGGTGAAAGTGGGGTTGACCCTTCGAATATTTTCATATATACCATACAAATTTTAATTTAAAATTTTAAAATCTCCCAACGCAAAACTACCTACTACTAAATAATAATACCTATCATTGAGCCATCAATTCCGATCGAGTAACACCTATTTAAGAAGATGTCGCGGCGGGGTACCGCTAAGTTAAGAGCAATAACTAAATAGTTAAAATATCGAGATTTCATATTCAATCAAATGAAGGATCTCGAATCGATCGTCTTTAAGCAGTACCCCGCCGCGACATTGTCTTAAATAGATGTTACTCGATCGGATTTGATGCCTCAATGAAAGGTATTATTTCTGACTTTTAAAATGACTGCTTTCCTTTCTTGCGTTGGAGGTTTTTTAAATTTTTATTATTGTTTGTGGTCCTGGTATGGTCATTTCTGCGCCCTGTGCCTGGGCACCGCTAGCACCGCCGTAGTTACGGCACTGTTGCCCTATAAATAACTTGGGGATAGTGTCATCATCAGCCGGACGACGTCCACTGCTGGACAACGGCCTCCCCCTTAGGGGATAGTATACAGTTATGAAAATGATAAAATAATAGTAGCTAATCTAATTAGCTTTTTGTGTCTGTAAGAAAATTTCAAGGCGGTATTTAAGGTCAGTAATGAATTTTTGCCTTAGTTGTTCCTAAAATCACTATAATTGAAACAACTAACTTTCAACAGTAATTAAGTAAACTGGAAGTATGTAAGATTGTATGAGACTATGAACTGTATCATATGTGCATAGTGAGAGAGAGTGAGGAGAAATTAATTAATGATTATATTATATATATATTCACACCAATGTAAACAGTTGTTACCTGACTGCGTCTTATATAATTATTATTGTGGGGACCAATATCTACTATTTATTTTTATTGCAACTGAGATCGCTAGTTTAAAAACTTGTCTCAACCCTCTCGTAATACAATAAACCGCGATCTACAAAACAGCCTCCATTCCCACACCTATTGCGAATCGCATCTGGAAAATTGCAATTAATAGATATACAACAGGAAATTACAATCGACGCCGACAGTCACCGGTGTCAATGCGCAAATAGTCACACCTATTTTCCAATTGTCGGATGGAGTCCATTCGAGTGCAACGCGGCGTGCGACCTGCACCGATCCATATCGCAGCGCGTAGACGGCACATACTAATGAGGGCCTTTTCCCCAGCTGTGAGGTACGGTAGAGTGCCCAAAAGGCAGCGAGAGCCCGTCCCGACAGACAGCGTACCCGAATCAGTCCCGCAACCAAACCCCGGCGGCGCCGCGCCGCTGCCCACAACAGAAGACATGGAGGCCGAGTCCATGCGCCTGACTATGACGAAGGAGCTGGTGAAGCTGGTGACGACAGCGCACCGCAACAACAACACCTACACGGACGAGGTGAAGGCGAACCTGCAGCAGCGCATCGTCGTGCTCAGGGTAGAAGAACTCGCCAACCAAGGTCAGTGGACTAGTGCTGGATTATTTATTTAGATATTAAAAGTTCTGTGAGAGACTAATGATATGGTTATCGAGTAGAGTATTGGTTTGCAACCTTCTATTGAAATTAATAAAAAAAATGTTATTGTGTGCTGTAAGGTGGAGCTTCGTCTCATTCAAAAAACTTTGAATGTTTCACAAACGCTGTAAAGTATTACAGCGTTTGTTTCACAATCGTAATGAGCCCGACTAAAATATAAATTAAATGTTTTGTTGTCCCTTTTTGTAATGTTTGTTAGCTACGACGACGCCTGAAACCAATAGTTTAATTCAAAAAATTTATTGCAAACGTTTCTTAAGTTTAAACTGAACAAAAAAACAAATAGTCTGGTTGTGTATCTTTAATTTTTCATAAAACCAAGATGTCTGTCTAGGTACACATGGTGTTTAATTGTTCTAATTCATTTTAAATATCGTTATAATTTATTATGCATGACAGTGTCTCGTTATCAAATAAATAATATACGTTGATAAATAGTAGTGACTTCTTCATCCTTCGATTGTCCAGTGATATTGAATAAAATTAACTTTTATATTCCCGGTTATTCTTTGCGCCGTGCTCCTTTCTTTTCAATACCGTTAATTGCTACTAACTATCGTCAAAACAGTTTTCTATATCGTTCATGTCAAAGTTACAATAAAATAATTCGTAATCATGATCTTGATATATGTGCCACAAGCATACCTTCTTTGAGAAAAAACTTAATTTGACAATTTTTTAAATCCTCATACGACATATATAGCTGACAATCTGACCTAATATTATTATAAGCAGGTTTCTTTCTTTTCTGTATTATATTTATTAAGGGTTCTTTTGTATAAAAAAAATTGTTTCTATCTGTGGAAACTAATTAATGGCTCTGTGAAGCAATTCTGACGTTTAGGATAAGATTTTTAGCTGTTAGTTTCCCTAAGAGTTATAAAATAAAAAATAAATAGTACTAAATCAAAAAAAAAACCAAATTTTGTCAAAATCGAGTTTTACGAACGACATTTACTAAAAAGCTACAATAGTATCTATTCATTTTCTCGTATAAGTTGTATTTTTAACCGACTTCAAAAAAAAGGAGGAGGTTCTCAATTCGTCGGGATCATTTTAATTTATTTATTTTTTAATTTTTATGTATGTGCCCTCATAACTCAGTCATTTATGAACCGATTTGAATTTTTTATAGTTCACATTTTAATTCAAAGACACTTAAGTCTACTATAATAACTTTCGATATTGTTATCCATATTATTTCCATTCCCAAATATTGACGTGAGTAAAAACCGGTAAATAATTATATAGTAAATAACACTGAACTCTGTATGAAAAAGGAACTTGTTGTAGAGCTTAATATTTTCTGTTTACGCGAAGAAACAGTGAAATGAACTTAAGAGTTTTAAAAGGGTTCGCATCGTTGCCGTCGACTCTTATACTATTTATAAGCGTCCTTGCCTACAATTAACTATCCACAGTTACATTCCTTTGTTGAAAGATACCCAGCCCTATCCAATATGCCTGTTGCTATACGCCTATATGTCTGTTGGTCTGGTGGACCGCTGCGCCGACCTAAGGAAATCCAAGGTTCATTTCCCGGAGCAGGCTGAGTTTTTCGGAAGTATTTTTTAAAGCAGCACTGATTATGGATTTATGTCCGGTTAATGACATTAAGCTCGCCCCCTAGTACTATACACCGCTGCTTACCCCTACGGAAATACAGACGTGATGTTACTACCTGTTGATGTAATTATAACTTGCATATAAAACTTGAATGAAACAGTGTTTATAACGATCGGAGAACTCTTTAAAGAAACATAATTTAAATATCATTTTTGGTTTACTTTTTTTACGTAATTCACGGTTAGACTAGACCTCCTCTTCTCTTCACTTCTCTTTATTTATCCTTCGTTTTATCAATGGAAATCTATGACCTTATTATTCGCGTGCAGTGTCACGTATCACAATATAGGTGCTAATGAAACCTACTGAGATATTAAAAACCAAAGTTCAGTTAAATATGGGTCGCGTGCATCGGTTTCAAAATTCAGCTGACGATTTAGATAACTTAATTAGGTACCGTTTCATGCGACATAATTCCGGTAAAGGTGTAAAGAATATCCAGTATTCGTAGTGCTCTGATGCGTACCTCGTATGATTCTTATTGCAGTTTTAAATTGCGTTTGTATAGGCTAATGTAACATATCATAATCAATACAACAAACGATCTTAATGTACACTTTGAAAATTTGATAACCAAAGCCTAACATACTCCTGAAATAAAAGTTCCAATTCTACCAACCAAGTCTAGTCTGGACCACATTTTATCTATATATATCTAAATATCTGAGGGCACGGCAGTAACCCCACCAAGTCGAGCAAAAAAGCGGCACGGCCGTACCATCCTTTTCTCGAAGCACTTCAGGCCATTTTCGACCCCCTATAACTTCGTTGTGATTGTATATAACTCAAAGGTGACTGACTGACTGACATAGTGATCTATCAACGCACAGCCCAAACCACTGGACGGATCGGGCTGAAATTTGGCATGCAGGTAGATGTTATGACGTCGGCATCCGCTAAGATAATAGCTAAGGATTTTGATAAATTCCACCCCTAAGGGGATAAAATAGGGGATGGAAGTTTGTATAAATCTTCTTAGATTTTCGACTGATTGAACTGAAATTAAAGATTGGAGCTACTATGATGAAGACGTCCGCTTAAATAGGAATTTGATAAATTCAACCCCCATGGGGATTAAATAAGGGATGATGGAGGATGTAAATGTATTAGTTTGAACCTATCAGTACCTAATGGAACGAATAAATTAAGACGAACAAAATAATTTTTAGTTCTAAATGTTGACAATAGATGGCTTCTTAACGCGAGCGAAGCCGCGGGCAAAAGCTAGTTGACATATAAATGTAAAATCAACCCTCTCATTCCACCATATATTATAAATAGGATGCGAACTATTCGACTGACTCTCAGACGTTTTGTCGTTTCTTCTCAATGGTAGCTTGGTCAAGTTCTTCCCACAACTGCACTAATAAAAGTGATTAAAACCATTTTCTCTCAGTGACTAGCGTAGGTACTAAATACTCCCATATAATGATCAAGTGACTGGTAAATGTCTAACCCTATTTTCGCGCGGCCTTCATACGTGCATGATTGGCTGATGACAGTGATGAGAAACAGTTACACTAAGTGGCCCTCTGTCCGCCCTCATTCTATGAACCCTTGAACTGTATTGATTGTTCTTCGAATAACAATAAAATGCACGCTAAGTAGCACAGAATAGTCGTATGCATTACTAACCCTTATTATGTAAATCCTAAGTTAATCAGACACACGGTTTTAAATGAAAACTGCGAGGCAACGAATCTTTGTTGTTGGCATAATATTATCCTTTTTAGGTATATTTTATATCTATTGTTAAGACGAATGACAATGTGAATTATTTTAATTATCTCTAAAATAATCATGAGGTTTTGTTTTAGTATTGATTTGATACAAATGGAAAATTAGTTTTAATTCATTTTGCTAAGACACCTTTCATCTCTAATCAGTCGTATGACTCTGTTTGACTAGCAGTATGTTATCTATCCTCAACATGGACATCCTGTGTACTCTCTGCCTTACCTTAGGACGCATGGTGCATGCATCCCGAATTTATCTACCTATTTTTTTATAACATTTCCCCACTCTAGGAATTTCTTCTGTATCGTGAGTGCGTTTCACAAACATTTAATATCACATACAAAATCACCCCGATTCCGGACAAGTATCTGCAGGTCGCACAAAATTGTATCTCGTACGGAAATCGAACCCGCAACCCTTAGCGCAGCAGTCCAAACTCCAATCGCTTACCCACTGCGCCAATACGGTAGGCTAGAGCCTTAGGATAATTAGGGATGATAAGGCTGTAGGTACTTTAGGGTTCAGTAGGTTCATGTCATATAATTGTGAGCAATCAATCCGTTACTAATACGTTGAAGACTGTACAATGAATTACGAATGTGGTAAAGTGGCAGCCTGCGCCCCCAGCCCGTAGGCCATCAATTAGTAACCCCGGGGCATAAAATATTCAGCTAATGATCTGTTAATTGTACAGTTTACGGAGTATTTACAGTGGTTCTTAATCGATTTGATTTGATGGGCGACTAGTGTAAACAGTAATTATGCTTATTTCTCTAAATATAGCCCATTATTTTCTGCTTCGTTTGGTTTAGTGGTCACTAAGCGCGACTGCTGAGCATGAATTCCTGGGTTCGAATCAAGGGTCGCGCAAAGTGTTACTGGGTTTTTACATTGAGTAATTTTCGGTTGATGGCAATGGGCTCGCCTCCTATTACTTTTGGACTATACAAAAACTGGGACTACACACTTCTGCCTACTTCTTTGTATAATCGTGCCGTGATGTTATGATATATTTTCTTGTGTAGCCGCCTTCACAGTATAGGTTAAAGCTTAAGCAGGTACTTGAAAGTTTTTAAAGGTCTTTAGTTTCTTAGTGCACGCAGGACGAGCTACGTCTACCGTGTGACTACTTCACATGTTAGTTAGCAACGGCCACTGCGGCCGGTCCTTGGATTGGTCCTCGGTAGATTTTTCCTATGCCTGAATGTCCCCTTCGTGTCGATTTGCCGTTCCATTGATCTATGAGGGTGAAAGAATAGAAAGTATATTAAGAACCTGCGTTTGAATGCACATAGATAGGTACTTGTGATTTTTAGGCAAAACGCTTGTCGAATAGAACAAAAATATGTATCGGGAGGTCATTTATCATAGATTACATAGTCGAAACATTATGTCATATACATTAAGCACATTCGACATGCATTTTAATAAATAAAGAAAAACGTTTATTACCAAATAAAATGAACAATCATATAACTAAAACAGTTGTACATTTTGCAACTTGTCTAGCTGTCTAGGTATAATTAAGGTATATTAGTGGCCGGTTTATCTATAGCTTTATTAATTACCTTACACCTCTCACAATACTGACATTGACACGGCACTCTGACACACTTGTGTAGTGTTTACTATGGACCCACTAACACCGCCCCACTTTCCAAGGTATTCGCCGACAGTTGAAGCACCAATTCCTTCCATTTCATTTAATCACTTGTCTGTTTAGTTTATCATTCAAGAAATATGAACATAACATACGGTCTAGTGGTCGCTAAGCGCGACTGCTGAGCATGAGGTCGTGGGTTCGAGTCCCGCGTCGGGCAGAGTATTACCGGGATTTTGCTTTATATATTTCTCAGTAGCAGCACGGAGTCTGGATTTCTGCCCGGTTGATGGCAATAGGCTCGCAGTGAATTGGGACCTATAATACCTATACGTATAAAACCTTCGGGGAAAACAGACATGATGTTATAATATGTTATAGAGATGTTACAGGGGTGTATAGCACACTCATGATGTGTATATAGTTATGTTATAGGTGCCAGGTATACAGGTATAGAAGGGGGTGAGCCTATTGCCATTAACTTTACCAAACCGAAAACCCAAGACTTTATACACAACCGTCGCGCTTGCTACAACTCGCCCAAAGAGCTTCAAATCAACGCGAATTTACTCTTTTTTTTTTCTTCTTGGTATCGGAACGCATATAGATGACGTTATACCAAAATAAGGTGATAAACCTGCTTATATAAGAAGAAACGGCACAACAAACTTCCTAGTACAATATAATACCTTTAGAAATAATACATCAATCTATATGTAGACTGTAATCTATAACAAACAATCAGAATGTTACTCAGAGTGGATGCTCTCAACTTAAGCCGATGCGCGTACGGTTTAATCCCCTTTTATGCACTAATAAATTTGATCCTGAGCTATTCCGAAGCAGAATGGACTTTCCATATATTGCACCCTTAGAATGAAAGTGACCTAACTCAGAATTCATGTAAATTTTCCCTATCCTGTTATTCCAGTTATATCCTTATTTTACTAAATATACGCATGGGGTGCCTGGCCAGCACCAGCACCACCCTATCTCGTCCCGTCGGGTGTCGTAGGAGGCGACTAAGGGAACATTGTGGTGATATGCAGGCAGTTGTTGCCTGTTATATTATCTTGTCATAACTGAACAGAAATAGGGAGAGTTATAGCGACCTTTGCCCACCATAATATAAACAAATAGGCAATCAATGAATAGTACTGAAATGAAGGCTGTGAGCTATGCCTCGTTATCTACTTAGTGAGCAAATTGAGACTCTGTGTTGCTACTGACTAACTACTGAATTACCCGGGATTCGAATCCAGGGCCTCATACTTAGCAGTCGCACCACTAGACCAATGGGACAGTAGAGTTAGTTATCATCCCGACCTAAAAATACGGCTTTAGTAGGTAGCATTAATTTGTGTACTATAAATTAGTTATCAGTTGCTAAAAACGGTGAAGAAAAACATCGTGAGGAAACCGGCACACCTGAGAGATTTTCAACGGTGTGTAAAGCCATGTCAGAGGCCTACAGGTGGTTTAAACTCTGACACCAGGTTGTTTATCAACCATATGATAAGAAGAAGTAGATAGGTAGGTAGTAAATAGATATTATAATATGCGCTGACGCTGACGCACTACGGTAACTTGATCGACTTCCGTACCTATTTGCAACGTAATAATATTAGGTTTGCTTGCATATCTTCAGTACTTGGTACTAATTTAATACTATTTCTTACCTATTTTTTCTTCCGGTTCTCTTTCATATGAACGACATTTTTGGAACCGTGCAAACGTTTCACAAGCGCCTGTAATTAATAATAATAATAATATCTTGGGACAGCCCACACACGGTCATCTGATCCCAAACTAGGCAGAGCCTGTATTATGGCAACCAGACAACTGATAAACATACTTATATATTTCTAAATACATACATAATATAGATAATTTACACCCAGACATAGAACAAAATTATTATGCTCATCACACAAAGATTTGTCTTGGGTGGGCATCGAACCCACGACCTCCGGTTTAGAAGTCAGCGTCACTAACCACTAGACCAACAGGCCAGTCATGTAATTGGTTTACATGAAATAAATACATTTTGAATTTGAATTATTTTTGTATCACCAATATTGAGATATGGCATCACAATAACAAACTTTTCAATATTATATCATTTTTGGAATATCCTTAGTTCGCAACTGATTGTTGATGATTATAGGTACTTATAATAAGCCATTACAATATTAGCCATTAACTGTTCTTCATTAACCGTGAAGAAACGCTATTGATTGCCACACTACCAAGTAAACCAACCAGGCTATATTTACTCACAGTGTATTTTGTCACCATTAGTCAGTGTTTTCCAATATCTAAGAAAGTATTAATATTAATATTATTTAATAATTGTCACTTTGATACTTGTTTGGGTTTGAACCTGCAACCTTTTGCATGCAAATCCGGTCCTTCAACCACTAGGACACTAACACATTGATCGGTGTTCTATTGCCTAAAAAATGGCCATTGATAAAAACTATCTTTTTATAAACATAGTGTCTTTTTACGAGTAGTTAACTTACATTAAATATCGGGTTTCTCTAATTATTAAACAACTTAACACTATCAAACGATCGGGAAACCTATTTTATTGACCTACTAGGCGCAAATATTTGTATAATCCGCATTTGTAAAAAGATATTACATGCTTGCACAACAGACTACGAAGGAGAAAACCCCTTCAAATTACATAAAAGATAATGCTTGGTTTAAATAAAAAAATACAGATACATTGTAAAATTTTAAATTCAAGTATTATTTAGGTATGTTGGTAGGTACTATTTTTTATAAAAAAGTGAAATACAGTTTTCGCTTGTTATATGAAGCATGCAGTTAAAAGATTAAATTATTGAATGCGAATGAAATAGAGACTTATATGACCAGAAACCCTCATATATTATCAAAAATCCGTTCCGTGATTTTATACAAACATATACTTACTTACTTTACAATATTTGAATTTGAATTTGAATACTTACTCGTGAAAAAACATCAATTAATACATCGAGAACTGCGAACACTTCTAATAATCTCAACGTACAGACATAATGTAGTCGGCGTCTTCTGTAACTTCACCAACAATGCCAACGATTTGTTCGGATTTGTTCCCGGTTAATAGCAATAGGCTCGCCCCCTATTACACTGGGACCTACTTATACCAAAAGAGGGTGTACAGTGTATACACTGTACTGTGTATCGTATCTAAAGCACATTTTGCCAGTAAGGTATGTTCGCCTGGACAGTAGTCCTCGAATGGACCTCTGCGTCTTCATTTGGAGAATACAGTCGTGTTGTCATGTTTATTATTGACCATCAGCGTTGCGAATGTATTCTATGTACTACGTAAGGAAGTGACTTCCATGTTATGGTCCTCTAGCCGACAGGATCGAGGATGCGGCTGCGCCCATCGCGGACCACGCCACAAACGTGCGGTCCATCCTCTGGCATAACTACGCGCTGCGCATGACGCCCGCCGTCCAGCAAGTCGTGGAGTTCGCAAAGAGGCTGCCAGGCTTCAACAACCTGCCGCAGGACGACCAACTGATCCTCATCAAGGTAACTTTGGGACCACCAGTCCATAGCCCAGCGAAATTCGCTAAACATCTTCTAGAAATTTATAGGGATATTTTCCTATCAATATTAGTCATAATTTAAAACTTTATAGCTTATAAAAATGTATTAAGTTCATTATAAACTTCATGTATAATATTACCGCTTGAGACTTGCCTAGTCCGCGCCTAGACTTGTAACTCGGTAACATACATATAACACGTAGGTACATAGGTGGGCTCGCGTCCGCTGCCGCCAGCTGGCCGTGTTACTGTCAAAACTTTTTCATGATAATATGCCTAACTATGTTTGCTCTAGTATTGTTACAACCCTAGCATAATGAAAATCTCAAGGGTAAGGTGTACAGGTTACAGTTTTCCGGTTGTATTTTTTTGCGAATGTTTTTCGAACTGCCGTTTAGCGAATGTCGACCCATCATTCACCACCATCAATGCTGTGCATGTACCAGTAAGGATTGGACCCTGTCAGTGTGTGTTTATGTCCGCAGATAGGGTTCTTCGAAATCTGGCTGACTCGCATCACAAAGCTTTCGACCCCTGACCGTATTGTGTTTGAAGATGGCACTGCATTTTCGCTACAACAGCTCGCGTTGATCTATGATGTAAGTATATTGATTGACTTGGTTATGTCCGAGTTTTACGTTTAATTTAGTATGACGACCTGATTGGACTGCTAAGCTAAAGGTTGTGGGTTCGATTACCTCACGGGACAATTTGTACGTTCCGCAGTTGTTTGTTTCGAGTCTGGGTGTTTGTTTATGTGATATGTCATGTTTGTGAAACGTATCCACGATACAGGACAAATTCCTAGTGTGGGGCGACGTTTTTCTAAGAATAAAATCATTTTCAAAGATCTACAACCATTGTATTCAACACGTTGGTAATTGGTATAACAATAATAACATATTTCCCAGTCATTTATGTTACATAATTAAATAATTAACAAGCCACAAACTTCAACTTAACTAACTTTTTAACTTTAAAAGTTGACGCGACGATCTAATTACAGACTTGTTAGAGATTTACTATATAACAGATGAGAATCGGATAAAAATATGGGTATCAGCAAGCCAGTACTACTTTGGAACATAGTTACCAGTTAGAAATAGAGTTAGAATTTTTTTAGAAAAAATCCTAATGGGATTAACTTGAGTCAAATGCGATTTTACATTTATTAACTAACTACGCGGTGCGACATCTCAGGTTAATAAGTAGCCTATGTGTTAATCCAGGGTGTCAGCTAGCACCATACCAAATTTTATCAAAATTGGTCCAGCCCTTTGAGCGTGATGAAGTAACAAACAAACAAACACACACACTCACCAGCTTTCGCATTTTAAATAAGAGTGTGCTAAAACTTAGTCAGTAATGAGAATCGCCAAACGTACAACAAATAAATAGTCTTAACTTACAGTCAGCACAATAAATAAAAACGTACAAGCACAGTGTACAAAAAAGTGTTGCTAGATTTTCGCCACAATACAACTAAGACACGAGCGTTCTTGCAGGCGCCCTTCGCCACAGCCATGCTGACGTACGTGTGGAACATCATCAAGATGCAGGTGACGGATGAGGAGATGGCGGTGTACACGGCCACGCTGCTGCTTTGCCCGCACCGCAACGGCCTCAGCGACATCGACAGGATCAACGGCCTGCACCGAGCTCTAAACGACGCCCTTCAGAGCAATGTAAGTATTAACCTCCACGGATATATCCATCTTTCTTTTTCAGAAGGAAACCTTCGAAGTTATGGACCGCGACTCTATGGATGATACCTTACAGCTCACTAAAACCACCTCGGTGTTTACCATCTGCACAACTATACAATGGCTATGGAAGAAGTATGTACATCGATTACAGAACAACATTTTTTCGCGTGACTGTACTTAAATGTGTCTGGAGGTGTCCAATGTAGGGCTTTTCAAGCACAATTTTTTTCGATCTCGATACAATATAATTACTTTCAAAGGCAGTATGCAAAGTAGCGCTTTTTTAGTCCACTGCAGTTTGTTCCTGGGAGAATTTATTCCTCGCCGCTCATCAAGCCAGTGCAGCGCACCAGTCGGGTCGTTGAATGTTTTATTGATACTACACTGGTCGTTAAATCAAAATAGAAATTAACGTATCTACGTATAGTCGCGTAAAAAAAGATGTCAGCACTTAGCGTAATGTATGTACCTGTAAACGTCACTTTCTCATTCAGTTTAAATTAAATGTTTGATAAAAAGATAAAAATCATTTATTCAAAATGGACTACAAAAAAGTAGGTCTTTTTTGCAGGTCAAATTATATCAAGACAGCCCCCAAAACGCCCGTCATTAGGACCAATAATTCTCATTTTCCCTGCATAATGAGTTGTGTGTGAGTGTATTGAGCTTACAACACAGCCTCATATACCACTATAATTCAGCTGAAAACAGAAAAATATAGAAAATATTATATATAGAAAAAAAATCATATTGTTAATTATTTGACTTATTTAAAACAGATGACGGCCAACGCCTGCCCTGAGGTAGTGGCGGCTGCCCGTGCTCGTTACGAGGCATTCGCCGCCTGCAGGAACGAGGTCCGCCTCCTCGGCACACGACACAACATCCTGCTGACCTGGTGCCGCGACCAGTGGCCTCGACTGTTGCTTCCGGCGCTCTTCTCGGAGATCTTCGACATACCAAAGTTCGAAGAGAACCAGACTGACGAAGCCGTGGCGATCGCTGCGACCTCGGCAGTGGTGGCAAGTGTGAGGACCGTCCGCGTGCCGCGCCCGGACCCAGTGCCGGGCCCTGCGGCCATGGCAGATGCAGCCCAAGCTCTTGAAGGTCCTCTAGATCTCCATATACCGCAAGTAGTACAGGATCTACGAGCCCAGCAGTTACAGCAGGTTCAGCAGGTTCTCCAGGCTCACCAAGCTAACCAGGCTCTTCATGCCCAGCAGGCTCTTCTAGCCCAGCAGGCTCTTCTAGCCCAGCAGGCTCTTCATGTCCAGCAGGCTCTTCAAGCCCAGCAGGCTCTTCAAGTCCAGCAGGTTCTTCAAGCCCAGCAGGCTCACCAAGCTAACCAGGCTTACCAAGCTAACCAGGCTCACCAAGCTAACCAGGCTCACCAAGCTAACCAGGCTCACCAAGCCCACCAGGCTCATCACGCCCAGCAGGCTCACCAGGCGGCACATCAGGTGCAACCGGCTCACCAGGCGCACCAGCCACACCCGGCCCAGCAGGCGCATCATCCTCAACAGCCTCATCAAGCCCCATAAATGGGCTAAATGCCAAGAATAATAACTGAACTCTACAAATACTAACATAGAAACGTAAGATTAGATACTCAATGTCATTGGACATTGATAAAATGATTACTTAGTCAATAGAAAATCGCCAAGAATGGCTATGGTTTGAAATTCTATAAGAAATGACAGTTTTTGATCGAGTTTCAGACCAAAACTTATTAATTATAGTGCCAAAACATATTGAGCGTGACAGGTACAAAAGACCTTCTCCGTAAAACTTGCTTGTGAGGTCTATGAAAGTAAATGATCGAAGGTTTTCAAGAAAGACAGTGGTGGTGTTGTAAAAAAATGTTCGATGGAAAAAACTTTTTGCCTGAGACATTCGTGATAATAAAAGCAACGCAGTGCAACGCAGGATCTGAAATGTTGGTGACAGTGAAAAGATAACTATGGTGACGTGACATGTAGTGAAAAATAAATTAAACGACTCAATTCGTTTTAGATTAAACTATGTATAACTTATTTATCAGTAGACAGTATGTTCATGGATCAAGTTAGCACTTATGTGTCGTCTTTTTGTCGAAACTAGCGTTGCGACTTCATCAACTTTTGAAGGCGACTTCGATTTTAACTTCTCAACTTTGCAAGCGCAGACTGCATCTACGCCGCTCGGTTTGAGACTACACACTACACAGCGACAACTTTGAGAGCGGTGATCTTAGTATTATAATGTATTATTAAAGTATTTATATCTGTAATATAAGTCGTAGATGTTCCAAATAAACTAGAAATTAATGTTGTCATATCTGCTGTCGAAGAAATGTACAGGTATAAAATAAATCTAAAAGTGTAGTTAATTTCAGTATTCTAGATTTTTGATCATAATAACCGGAGTACATTGTTCAAAAACCGTAGAACTACTAAAATGTCATTATATAAAGCTACTGGGAATATCTGCCGATTAAAGAATTTAAAAGGTAAATTTTATTATAAATTTCAATGCTGGGCAAATTTTCGTCGATTGCCTAGAGACTAGAAATTTTAATAAATATTATCTCTATTCACAAAAATTTATATAATGTTAAACACATTTAGATGTTATTTTGTGTAATCGGATATTCTCGTAAGTAGTTTTCCCGAACGCCCACGTAAATGTATTTCATGTATTAAGTAGATATTTAGATATTGATCTGTGTTACGGAATATTTTTTTGGTTTGGGTAAACAAAGTAGCTTTCCCAAACACAAAAATTAATGTGTGTTATGTTTAGATATTATTGAAGATTTCCCAGACACACTGTGTATTCTTCAGCTGTTTGTTCAATTTGTCTTCTTTGCGTGTCGGCGTGAGTTTTACATAGAAACAGCTCATGCCGTGGTGTAGAATTCCAGCAAATAAGATCCTAGCAGAGCCGACTGTCCGGGGTGCGCTGGGCGTACAAATATGCTTTCGGACGAAAAGGCTCTCTTCTGTAGGTAGGTCTAATAGGTCTATATGCCTACTAACTTGTCTACTACTCAAAAAATTGTATTATATATCTGACCTAATAAAAACTTAATATTATAATTATTTTGCCGTCAATCCCGAACGGACATTCTTTTGTTGAGTGACCAACTCTACCCTGTAATAAATAAAAGCACAAAGCATATCAAACATTAATAAATAAATATATTTCACTTTTAATTATCGTATACGTAAGTAAATTAAGTATTTATCCCAAAACGTAACATTGAAATAAAATCTAAAAACTAGATTCAGTCAAAAATTTAATTTCATCTTTTGTCCATACTACTTATTAATTATTATTTACTTTTTAAAAGTATACGTGCAATTATTATTGATATTTATTGTTGGGTATTTTGTTTATAAAAGGTTATAAGTTATTTAAGCTGTTCGTCTTAGTATTTTGTTTGCGTATCTTTTATTAATATATTTTGATATAATTTCTTAATTTTTAATTATTATAATTTGAGCCGACTTCTAAAGGAGACGGTCTAATGCCACCCGATATGTTCATTCTGTTTTAATTTTATTAAGATGACGAAGTCATTGTAAACGTGTAAGGTCTTTATTTTGTAGTCATTCTTTTTTAGTGCTCTGTCTTTAGTTGTTTTTAAATATAATTTTATATTGCATTTATAAAGATTTGTAAATTTACCTTGGACCATTTATAAAATGCGCAGTTCAGCAATAGAGTCTTGTATTCTAAAATCTCTCTATTCGTGTGTACATACTGACCAAAAATGAACTGCGATACAAAGGTAGCAGCATGATGTGTGTTGACGCAAACACGTGTGTGATATGTAGGTACGTAACTTATTGGTGATACAGAATACAATTGTTTATTTATTATACATATGTGTGTGTAAGGGCCTATTTCACTACCCCCAAGTAAGTTCCAGTTTATTACTCGGTGGTTACTTTTGTTAAAATTCTGTTACATTTTTTTATTTATTTGAATGTATTGGCTACTCAGATATTGTGAAATAGGCTATAATGGGAGGTGGTGGGTCTAAAACTCTGAACACTTGTACGTAGAATGTACGGGTACGTAAAAAATTATCTGTTGAATTATTAGAGGATTATTTGTTTTCGGTGATTTTAAAAAGAAGTAACTATGTTTTTTTTTTTATCTGCTTCAAGCATAGCTGTTAAGGATGTAGTATAAGTTAGTATCTAAGATGTAGTGTACCTACTGACTTTCTTATTGTATCAATACACATAGTAGTAGATTATGTAAACATATTTATTACATGTTCAAATACCTAAGTACATACGCGCAACAAATATAAGTTACACGTTATCAGGGTTTCAAATTTAGTTGCTATTCATTTATTTTGCTCAACTTTAAGGTGATGGTATAACTTGCGGGTGTGTCGTCGTGTCTCTTGGAAAATACTATAGGCGTCAAAAGAAACCGCACTTTAATGACGGTTCAATAGGAAAACCGTTAGTCCGAATTATTATTATAGTCTTTTAAATCTGCAACGATATCAAGCCAATTAGTTTTTGGCTAGTTTCTTTACAGACGCCAAGCAAGTTTGAGATCAAGGCACACCCAACATTTGTTTTTCAGACTGCATATAAATACGTAATAAAAATGTTGTTAGTACATAGTATTTAGTATGTATTGCGATTGCATTTACTCAGCATTTGCACCTGTAAGGTTTCGTTAGTATTTTAATCAAATTATTATTAAATTATAATATGTTTACTTCTTCGAAGAATATTATAAAATGTATTAAATTTCTGTAGCTATACAAAATGTGTAATATTTTGTTTATTTTGCTGTTTTTAATTAAGTTAATAGAGAGAATGACTTGGATTTTATTGCCAAATCTTGATTGACCTTAGATATTCGAAGCTATTGATATCAAAGTTATTTATAACCAGTGAGAAAAATAAGCTTTTTGTATCTAAGCAACTTCAATCAACATACTAAGACAATGTCTGACTGATCAAGTAAAGGCGATTAGCTCACCTTTATTTTATTTAATGTAGAAATGTTAAGGTTTTCTTTTATAATTACAGCATCGTATCGCTCTATAAAAAACGATCTCATAAAATCAGAACTGCAATATGTAGAGACTGGCTTTGCTTTGGACCAGGGGTTCGAAAATGGATGTAAATAATTATAGGTGGTGTAGTCGTGTGTCATAATAGGAACTACCACAAAACTTTATAACTAACCCTAAAATTACAAGTTTTTACTAACATGATTTAGCTATTTTTAATTAAAATCATATTCAATAATTTTGTTTGTATTAAAACTTAATTGATAAATTATAAAGTCTCACATACTAGTAGGTAATGTTTAATGTTTTTGTACTGTGTACACTGTGACAAAGTAAACCTACACTGCCTACCCCATCCATTATCGAGTACGTGGTCTCACACTACGCATAATATATTAGTTACTGAAACTTGTGTTAATGTATATAAGATTAATTGAATAATTTTATGGCTGTTATACTCTAGAATTTTATTTTTTAAAGCAAATGCGTATTGCTTTAGGTAATTGTAATACATTTAAGTTATGAAGTGTACTATGGATATAATAAGTGTAATAAATGTATGATCAAATACGAGTATTTAATTTAATCATTTCTATTAACCTATACAACAGTAGGGAAGTTGTCAACGAGCTTGCCAGTTGTGGTAAGATTGGTAAAAAGACTAACACAACATGTGTTTGTAGAAATGAAAAGAAAAGTTAATTAGACAAAAGGAATGCCTAAGATAGGATTGTAGAATATCTAACGTAAGTCCCGTCCAAATCAGATCAGCAGTTTTTGAGATAATATCGATCACTTTGGTTATAAGATTATGTCGGTCACTTTGGTTCTCTGACGGATCAATCACTTCGTTCCGAATTTTGTCCTTCAGAGAGGGGGTGTGGGGATAAGCTATAAGCTCAAAGTCGCTCAACGTGTTATGGAAAGAGCTAAGCTCGGAAGCTTACCGAGCTTAGCTTTTTCCATAACACGCTTAACAGCTTATAGATTAGCCCCACGGTCGGTGTCCACGTCTCGGCTCCCGTACGTCCTTTTAATGATATGTAAATGATTTTATTTCTGCAAATAGGTCTTAATAAAACACATTTACAAGTCATTTTTTTTTTAACTAGTTAGATGGCGTCGGCATTTTCTGTCTACCTCTGGGAAGAAACCGAAACAAACTCAGGGCAAAACAAACTCACTTCATTACAAGAAGGACCCACTGGTTGAACACTTTCGTATGTAAGGATAAAATATTCTTTTTCTGAGAAGTGATCCGGGCACTAGGTACCTCTAGGACCCGGAAGTGTCGAAAATGATCGACGTAAGTGTCAATTCTAATTGTAGGTAGGTAAATGTCTTAAACTCTTCCCACACCTCACACCAATATTGCATGGTTGATAAGTGTTTAACTATGATCCTAATATTTTCTATATAACTCAGAAAGTAACTTGCAATGTTTAAGCCACTTGACAGTGATCAATATGAACATGAGCTGTGATGAGTGTAGTGACAACTAGAAGGTGAAGGATAGGCGTGACCTCTGTGGGAGAAGTATGGGTGGTGGGACAATCAAATGACAAGAATCAAAGTTCATATCGCTTTAATGCTTAACCGTATTGCCACTTTCTTAAATCACATGGAAGAAACAATAAAAGTATTAAACAAAATACTTTAAAAGTTACAATTTAAGAAATTAAATAATTCATCATTATTTCTTATTATCATCATTTCAAATAACAATAACAAAGTGAATAGCTATGATTTATTTGATCGGGCGGACACCCGCCTGCAAAGCAACGCGTCGCACTATCAATCACAATGATTAAACAACATTTTCTTATAAACCAAGTGCTGTATTATTTACCTATCTGTTACAATGTTGTCAAATAATTAATGAGAGTATACACGTGTTATATACTCGAATATTATAATTAATCATTATTCATTGAACGCACATGCATTTAAGACTACGTATTGCGTAAAAGGTAACTAAGCGTGCAGCGACTTCATATGATACTATTGTTAATATTTCCAGCATATAACACGTGTTGCTTTGCATGTATTAACAAAACTGCATTTATTGACTCAAGAATATCTAACACATCACATATTTGCATGGATTTGTATGAGAGAGGACGTTTGTGTTCGGCTTACATGAACCTATCGCTAAATCAAGACAAATCCATTGCTCTCGGTGGAGAGTAGACATTATTTTATTAAACTAACCGCCGCACCCAGAGACTTTAATGATTACTTAAACTGACACTAAGTAAAGATTACACAAAGGAAACTTTTACTTAGTGACGGTTTAAGTAATCATTAATGGTCTCTGAGTTCGGCGGTAAGACCGTATTCGTTAATTACATGGACATTCTTCATTTAGCGTGATTGAGTGTATGTAAACCGACCTCGTTCTCAACTGTGATGTGTGTAAGTTAAACGAGTAAAATAAAAATAATTAAATTACATTTAAATTAATAATGAATTTAATGACAAAAACATAATAATTGAACTAAATTTAATGGAGTTAACACTACATCACTATTGGGCTATTCGTGTGAACGGTGCGCACTGTATCTTTACAAAGTCTCTGAGACTCGTTTTCTTATAGCCTCTATGCATATCTGAGAAACCTTAACATTTAAGTAAAACATAATGTGCTAAACACGTACGTAAGCATACTGAACCGAACGAGATAAATATGTCCAATTAATTGACAGAATAATTTTGGCAATCGTGAGCAAGTCTCTAACAACCAAGACATCAGGACATGGCGCTGCTAACACTACGGAGACATCAATCACATTGACGTTAGATATCGCTCAGGTGTGTCTGGCAATGTTCCGGCTTACTTACGGATCGTCGCAAGTTGTTTTCGTTAACAATTGAACGTCGACAGACATTCAACAATATTAACGCTTTGATCGCCTCCCCAAGCTCTTTCGTTCGCTGGGTGTTAATTAATACTAAATAACGTAAATGATATTTGACCGTGACCGGATTTGTTAATAATTACACTGACAACGGTATTGTGCACTTTGAGTGCTGTCGCTGATTACGACTGGCGATCAAAATGTAATATTGTGATGGTATCGACGTGGCGGCGTGCGTCGCGCCCGTTCGAACAGCCCCCATCAATTGTCGCTACACTCGCCACTGCGGGAGACAGCCGGCCCGTGTCCTCCTGCGTAGCAAGCGGGAGCTCGGAGACACACGGACAAACTGCTACACTCCCGCAGTCAACGAGTTCACTTAATTTACATTATTTTAGTTTTAGACACATTGAATCGAAAATAATACACAATTGCTAACATTAAAATTATACAACACCAAAATTGGCATATTAGTACTTTGCCAAGCACAAGGCTAACTGACGTGACATTATAATCCGTTAGATAAGTATAGTTTGCGAAGACAGACATGTCCAAGATCTGGACTAGTAAGTCATGATACTACTGACGTCAAGTCAAAAGATGATAATCTTGCCTTGCATAAATATAAAATTGTAGCCTTATAAGTTATAATAACGAACAAACGCTTCACAGAAGTTCTTAAGATAGTGGTTGTACTGTTCATCAGTAGCGGAGATGGACAAACGAGACAGGTTATTAGTTCGGCATAAACACTAAAGTACGAGGCGTTAAGGTGTCCATAGTCAGCTAGCCACGTTCAGAGCACACCTGTAAAGCGCTCGTGAATGCGGCCGCGGCACGTGAGAAGCCGGCCCACGTTGCTAGTCCGACAGAACGGCTCGAACAACGACAACTCATATGTACGTGCAACTAAATGTACTATTTTATAATCTATAAAAAGAGAATTTATCAGTTTGTACAAGTCTATATTACGTAATGAGAATTATAATGTGATTCCTATGTTAGTGCAAAAATATTATAGGATATTTATTTTCAGTTTCATTTATTTCCTTAGTACTATTAGTGTTAACTATAGCTGTGGGACTAGCCCTAAGCATAGTCTTACATGAAAATAGATATAGAACGTGACCTGTCGCTGTAGACGGGGATTCTCTAGAGGTATTAAACAGACATAAAAATACACCTATTCTTTTAAATCTATAATTTCCGGTACAAGTAGTCGCTATAAATGTGAGAATGAGCCTTACACTGGAAGTTCCTAACTACGCTAATGTCTACAAGAACAGCGCACATTCGTACAAGTTAACTTACGTATATCAGTAATGGTTATGTTCGTGCTGCGTGTTGTGTGATGTGTGTTGTTTGTGGTGACCGTGGGCATAGCCAGGGAGGGCGACGCGTCTAGAGAACCCTTGCTACGTCCATGGTGGTGACAGTTGCATGAATCGACTGTTCAACTGAGAGTTCCACACAGTGCAACTAAGCCTGTTTGCTATTCAGTAGATGGTCTATGTTCGGATCGATCAATGTCACGAGACGGTTAAATAAGGTATAAAGCCGCCAGTGTGGAATTCAAGGCGAACAGCGATCAAAATGAGGTCGAAAAGCTTCCGATCTAAATAAGTTAAATAAATATATCACTTACAGAATACAATCTTCTCTATGTGTTCAGCTTTGTAAGTTTATGTGGGCGTACTAGCAGACAGGTGTAGAAACACATCCATCCAAATATATTGAAGTTGTATATAAATTGTTTGTATATAATTAACGTATATAATTATTGAAGTAAATGTGTACTGTTGTTAGATCAATATAGAAAATGTAGACAATTGGAAGCAACGTGTTTTGTTTATTTATTTTAATAATAACACTCGGCAATTACGCCCTTACTTATAAGCGATGCTTAGAAGTCACCATCTTGAACTTTCGACTTCTCTATTGATTGACATGCCAACGACAGAGGCAGGTTTAATTTCTTGACCACACCACCTGCCTCTGTCGTTGATTAAAAATTGTCTTTTTATAAGTAAGAACGTTAGTGTGTTCGTATGAAATATCAAAAATAGAATGTATGCCTTTATGTGAATATAGGTGACGCGTGTTCTTGCTCGATTATATAATAAATATTGATAAAATATGATTTTTATATACACACCGTCATTTTAGTGAATAAGTCCTAATAGTATATTAAATTTCATTTTAATCATCTATGTGTCAAATAAATAGTGAATTGATTGTCCGAAATATTTTGATTCAACATTTTTGTCTTTACTTTAGTTACACTTTCGATAGTATCGTTCGTCGTAGCATTCATTAAACAGCATGTAAAATGAATACTTCGATCAAAATGTGTGCCTACATCGAACGCGTCACCCAAGTCACGTGAGCTTGGAGACTGTCTATCTCAATACATTAGTAATGTTATCGTAGATGTGTTTCTCCACACTAAATAAATAACTATGAGGAAAAAAGAGATATCAGGAATGCTTTCCTCTCCCGTGGAAGCTAATTTCGCTTGTATCTTATATTCATAAGAATGGTTGCAATTTGGCAGTGATAATTTGGATAACGCTTAAGCAGGTCAAAATGAGCCCTAGACTGATCTAACCAAAGGGCTCCAAAGGTTGCTTTTATATAAACATGACTACCGGTCATACAGTAAATATTCTGTTATGTTTTGGTAAAATATATTTCAATATAATATAGTAACATAATTTTGGACGGAATTATATTGCGAATGAATTGAACGTGACCTTTCAAATATACACCTCAATATTATTTGTATAAATATAAATTAATATTAGTATTTTCGCTAAGTGGATATCATAGAAGAGAGGCGAGCATTCCCGACTAAAGGAAACAATGGGAAGTATAATGTATATTTATCGACGGAGTCATTTACAGAAGTGTATATAACATAAGAAAAGAGTAGACATAAAAATATTTAAGTTTGGAAGGTATAGCCACCAGGGGTGTTAGGTAGGAGGTCCCTCTCTGATAGAGGGGCCTACACATAAGCGCATGATTTAATTCGTTAATATTAAGATCTAGAAGTCTATTGTAACTATCGAAGTATATAACTGTAAATATAATGTCATATTGGAAGTTGTATGTTACTGTGGAAGGTAATGTGTATGCGTGTCAAGTCTTATGCACTCAGGCCACCATTCGCTCCAACAGAAGCACTCCAGCCAGGAGATAAGGCGATAAGATAAGTGCCGGAGGTACTGGCGACGATAAATACATTAAATTCGTCACCAATCATAACAACGACGTCTTCATAAGTCGTCAGTGCGGCGCATAAATTGATCATAATTAAATAGTCAAAAATAAAAATACAGTAAACAACACTATACACCATAAAACATCTAAGACAGAACTAACTGAAATAAAAATCAGTAATTTATATCAAATAGCGGAGCCACTCCACTGTGTACTCAACGATATTACGATAAACACATTACATTGCTGCTCAACAACCTATAACACATTGGCAATTTCATACAAATAAAGCAACAACACTAATGTAACACCAGTTAAGAGAATTAATCGCAATTCATATAACCCTCCTAAAACTTCGGCTATTTGTACAGGTGAAAATAACAGGCCAAACAATTCATAATATAGGTACAATAGAACAAATTATAACATAAATATTGCATCGTTTATAATATAATGTCGTGTACGTAGTGCGTAGGAGCTGGTCGATGCTACGCCATCGAGGTCGGTCGGCTAGTAACACTATCACGTCTAATATAATACAAGGGACACGAGAAACTGTGCATTTATCGAGTAAGATCATAATGTGCGAACAAAACTCGATTATTATTCTCATTTTAGGACAGAAGGGGAAGAGAAAAACAGAATTAAATGACTGTTATATGTCACCAATTAATGTTGTCTCCTGTTTTACTAAAACACCCAAAACATTGAACACAATAGAGCACTCTTGTTAAACGTACTTCTCATATTTATTATTTGGTTTCTATAATACTATAACTTTAAAAATATCAATATCCAATGTCAGTCTACACCTACGCTCTGTACAATTGTAACACCAAATAATTTAGACGTCGCTTTTGATTTCAATATGTTATACTTATGTCAGTACTATTTCCATTGCCTATCTCGGGGAATGGAACAAGCAGAGAAGAGTGAATAGTGATGTTTGATGAGCAAATGGAAATTTCGATTGGTTTAATACTAGAGAGGGAAACAGAACAATATATACATTCAAGACAGGTTGTTTATATGGTAGAAATAATGTAAGTTACACTTAATAAGGTCGGCAGCCCACAAACAAGTAAGACACAGATCATTGCAGAATAAAGAAGTATCCTATTTCATCGAACGAAAGCACTTTGTCAAGCGAAGCTTTTCATCGAATTTCCCATTTGATAATCACGTTAAGCTAAATTGACATTCGAATACTTGCGACAATCAATATAACATAGACAATAGGTATAGTAAGCAAGGCTCGCATCATTAGTTCACCATCAGAATTCATTTACAGTTCATACTAATACAGTCAATTAGACGATTGCAGCGAACAATTGCATCAGTTAATATACCACTGCTTTCAGACTAAAGTGTCGCTAATTACAAGCAGATAGGCACACGTAGAGGTAGGCACACGAGACTTATAGCATTAAGTTTATGGTGTATATAACACGTAACATTATGAAGTAATCGCACTTATTCATTGCAATAAAGTAGTCATAGTACCAGAAACCATTGATTATAAAAATCCAAGATACACACTCAACGATTGAAAAACGGCCCCAACAAATGAACGCAGAATCTGAGAATTGTGGCGTTCATACCATTTAGTCTACCGCCACTCGCGAGACCGAGCGGACAATAAAAATGCTTCTGTTATGGTCACAGAATGTTATTGCTTTTCGTAGGTTGCATTTAAAATACGACTTTATGCGTAAGGTAAACGTTATATAACCGCAAAATTATGTAAGACTTGTGTCCTTTGGTTATGCTTTTTAATTTGATCAGTCCGTGCGCCACTTTTAGTTGCGACAGTTGTAAGAAACTGTGTATCTTGGTTTTTTACATTACTGACCAGAATTCCATACGACAGTTCTACCTAGCGATGTACTGCTGTGATCTTAGTCCGCGGCAAGTGTTCAGAGCCAACACCGAGATCTTACTGTACGGCGTGTTACGAATATCGCCTAGCCCTACCGCTACAATACCGAGCCGAGAGCTCCTCATAGGTTTCTCGCGTCATTCAGCGAAGGAACGAGATCACTTAGCGTCTATGCCTATCGTACGTACAATAAATTTATTACAATGTATATTAAATAGGTAAGGTATGAAGGTCCGATACTGCTACTAGGATAGTCCGAGCCTGTGGCTATCTAGCGCTTATGTTAACCGCCCAACGAGACATTATCATCTATGTTGCTTGGCAAGGCTAGGTAACGTGAGGGCAGCAGCAGTTTAGACTGAAAGCAGTGTGGGTAAGCGTCGGGTTCACTTCTTGGTGGGCGTGCCGCGCTGGGTGAGTCCCTCGAACCGCTTGAACGTGTAGTTGATGAATACCCAATCTTTGTATGCCACCTCGCCATCTTGTGGTATCGGCGCTGATGCTGCAACAATGTACGCAATGTTCATAATAGTTATGGTAGGGGGGTGGGGGGTAGGGGGCCTACAGGCCGGGGTGAAACCATATAGTTATAATATAACAACATAATTTATACAATAATTACATAATAAACAATGAGTTCTACCGATGCGCCTGCGCAGTATGACTCGTGCGTCCTATCGCGCATATCGATAATGCAATCCAAAGGAGCATGTTACAGTACGAGTCGATACTTACTGATACTGATAAACTGGTAGGACAAAGGCGCCTATAGGTAATCGACATCTTACACACACATTGACAAATTAATAGTGCACATAGGTAGCGCATAACGATACTACAGATTATTAGTATCACAACATGAAAGATCAAATCGGTGTTGCAATAAGACAATGCAATCGAAACAGACAAGGAACGTAATGACATCGGTAGTGTGATTGATGCTCTATTTCTGTACGAATCGATGGAGGAGGAAATATCATCCATAGAACATATCCATCAATCTGTGCATGTTGGTATTGTACTCACGTATTTCGAGCTTGACGTCGGGGAAGTCGTCGAAGTTGGAGGTGTCGTCTATGGAGCGCACCTCCACGGAGATGGCGGCCGGGCGCTCGCGCACGTGGCTCCAGTCCACGCCGCGGAAGAACGGCACCGACTTTACGTCCTCGATGCCGCGCTGCGAGCCCAGTCTGTGGGGATACAGGCCATGATTATGTAGTGACGTCGTCATATACAATAAGTGGCCACGTGCCAGCTATCAACGTGGCCACTTACAATGCTCTGAAAATGTAACAGCACCGTCTACTTGAACAGAAAAGAATCCCGTTAAATGTTTGCCTAGCGCGGAAATGGAAGCCAGGAGCACGCTGAGAACATCACGGAGTAGGCAAAAGTGCACATATAGTACACCCACATATCGCCAGTTACGTTGAAGGTCCCAATTTAATAGAATGCGAGCCTATTCCTATCAATCAGACTACGTGCTGCTACTGAGAATTACCGAATAGAAAAACTCAGTAACACTTTCCCCGACCCGGGATTTGCGTCCAGCACCTCATTTATACTCAGCAGTCCTGGTTAGCAGTAAAATGCATTATGTTTGGAGACTCTGCTAAGGGATCTTTGCAGGTGGTCTCATGATATTGTTGCTGTGAGGAAAGTAAGACTTGTATGCAAAAGTCCTAGAACAGGAAAGAGTGGCGGTTAATGGAGGGGCTCATGCCCAGAAACGAACCAATCAAGAGCTAATGACTGTGATTTATCAGCTTAGTTATAACGCTTTCTTATGACTTTTGAAGGTGTTGTGTTCTTCTAACGAAATAGGGAAGATTTTCCAATCAGGCGGCTGTGTGCCTATACATGAACTGCGTAGTAAGCCATTCTTCATGTAGATATCGCTACACTTTGTATAATGTTCCTGTATGTTAATCCAGGGTGTCAGCTACCATACCAAATTTTATCAAAATTAGTCCAGCCGTTTGAGTGTGAAGAAGTAACAAACATACAAACACACTCAGCAACTTTCGTCTTTATAATATTAGTGTGATGTGATTGTATGATTTATAAGTATATTCATAATGTACCTGCGATCAGGTTCTGAACAGAAACGCAGGATGGTCTCCCGGGCTTCCTCGCTGATGGGTATCTCCGGTGGAAAGGTGAGCGACTCCCGCCACGACATCACCTTCCTGTAGGTCTCCTGGGGGGACTCGGAGCAGAACGGGGGGTAGCCAATCAGCATCTCGTACCTGGAAGTAAACGAAAAGGGTTGAAGGTCACCTCTATCCTCATGGACGCTGTTGACGCTTCCTTAATGTAAGATTGAGATAGATTTTGAATTATTGTTTAATAGGGATGTTGACTACATTCAATTGAAATCTGAGAAAGAGCTTAAAAGGTATAAAAAATGAAAACGGAAAATTAAGCGTTTTTAAGTTTGTGGAGGAGACATTCTTGTCGCGCATGCGCTAAATATACGGGGCGATGCGAAATTTATTATGCAACTATAGGACATTGACGTCACCATCCTATAGTGCCATCTCAGTCTAACAATAAAATTTGAAATGCATATAACTTTGTAAATGTCTGCCATTTAAAATTTAAAATGACCTTAATTCTAAACCCTTTTTCAGAATTCATGAAAAAGTATTCGTAGTCCACATACCTATTACTATTAAATATTGCCAGTAGCAGGTACGTTAATAGCAAGCTTTCCTCTCTATAGAAAAGAGATTTTGGCCGATTGATTACTCACTTGACTGTACTAGGTTATTCTAGTTAGTATCGCATTTTATAAGTTATTTGTCAATAGGAAATATAACTGTTACTGAGTTAACTGTTAGTTACTGTTACGGTCGGGCAAAGTGTTACTGAGTTTTCCATTAGGTAATTCTCAGTATCAGCACGGAGTCTGGATTTGTGTCCGGTTGGTGGCAATAGGCCCGCCCCCTATTACATTGGGACTTACAACATAACTGGCGAAACGTGGGTGTACTATTTGTACACCTCTGCCTACCCCTTCGGGGAATACAGGCGTGATGTTATGTTATGTTATATTATATGAAAACCAGCGCTGTGTCTATGTTCTTCTGTGAGTGTGCATGAGCACAGCATTATGCCGAGCGATAGCCGTTTTGCGCGGAAGTGACGCATATTGTCACTTCACAAATGTCTTTTTGCGTCATTGAGAAAGAAAGAGAGAATGAAAACGCATTTATGTGGGTGGACCAAATAAATGCGTTTTCTTTCTCTCTTTCTTTCTCAGGTATCAGAGAACATGTCGCTTTGGCGCGTCAGTAAATAAATTAGCAAATCGAATTAGCTTAATATTAATCACTCGCATAAACAGCAATACATATCTTTCTATTTGCATTTGGCATATTAACCAACAGAAACTTGGATGTTCATTATTAGCGCACAGTTTTAGGTGTCATGATATTTGACGTATGAGTATAAATTTATTTTATTTATTTACCATGAGTTAGCAAAACGAGTACCTTTAACAATCTAGTATTCCTTTAATATTAAAGAGTATTTCTCTGATAAAGATCTTAATATTTGATTGTCTTTTAATAGTTTTCGCAGTTAATGCGAACTTTCATATTTTTTCTCTCGAACCATTTGATAGTTAAAACTCTCGATAATTCGTTATATTTTAAAGGTCCTTTAAGTTTCGAATTAACAAGAGGAGACTGTTTTATCCAATGGAGACTATAAACTATGAAAATATATATGACAATGTTGTGTGTGGTACACTATACACCTAAGGTCTACCTCTTCGGGGAATAGAGGCGTGATTTTCGTGTGTACAATAAAGATTATTCAATTTATCTATGTTTTTAAAACGTATTTGCGCTTCTTCTTCTTATCATATGCTTGATCAACAACCTGGTGTCAGAGTTAAAACCGCCTATGGGCCTCTGACATGGCTTTACACACCGTTGAAAAGCTCTCAGGTGTGCCGGTTTCCTCACAATCTTATCCTCCACCGTTTTTAGCATGTGGTAACTAATTTATAATACGCATATGAATTCTAAAAGACATTGGTGCGTGCCGGGGTTTGAACTTGCGAACTTTAAATTGGCAGCCCAACGGGTATACCACTCGGCTAGCAGTGCTATAAGTATTTGTGCTTGACTTAGGGTTAGAACCGGAATCCAGAAGGGCAGACCAGTTTATATAAGTATTGGCAAGAGAGATGTTCTCTAAAATTATTTAAACGTTTGCAGTATCAATTGAAACTTCCTGTGCGCATCACAGATTTATATATTCGCTTTTACAGTAACTATATATATATAGCTAACGCTTTGTAATATATAGCAATTGCGTCGTAGGCCATATAAATATGAATTCATTTAAATATACATATATTATTTGCTTAGATTATACGGCATACAATGATAATGAAATCTAATGTATTCCCCGAAGAGGTAGGCAAAGATGTATACATACATAATTATATACTGCGTGTATTCATCTTTCTACTTCGACATACCATTCAGCCAGTCATAATAATTATTGCTTTTACTTCCTTTGATTTTAGATAACAAAGAAATTATGTACAATTGACTGCGCAGCTATGGTTACGGTTGAGACAAGCCTAGACATACGAAGATATGTTTCAAATATAACAGTTATCCACATGTGGCATACTCGTTACGTCATAGATTGGTCTCGTGATATAGTTGACTTTACAGTCTGTACTGTAGTCTATATATTAGACAACCTGATCGGCGCAGTGGGTAAGCGATTGGACTGCTGCGCTAGGAATTGCGGGTTGGATTCCCGCACGGGACAAAAAAATTTGTGATCCGTAGATGTTTGTCCCGAGTATGGGTGTGAAACGCACTCACGATACGGGAGAGATATCTAGGTTAGGGCGACGTTTTATAATAAAAAAATACCGGAACGTAGGCGCGCAACAGCTCATCTATCCCTGCTGGGAATACAGGTATAATTATATACTGCTAAAAATACCTTTAATTTTATAGTGGGAGGATTATGGATTAGTATTGTTTGAATAATACGTCTTTAGAAAAAGAAGATTACATTTTTTAAACATTAATCAAATCACGAAGAATGGTGATCCAAGATATTGGCCCGTTAGTAATTAATATCACTCATTATTGCGACTTTAAGAAGGTAGTTAAGTATACCAGGTAAAGTTCAAAAATAGCACAGCAGTTTTTAACCATGTAACATGTTTTTAAGAATATGTAATACAAAAACAAACAAAATGATACAATAAAACATTGCGATAGCAGACACTTAGCTAGTATACATATTTTACAGTGGCATTGCAAATTCATCAACTTATAAATAACCACTCCATGTATTGTCGCGTTAATTATTTGCATAAAGAAAAGTACAATATGTAACACAGTGTAAGTAATGTATGTTACACAGTGTATGCATGTTACACACATACATCAAATTACGATTGTTTTCCAGAAGATTATCAATGGAAATACGTATTATTGCGTGGAGTTGGACTATTTGCGTATGGGAGGGCGAATTGTTTCAGGGGAAAAGGAATATTAGGTGGTGAACGCATACGGGACGGAACGAAGGCGGGACAGATGGTATCATTGAGAACACAGAGTTTTAAGGGGAGGACGAAGTAAGTTTATATATACTCGGGTTAAACCCGAACATTGTGGAGAGAATTACAGGCGTAATGTATGTGTGTATGACTGTTAAGGCACAGCAAAGTAAAATACTAACATGATGACGCCGAGACTCCACCAGTCGGCCTGCGGGCCATACCCGGTCTGCAGGAACACCTCGGGCGCTATATAGTCGGGCGTGCCGACCGTCGAGTATGCGAGAGCCCGTCTGTTTCGCTTCCACGACTCAGCGCGACGTTTCGAGTCCATCGCGGACGACGACGTTGATACTGCATACGAGAAATTGAAGTGTAGAGCTTAAATAAAAAGGTTAAAACTTAATTAATCATCTACGTCATCACATCTCCTTCCGTCCATCGTCAACGCCAATTGCTGCACACTTCAATAGCTTCTGAACTCGTGTTGAGTTGATGCACTTTATAAGCTTTCGAATCAGAAAGTTAAGGACCGTATTAGTGACACTTAAGAATAAATGAATATGGTAGTTTGGATATCAATTATGTTCTAATTAAGAATACGAGCCCTTTCCCTTCTGAACAGAAAATTAAAGCAAACGCGCAATCACCATTAAGCCCCAAGCTTTAAATACATAGCAATAAAATAAAAATATTTAACTAAACATTTATAATTCAGTAATAAAAACAATTAAAAAAGAAAACAGCAACTTAATTCGGATAGCGTTTAAAAATAATAATTTGAGCAATAAATAAGAGTTGAGTATGATATATTTAGAGTGCAAGAATTGAGTAAATAAATGAATCGAGCACGTACATACTATGTAAATACTGAGTATAAAATATTAATAAAGTGTTCACTATCTAACGTCATGTCATATTTAGTGAGAATGTAACATGAAGTAAGATTTTTGCGATAATTAACTTGTGTAATAACTTTAACATGTTGTTAAAATTAAATTTGTTATGTGAATTGAGCTGTGGGCTTACTCTCCAATTTAACTCCGACCAAATTGGCTTGGAATTGTAAAGTTTCGGAGTTTTAAACATAACACTGCAAGCGCAAAATTATTTCAATATTATGTGTCTATAAGGAGAAACTAAATGAGATCAAAAGATTGACAGAAATTTTTCCCAATTAAATTTAATCAGGTTTCCGTTAAATCAATATTAATTTGGCATTGGACTATTAGAATTGAAATTAAATTGGAGAGTAGGCCATCTGGTAGTGAAGATTGAGTATGTGATAGAAATTGAACATGTTATAAATGTATTATGGAGCAACTTACTGAAGTCGGATGGTGTTGCCCGAGATAGATCCCTGTAGAAGTCAGTGCGGTGGCTCTTCTTGAGGCCGGTGCAGAGACCGAAGTCGCTGAGCTTGATGTGCCCGCGCGCGTCCAGCAGCAAGTTATCAGGCTTTATGTCCCTGGAAAGTACGAACAACAAATAAGCGGTGTGACTTCAAAGGGCACCGTGAATAATATGGGGTGCAAGTAGTAATGTGTAGTTTCCTAGACGGTAAACCTCGATGCTTTCTTCATTAACCGGCCAATATCTACAGTATGATATGACCTAGTTCCATGACAATTAGCTAGCTCATGTAAAAGGAGATCGATAATAGTGGTTGTAAATGTATAAGCATATGAGCCCTATATCCATCGGCTATTGTCATTCAGCTGAGAAGATGACGATGATGATAAAAGATATATGTATTATGTATGTACAAAGACGTACATAGTATTTTGGTACACAGATAATCTGGTTTATTCTTATTCATACCTGCATAATAATATTATGAACAGCCCTCAAACCTCCTTAGTTTCATCATCGACCAAAACTATCAACAACTAATTATACATACACGTGCTTATGTAATGGAAAAAAACAATGAGATATTAACGCATTCAATAATTAAGTAAATCCAAAATGTAACATTTAGTATTGTGTGTTATATTATAATAGCATAGCATAATAAACGATTTCGCCTTCATTTTCCTCATAATATTTTTAGCGTTTTCAATACTAATAATGAGCAATAATCGGCTACCTACAATCTGATATCGTAAGATAACCTTTTCACCTCAACAAACGTACTAACTCTACGTCGTTAACAATGTATTGCCAATTTTATTTTCAAGTATACACACAAGTACAGTGCAGTAACAAACTTGCTATTGTAACATTGTCTTATATGCAATATTATTCTAAGAATACTAATATGATATGTGTAATTTTATCTGTGATAGGAATAATGCAGTAGTAGTATTATTGCAGTTATAGCGCATCTTGCTATAATGTCACCTAAGGAATTATCGTCACTCGAACCAGCCGCTAACCTCCTTCAATACCAATCAATTCATAACATGATACTTGTCACTAATACAAGATACGAAAACTTTTTCTAGTATATGTAGGTATAACTGCGTTATTATCGTCTGAATTCTAGAATAGCAGTTGTATGCAAGGAATCGGGACGCATTATCGCAATAACGCACCTGTGCGCGGTAGCCTTTAAACTGCAAGCAATTGACATAGTTTAACAAATTGAGACATTGAGCAAATAAACAATATTTGAATTACCTTCTAGGTTATATAATCACGGTAAAGCCGTCTACATGATTGCCTACCGTGGAAAACGATTCGAGGCACTACTAAATAATGCAAGGATGAAACATGAACGTTTTCAGCCCGCCACAATATAGGAAATTACTGCCAGCCGTAGGTACCAACCATTTGTGCTTTTAATAATTCAAAGGAAAGTAAATACATCCTTAGAGAATCAATACGATGGAATCCTCGGTAAGTATATAATTTGTGAAACAGTGTCTTGGTTTTACATAAACACGACGGGTAAATGTTTAGGGCTGCTTAATCGGACCGTGCTAACGTGGTACCTAGCGAGTGACGTCTGCAATCAGTGTCCAACGAGGTGTGCAATGTGCATGGACCTGGACAATACACTCTAATGTTTGCCTTCGATAACAGCCCTAAATTGTATTATAACAATTTAAATTTTAAAAAAAAAAAAAAACATCCTAGCTTTAGAGAGAAACCGTTTACTACTACATTAAAGACACTGCCTGGTTGGCTGTAGTGGTCGCTAAACGCGACTGCTGAGCATGAGGTGCTGGGTTAGAATCTCGGGTCAAGCAAAGTGTTACTGGGTTTTTCCACTAGGTAATTCTCGGTAGCAGCATGGAGTCTGGATTTGTGTCCAGTTTATGGGACTAATAACTGGAGAAATGTGGGTTTACAATATGTGCACCTTTGCCTACCTCTTCGGGAAATACAGGCGTGATGTTATTTTAAAGTCAGATGTCTATCAATATCGATTTGTCTTTGTCTTTGAAAACGTCTGAGTTTGTCAAACGGCAACATACATTTGACTACCAAATTCAACCCAGTCTTTTAACCATTCAGCTTCATACAAAAAACTACACACATTGAAACATGGTTGAATAATATTGGGATGCTAAGATGCTGCTGCATCTTTAATCAACTTTACGGTATCTGTAGACTAGACACGACCTCTAAAGACATAACAAAAGTCAATGTCAAAACAATTTTATTCATAAAGACTATTAACAGGCTCTAATGAATAAGCAAGACTATTGGGAGTAATGAAAGCTCAAATCGTGACTACAGAATGAAATGTATTAAGAGAACATTTGGATATTGTGTATTTAAAAGACACCTCACAACATTAGTTTAGCCAATGCAGCTAAAGATATAGTAGTGATTATAGCCTACTAAAACAACTGAACTAACTGTTATTAAGGAGAAACGGATTCATTTGAAAGACATTATTTTTATTGTCTACTTATCGAAACGAAATCTTTACAATACGAATAGCTTTAGCCGTATGAAAAAGGTTAGCCAGTCAACAGGTCGGTAGCTGGCCTAACTGCACAAGACTGTAGGTACTGTTAAATAATTATCAGCACTATCCCAGATACAAGACGTATTTTTAAAATTCTTTTGTATGATAGTATGAACTTATCCTATGAGCCAATTGTCTCTTGAAACAGCTATGTAGTGGTGTAAGAATATTAGTGATGTTCTCACCTGTGTATGAAGCCAAGCTTGTGTATACTGTCGATAGCGAGCGCCGTCTCCGCGACGTAAAACTGCGCGCACTCTTCACTCAGCGTATCCTTCTTCATAAGCAGCGTCATCATATCGCCGCCCGGCAGGAACTCCATTATCAGGTACAGGTTCATTGGGTCTTGGAAGCTGTAGTACATTTTTACAACCCACTGGTGATCAGCTTCCACTAAGATGTCGCGTTCAGCACGCACATGGGCTACCTGTTGATGACAAAGGTGATTTAATAGCGTTGGTGAGGTTCAAGTTGTAATGTGGCTGTACTTTTGTCTACATAAAAATAGTCTGTAATTTATGAATATGAAGGGCCAAATAAACCGAATTTAACATCAGATACGACCAATATATTGTGAAGGAGTTTAACATTTTTTGACAGCAAGACAATCCTTATCGTTGCAGTTAAGAATTGATCATTCACTAGGAGATAGGCATTGATTTAACTGAATTCAAACTTGTTCGGATATTTAAGGGATTTACTCCATCGCACAATGTGTAGATAAAAAAAAATATATACGCTCCTTTGGAACCGTAATGTTTTAATTAGTTTTTCAAGAAATTACGTGTCCTTGAATACAGTACAATATCTGTCATTAGCAACAATTAAATCATATTGATCGCACGGCCCGCCAGTACTTGTCCATTAGTAATGAATGGACATTTAGCGGACGTCGCGGGAATACTTGAGAGCCATAGCGTGACTTGTCTCGTTTTCTTGTAAAAAGCGATTCGACGGACATGTCTAACCTTTCCGATAATTGTATTTCAAGTACGCAGCAGTAATAACAAAACTTTCTCATGACTCACAAGTCACACGATAACGAACTTAAAGCACAAGTTGAAACATGAGTCATCTTATTCACAATACAAACAAGGTGCCTTTATAAGCGTTGTCCATTTTAAAGATTATCTTCTCGGTATATGTAGTAAAATATTTGAATTACTATTTCGTAGTATTTATTTATTAATATACACTTTAATGTACACCAATTTACAAGCAAAAATATTCACAACAAAGAGGTAAAAGATTATGTACAAAGCGCGGTCTTATCGCACAAGGCGATTTCTTTCTAGTAATACTTTGAGTAATGTTTTAGTAACATTAAGTACTAAAATAACAATAAGAAAGTGCATAATATTGTATAAATCAGTATTCTACATCGATTGAGTTTTGTAATAAAAGTAGGTAAACAATCCTATATGACAATAAAATAATTCTAATAAAAATACAATTTGATACGGAATACAAATGATAAGTGACATCATCAAATATGTATTTTATTTCAAATAGCTTTAAATAAGTTGTTATGTTATTTACACATACCTACGTAATCTCGTCTGTTTCCCAGAGGAGTAAACAAAGATCGCGGATTACAATTGAATGATCCCGACACCCCCCTTATCAACTCCGACTCTCATAAAAGTAATTGTATTCCACTCATCACTCTCGACGTGTTTTTATCGATTTCCTATTATTATATAACATCCGACAAACGTATAACGTACACTCTCATTTCTCCAGTTATGCTTTAGATCACAATATAATAGAAGACTAGCCTATTACCATCAACTCGGCACTGAGAACTACTTACTAGAAAAATGCTGGACCCGGGAAGCGAACCCAGGACCCCACGTTCAGCAGTCGCGCTTTGAGACCACAAGACCAAGGAAGCAGTCCTATTATTAGTACTACTAACCTGTTCTTTCTCCAGCATGTCAGCTTTCCTGAGTATTTTCATAGCGTACACGTGACCTGTATCTTTCTTTTGGACCAAGCGAACTTCGCCGAACGCCCCTCGTCCTATAACCTAGAAACAATACGTATAGAACGTTACATTTAATTCACTACTATTTTATCTCCTTCCATTTGTTCCCTGTTTCCTGTGACAGTATATTGGAGTAAATTACATTTTCTGTTCAATGGAATTAGAAATACACTGTATACAGTATACGATCACTTATACATGTACATATATGATATTATATTGGATGGTCAATAGAATCTTCAGATTAGTCGACAATAGAAATGATTGCGAATAACGATCGAGGCCGGTATAACACTCAAGGAGTTCTTCAAACAATTTATCCATCCGAATGTTGCATGTAATATGTGTGGTGGAGAACTCGATTAAAACTTTAAACCAGTGTTCTATACTATACATTTAGTAACAAGGCAAGTATGATATTTTCCGTCACCTTTATTGGTGGTGGTAAAAATGAATGTTTGTCAAACTGGGACCATGTTGTGTGGTGAACGTACCTTCAGCGGTTCAAAGTCCTCGACCCCTAACCTAGACCGTTTGAGTCTGAGGAACTCCGTCTCTTTCTGGGCATGCTGTTGTCTTTTCTCTTTCTTTTGGCTCTCTGTAAGGCTGTCATCTTTTAGAGACTCTTCGAGTTTCTCGAGCCTGAAGAAACAATAATAGTTACAATTTCACAAGGTGAATTGAAGATCATTTATTTGGTCACGTTCCAATCGTGTTAGTACCATTAATATAAAGTTACCATACCTCTGTTTCCTCTCCAAATGTTGTGTGATCAGGTTCGTGTAGAAGTTCTCTAAGGTGACCTTGGCTTTGGTAGCTTTGTCTAGCGTTGACCCGCTAAACCGTATATTATCGGTGCCTGTCATCTCCAGCACCCCTGTGGACAAATAAAATTAATTTACGTAAGAAAATATACGTATTCAAGAAAATACATAAACCTAGCAAGACAGCAAAGAAGTGGCTACGATTGGGAGAGTATTAAAGCTGTTTAGTTCCAGATTACCACAACATTTGCATTTGAAGAGGCTACACATAATTGTAAGTTGTCATTAGGTGCGACTCCCTTCAAACAAAGTTCTAGTAAAACTAATTATTTACAAGGTATCGTAAACATTTGCAGTGCTTTTGTACCGACCATTACCATAATTGAACATCTAAACCATTCATACATCTCAATAAATGTAGGTAGAATCTAAAATGACGTAAGTACAGCAGTTGATGCGATCGGTAATATGTTTCGCGATCGAACCCTCGAGAGGAAATTAGTGTTTACCTCGACAGTTGAGTTCATTGTTTTGATGCTACAATAATAACCCGAGACCCGACCCTCTAACAATAAATATTAAATGTTTACAAATAAATAGCTACACGAAGGTATTTGTTGACGGAATGTTAAATAATTGAAACTAGGATAAGTTGTATGAATGAAGTTTAAACAGATTGAAAAGTTGATAAGTAAATTATGAGTACTTTACTATTGTATTAATATTTAAGCTCAGGTACTTTTCGTGTAATTATTCAATGATATAATGAGTTTGTTGTAAACGTAGAAAAAACTGCAAGAATACGAGCGACGTGTGAACATGCACGCACGTTATTAAAGTTTACAACAGTATCTCGGTCCTAACCTATATAAGTTATCCACCAATAAACAGACCTAACCTAGCTGTCAATACCCCGCGAATAGTTTCAACCCGTCAAAATACCACACCCAAACAAAACAACATTACAAAACGAACCTTTCTTACAAACATAACTTCGAAAACATAGGCCTAAACAAAAAATATTTGTCAGTGTAAACAATACACAAACAAACATGACTGTTCAATTAGAACAATACCAGAATGCAAATTGATGAATAATCACGGTATAAGAATAAAGTTGAAATGCTGACCTATCGGTGTACCGTATTCAGTTAACTCGACGTTCCCGAGTGCACAATGCAGTGTGTCGTGGACACAATAACTTCGTTCATGTCCCCACAGCTTATCTGTGTGCAGTTTATTGAATATTGCGACGCCTTATCTGCCTGTTAACTCTGAATGACACTGCAGACAACATAAAGAATTGTGTTTTTATGTTCGAGTTGCTTTACGACAGCTCCTGTATAGCGATGTAGGAACCAACGTCTCTTAGCTAACATTTAATACCTAATCGATGAAACCACTACAATAATTGTGTCATAATGATAAGACTTTGGGGGTTTTCACCCGATTCATCTTGTGTGATCCGCAGATATTAGTTCTGCCAGGCGGTCGAATAAGGGATATTATAGGTACCTTATGTCTGTAAAATACACCAACATTATAGGTGAATTCCAAGTAAAGAAATGTTAACAAATATCTCTTCACATTGTTCTTTCTATCCTATATCCTAATCGAGTTCACTGTATCGTCAGAGTTGCGGGCAACCGGTGGATGTAATTGGTAAGTTTTCTTATCTTCGTGTGCCAAATTACATCCTGATTTGCTAAGGCCCGATTTATTGTTATTTATTTAAAAAAACTTCTTTCATAGGATTGATGTTTAGGGCCGAAATTAAAATTCATCGTAAAACAATCTTTCATCTCAAAATATCGATAACGTTCTGTTGCGATAACTTCTTAAAACAATTCAAACTAATGTAGAAAGAATTTCCATGCAACTCTCAATATACGAGAAACACGTTTCAATCAAAAAGTTTCAACTGAAAGTATGTAACCGTGAGCTTTGAACGTTTATTTCCGAGCCCCTGCATTGTGTTGTGAAATTTTTATTACATCCATTCCCCGCCTAGTTAGACAATAGAATTTTCAATTCAACAAAAACATTGTAAAGCTTTTACGATAAATATCACAATAATTTGAGCGGAAAAGTACGTAAGTGCGTACGTAAATAAGTAAGTCGTCAGGTCACGACGTTAAAAGGGAAACCCTAAAAACAGTTCAATAAACAAATGCGCAAAATGACAAGACTTTTAGGGAATTTGCATGTGATTCGAATATGAGCCAATTTTTTTTAAATCGTCTCTTTTACTTAAGAATTATGCCTATAATTTCTTTCTCCACATAATGTATTTTTCAAAAAAAAAATTAATACGTTCCAAACGAGCGGTAATTTCAAAGTAGTTGAAACGCAACGCTGTCAGATGTAGTGTGCCGTCAAAGTACTAGATATTGAAAGTGTATTTTACGTTTTAAATGTACATAGTACAGTACTTTACATTAATAATTAACAGAGCACAATAATTTTATAGCTATTTACTAGTTTTTTTTTTTACATTATATAACGACGTAAGGTATCGCATGAACTAATAAAAAAAATACATGCATATTCCCTGGTACGCTTATTATAAACAAGTAATGAAAGCTAAAACTCACTTTTCTTAGCATTTCATATCAGGAAGCAAGCAAATGCTATTGTTTATTAACTTATAGTAAGCAATTTAAATATTCATACAGTGCGGTTCCTTAGGTTTATGTTTGTATATTGTCACAAAGATTAGTAACAAAACATCATACCTAAATCTACATATTATGGAAAATAATCTGCTTAATGACGTCATAACACGCTTGCAACCGTCACACGTCATACATCATATTACGCTAGCCTTGACACAAGCCAATGAAGTCTCCATGCTAATGACTACAGCACTAACACACCGTGAAATATGTAATGTTTACTCAAATAATAACACAGTGTTGCTTAACGAGTCATGATTTCTAACTAAAGCTGTTTACAAAGAAATATTGTTCTTGGTACATACTTCTAATAAATATTTTAGGATACGCTATATATTTTATCCATTAATCTCTTTTCTGTCTGTCGCTTACTTTACTTGGAAATGTTGTAGAAGATGTAATAGAATTAGATTAGACTAGATTAAGAATTAACAGATTGCATAAACTATGTCTGGCCGAAGTTCGAGCTCAGTGGCGTGCCATAGGAGAGGCCTATGTCCAACAGTGGACTGAGATAGGCTAATAATGATGTCTAGCCCGCAACAAACATGTAATTTTCACGCGAAATTCTGCAATGTAGCATACTGCGGAATTGCTCTGTAAAAGGGCAATAAATAAACGCGTTCAATTCAATGCCAATGGTTAGGTTAGTTTATTCAGATGTTTAAAATATTTGTCTAAATGTTCGAAACAATGACATCATCAACTGAAATAATTAAATAAATATTATGAAGCGTGGAGTGATTTCTTCTTGCATATTGCACACTCCAGCGTTTATAGTGCAGCGCTAAGGGCCGCCCACGGTCGTCTGGACGGTCCAGCGAGCTGGCTCTTGTCTGGGCTGCTGCCCACGGCTCTGAACGCATCAGTGACTTCACTTTTATTGATTGACGGTCAAACGAATACACGCCCCGTCACTTCAGCGTGTTTATGAATAAGTTCTAAAATTACCAAAGTTCTATGCATGAACGCCAACGTGATTGACTTCAGGGAAATATTATGGTCGGTCATGACTTAATGTACGTGAACCTTGCTAGATATTTTACAAAAACTTTCCCGACTTTGTCACGGTCTACTACCAGTTTTACACGCAGCTTAATATCAGTATTTTTAACGTAACGCAATTAATTTAGTGGCTGCAGCTCACAACTTTCTAACCATTTTAATAAACAAGTTAGACAGCGATACGATTTTCCAAACATGGCTTCGAGACGTATTCATATTTACAAATAGGTACAAAATATCGACTAGTATTAAAATTAAAATTCTCGCACTAGCAAAGAAAAGATTACAGATGTTTGGGTGTACTCATTCGTACAATACTTCAACTATTAATAGTTTGAAAAAGCGAGCACTGATTTTCATACTCCACTTGACCTACTTTGTACGGTCACTCACAAAATGGATTTATTTAAAAGCATACGTCTGATACTAATATTAGAAGCTGGAGTATCAATACAAATCGATTTGTATAAGAACTGATACAGGTACAGTTACGCACAACCAGTCATTTCATTAAATATTTATCTGCAGTCGTCTACAGTTCACTGCGGAACCAGTCCGGTAATTACCCAAATAATATTTTGAGGTGACAACCTAAAAGAAACCTTTTCAACAAAATACTCTCTAACTTACCACGCAAAACCGTTAGACGGTTGTCGAAACTTTGCATTAAATTTTCAACCTTCGTCCTTGATCTGAATGCCCAAAATTCGTTGCAAGTTATCGACGCAAACGGCAATAAATGTTGGCGGCCATCGCGTGTCAAATTAACTGGGATTTCATAATCAAACACCATTGATCGTACGATCTTGCAGCGTTACGTCACCGGCAGATATGACATGTATCGAAAGTACCATGCAGTACGTAATCTTCGCTTATAGATTCATCGTGAATCGGGTCGGTGTAAATCACTTATAACCGCTAGCACCGTTACGCTTTAGCATATGTCACGTCACAAAGCAGAAAACACTACAGTATCCACATTTTCCCCTCGCATAATTATTTGAGTATTTTAATATTTTATGAGACTCTCAATTCTGTCCGTCAAGACAGCAGCTATTCTAACACAAATAATATAATTTGTTTGACTTCAAAGGCAGTTCGATCATATAACTATTTTAAGATCAAAGCGCATATCATAATAACTAATTATTCATTTACGATTAAGTTGATATAAAAATTTGAGTTATTCGTACATAAAAAATGTATTGAGGTAAATCAAAAAGCTATCATATCATAATGTTTATAAACTGGTGTTATAACTAAGTTCGGTCTAGCGAGCCACATTAGGGCTCATCAAAGAAGGTAGGTAAATTCAGGGGTCGCCGTTGTCGAAATCGACAAGGAGGACTATATATAAACTGGTGTTATAATTTGTCTAATATAAATAAATATGTCAATTGAATATTGCTTTAGTAACGACATACCTAATTTTGCTACCTATATTGTCCTGAAACAAAAATGTGAGTCATTTGCCCTTTTTCCTTACTTCTTCCTTATATTTAAGGTTCAGAATTAGTAATGTTCAGGAAATATCAAATAAATTATTGTTGCATTGCATAAATATTATATGAATATATTTTCCCTAGGTTTACACAGGTAAATAACCCGCATATGTATAACGCAAAGAAGATGACCAAACAAATAATCAATTTGATTCGATAGGATTATACACATGTCAAATATGCACGTGAATAAAATCAATTACATATGCAGACCACTTCTACGACATCGGACGATCACCACCCGATCAATACACTTCAGTGGGCTCTCGCGGACCAAATTGGATTTGAATGGTAAAGTTTCGGAGTCTTAAACATAACACTGGTGCCAAATTATTTATATTAGGTGTCTATTGGGAGAAAACAACTGAGATCAAACGATTGACAGTACATTTTTTTTGTCAATAAAACTGAATCGTGCTTCCATTGAATTAATATTAATTTTGCATTGGGTTTGTATTAGAATTGAAATCAAATTGGAGAGTAGGCCAACAGAACCGTGCAACTAGAATTGACTTTTCATAAGTGCTTTTTTACTAGCATACGAAATAAAAAAAATATTGTCGGAATGTTTTGGCACAAGTGTCGAGTGTGAAGCTGCGTCCTGATGCATGGTTACGTCCCGACCCGCCTTAGCAATCGCGGGATGTAAGTTATTGTAATGTCGTGATTTTTTAATGGACACCAATTTTAAAAAGTATATATCTACGGTCTTCAAAGGTCTTTAACTTCCTATTCAAAATCCTAGAATATTTTTTGGTTTAATTATCATTGTTTTCCTCCTAATTGTTATAGAGCCTACCAGAATGTTTTAGCCTACTGACGACTCTTTCCGAGGTATTAATAGAGCGGCGTTGTAAGCAAACGGGGTTGTTCAGTCAGTTGATTCATATAGTAACAAAGGAATTGTAAAGAGCTATGAGTCCCACATGGAGAGACGTTGTTATGTAGGATGAGGTTGCCTATAACGACGGGTGGGGACTGACAGGACTTCCTACGTATGTGTATTATACTGGGGAATTATATGACTTAGTTTCAGCCCCATAATAAATTAAAATGAAAGTCTTATAGGGCTTTCAGACGAGGCTTTGGAGTTTGATATTTCATGGCTGCAAAGCGTACCCACGATCGTAGTTTCTATTATTTTTTTCTAATATATTTCGTTTATTTAGTACTTTAGGAATAGCTAGAATGGTTGTAACCATCGGGGTTTTCTTTGAGTCTCAGTCCCAGCATGCGGACATAAATCGGTATTTTTCAAAACATAAAAATGTGAGTACACCCGCGTGACGTCGGGCAATGTAGCTGTGTACACCATAGTTACAGTTTATAACTAAATTGATATTGATGTATGTACCTAACAGATTTACGATTATGAAACCAGCAAACAAGTATGTAGCGCTCGACGTTTTGGGGTTCCATCGTATCCTCGGAGAGGGTTGGTTGCATTTAGGTACATATTTTGTGTAGATCCTTCGTCACTTGCTATAATCGAAAACAACAAGTGTGCCAACTTAATTTAATAATTCATACAATGAAATGTTGGTAGTCAAGATGAGAGTGACAGAAGGGACCTAGTTAGTATAAAAATGTCAGTTTTGTGTTTAAACCCGCAATTGTGTATATGTATAGGAGGTCCATAGAGAATTAGAGATGGTACTTCCAAGTATTTTAATCTGTAACTGAGCGGTAATATCGATATTATCTTACCCGGAGGCTGGGGCGCTGGCGCCGGTGTATCTGGGGCCACCGTAGTGCCCGGTGTGCTTTTCCCCCAAGACACGGCTCACTCTGTATAAACAAAACAAAATCATGTCAATATCACATTACATGAAAGGAAATACTAATAATAACAAGTTCCAGACCTAATTCGGTTACGGTGGCTAGTAGCAACTTATACTATAATATTATATATTATTATACGCAGGAGATATTACGGTGAACAAAGTGTACATGCGTGAACTCATGTGCACGTTTACACACGTCTTGTACACGTTTTGCACTATCTATTTAAACGGAAAATGATTAGACACAGGATCAACCACTTATCTAACATGCCTTCCAAGCAGGGATTGTGTAAAAAAATCACTCATCACCAGATAAACTGCGAAAAGCAAGGCTTTACCTTGCTGATTAGCCAATATGTGAGTTAAAACTAATTAGCCACGTGCTTCTCATCATGAAATACTACCAATTCTATTTCTCTCAATAAGTATAATATAGTGCCAGTGTTAAATTGAAGAGTTCAAACTTTACAATGCAATCCGATTTGGTTCGAATTAAAATACAGAGTACCTAAGCCCACAGGTCGTCGAATTCATAATGATTAAAACCTACAAAGAAATTACCCACTGTGAAAACCCTACGTTGAAACCAACCTTTTTATAATGATTACAAAATTGCTCCAATCAAAAACAAACAGTTCACTGCTTGTTATTGTTTCCATATATTTTGGAATAAAACATAATTTAGATTAGATAATAGGACTGTCATTATGGATTGGCAACACACTTTACAACAGGAAGTTTGTTGTCATTATAAAAATTTATGCATTCACCACACTATCTTACTTGTAATATTATCTGCTTTTATTTCTAATCTATTGGAAAGCCATTGATAATGAGTTCAGATGCTAAATAGTAAGAATAATGCCAAATTATATTAGTTAAATGCCAATTGTTTTAGACATCTTCTTGTTTTATGTTGATTTAACTAAAAGCAACAATTTAGTGTCTTATTATTTGTATTGGTGTTGCATTTTGTTCTAGACTATAAAAATACAATACTTGCATGAGCAGCCGATCATACAACTTGAATAAATACAGGGTATGGGGTGCAAGTAGTTAGTCTCCCAAGTGAGAGTAACTAAAAGTATGTCTGGCTTACCCTGGGCACTTGGGCAGTGAACCCCGCTACAACCTTGTTGCTTGACTAATCTCCACACCACAATATAACTGTTTCTATGACACAGTACAGCCCACAATGCTGAATAAGTCAATATGAGTGCTGGTTTTTGGTAGATTTAAACCATAGTTATTGATGGAACATTCGTTATTTATTAACCTGCTAGCTTTTAAGTGTTAAAACCATGCTTGATCTTATCCAACTGCATATGTATGTAAGGTTTATTATTAAACAATATACCTAATAGTAATAGGAACCAACACATTGTCTATACTGTTAACCAATGAGTGTATGAGGAATGTGATGCGAGTGAATTAGGCGTAAGAAGTATGTCAGGATCTTAGCAAATGGAAATCCATGGTATCTGCCTACCTCTGGGAAACGGGTGTGACTAATTACTAGTACTTTGCCCATTTAAAAAACTACATTTACTGAATGCATTATGAATGGATTCCATACTTTGTTTTTATCATGTGTTATATCTGAAATACCTATATACTTTTATCAGCATAGCGTGAGGCTACACACTACACAGCTTTACTTACCACAGAAGACAGACAGGCTGTCTGAAGTACTAAGTTAATAAGATTTCTTTCTAATTGTAATGATATGATACAATTGATATGTAACATTAACTTACATACATGTTACAACACATGATTCACAAAATGATCAAGTATATGATACACTTGTACCTTTATTTGTTGACTGAATGAGCACTGTCTATTGAGAAAACACCACGGCTCTGGTTTAGCCAGGTAACTTCATTTCATTTGACATTAAACAGTAATTTAATTCATATATCTATAATATTTGCAGTTTATCTCTACAAGTAGTTAAATTTGTTTTTAGTGAGAAAACAGTATCATTTATGTTTGATATAAGTAACCATAATAACCAGTGTGTTGAAAGATACCAATTATAATACTTTGCAATAGAGATGAGAATCTAGACACCTACATATTACTAGAAAGCAATTATGAAGTGCATTACATTTGCTGTATAGCTACATGCAAAGGTAATAAAATGTGCAGTTAAATATACAGCTAATAGTTGAAATACTTATGTATTGGTGTTTATGTACACATCTATATATTTTCTAAGAAGTACCAATTCCAGTGTGAACATACTCTTCTACAAATACTACTACACTGTCTTGTATACTACAGTGCAATTTTAGATTGGTTTTCTGATCAAATATTAATTGGTTTTTCATTAGCACTTTAGATTGACAATACTATTGAGATAAGCAAACATATGTATTATATTGTCTATGCTACACAATACAAAGGCCTTATTAAAAAACAATAGTTAATAATTGTATTTGTATTTCAGTACTAATCACATTATCTCTTGTTGTAGAGTCAGTCTTAGTGTAAATAACCAAAGTTTCATTTAGGCACACCAGCTTTCATGAAATTAGAGCAAGCATTATTTTGATCTATAAAACCCTCTTCAGAAAAGTAATTTAATGACTATAACAGGAACAGGGAGCCATTAAATCAATAGTGCCACATTATATTTATGTAATTATGATATTAGCAATAGTAAACGACAATATCGCAGCTGTGGCAGTACTGTCTAGTAAATAATGTGTGACTGCCTTATCATTGATGGATGGCATCCATCACTTGTCACAAATCATCACACAACATATAAATAACGGCCAGTGATTGATGTCTTCGGAAGCTGAGCTAATTAACAGAGCGCGGAGATGTCGAGGTTTTGCGTCACAAAGGAGCTCAGACGAGGGAAGCTGACTACCTCACGCAGAACCCGCTATGAACTCCACTCACCTTAGGTTGGACTGTGACCCGAAAAATTGTTGCTTGAGCGCCAGTCACCCGACGGCACTAATAAATAAACAGCATGAAAACAATTCTTCTCGACGAGATGACTAAAATCGATAATTTTGTGATGAAAATAAATTATTAGCACCGTGTCACGGAACGCTCGTTAATTTTTAATTGTTGTCGCACAAATAGCGGTCAGCACTCGCGAACAGATAATACCTTTGTTAGATGAATTACGAAAGCGAAATAACGGGATTTTTCACGAGACTCTACAGAAATTGCACAAAGAAAGATGTCAGGCAGTGCACAGATGATAAATCGACAAAATCAAATAACTGTGTGTTGCCAGTAATGAAATTGGGAAATCCAAATATGAATCGTAAATTCTTATTGGAAAAACCGATAACACACTAATGTTCTATTCTTAAAGCATTTGTTCTATTGAAATATAATATTATGAGTAAAATATTATTATATAAATTGATCACTATTCAATTAACAAAATAAAATATTGTGATAGCAGTGGGGACTTTAAAATTTTACAATGAAATCTGTTAATTGATCCTTTGCCCGATTTCCCGAAATAAAAAATGGCTCACTTCAGCAGAATTCAAGCTATCTCTACAATAAAATCTATCAAAATTGTTTTAGTGGTTCATCCGTGTAAACATTACAAACAGGCATACCTATTTCCTAAGTATGTAGGTATGTTAACTATGTACGAGAGATACAATGTTAGTTTTGCATTTAAAATATTGGTGACAAAACATCTTACGCTTAGGAGTTAGGACTATTAAGTTTAATGATATCGTTTAACATAAAATGTCAACATTCTTTTAAAATAACTATTCAAAAAGTGTTTTCGAAAGATAACTTAGGCACCTATAATAGTATCTAGTAGTAATTTTAATATTGAGGAGAAAAGATATGATAGAATTAATTATTTTCCTTAATTTACACTTGCTCTGTTAATTGACCTAATAAATTCGAATCACTTAATTCATACTTTTATTAATACTGATAATTTTAAAAGGGAGTCCTATACCCAGCAGCCAGGAGCTGAAACGATGATAATTTTAAGGTTTCAGTATCCATAAAAAAATACGTTCAATGGGCCATAATAAATCGAGATTCCTTCCAAAAAATATTTGAATTCCTTCATCTCAATTGGCTCGTTAGCAGTAGGTAGGTAATCGATTTAATTCACAGATAATAAATTACGAATTGCTATTAATGTAGGCCTTTGTTACACGAAGGTATCTTAGAATCCCACCGTCACTAGCTTAATCGATTAGGATGAAACATCCTCTGATTTATGTCCTAGTGGTAACTGTTTTATTGAAGTTCCATAAAACAGAATCAATATAATATGTATTCTATTTCTACTACTATAATATTTTTACATATCTACCTTCATAAATTATTTTATTTCTGAGTAGTGTAATAATAAAAAAATAAAATCGAAATAAGCAATGGTTGTGTTTAATAAAATAAAATTAAGTACTTAGATACATAATACCGAGATTCAAATAGATCTCTGAAGATATCAAACGTTCTTTCCATGCTCGAAAGTTGCTTGCACTTGTGTGTCGTGCAATAGTTTGTACGAACCAACATTCGGATCTCCACCTGCACAAAAAGTTCATGATTATTAAGGTTATGTCAAAGAAGCCAAGGACTTCCATTAAGCACGATGGGTTGACGACCTTTACAAAAAGAAAGAACAAGAACACCTGGATGCGAGCCGTCCAAAGCAGAGAAAAAGGAAGGTCTGAAAGCATGATAATGATAACGACATCATTGGCAGCCTTTTCGCTTCTACGCTAAAGTCGGCTTCCACTCTTTCGGAATGCAGCTGGTCGCTAGCTATTTTACATAGAGTGGCTGCCTATTTTGAATCCCTCCAAAACCTAGTTAGTGGGTACACGACGATACGATACACCTTATGAAATGAGGTATTGCGGAGGAGAGTCAGCATTCCACAGACCGACCGAAGTAGTAAGACCTTTATCAATGGGCTGGCCTCTCAACTGACTGAACGACAAACGACATCGCTTATTGTAGACCAGTATACAGTATAACACTAATGTAGTACCTGCTGCATCCGCCGATATGTGCGAATTCCCAATGATAATATCTTCTGCACCACCGTCTCTGTTCTCTGTCCTGAAGTTAGATGGTTGTACCTGAAAACACACGTATTTCAGTATGATAAACCAAGATACTACAAGTGGTTTATTTTTGCTACGGCTTTTTTATAACCTGGCCATCATTCCTCATGAGGTCAGGGAACACAGCAGATCCAGGGAATCTATTGTAGATACCGTTGAGATTGTAATGTAGATTCATATCTGGTCCGATGTTCGCCTTCAACAACTGTTCCCAAATGCCACCTAAAACATTAAAAGTCAACACGATTAGTTTTACGTCTTTATTGAATTCGAGCGTTAGAATTTTAGTGACCTACCCTTGTCGATGGACATGATTGGTCTGTTCGACTGCCACGGGTACTCTCCGTGAGCTTGGAAGTAAATTGCATATGTCGAAAGCTGAAATCAATCCGATAATATTTCGTATAGTACGCGCAGTTACCTACCTACTATCTAACTAAAATTATATTAACGATAATAAGCTGCAAATCTGTACCTGGGTATAGTAGAGGGCCAACCAGTATTTTCCACCATGGCCCACAAAAGCAGTCTCATTTGCGTCCATTAATCCAATTGGAAGTTCCTGATGCAACATTTCTTGGGAGATCTGGAGATTGCATCCGTACCTTTACAAATAATTTAATGGTTTATTTCAAATACAACAGTATGGATCACTCACCAGATAACTGATTTTTTGAATGACTACTACCAATTTTAGAAATTGTAAAATAAGTAACAAATTCGTATTATATATTCTTACTAATCTTACCTAACTCGTCTCTAAGGCTTAGTTAGATTTTAATGATAGGCAGTTTTGATTTTATGTACCTATACCATCACATAGAAAAGTTATCGGTTGAATCTTTACTTATTTAAAACTGGCAATACCCACATAATGGTTATATATATCACAGAACGCGCTGAATATAAAAGCTAATATCTAAATAATTTAATGTGTATATGTATATAATTGTAATGTGTTGTAAATAAATAATAATAATAAACAAGACAACGTCTATTGATTAATTACATGTAGGTACTGAATTTCTTTAATTCTAGTTCTTGACACATTTGCAGTAATAACTGAGATAGCAATCTTTGAACTTACCAATCAGGACAAGCCTTCAATATATCATAAGGAGCTCTATAGTATTCGGCTCTTCGGACAATAGGGTTCCTTATGTTGAACCTTTCGTTGGGGTCAGTGAGGTTGATTCGTTTTATTTTAATGTCTCTTCTCTCGCAAATGTAATCATAATGGAACTTAGGAAGAGACTCGCCCCTGGCACAGTAGGTTCCTAAAAGAATGATGCATAAAGTGGTTCGCCATCGACCTAATTTGTTAATAGTAAACTTAAACAATCGAATGTGATTCGGAAAGCCAAATATAGTTTGTAAGATGCTAAGTAAAGCACAGAGTAAGTAACTGGCCGGTGGAATCCTAACTTGTAAGTGAACGTGTAAGTGGAATTTGAACGGTAATACTTAGGATAAAAAGAGCCGTATTTTTCACAGGTTCTGTTCATTGCTGCGTGAAGGCCTTCCCTTGATTTCTCTACAAATCCTTGTTCAGCGCTATCGTCGCGTTTTACCTACAAAGGCCTCCAGAAAACAATGACACCATAATTTAAAGACAATGTCGACTAATAAGCAGTAGCAGTATGTTCACCCTATACTATTATTTATATTCGCAACTTCTTCCAACTGCTGAACCGATAAACTAGGTAAACCAAATTAGTTAGTAATAGAATATCAATTCTGATAATTCAATAATGGTTATCCACTTACTTACTTAAAATTTTATTAAAGTTACCAACTCTTATAGGTCCCGTCGATGGAGTTCACAGCAGCATATTTGTCGATACAGTATCTGTAGCCGAAAATTGATGGATACCGCAGATACGGCACTTTGCAGGAGAACCGCCCTTCTTGGTACATAGCTCCCTAAAAATATATAATATATAAATAAGCACTGTTATACATAATTATAATCTCGACAGTTCTCCCTAGACTGTATATGTGTTTTGGATGAGGGGTATTCTCAATTACAAGGAGTTTATGCCCAATTTCGGCGTCGTTAAGGCCCATGTTTGGTGGAAACCCATTTATTGGGTCCATACCGGGACGGAAGGGAATTAGTATCCTAAATCTGAATCCTCATAGATTTTATAGTTTCGGAAGACATTACAATAATAAATAATGGTCTCATCACATTGATAATACCTTCCCTATATGCAGGGATACATTTAATACTTAAGTAGAAATCGCAATGGTCATATTGAAAACGTACAACCTTTTGACTAAATGTAACTAACATTTTGTCTTTACACTAGCAAATGGTGATTCACACCCGGCAACATTACAAGCAAGAGCTCTGCAAGGTCCGATACGCTTTAGCAATCACGGCACAACATAATAGCCGTTCTATAATCCACTAACAAGATAAAAAATCTTTCCGTACTGAACTTACTCTAATACGGCGTAGAAAAACAGCAAGATTGAGTCTAAAATGGCAGGTAAATTCGAATCTTCATATACGGTTTTTAACTTCAAATGGTGTAAGAAATGCATGTTCTCTTCCTACCCCTCAGCGAAATATGAAGGATTATGGCTGTTTATATGTAGGACGTGTGTATAAGAGTAGCAAAAGAGGTCTAAAATTTGGTAAAGGTACAAGGAAGGTACATATGCAAATTGCAAAGATTCAAACATTAATTTAAAAAAAGTTGGCTCCAATGCCGCACGAATAAAGGAACACCGCTTTCGGAGGTCTATAAGTCGCGGACATAAGTACAACATAACATAACATCACGCCTGTAGTCCCCGAAGGGGTAGGCAGAGGTGTACAGATAGTACACCCACATTTCACCAGTTATGTTGTAAGTCCCAATGTAATAGGGGGCGAGCTTATTGCCATCAACCGGGCACAAATCCAGACTCCGTGCTACTACGGAAAACTCAGTAACACTTTGCCCGACCCGGGATTTGAACCCAGGACCTCTTTCTTGCTCAGCAGTCGCGCTTAGCGACCACTAGACCAACGAGGCAGTCACTAGACCAACGAGCATACGTACAACACTTACAGAAAAAGTTCAGCACATCAGATGACGAAGAGTTGGGTCATCCAAAAAACAGATACGAACACACAAACATTTCCAATGTTTAGTAATCACACACAATTATGTCCAAACTGACACAAACAAACTGATAACCTTATATAATCCAGTACATAAACAATAACTTGTCATCATAATTATTATTTGTTGAAATTAGCATACATCTTATCCAACAATTTATCCCTAAATAATAAAATCTAGCAATCCCTGTTGTTTTTGCATATTAGGCAGCGATGCACCAAGTCGAGGTTCGAGTCCCGCAGGGGGCGTCCTCGTAGCATCGCTTAAACTCATTTATGTAGTTCGCCTGGCTGGAGGCTCTAGCAGTCTCGCCTTTGTCCTTTGGTTAAGCCCAATAAGAACCCCCTCGTGGTTAACGGCATCGATTACACCGAAAAAAGAACTCGTACGGTACATTTTATATGTATTTTCTAACATTTTTTTAATATATAAATATTTACACATTATAAACAACCATTAGTCCTATGTGCGATGAGGGACTTATACTTGTCTCACGTAGGATTTTATATCGCTTACGGACGATCATCAGTCGATATAAAGTCCTTGTTATGGATTATTTATTAGTTTTGAAGCATATTAGTATCTATATATGTACCTAATAGGAGTAATTTACCACTTGTGCCAAACTAGTTAATTCCTTTGCCTCTCTATAATTAATTAATTATTTTATTTGGTACTAGCCACGGGGACGAAGTCCCGGGTATAAGCTAGTATTTAATAAACATGAAGCCTGCAAAGTAGTCAGAACATTTGACTTTTGTCTGCCCTGGCATTGGCAAGTAGATTATTAAAGAATGGTATTAAACAGTATGTACCTACCTTAGTAATGTAATTGTTACCTTACAGATGACGCTGCGCCTGCCCGGAGGCCGCGACACGCCACCGAAGCAGTAGGTCCTGGTCCCATTGATCATGATCTCCGTCACTCCGATATGGGACACCAGGGTAATGCCGTTAATGCCCGCTAGAGCGAAGCGTTGCAGACCGGCGCGCTTGCGAACTTCGACGTTATTCTTCATACTCATAGTGTTCACTATAGCTTGCCAGCCGTATACGAACTCGTGCATCGGACCTACACATTGGACAATGGAATAGGTCAGAGCCTCTGTAGCGTTTTGTTGACGAAAGAGAATCTCAGAACCTTTTCTATTAGATAATAAAAGAAATACCGCAACGAAACGCTAGAAAGATTACTCTTCCTCCAGATTGTTTCCATTATGTAACCCAAGTTAGAGAATTGAAAATGCTCTATTTACTATGTTACATATGATTACCTAGCATCTGACAATCAAAGTGTCACATAATGACGACGGTCGGAGCTGGGCAATCCTATCTAATTAGGTAATTTGCGCAAAAATGTTCAGTCGAAACAAATGCAATAGGTAGGCAATTAGGCATGTATATTATGTGTCAATACAAATATTTCAGCAACAACTTTGCCAATAAGACAACAACAACAAGGACCTGCTATTTTCAAAACGGCTAACCACGTAGAATTAATCAACAGGCCTAAAACAAACCAATACAAACCTATGCCAAAACTGTCTCCGTCGAGAAAGTTGAACATTTCTCCGAATGAGTCCGGCATGAGCCCGGAGATCACGGTAGATGCCTGAAAGCCTTCGTCAGGCAACATAGGCACGATCTCATCGGCCGGCGTGGTGAACTCGTGCGCCGACTGGTTGTTAAAACGGCCGCGCGCCATTGTACCCTACAGGCGGAAAATAACGAAAATGTTTAAGAAAATAATGCATAAGGTGCATTAAAGCCTTTACAAAAGATTGTTTGGGCGCTCAGGTTCGCTACGAACGTAGCGCGTGTTGTATTTTAATTGCTTAATTAAAACTACCTACACAGATACTTAGTAATATTTACCTGGACTAGCCAAGCCGCTACGAACAAAAATACAATGGGCCCCATCGTGGCCGCCGCTTGGGCTAACAATTGCTCGTGAACTGCTAGTGCTACCTAGGTCGCATGCGATTGCAACCTTAATTGGCAGTTACGGGTTAGTAATAATTAATGGCGCAGTAATAGTGTAGGTAGAAATGAACATAGTTGAGGAGGGGCTAACTGTAACTAGGCACTAATGACTAAATGTGTGTCGAGGGAGCAAGGCTGCCTCTTACTGCAGCCCGTCTGTGAAACGTAATAACTTAGATAAATCTTGATGCCCTTCCGTGCCTCAATATAAAAGACACGAACCTTTTTACCTAATATTGCTTCAAAGCTCAACAGGTGCATAGTATTTACATATACTGAATACGAGGTAATTTTGAATTTACTGTGGGGGACGGATTTTAATTAATACTATTCTTTTCCGTCACCCAGAAACTGGGTCATAAGAGGGGCCGAACCCGTTGTGAGACTGATGAGTTATGAACTTGTCACCTAATAAACTAAACAAAAACACCCCTGTCAACTAATTCTGTGACTCCGATGTTAATATAATGCCCTTATTTTTTATAAGTTTATAACACAGCAATCAGAATACCTACGTCCCCTTCTTATGATATAATATTATCCACATATTATATTACACACACCCGTCATAAAGACGAGGTAACGACAGTCCACAAGGATTAAAAATCCTCTAAAATGGTTGATTAATTAGACCACTTATACCACGTACATTACATACGCAAGTAGTCTAAATTCAACGCACTTAGGACTGCTCGTTGTTTGTTTAGAGTATTTCGGCACAAAAGGGACCAAAGTTAAGGTATTATTATAAGTTTGATCCCTTCTGCGACGACTGAGGGGACGCCGGCGAAGGGTCATTATTCCGACAGACGACTTCGCTTGCGAGTTTCAGAAAATGACAGTAAATGAACAACACCATCTATCGAGCGCGCCGAAGTTAGCGGTTCATTTAGCGGCAAGTAGGTAGTGGTTCGTTTAAAAATTATTATTTTTATTCTCTCAACACCCCTCTCATTTCAGGTTATACCTGCATAATGCGATATTCATTAAGTACATGTATATATTATTATTATTTATTATGCGCTAGGCCTAAGGCCGGTAAGTACTTTAATATACCTGCGCTAATATATTAAAACATAAATGTACATACACACAGAATTGACGTATTTTCTTTCACTCAACTTTTATTAAGTAGGTACATGAATTTAAATGTGTTAAAGGACTACCTACCTAGATACATATAAATAAAATTTACTTAAATGCTTCGCTCCATGTATACGGCTGGTTCATACTGAGCCTCCTAACTCCTTTTCGCTCGATAGATGGCTTTGCTCATTGACTGCATTTTTCTGAATCGCGCCAGCGTTGTGACTACGCGACATACAGACCTACCGACGCGATGTTCGTCTGTTCCGTTCTTTTGCAGCAAAATTTCTGTATAAACGAATTTCTGTAGCATTAGAATATTGAATAGTTTACCAATAAGAAAATATCATAAGTAACCACCGGCCTACTCACACTACACATAAATTACGTATAACGTACGACTGTACGTTAATTTTATACGTTAGACGTAATCAAGACTGTGACACGAAAGTTGATTAAAGCTCATAGAGTATTTTAAATCATTTATACCATAAGGGGGTGGCCTTTGTCCAACAGTGGACGTCTTTCGGCTGATGATGATGATACCATTCATACCTATGTGGCGTTTAGGAGTATTTATTAAGTAGGTACCTATATGGTTTAGATTTCCGTAATAATTTTCATTATTGTTAAAGGTAGGAGCACGCTGCGGAGCCTTGTATTCGGTCGCAATACTGTATTAGTGACCAAAACAAATTAATCGATGTCTCGTGTCTGCGAATGTTTGTGTGGATTGAACTTCTACGGGTGTTAATGATAGATATGTATCAGTTATCACATGCTAGGTGTTATTCAAGGATACAATGCGCAAACGTGGACACTTTTGTCCCTTATGTCGAATACAAGCTACTAATGAATATTTGATTTCTATATAACCAGAATGAAATCAGCCACTCCCTGCGCAGACGTCAATCGCCGCTACAGGACACAGTTACTACGGTTTCCTGTGATGGTGTGCCGTGTCGGTATCAGAAAGAGTCTACGTCTGCGTAGCCCCTACGCCTCCGTAGCACTCAGTCCCAGGGTACAAATACTGACATGCATTAATTTGTGTTATCTAGCCAATACTATAAAACATACTGTTACCATTGTGAAAGAAATAATTGAATTTTTATTATTATTTATGTATCAATACAATACAAGCAAATTGTTTTTCACTCAATGCATACGATAGTAAACTTACACGATACACATAGATAACAAAAATGCAATTGAAAATATGTTTATTTGTCTGTGTGTTCCGGCTAATCTCCGAAGCGGCTGGCCCGTTTTTCACGGGATTTTTTCTAGCAGATAACTGATAACTGAAGTTTCGGGCATAAGCTAGTATTAAAATAGATTGCAAACTGATATCTGATCGGATTTCATACCTTTATTCTTTGACAATAAAACAGCATATTATTCGCAACTTTTTAATAAAAATTTAAAAAAGCTTACAAATCAAAATGTTATTTGGCACAATACAAGAACATACAAAGAAACAGATCGAATTGTTACAAAAGAGATTCACTACTGATGTTGAGGACAACAAATAAAAAAAATATTAGATATTATTGCTTAAGTACAATTAAATGGCAAATTATTTATACAAACATAAAAACAATAAAATAAAGGTTTGTATGAGTGATACTCCATTTAGTCCGAACGTTATTCTGTTCTATTGTAATAATTGCTTGCATTTTATTGTTTAATTGATTATGACAGTAATTCCATTTGTTTCTATCCTGACATTACAAAAATGACAAAGCAACTATATTAGTCTAAATGGAGTACAGTCACAATAATAAATAATGTAATTGACATCTATATTTTAAACTTTTTTGACTAAGAGAATAGTCTAATAAACGTATAAAAATTTATAAAATAAATACCATCGTAAAACTTTTAAGTTGCTCACTAAAGTAGTTTGGTATTACATAATTATATTATTTAGTATTCATTATATAATTAATACACAGTAACCTAATTAAAATTACGTTTTAGACATCGTTTATAGGACAACGATATGGGGCCGAAATAATACTATTAATACTACAACACGTTTGTACAATCATGCGCAAATAGTAATAAATGTGATTATTTAAATGTACTTAAATAGAAAAACTATTCATGAATAATTTCAATTAAGTCAGTATAATAAATCTATTCTCTATTTTGCATATGACTGTACTCAATACCACAAAGAGTTAAGTATATAATTTATAAGATATCTTAATGCCCAATGAGTATATTACAGTGTTGAACATTACAAAGTAATAACAAAATTTATAATAATATCCAATAAACTTTCCGAACCCCTTGTCCTAATTGAAACATTTTTGGTTTTTGAGATTTGATATTAAATACCTAAAAACATAACATATCACGGCTGTATTCCCCGAAGATATAGGCATAGGTGAATAGTACATCCACATTTCGCCATCAATTTCATAGATCCCACGTAATATGGGATGAGCCTATTGCCAATAACAGGACAATATCAACAAATTGATAGCACCCCTAAAGACAAAATTAAACGAGTGAATTGAAAAAAAAAAACGTTTTTGAATACGCTGTTGAACAACTAACAAATACACACTCATCTAATATAGCCCGAAATGAAGAAACCATCTGTGATGTTCAACTCTTTGGAACGGATAGCGCTCACCGAGACAGTACCTAATTACAATTACCAGTTAAAGCAACAAGACAAACATCGACAACAAATAAAATGTGATGCTTTGTCCCCACGTCAGATATGGGGTACCTAATTAATTATAGTACACTGACATTTCATCCTTACAGGCACACTGGTGATTAGCCATTTTCATAGAAAAGGATCTCCATTTGTACAAAGGAATAGGAAAAGAAGGGGCTTTGGGTATGACGGCCGTATTCAGCTCACGCCAACCCTCGGCCTAGATTAAAAGTATCTTATGGGGAAACACTACTCTAAGAAGTTTGCCGATAAAATTAAGCCTGAAATGACTCGAGGCGTTCTAACCTATTTACCATAAAGCTCAAGATGTCTTCCTGTGCCTTTCGGCAATATGTACATTTAGGATTAACATTACACCAGTATATGTACACTTAATGTAATAAATACTCTATTCTAATAACTTTAGTCGAATAACGGCGATATAACGATTATTACAGTAAATAGTTGAAGTAGCTGTTTTTTCGGCTGAATAGTGCACGTTGCTTCGTTTTTATAGCGGAGTGACGTTATCTGTCTAATGTTATAAGACATAGAGTATAGTTACGAACTAGTTTACATTAGCTGTCGGTAAAGAACACCAACTAAAGATTGACATCAATTATAATTATAAGTATCTGTGGCCAGATCGTTACCATCTAAGTTGACAAGTTATTCAGTGATACAATAATCAGTCCTGATTGTTTAACAAACATGTATACTTGTAGCTAGTGTAAGTAAAGAGATACAGGCTCTCACTCTACACGCGTTACAATAAGTACATGCGGCGCATCCTAGGCGATCAACTTTTCTAACTTTGTTCACTAGCCAGTTTCTACACCAGTGACCTGTTCTCATCTTACAATTAGCTGATTCTATACGAAGAAGTCTCAACAGTTGAAAATCTAACAATCTATCAGCACTTTGTATTACTGGAATATCAGTATTGCGCACACGCAGATGTAATGTTGGTGACTTGGTGCACCGCTTATAATACTGTTAATTAGCCTCTATTAGACAGATCTTACTAAATAAGTACTTAACCCTATAACAACTTACTATTGATATCAATTATAGTAAATATATATTAGCAATTTGTATATATTAATAAATATAATAATTATAATTGTATAATATAAAATAGAAACATGTCATTGAAAGTTATTAGATTACATTGACGTGTTTCTATAAACATTAAAATAGAAACTCTTGTTTACATTTTTATATTTAATTATATACTAAATATAAGTGCAACATCCAATGAGTGCATTAATATAATTATATATATTATGTACACATTAATATATCTCATACAAAAATGTTTTATAAGCTCCACAAAGTCTCCTTAATTAAAAGGGTGTATGTATTTATAAAACCCTTATAATAAAATACATTAATTTTTACATGTATACATGAACTGTTGTTACTGTATCCGGTAATAAAATTATAGTAAATAGTTACAAAGAGAGCTTTTTATTAATAATTACAAATTGGTATAATTAGAGACGTAAAGTTAAAGCAGTCTGGAGTTATCAGTTCGCTGCAAACCTTCGTAGGTAAGGCACTATTCGATACCCTCGAAAGTAGCAGTCTGATCGATCGTTACCGAATTAAATATCAAATGTTACTCTGACCGAAAACAGTATGTTATTCAAATGGTGATAGCCAATGTTTGTAGAGCAATTCTCGTATTTTAACCAGTTTAGGTCCAGTCTCGTGTACCGTCATATTTGACATAATTAAATATATATATATATACAAATGACAGATTGCAAGGCAGAATTGAATGTATAAGAAGTTTGGATCTGACTCTAAATATGTATAGTATATTAAACTGGTAAGCAGAAGTGTATATTGCAGATGGCATTAAAATCTGAAAAACCTTTGTAGATTTTCATGAAGACTGTATCAATAGCGTAGCGTCTAGCACAGTGTTATCATCGTTATTTTAAAAGTATCAGCGCAACGAATATATTGTTTATGTAAGCATACTTTGTAGCCGTTTAAATATATAATTATATATATTAGGTATATATCAAAATCTACAAGTCTAAGATAGTCACTTGGCTTCAGTCTTAGACAATTTCGATCCATATGCTTAAGCATTCTAGCACATTATGTATTATATTGTGCAAAAGGGGATAAAAACTACGGATTAAATCCATTTTTATGTGAACAGTATGAAAATATTGACAATTAGATCATCAAATTGAGGTATAGAGAGAGTAAAGATTGACACTAGACAGTTTTTGTAGAGAATATTAAAATACATATCACTATATAATATATATATCACTCTCTCACAAATTACATAGTGTTATTTATATGAAAGATACACAAATTTATTATGCATCTAACTATCCTTCTAACGTTATAACACTGTAGCGACTAATACAATACGTTTACTCAAAATAAGTTTCTATAAACACTTACTTTATGAGATTCTACTTCTAGTATCTCAATATTAGTCTTATTACGAAATGCGCTGGAGACACGGCGCTATGTTAAAACTACGTACTAAGTACAAACGAGTTCCGGGTATATCGGACTACACTATTGTTGAAAAAGTTATTTAAATAACAGTTACTATAAGATTGATTACTCATTTGCAAGCTGGCAATGTCCTTACTAGTCATTTACTGATTGACTGTAAGCTATGATACCCATAGTGAATATCTATAACGTTCGCGGATAATGTAGTCCTACTATGTTAGCATACTAATGTTGTAAACGTGAAAGTGACTTGTGAGTTTGTATGTTTATTATTCACTCATTCAAAAACAGATTTCGGTGAAATTTGGCACCCTGAGAGTATATAACCTGGACTAAAGGACATATTATTATCCTGAAAGAAGCGAAGTAGGAAGTGAAAACTAGTACAATACCGTAATAAACACATCATTGATCGCAGTGTTTGAAACAATGCATATAACTAATGTAAAATTGTTAAATTACATTACATGCTTACAAATGTTAATGCAATTATCGAAAGATTCTTTCGACAAATTGTATCCAGAAACCAATTACTTTCTACCAAAGCCTGCACCAGTTATTACCGTCCTGTTAATTTGGACGCGACAAGTATCCGTCTGCACTCACTAAGAACTACCAGGTTAATGGATACGTTCTTAAGTAACCTGCATTCATAACCGGTGAAAACCGGAACTATTCGGTTTCTAACCTATAAAAGCATCATCGATCACAACTAGCATGTATGGAGAGCGACAGATACTAGAGTAGTGTAATCTTCTGCCTTACTCGTCTTTCTCCTCTGCAGCACATAAGAACAGCTTTTGGCAGCAATGCGTGAATTTTTCTGTAATAGAAAATATTTAGCGGTAAGTTATTTTTAACACACCGAAGGCAAGTACTCGGTTTCGATTGGGTATTTGACACCATCAAACAATTGACATACTTTTTACTACTTTAACAAACACTTACTTGAGATGCCGCTGATACACTTAGGCTTGGTCTTAACTAGTCCGTAGTACACGGGCACTCCGGCGAGGGTCATCAGTGCTCCAGCTATAACCGCCACGGGCTCGCTCACCACCGGCACCACGAGCAACACTGCGCTTACACCCACGAAGATCATCGGCATCCACAGTTGTACCTGGAATATGATGAGTTCATTGAGGTTCATTTATTCTCCAAAGACGTATGCAGACTCAGAGGTATATACAGTTATACATACAAACTTCTCCATAAGCTGCAAGCATTAAAAAAAAACAATACTTTAATAGTGAAAAGGAAAGCTTATATCCCGGTTTTACTCACGTGTTCACGTAAAAGCCTAAATAGTTTCGGACTCACGGAGCCCCTATTCATGACTTGTGACGCGATGAGTAAAATCGGGATATAAATTAACAAGGGCCTGTTTCACCATCTACAGGCAAACCGGCAAGTAAAAGTTACGAGTATCTTCTATTGTATCTTAGTTACAGTCCAGCACTCTTAGACAAGTGGTGAAACGCTTGACGAATAGAAATAGAATATAATGATAAATGTATGGGAACGACATAATGTTTCGACTATGTTATCGATGTGTTGACATGTGCCATTCCCATACATTTTTCATTCTATTCCATTTCTATTCGTCAAGCGTTTTGCCACTCAGATATTGTGAAATTCGTATCAGTAGTTACGGGCGACTTTAAGTGGCGGTTAGTCTACTTGACACTTTACTTGTTGATGGTGAAAGTGGCCCTAACACTCAAGAATCGTAAGCATATTGCCCAGTAGTGTTTGAGTGAAGGAGTAACTAACATGCGTCGTTCCATTCTATACAAAGCCAGAAACGGCCCGTGTATACTTTGTATTGCTATTTTTAAATCTGCGATTACTATGTATACGAGTAGGAACTATTTGTTATAATAAATCTATGGTATACACGAATTATGGCGTATATTTTGTAACGTGTACACTGTACGTGTTCCGAACTATAGATATAGAAGATATAGTTTAATAAAATCATTTATTATACTTGAAACAGTGTTTAAATAAAATATTATAAGGGTAGGATTAGCTAAATAACAATGGCTTTTAAATCAATTTTTTATTTACTATTTTATTAGCTACAGACTCACTTTCGTGACAGATAGGCTAGGTTATGGGTTTTTTTTTTCTCGAACGGAGCGAGTTTTAACACAGAACGACTTTCGTCGCATATGGAGGGTACGGTACAGTATAAGATAGTTAGTTAGGTCACAACGAATTGTACGCGAGTATTTGCGTACTACTCTTGTATAGATTGGAAACTTAGTAAAAAAAGTGATTTAAACTCCATACGCGATCAGTTTTACACCCTTGTGTTCTAGCCTTGTATAGAATGGAAATACGCAACTAACATAGGTACTACATCCTCACAAAGGAGAATGACCAAATTTATACGGACTCTAGTCCAAAATAAACCTGTTGCCCCCGGAGTGGATTCTATTGTTGGTGAATTTATACTGTTGGACAACTATGTATGCAAATGCGCATCAAATTCTAACCCACAGTTTTATGTCATTTAATGGCGAAAAGACAAACATTCTCTGCCATCTATGTAAAAAAAAAATTAAAATCTTTTGTAAGATCTTATTTTTTGTTTTAATTTAAAAATGGAACTTAATATTAATAATTAGGTACTTAATGAATAAGAATTGAGAACCTCCTTCTTTTTTTGAAGTCGGTTAAAAATTAAAAGTTACCTCAAAACTGTTGATTGTATTGATTGAAAGAAGACCAGCGATAAAAAGGCCGCTATCTGTGTAAAAAATAGTGAAATGTGCCACTTTTTTCTGGGAAACGTTTTAGCTGTAATATCTGTATTTCTATAGAAAATATTTTTTTGGTTCCATAGAAGAAAATGTTGCACTTAACACAATTTTTCATAAGAGCTATGTGGCAAGCCTGGGGGCGCCAGTTAATATTGGACTAATTTAGTCATTCTCCTTTTCGTGTTTATATTATTAAAAGTATACCTTGATGGGTCTTGGCAAGTCGGGTCTCTTGTACCGCAGCCAGAGCACCGCGCTGCAGCTGAGCGTCGTGAAGAAGGACTCCACGACGGTGCAATACGTGATCAACGACGTTAGGTTGTTTGGCACCAACATTATTAGTGATATCAGCATCTGAACAAGGATGCAGGGTCACAAGTTTAAAACTATACAAATTAGAACATCGGTTGTAACCTCTGAGGAAAGGCAAACGTATTACTCTTTGTCAGAAGTCTATAGACCCACAATTATTAACATCATGTATCATCATTAGTCATGGAATAGGCTGCCAGTTAGCGAGCCCATTGTCATTATCAGACTAACAATGAGTTCTTATAATGCTTTCCCGGTGATGAAAATAAATTCTAATTCAATACAATAGTAGTACTTAGTTGGAAAACAAGATCTTTTAATGCAGCCGACAACAAAAATACTAAAGTATTAAAAAAATCTTTTAGAATTTTGAACAAATATGCGCCAGCTCAATTTCGTTCGTTTACGATATTTTATAAGAGAAAATATCCTTTATAACTGATTGGAATCTATGCATAAGCAGATAAGACATTGCATAGCATACAAAAAATAACACGGTATCCTTAAGCGCGTACGCTTTACTGGTCCTTATATAAGGCAACAAGCAAAAGCTTTCGTATCTTAGGACTAAGGCGCACAGCAAGATGAAATCAAGTCTTAGAGTTGGCGGAAAATGCTTGACACATAGTTAAATATTAAAACATATCCGTTCGAAAGCTACCAGTTTTTATAAAGTCAATAAACATTTATTAGTAAATATTCAATATCTGAAGTAATTGTGGAGTGCAAGAAATAACATCCGTTAATGACCTATGGAATAACCCAATAACACACTGCTCGACCTGGGAATCGAACCCAGGATATCACGCTCAGCAATCGCGCTTAAACCACCAAACCAAAGAGGCAGTCAAGTTAGCTGTTGTCTGTTATGGAGAAATACTTACCAAGAAAACAAGTGAGGGCAAAGGCGACATGCACTTGATGTTGATATGAGCCAGCACTTCAGGCATGTGGCCGTTACGGGCGCCGGCGAAACACATGCGCGATGACGTCATGATGTGCACTGACAGCCCGCCTAAGATGGCGATGGCAACGAGGGTTGGCATCGCCCATTTTAGGAAGCCAAGGCAAGCAACTGCGAAATCCTGTAGAGGAAAAACCAAAATAATTTTCAACACTGGTACGCACCTCTCCCTCTCTTTTCCTAGTTAACCCATAGGGTTAAGGTAAGCTTTCCTTGTCTTTCTCCTCCACTTTAATATCTAGAACGACGCCTTCGTAGACCTAACACATTCTGGTACACGTACGTAATAAAATGGTGCTAGTGTCTAACCAGCGTTTACGCCACCCTGCTAATGTTTTGGAGTGTATCGAATCCATGTACCGGCTATATGATTCTAATCGGCTCTAGTACTAGCGCAGTATATCAGAGCAGCAGATTGAGCGCGCGCATGTTTTCATGTTTTTTAGTTCATAACCATCATCTTTTAGCCTATCACGGCCCACTGCTGGACATACGCCTCTCCCAAGTTGCGCCACAATTCCCGGTCCTCCGCATTCCGCATCCAGTCCGACACAGCTACATTTTTCAGGTCACTATGTTTTTTAGTTAACGATGCCTTAACTAGGAATTTATCCTTTATGTGGGTACATATCACAAATATCTTGAGTCGGAACAAATATCTAACTGTTGATCACATAAATATTTGCCTTGATGGGGACTATAGCCGAACTATTAGCACTGCTGTGCATGTCGCCAATCAGCGGAAACTAGAAACGAAGCCTAAAGAATCAAAACTGAGCTTAAAAAACCTGTTTAAACATGTACACGTACCACAGCGATAGCTTCGGTCGCCAGCACACCGACTGGACCCAGCACTGCCAAATACGACACGTTAGCCAGCAGGTATATAGCCGTCACCATCGGCAGAGATATGTAGATGGCTCGCGGTAGATTCACGAACGGATCCTTTAACTCTTCAGTCATGAAGTTCAGGTAGTTCCTGAAACAATTTAAGTTTCGTCGTACTGCATGCCGGTGGAAGTAAATAATAAACTAATGAGTTCATGTTTCTTAGTTAAAAGGCTTAACTAAATAATTTCCAACTACAGTCAAATAATTGTTTTGCTAATAGGCAATTTATTTAGTCGAATTCCCGATTAGGACTTTTTTGGAACTCGTTATATCATAAAACTATAAACGAATTATATATTATAAAACAATAACTATGTTTAATTTAGGTTATAATGATCCACAATTTTAAACTAATTATTCTATACTATAATGTTATCAATCTGAAGAATTTGTTTGCTTGAACGCGCTAATCTCAGGAACTACAGATCCGTTTTGAAAAAATATTTCAGGTAGATAGGCCATTTATCGAGGAAGGCTATAAAACATTCGAAATCCACGCGGGCGAAGTCGCAGGCGGAAGCTAGTATTACTATAATAATTTAATTTACTTACTAAAATGAGGTTAATAATATGGTTATATGCTACAAAGCCTAGGTAACTCAAAACAGACAGTTTTCAGTTTACCTAAATGATCCAAACGACGTTAAGCTCGACATGTAATATGCCTTAAATGTTGCAACGAATTTAATAATATTATTTTGGAAATCATATTTTATGTAGGTATATGTAAATCATGTTAAGAGCTTCTGCTATAGACAGGCTATAAATAGAATTGAACGGTTACCGTGAAATTTCGTATTACAAAATCAATAGCTTAAGAAATTCTCAAGACGACTTAATTATGCGAAACTAATAATGGTACCGAATTTTAAGTTATTGTTAGTCGAAAGGTCGTATCTCTGCCCTGTCTTTTATGCAGGTTTTGCGCCGTGACGTTTCTTTACATTTTGCATGAAAGTTAATTAAAAGATCAAAAGGGCAGATGTCTGCGTCCCGTCCGCGAGACGCCCACGTTTTACTTCTTTTCTGTGTGGCCTACGCCTAAGCCATTCTGTGGTTTTAAAACATTTTAATATTTATAAAGGCAAATCTAAAATTATGGGCACGGGTAACGGGCTTGGCCCAAACACACACAATAGGTTAAAATAAAATGTGCTTATTTTAAACAGGTTTACTCATATACAAAAGCAATGGTTTTAAACTTCTGATCAATAACTTATTTCGCGAATTGTTTGAAAATAGTGAGAAAGGTCGGCGTCGTAATCTGTGTCTCGTCTACTTCTCGGCACTCCCAGAGTCCCATGACTCTCAAGTCTGCATGGCGCCTATAGGTATAATTATTATAAATACTACGCAGTTGTAACCCGGTGGCCTCCATAGTGCTAATAGGTGACATTAATTCTGGTACACGTAGGCTCGTATGCTCGTGCCTTGACCACAAATTGGTTTTATGAATACAGTGCACAAAATATAGGTGTAAATACCTACCGAAAACCACAAGTAAAAACTCTGTTATTTTCCATTATTGTTTATTTATGTTTTCCTTATTTGTAACACCTATTGTTTATTTAATTGTATACGTTTATCACGTATTTTCCTACCTATTCATTTACGACCATGTGTTTATTGATTTAAGGTGAAATTTACTATTTAGTTCGAGCATAAATGTTTTAGATTTGATACGCGCGTGATTAATAAAGCCTGTATTTAAAGCAGAGGTATTTACCTCAGCCCACCCCTTTGACAATACAGGCTACACTTTACGCCACCTACGTCTATAGGTCCCATGTAATAGGAAGTAAGTACCCATATCCAGACTACAGTTTAAAGAGAATTACATTATGGAAAAACCCAATAACACGGTGCCTGACCCGGAATTCAAGCCTAGGACCTCATGCTTAGCGGTTAGCGACCACTAAACCAAAGAGGCAGACTTATTTATTATGGTATGAAAACCAAACCTTAACAAAGGCTAAGGTCGCACATGGGCAAGAAAATTTTCTTCGTTCTGGGAATGTAGTACAGCCGGGATACATTAGGACACATCCCGAAGTTGCGTTTTCGCGATAGTCCGTTGCGAGTACTAGTACCTACTTCACAATAAATTCCCTACAAATCTGGTATAAAAACGTTCCATAAATCTCTATCAATACTCTCTAGGATATTAATTTAGGTTTAATTACTAATTGTTTGTTATATTGTAACATCTATGGAACAAATAAATTTATTCTTATTCTTATATCTCTTGTAAGACAGGCGTTCTTGAGTTAGCACTTGCATAGACGAAGTCGATTGATTAAAAAGAGGCCTAAAGTTATTATGTCTAGCACAGCAACTACTAAATTGATCGTTTCATGTGCCTGTAATTTGTTTACATGAAATAAAAACTTTTTGGATTTGGGATACTAGGCTATGATATAAATAAAAAAATATTAAATCGCTACATAATGGTTTCCAAGTTGACACCGCGCATGCGTCATTTAAATCCTTTGCTGGGCTATAGTTTATAGTCGCGGAGCGAAGAATCATCTTCGCTCAAAGAACTACTATTCGCGAATTTACATTACATTACATACATCGCGATAATGAGTGCTACCAAAGCAAAAGCGATGTTTTGACCCTGCATAAACCGCCGATACATATAAGTTTATAGAACCTAGATAAAATCAAATTATTACTTATTCTAACTACTTTCCTCCCCCTCTTCTAATAGAATCAAGGTTCTTAACTTCTCACTAGCTATATAAGTATAATAATCTAAAATATATCCTATTCAGAGACAACTCATAAGACAATTTATAATCTGTATCTGCTACCAAGAGACGTCGAAATTACTGTTAATGCCTGTATAATAACTTTGTAACTACTTACCAGCCAGAGTAAGAGAATATTCCAGAGTAGAAGGCGACGGACCAATCGCTGATTGATGATTTCGTGCCTGACCACCCATCTACAAAGTGTTCTGTTCCACCTGCACAAAAACACATATGTATATGTACCAACTATTATGAAATCTTCCTCTACAAGATGTCATTTTAACGCAATTTGTTTATTAAATTATAAGATTAAAATAATATTTATTTAATTTGGTTAAACTAAACCTAGTCATCTATACTCTGTACTAACATTATAAACGGGTAGTGAGTTTGGATATTCGGTGTAAGCTCCGGTACTACTGGTTCGAATGGAAAATATTTTTGTGTTGAATAGTCTATTTATCGAGGACGGCTATAGGCTATAAAACATTTCACAATCACGCGGATGAAGTCGCGGGCTGAATTATTTTTTATAAAATAGACGTTGTTTATGTCTGTGTAGGTTAGCTATGACCGAACTAGAAATTCGGTTAATCGGTTATGCATTCAAGTTAAAAGGCTTAAATTTTCCTAAAGATTGTATTAACTTATTACGAAGTGGTGTTTATAATAAGTCATGTGAGCAATTATTTCCTGAAATTTTGTAGGATAATGTATTTAATTCGATTCAGACGCCTAATCTGAACCAAGTATTTTCAGGTCTTGCGTTAATCCTGTTACATACTGTATATCTAAAGTATGTTACCTCACAGGAACAACAAGAAAGCTATAATAACTTCCGTGAGTGTTATCCATATTATTTACTATATATTCCGGTTATACTCACGTGTGTATTCGGGAATGCCCGACTAGTTTCTGAGAGCTGGTTACGCGGCGGAGTCGCTCGCGTTCGGCTCGCGACTCCGCCGCGTAACCAGCTCATGAATAAGGGCTCCGTTCGAGTTCGAAACTAGTCGGGCATTCCCGAATACACACGTGAGTATAACCGGGATATATAGTAAATAACAAGAAAGCTGTTTAATAGCCGAATTAGAATACAAGCATTCATGTATTGTTAACGCATTATACACTGGATGCTTATTAGCATTATAAGCGAAGCGCTTAATTATCAACTATAATGCGTATTTGGGGCTATGAGCACAAACTAAACAGCCTAAGGGTCCCTTGGCTGTCTAACGGCATAACAAAAGCCCTATACCAGTATTATTATTGTTAGTAAGCAGTTATTTGAAGTTATCACTGTTGGTAATCAAATTTGTGTTTTAAGTGGGCGCGCTCCATCGTTGGCCACAATATCGCTTACCATCAGACGAATTGCGAGCAAGCGCACATCTATTTAGTATAAAATAATTCCATAAGTTCACTTGACTGTTAAATGGATTTACAGAAGCATTAGCATAAAAATGGATAAAAAGTATTAGCAAAGCAGCTCTAATAATGCTTTAATCTGTTTAAGTATTATAACCCTATCACCCTACTCATTGCAAAAAGGAAGTAACGACGTAAGTTTAAGAACCCCCTTAGAAAAGTATTAAAACGCTTGATGAATAGAAATCGAATAGAATGAAAAATATATGTGTTTGACATAAGTCATCGATAACATGAACGACATTATGTCCTCCCCATACATTTACCTTTACTATTCGTCAAGCGTTTTGCCACTTGTCTAGGGGGTCAGATCGTTCAAATTTAGTAAATGTTATCCCATACAGCATGTCGCGATACGGTATTTAACTTGGTGACAGTAAAAGCTATTGTATCTAATATTGAGTGCTATTGTGGTATTTCAAGTTTTTATTTTACTTTTTTCCATGTCAAGCCCTTCAAATATTACTGCGAAATATTGTTTACTGTCAACGTTTTTATAGGATTAATTTTAAAATTCTCACGCGCTTGAAGAATATAATGGTTTTGCAAAAGAGTATTAGAAAAATATTAATGTGTGAAACATAACATACGTATTTCTGGTATATGACGAAATTTTGAATTTTAGACACATTGTTTTGGTTTATGCAAATAAAGCAATGATTTTATCATAGGTCTAGTCTAGTCATCTAGGCCAAACTAATAATATTTTCGGATATTAAATACATAAATGTTTGCAAAAATTGTGTGGATCTGAAACAGCTTGGTGAACTATCAAAAGTGCTTATTAATTCAGATATAGAGCTGTTGGTCTATTCACTCATTTACTCTATTAAAATGCAAGCCTGATAATGGTATAAATCTGTGTTTTTAAGCAGCACTAGGTATTTTCTTACTTCTTAAAATACTATCGTAAAACCAATGGCAACGAAAATAGATGATACCTTTTTTTTAAACGTAGATCGACATTAGGGCGGTCTACTCAAACTTTTCTAACATGAAATTCCACATACACAAACAAATCTTACAAATTTATGTCTCGTGCGGGAATCGCACCCGCGAACCCTAATGCTTAGCCACTGCGCCAATCAGCCTCCCCATTATTATATACTTAAAGTAGAATATTATTTTTAAACATCACACATAAGACAGTGTACGACGGTAAACTCGTAAAAGACTATTCAGTAACTTCCTAGTGCTATAACTAAGATTAAGAAACGGTCGCAAATTTTCCCTTGCAAGAAGTCTTTTAAACCAAATAGGATATAAAAGGCATGTCATAAATCTTTAACTGTATTTAAAGTATTTAACGCTTTCGTACCGCATAAACTATTCAGGGATTTCTTCAATACGATAATACTGTCAAACTACTTGCATTCAGGAAACAATTAGATCAGAAGGAAATTGAAACTCGTTTACAGTTTAAAGTCTGTTGTGTCTAAGCTTTAAATGTTTTGAGTTCAGAGCCTTCAATTAAAAACACCATACCAAAGAATAAAGTCGTAAGTGATTGCTCAGACAAGCCAAACATCACAATTGTACGTTCGTGACCGGTCGTTACTCTCTACGACCGTACTTTCTGTACCTTATTTGTTATTTCTGAAGGGGATGGTCGCGGTTCAAGTGCAATGGGTCGCAAATGTATCAGACTATGAACTTATAGAAAATAGACTTGAAATAATTGTATCGAATCTGTTTTTCAATGCACGTACAACTCTTTATGTTGATCATTTATAAATAATACATTAATGTACGGTATGGTTTATCTAAACTTAAGTATTAATGGCTCTGTATCTTACACATTTCTGTAAAATATTATGATTTTATTTCAATGAATACTGGAAAATCGATCAGAAAAAATAGTAAAAGACGAAGCCACTGAAACTACAAAATCAATAAATAAAGAAATATGCTACCTACATAGTGGCTATTAATATTCAATATTTTACGATTGAGACAATTTGTTTGCAATTTAACTGAAAATCTATTAAATCATCGTTTTGTTATAAAATTCCTACTTTAAATACATCACGACCATACTTTTGAATGATTAATGCAACAAAGTACTGCTACGTGCAAACATATATTAGAACACTTCAAATATTGTCCTGTCTTGTAATATATTTTAAATGTACTGTTTTAAATTTGCTAAAGCTATGATACCTACTTTACGTTAATATTATTTATGATAGCTTACTGGTACGCAAAAAGTGTTGCACAATTCAAACATCGCTTAATCATTTTGATCTTTGTTCATTTCTAGAGCACTGCATTCTCAATTGCCTATTACTTTGCATGCAGCCACCAGCCAGCCAGCCACTCATGCACTAGCCACTTAATTCCCAATCATACCATGATTAAAATGCACGATACCATATGATTGGACATCTGTCCACTCGTTGACTAACTAGTCAACACTACCAGAACTTGTTCTCACGCCATCTAGTTTATTAAAACATGCTTAATAATCGTCATAGCGTTAATTAATGATTAACAAACGTAATTAAAGATACGAGCAATTGAGCGTAGTTTTTAAATACTGTTGGGCGTAGACCAATGCAAGGTTGTAATTAAAAAATAAACATTTCAAAATTTGGGCGTGTTATCAAGTTGTCAGTCAAAAGTCATGTCTGTAGAATGGGAGACCACCTTAAATATTTTGTTTTATTCAAATTTAATTCTTTATTTTTAAAGTGAATATAACTAACAAAATATTCTGTGAATATTTCAAGCGTCTGCCTGTTGCCGATACAACTGTTGTAGTCAATATCGAGCAAAAACATCACGTTTGTTGTATGGGAGCCCCCTTAAATATCTATCTTATTCTGTTTTTTTTAATAGGTATTTATTGTTACAACGGCAACAGAAATACGTCATATGTGAAAATATCGCCTGATGACAGACGGACGGACGGACAGCGAAGTCTTAGTAATAGGGAACCATTTTACCCTTTGGGTAAGGAACCCTAAAAATGAATCCCTATTTCCCTCGGTCACGCGGCATCCCGCGTGAACGACTGGTTCAATATCGCTCATAGTTTTAGTTGTGTTTGTTCTTGTCAGGGGAAGATGGTTATGAAAGAAATAAGTAAGAAAATTGCGCGGTACATTAGAAAATTTAAGAAATCTTAACAATATTAAATTTTCTAATTTATCCAGGCGTGTGACATAACTGTCAGTCGAAATCATCATTAATTTATAGTTAAGACAGGAAACGTCTGTCAGGTAGCTAGTTCTGTAATAAATGACACAATATAATCGCAACATAATTCAAAGTTCCTGTTAGAAAATAAAAAGCGTTGCCCTACTTAAAACAACAATTGCAACCTATTCCGGGAGACAAATAAAATTTCAAACGAGGGTAAATTAAACATCAAGTGCTTTAAATGGTTTCTACTTTCTATTAACAAAACTTCAGTGCATAATACATTAAATGAATACCATCTACAAAACTTCGGAAACAATATATTAAACTAAGGCGAAATATGTGAATCTACTATTATATTATCTCCATCTGTAAACACCATTATTTCGAGCAAATAACCGATTCTTATTCTAAAAATATTTTTGCGACTTGAGTGAAACGATAATGCAATAAACTTTAACAACTTACTAAGTAATTGAGGGCGCGGAATATTTCACAATTTAAGTTCTCCATTACTCGCATTGTTCGCCCACATCAACACTTACACAAACATAATTTAAAGTCACAAGCTCATCAAGGAAGTTATTACTCTAGGGATATGATTAAGACAACATTAACACACTCATCTGCTTCGTGGTCTTGGGAAGACCACCCAATCATTTTCCGTTCCCAAGGGAACCCTAAGACGCGATCAAAGGCATTATCCTAGGAAATCCTATTGTTATCGGAGACTACCGTTGCTTTCAAAAAGGAACAAACTAGTTAATTTATTTCTAGAAATAAAGGATAAAGAAAATAATACGGAAAGCAAACAACCCAGGGAAATTTCATTACACAAATTAAGAAATACATAGAGACTAGCCGTCGCTATTTATTAGGTACACTAGGAGGAGGCCCGTAATTGCAGAACGTGGAAAGTCCATGCATAAGTCTACGTCCTATAGATATGTAGGTAGCTACTAAAATGCGTTAGGCTGAGTAAATCTGAGTGCACGTCAACTTAGACCAGCTTGACGTAACTGGCTTCCTTCGAGGCGACTGACCCCTGGTATGGCAACAATAATATATATATGTAAGTACATAGCAATATTAAGAATCAGTTTACGAACCTTTGCTCATCCAAACGATGCCTCCAATTATGATGATAACAAGCGCCGTAATCTTAGTGAACATGAAAACATTCTGAATCCTCGTCGTGAACTTGACGTCGTATGCGTTTATGAACGTCAGGAGACCTAGAAACACAATAAGAAATAGTCTCGTTTGTATAGTTAGGAGACTAGACTAGGAGTTTCTTCTGAATCGTGACGTGGCAATATGCGTTTAAGGTCTAACAACCAGACTCAGGACAAAATATCTATATGCCGATACGAAGAATCACCTGAGGGTAGGGGCTTTAAGAAGTTGCTAAAAAGGATCACTTGATTAATGGACAACCCCTAAGTGAGCAGAGTTCCTACAAACCCTTATCCATCAATACAATCAGCCAGTCACTGTGCTAGTCGGGGTGTCATCAATGATATTACTATGAATTTATTGATCATATAATTTAACGGCAATAATTACATGTCTCAGGACTTTTTGTAACATCATCGCATGATTCATCACAATTGGGAATATGCATGATTTTTTTTATTTTTAACTCGAAAAATAACATTAAACCTACATAAAAGTACTGTATTAAAGTACATAAAATACGCTTTCGATATCTAGGAGTTTGACGTCAAAGTACATCTGACAGTTAGCGTTGCGTTTCAACTACTTTCAAATTCCCGCTCATTTGTGGCACTTTTTAATAATTATTTTCTTTATCAAAAAGAAATTAAATAAAAATATATTGATATAGGCATAATTCTTAAGCAAAAGAGATTAATAAAAAAAATATTTGGCTCATATTTGAATCACATGCATATTCCATAATATACCATGCCTAAATTGATTTTTTTGTATTTTATTATACCAGTTATGAAAATTAAAAGTCGTAGTTTATTTAAACAATGTAGGTGAACATCCCGCTACAGAAATACCATTGTCATAGTGAAGCAACTTACTGTACTATTTGTTGTTTTGGTTGCAGAATACAATATTGTGTGGAGAAGCAAGGCGTAGCGCTGTGCTATCGTGCATTGGCGATGGTTCAGTATTCTTTTGTTTCTGACTAGACAATCCATTCTATTACTAAGTTACTAACTGCTAACTAGCAGGCGGATAAATACCTTAGAAAAACATATCTTATCCAAGCTGAGTTTCATTACAAATAACTTTAAGTCCAAGTTACACGGATGTTTTCCGAACGCTCGCTTTAAACATTCTTTCATATCGATAGTTTGATTTAAATTGAATCGAAATATCGTAAATCCACTATAATATAGCAACAAAAGTGAGTGCTTTTTCAGATTTTGTAGAAAAATACTTTTGAAGCCTATCTGAAGCCAATTTTCTTACGACAAAGGCATCAGTTTCTTTTGGTTGGTATATTTTAGTGCATATACCTAGGCTATCAAAACATCGATATTTATTATAGAAGTCATACTGATGGCTGCATTGAAACAGACCAAATATATGTTATAAACAAGACAATTCAGTAGTAATGCAGAATTTTATAAACAGGTGTAACATTTCCCTATTTCGAAAAAGCAAGGTATCTATTCAACAAAAAATTATCTGTTCAAAGAGAACGAAAACGCAACTTACTTTTGTTATTTTGTCCTGGTATAACAGATGTTGTGTTACGTGATTTCGCTTCATATAACTATCAGTGACGTAAATCAACATAATAATATGTATACCGATGTTAACCTATCTGTTTCGAAGCCAAAAGAATGTACAAAATTAAACAATGCCTTTCTGGTAATGAACAAAAGCTTATACTCACATATAGTGGTGGCCGCTAAAAGTTTTCTGCATATTGGGTCTATTGGGCAATTGGGGAATATTGGGTCCAGAATGTTGTTCGCGAACGTCAGAGACATGATAGCGTTTGTACTTGGCCTAAAAAAAACAATTAGTTGTAAAACTGGTTGACCTTTGCAAATATCCATGGCGCATACAAAGTCCAAATTAAAAAACGATGATTTTTATTTCAATTCATTTATACAAAAGGATATCTGTCGTATTACTGAGCAATGTTTACAAGTAAAATAAGAGATCTGGAGCCGGAGGATGCAAAAAAAACCAATTTACTTAGCACTATTTATTGTATCTGAATTACAATTTAATTATAGCCTAGTTAGATGATAATTGGTCGATGGTTGTACCAAGAATGAATTATTACATTATTATAAAGTTGTAGGTTACAAATATACATTATTGCGAAATAAAAGTGGCGCGATGGAAATGCACGTTCCGCTGAGTCGGCTCCTCGTGTCGGCGCCTCGTGCCGGCCGCGGTTGCGATGCGCAGAATTGGTGTTAGCTATCGTCAGCGGTTCCTGGCTTGTACCGTGGCGTAACACCTCCCCCCGTAGAACAGCAACTATTTGTTAACAGATGTTGAAAATGTTGCTGTAAGAGTATTCGGATCAACTCTAATTTCGGAGGGGCGTAAGTTCCCTCTGGGTTCCACTTGAGCATACATATCTTGCGCAGCTTCCATCTCAGTAGCATCGCCCTTTTGATCTTTATTTCTCGCAAAGTAACGTCGATATATTAGGGCAATACTAAGTGCACCTGCACCTGATAGTAGTAGGTATACAGGTATGGTAGTATGGTAGATACTGTTATCGGTGATCGGCGTTAGTTTAATTGAAGGTTGCACGGAGACTTTCTTGTTACTGTCGTGAAGGCTTTCAAGATTGATTGAGTTAAGTTGGACTAATGATTCTTCAGTTTTCAGAGAGACATTATGTATGCTGGGTGATAATATTTTCAGCACGTGCCCTTTAATCCGATCGTTGATGTTGGCGATTGTGAATTCTGTTGTTCTCATGATACAGTCTTGGGGTATGGTGGCTAGATAACTCCCTTGTAGCATTTGGAATTCTTCTTGTCCGCAGGATGTTTGAACCTTAGTTGGGTGAGGAAAGTTCAGAGTGTAGTGCCTGTCGTCCAGTTGCTCCAGGGCTTCTTTGTGTAAGACGACCGATGTTAATGTGCAAGAGTTGAGATGCTGTTGCGTGATGAGCTGTTGAATGCAGTCTGGTTTATCCAGGATCTTGTAGCCAATCTTCTCCTCGCAGAGGTACCATGAATTCAACTTCGGACATTCTGTCTCTATGTACATAGAATATGATCTCTGAATTGCTATGTAGGGTAAGGTAGGTATAAGGGCTAGGTTATTTTTATTAGGGACTATGGATAGTTTATATAGGGTGTAGACTCCAGGCGAGGCAATCGGCAATTTTATGACTATAACTATTCTGTTATCAATATAATATGAACCTAGTCTAATAACATTATAATATTCTCGAAGATCGATATCGATGATTTCGTCCTTAGAGTACAATAATCTTAACTTACTTAACATGCTTTTTAGATTAACTAAACTAACCATGGTATGGGTAACACTTGATGCACGTATAAAAGCTAACATGTATTCTATCTTATTTAGCTCGTCTGATAGAGATTCTATATTATCATTTAAGATCAATAGGTGTTGGGCTAAGTGAGCGAAGCTAACTAGATCTTGCTTAGATACGTCCTGTTTAATTATAGAGTTAAGCTTCTTGGCAATTAAATTCTGATTGTTTAACATTTTCTCAAGTATACTGGAATGCTTAAACATCCAGTCCTTAGTTAAGCTTATATGACTGTTAAATTCTGACGTTAACTTATCTTCGTTTCCTTGTAAAACTTGGATGGCGTTATTATATTTTTCCGCGTCTGTATGATCTAAATTACCAGAAATACTCTTAATTACTGATCCTAATCCGTCGATAAGTCCACGCTTATTTCGGCTAGGCTTGAAACTCTCTAGCTGGGAAGATAACTGGTTAAGTTTGTCCGTGAGATAATTGATATGTGGATCGAAAAGTGATAATGTGCTATTGTTAATTAAAGGTTTGAACTCACTCAACTGTAATGCGACTACATTGACTTTAGATTGGATATCGTCTAGATCTATATAAAGGAGGAAAGAATGGTAATGTGATATTATCTTTGCTGTTCCTAATTTAAAAGGTAGCAATCCGGGCCCATCTTCTAAACGTTCAAGTATTATGTCCTCCGCTCGGGCCAGGTGAAGAAACGTCATCAGTAGTATCCTGTAACAATTGTTTAGTGTTAGCCGTTCTCTTGAGACGCGACTTGGCAACGGGACCGCGTTTCTTTCTAGTATATATATGAATAGGTAAATCTGCTAATACTGTATCTTGGGTAAAACGGGGTGCGAGTTTTTGTCTACTAGCCAATGGGTTTTTCACAAATACATGTTGGTCCGGTTCGTACTCTTTTTCAGGCTCCCTATCCTTATTTCTATTTTCAATCAATTGCGTACGTTGATGTAAAGATGTTTCGCTTATAGCCTCGTACAGCTTGGACATCTTGTCTCGATGCTCTATGACGTATTGTTGCAGTAAATGGACGGATAGGTCTATATCTAGAGGGTCGCGTGGATCTGTATGACCGGTAATTACTTCCAGTGGTCGGCATTTCGTAAAGCTATGTATACTGCTGTTGTATGCCAATATAGCGTATGTCATTAGATTGACTACTGGTTCACTACGGTTTTGTAATCTAAAAATCCTCAGATGCTCTAATAGAGTGGAATGCAGTCGCTCGACCATTCCATTATCATTAGGGGTATGGGCCAAAGTTCTGTGGTGTTGGATTTTATGGACCTTGGTGAATTCAGCGAATAGTTGATTGGTGAATTCAGTACCTTGGTCTGTAATTAGAGATACTGGGACACCATGGTGAGAGCAAAACTTTAAGAGAGCTTGAACAACGCTAACAGCGGTACCATCTCTGAGATGGTATGCTTGGGCATATTTAGAGAACGCGTCAATTATTGTTAAATACTTTTCATTTTGGGCGGTAAATAAATCCAAATGGACTACATCAAATGGTTTTGTTGGCGGCGGAACTATAGAGAATTTCTGTTTTATGGGATGCCGGTCATATTTAGCCTGGCCGCATATGTTGCACTCGTTTATGTACTTAGCAATTTGCTCCCGCAATTTTGGCCAATAGTATCTATGCGACAGGGCTAGGTAGCATTCATTAATACCACGGTGGTTGGTTTTACCTTCATGGTATTTTTGAACGATTTCCTGCTGTCTTAGATATTCTTTGACGTTTTCTACCTCGGTCTTGGTCAGGACAAGGTTCATAGCAGAACTTTTAAATTTCTCTTGTATAATGGGGATTATTTTGTACATTGCCAAAGGGGGATATATTATGATGCCTGTTTTTACTTTCGGGTTTGCATATTCCTTGATAGCATTAATCACATCCTCCTCGAGATTTGATTCCGAGAGTTGAATTGACGTACGAGTGTGGGTCTCAAATGGTTTAGAAACCGTTGGACGTTTCTTTACATCGCCTACAACAGTAAAGCAGATCTGTCTATTAAATTTGTTTAGGTGATCGTCCGAGATCGGTATTTCCAAAATTGGGTTTTCGGTACTGGTATGAGCTGTGACCGTGGACGAACCATCTAATGAAGGTGGCTTTTCCGATACATTGACAGTAATAGAGTCTGTTTCTCCGGTGTTAATCTCAACGCGCGAAAGAGCATCTGCGTTCGTGTTAATTTTGCCCTCTTTGTAAATTACTGTAAAATTGTATTCACTCAATTTTAACCTCCAACGTGTTAATCTAGAGTTAGGCTCTTTCAAGCTCATAACCCACTGTAGAGGTTTATGGTCCGTATATATTTTAAATTTGCGTCCAAATAAGTACGGCCGAAAATACTTTGTGGCCCAAACTATAGCCAATAGCTCCTTTTCTATTGTACTGTAGTTTATTTCACTTGTATTTAGCGTCCGTGAAGCATAGGCTATCGGTTTATCTGACCCTACTGGTCCTTGCGAAAGGATTGCTCCTATTGCTAGATTTGATGCGTCAGTTGTAAGCAGAAAATCTTTGGAAAAGTCGGGGTATTGCAATATTGGGTCGTTGGTAAGCAGAGTTTTACATTTCTCAAAACAATTAATGTAGTTAGTATCGTTACAATTTATCTTAGAACTTTTCTTAAGGCAATGTGTCATTGGTTTGGTGATCTTTGCAAAGTCTGGGATGAATTTACGATAGTACCCTAATAGTCCCAAGAACCTTTTAATTTCTGTAGAAGTCCGCGGTAACGGGAATTTTTTTATGGCTGCTATTTTATCAGGATTCGGTTTAATCCCGTCCTTACTAATAATGTGACCCAGGTAAGCCGTCTCTAACTTTAAGAATTCCGACTTATCCATCTGTATCTTAAAGTTAGAGTCACGCAATCTTTTAAATACTTTTTCTAAATTACCAATGTGCTCCTGTAAAGAAGTACTGAAAACGATGATGTCATCTAAATATACTAAGCAGATAGAATTTTGTAGATCCCGAAGAACATGGTCCATAACACGTTGGAATGTCGATGGAGAATTTTTAAGTCCCATCGGCATTCGCAAAAACTCGAAATGGCCGTGTTCGACATTGAATGCGGTTTTAGCAATGTCGTCTGGATTCATCTCAACTTGATGAAATCCACTCACTAAGTCGAGAGTAGTAAAATAATGACAGTTTCCTAGCTTATCTAAAACGTCTGCTATGTTTGGTATAGGGTATTTGTCATCTATGGTCTTCTCGTTAAGCTTTCGAAAATCAACTACAATACGCCATTTAACTTTGCCGGACGCGTCTGCTTTCTTAGGAACTACCCAGATTGGTGAGCTCCACGCGGATTCTGAAGGGCGGATAATACCCTGTTCCAGCATCTTTGTAACTTGACTTCGAACTTCTTCGCGATGTATAAATGGATAACGGTAAGTCTTAGTGTAAACCGGTATTTCGTCTGTGGTACGTATATGGTGCTTTATTTTATTGGTAAAGGTAAGAGGTTCGCCATCTATATAAAACACGTCGGCGTATTGGGAAACTAGCGATTTTAAATTAGCTCGTTCCTCTTCATTTAAATGGTCAGTGCGTAACCGAGATAAAACTTCCTGCATGCGATATGAATGTGGTATGTTAACACTTTCAGTGTTAAAAATCTCTGCTTTAATTGGGTGATCCATAGAAAATATTAAATCATTAGATGTTGGGTTAAATATTTCTAAATAACCGCGATTACTTCGTACGCTAGTAATACACTCATACACACAGCAATTCGAAATACTTTGTTCGGAAATAAAAGCGTCACCATCTCGAATATCAATTGGGACTCTGACTAATTTTGAAGAATTTGCAGGGATTATATCTTCATATAGATTACAATTACGAGAGTTATACATTTCTATTGAATTAACGGCGTGCTTTGTTACAAGTTTATTATTTTTAAGATCGATAGTTGACTCCCATTTATTTAGTAGGTCTAACCCTATCAGACCATCGAAATAGTCGTGGAATTTATATATATAAAATGTTAATTCACTATCATCATTGAATTCCTGAAAACAAGGTAAGTTAATGGAATAATCATTACGGCTAGTCGCATGCACATTGGTTACTTCAAATGGGTCGTAACTCCAGGGTAAGTTCGGGTAATGTTTCTGTACCGATTCTGGCCTAATAAATGATTGATTTGCCCCGGTATCGATAAGCAATTTCAGTGGTGGATTAGAAATTTCTATGTAAGGTAAATAACGCTGTGTCTGTAAATTAACTTCTATTTTGACTCTTTTGTATTCGGACCTTTCTGAAAATTTTCCTCTTTAGGAGTTGTGGCATTAGCTGGCGTTTCCTCCAAAGGCGCGCAATGTATATCAGAACAAGAAGGCTGTTGAAGCATAGACATATCATAGTAAATGCCGTCAGGTTGTTCGTAATAACCGCATTGATATTCTTCATAGCTATTATCATAATACGGCTCAAAGTAAGGATATTCGTAACACTCGTTAAGATTAAGTTCTCTGCTCTTAAAATAGTTAGAGGGCGGTGGATTACCACTCCTCGTCCAATCATGACCACGTATTTGCATTGGTTTAGCTACATAATGAGATACACCACTCATAGGTTTAGGGGTATCGTTCGCATTTGGCCCTCTAGGTTGAAAACTAGGCTGAGGTCTGAACGCATTATTTTGCCCGTTATAATTAGGAGGGCGTGCACCAAACATTTGTTGGGTGCGCGAAGGACCTTGGAATTGCGGCGATGGGTTAAAGTTCGGTCTCCACATATTCTGAGGACGTTGAGGATGCATAATTACGTTCGGTCGTGAAGGACCGGGCATGTTAAAATTAAATGGCCTGGAAATATTCATAGGCATAGGCGACATGACAGGATTGAATGGCTTCATCGATTGAATAGGAACCTGAGGTGGGGTTTTCTTTGTTGGTAATTGCTCGTTGCGTTGCTGTAAGTACAGAGTATTCATTTCATCATGAACAAATTCTAAGGCCTTTTCAATCGTGTCTGGTCGCATACATCTGATGCGTGATCCTAGTGGGTCGCGGAGGCCCCTTAAGTAGGACTGAAGGGTTAACTTTTTATAGAGTGAGCGTTTTGATTCTATAATGCTCTGAACGGTTTCGTGCAAACTAACATAAGTCATAATAGTTGCAAATAAACTCTGACATGTTTCGTAATATTCCTGGGGTGTGGAATTACCTTGAGTTAGTAAAGCCAAGTCATTGTAAAGCGAAGTCTCATCGCGCTGATCGGAAAAATTATTCACTAATGAGCTACGAATGCCTTCCCATGTTTCTGGAACACCGTTTGTATTTATTAAACGTGCTGCGGGTCCAGTTACCTTGTTAAGGATCCCGTTTAAGAGCGCTAGATTTATTAACTCGCGTCCTGGTTCCTGTGAAACGAATGTCTGCACTAATTGGTCACAAAGCTTAATGAATCTAGTCAGGACATTCATGTTCCCGTCAAATTCGGGGACAATACGCAAAGCCTTGTATATGTCATCAATTGACGCCATTTCTGTTAACGGCACACCGGTATTATTTCTATCACTAACACTAATATCAGCACTTTGTCTTATCGAATCTACAAAATCTGACCTAGATGATCTAACTAACCTAGGGGTCCGCGATTGCCTGGGATGGAAAATCTTGGAGGATTAATATTACACAGTAAAAATAAAAGGAAGCAACTCGAGAACTATTCTAGAGTACTTACATGCACATAGTTATTGGCCTCTCTGCGGTATCTATGTCTGGAAACACCTCCCAGCTGCAGGTCTCGTAGATCCGGATACTCGTACAGTGCTTGAAAGCCACCCGGGTAGCCCGCGTATCGCGCCTCTAATAGCGATCCTAGTTAACTACTCTCGCGAACCGGCCCGCGAGTATCCTACCGACTGCGCCAAATAAGAGATCTGGAGCCGGAGGATGCAAAAAAAACCAATTTACTTAGCACTATTTATTGTATCTGAATTACAATTTAATTATAGCCTAGTTAGATGATAATTGGTCGATGGTTGTACCAAGAATGAATTATTACATTATTATAAAGTTGTAGGTTACAAATATACATTATTGCGAAATAAAAGTGGCGCGATGGAAATGCACGTTCCGCTGAGTCGGCTCCTCGTGTCGGCGCCTCGTGCCGGCCGCGGTTGCGATGCGCAGAATTGGTGTTAGCTATCGTCAGCGGTTCCTGGCTTGTACCGTGGCGTAACAAGTATCCAGCCTGTGCTAATATTGCTTTGGTCATACAAATATTGTCATGTGCAATAACATCATGTATCTTGTCTAGTAGCACAAGTTTGTTGGCCATTAGCAGGGATACTATCTTTTTTATTGCTATGGGTTCTTATATATGGATATTCAATCATGTTCCTGATTGAAGGTTAACGGCAGAAAATGTTATCAAAACTTAACACCATGATTTCTAAACAAAGATTTTTCATTAACACCTGAATTTTCTCAGCGATAACCTTCACACAATCAGTGAGAAAAATCACACAAGCGTATTAAATTAATATTGCTTTGTACGTGTGATAGCCTCAATAGCAATTTGTCTCGACAACGTATTTAATAGATACATAGTTAATGTTGTCGACTAGAGTTGTGATTTCGTCTTTCGACACCAAAAGCGCTACGTTCTTTACCAACAAATTATGTATAAGACGCACTTTTAGTTGCCTACTGAGCCATAATGTAAAAGGCCAAGGTTTCTTATAGACTTAAACGTAACTTAGACTTGCACGAATGTATATTAGCTAGACAACGAAATACAAAATGACACTCTGTCAACTTGTCAAGAAAACTTAGTTGTTTTGAGTTTATAACGAACATAATTCTGAATGAGAGACGCGATATTAAATTTGTTAGCTACGTTCAGTTGTATAAATAGCATTAAAATCCAATATAGGGGAGAGAAACTTTGGTCATATATGCTTTTACTCCGTAGGATATTATCTCTTATAATCCACCTAACACTTTAACCTTTTATTTGGGGTACAACAAAGAGAAATCTATCTAACACCACGAGAAAAGCTACTTATATATCTTTAAATAACCTCGTAAGTCCTCGGACTAAATAGAAAAATATTTTCTTGGTATTCGTAATATTCTTCTACAAATAATAATTGCGTTTGTTTCTAATATAGATACTGCGAAGAAAAAGGGAAGCCTACATCCTTTCGATGCAGACGGCCGGATATATACCTTTAAATAACCTCGTAAGTCCTCGGATTAAATAGAAAAATATTTTCTTGGTATTCGTAATATTTTTCTACAAATAATAATTGCCTTTGTTCCTAATATAGCTTCGCGCAGAAAAAGGGAAGCCTACATCCTTTGGATGCAGACGGCCGGATATATACCTTTAAATAACCTCGTAAGTTCTCGGACTAAATAGAAAAATATTTTCTTTGTATTCGTAATATTTTTCTACAAATAATAATTTCCTTTGTTCCTAATATAGCTACTGCGCAGGAAAAGGGACGCCTACATCTTTTGGATGCAGACGGCCGGATATATACATATATACCTTTAAATAACCTCGTAAATCCTCGGACTAAATAGAAAAATATTTTCTTGGTATTCGTAATATTTTTTTACAAATAATAATTGCCTCTGTTCCCAATATAGCTACTGCGCAGAAAAAGGACGCCTACATTACATCCTTTGGATGCAGACGGCCGGATTGCGGTAACAGTCTACATCATTAGTGAAAATAAGTTTCTAAATCTTCTTTCATCACGTTGTTTACTTATATTCAAGAGTACTTACACAAAGACTAAGTTAGCATCCCACAGATACAAGAATGCTGGCAGAGGTCCGTATGCCTCGTTGATGTAGTGATAGTCACCGCCACTCTGTGCCAGTGTCGTACCTGGGAGGAATAAATGGTCGAATCATCGTCAAGTACAACACAAAGTACATAAAAAGCACAAATAAAAGAGATTTTGTGCAAAACTATCGATTAAGTATTAAATAATTATATTGTAGACAGACGTATGGTTGGGGTATGCGAACAATCCATCATCAAAAAATACAATCCTGAAATGGATTGTTAAAACTTTAGGACTTTTGCTAAGTGCATGAATCATTTTGCAAGTGGATTTGGACACTCATGGTAGATCGTAATATGTTAAGCCAACAAACTGTTATACAGTTTGGCGATTTTTTGAACTTGTTTAAGAGTGAATGTTTTTGATAGATAAATAAATAAATAAAAATAAGCGCGCCGCGGGAAAAACACCAAAACTTTCTTTCGGTGCTTTTAGATCATTACAGTAGTTTCTACATTTTTGTACCTAATCAAAACGCAATGTGCGTGTCTTTCGAGGGTTCGAGGCCAAAACCCAGAAGTGATAGTTATTCCATTCAATCAAAAATATAAAATAGGTAGTGATAAGGACGAATAAGATATTTTGAGCATGCAACTGAATTGGATTTGGAAGGAATATGATATGCAATGTTATTTGTCCCTAATTATTGTATTGGAGATCATTTAATGCCGTAGCAGATTGATCACTCCAAAAAATATAAACCTTGCAACTGGTGCACTTATTAAAATGAGCACATTTTACTCTAAAGGTCTATCCACACCTATCAGGACGGTGCTCGGGACGTGCCAGGGTCGTGGCAGAGCTAGGACCGTGCATTCGAGTCCCGTCAGACTTTCTGTTCACGCACGTCAGGGATGTGACCGGACCGTGGTCATACCGCAACCTTACATCTGTGCCGCTCAGTCACCATTTTGTTTTCGTATCAGTGTATCGCTGATATCTGAATAATGCTTTGGATGAGATTAATCGTACAAAACGCTATATACGCGTACCGCCCCTATTAACAAATCGGCATTCAAATTTTTTAAAGAATAAATCGATCGTCGTCGCGGCGACCGGTCATGTTTGAACGAGTTCATATAAAATGTACACAACAATATTTTTTTGAGCACCCGACGGGGCACAGTCCGTCCAGGTCCCGGAAAAGGTCCTTGATAGGTGTGGATAGACTAAATGTTTATTTTTGAGAAATAATAGCCTACAAATACATAATCCTAACATCAAGGTTGTATTACCCGAAGGAGTAGACAGAAGTGCATATATAGTATGAGCACATTTCCCGGCAATGTTATCATCATCTTTTGCCTTTACATCTATTACAGAGGATTTAAACAGTGTTAAGTGGGGGGTAAGCACTATGTCATAGGTCAAAATGTAATAGGGAGCGGGCTTATTGCCTTGAACCAGACACTCACTCATTTTTAAAATAAATAGGAGGGATAGCGAAATTTTACACATAAATGATAGCCTTAAAGTCCTTTGCAAATGGTTCGCGGCTAATAATCTCTTACTTAACTCTAACAAAACTAAATGCCCTAAGTTTTCCTTGCCTAATGTAACGCATGTTGATCGAAATGTAATTCTTAATGAGAGTCGACTTGATTTTATAAATGAAACAACTTTTCTAGGGATTATTATTGACTCCAAATTGCAATGGAGTGCTCACATCACTGCACTGTCTGGCAAGTTAAGTTCCGCGGCATTTGCGTTTAGGAAAATTAGACAATTAACTGATATACCAACAGCCAGACTAGTATACTTCGTATATTTTCACAGTCTAATGTATTATGGCATTCTGCTGTGGGGATCGGCAGCTGACTTTGGCTCGATATTTTTTTACAAAATAGAGCCGTACGCGCGATCTGCAACCTAGGCCTTCGTGAATCTCTTAGAGACTTTTTCTAAGAGATTACTATATTAACGCTGCCGTCACTTTACATTTTTGAAAATATTATGTATACCCGGAAAAATCTGCAGAAGTTTAAAATAAGAAGCGATTACCATGATAAAAATACTAGAAACAAACATAAGATAGTTGTACCGAGATTTAAACTAACAAAATGCAACAAGTCATTCTTAGGAAACTGTGTTCGGTTTTAATAAAATTCCAAATTCTATAACTGACCTTACAGAAGGCAAGTTTAAATCCTATCCGAAACAAGTACTAATTAAGAAAGCCTACTATAGTATTAATAGTTATATTGACGATAGGGACGTGTGGCACTGATTTTTCCTGCATTTGTGGCTTCCCTGGCATACTGCCAATCAACCATAATTTGATATTGAATATTGTTTACTGATTATAATATTATAATATATTAAACCTTTTCACTGTCGTGTATTTTACCCAAATTGTAAATGAGAGAATAACCGATCTATATTAATATTTTTTATTTGACTTTGATGCTACTCGTATTCTCATTTTAGGTATATTGTGTAGCTCATTATTCTCTCATACTTGAAATGATTGTTAAACATTCGTACAACATATTTTTAAAAGAGTAACTATGTAGTTTCTTGCCAGTTCTTCTCCATAGAAACGACTTTTTGGAACCGTGCAACTAGTTTGACGTTTTGTAAGTGCTCTTTTGTAGCCTACATGAAATAAAAACATTATGACTATGACTATGACAGGCACAAAACCAGACCCCATGCTACTACTGAGATAATTCTCTGATAATTCTAAAGTAACACTTTGCCCAATCTATGATTCGAACCCAGGACCTCATGCTCAGCAGTTGTGCTTAGCGACCACTAGACCAACAATATAACTATCATGTCTATATTCTTTACTAAAATATGTTAGATAACAAAGTTTTATAATTATCAAACAAAAAGTTATGATAACATAACCCAAGTTTTCCCATAAAATCATATACCTAATGGCAAAATCTCTTGTCTCTCACATTCTGATATGTTATTGGAGACAGACCTAATCATTAATCAGGCACAATTTAGTCTGTGGTGTATTATAAATCAGGAGGAACTCTGAATTTATTCTGTTCATAAAATCATTCCCTATTTGAAAAGTCCTGCTAATGTTATAGTTTAATGGTTTAACCACCTTAAAAATGCATTGAGAACAGTCGGTACACTTTAAAGAAGAACATTCATGAATATTTCTTCAATAAATCTCCGACAGTGACATTGCAGCTGTGATTATTACATTTCTTTGATTAGCAAATAGCAACCTACAGTTTCCGCTCCTCGCATTTGATTTATTTAGTAAGTAAGTTAAGTAAGTAGTTTATGTATTGGTACTTATTATTGATATAAGTTAATGGTTAACGTTTGTTCCCATACAATACTCAGTGCATCTACGACTGTTCAACTCTGCATCACCCTAAGGTTGACTGGTAGAAAATGACCAATGGCATTAAGTCCGCCTTTGTACAAAATGTGCATTAAGTATATATAAATTAATTAATAAATAAATAAATTGAGCTAAGTATGAGTGAGGATTCCAACTATGACTTAAGTTATTGTATGGGTAACAAAATGATATCCCAGTGGATGGTTAAATGCGGTGCTGTTCGATTCAATGGCTCGTCAAGATGTTAGCCGTCATTATTGATTAAACATGTGACATTCAACCATTCTTTTAATTGCCACTGTAGTTGCAGTATTGTAATGTAAAAAAAATTAAGTAGGTATATAAACAATTAATTATATATATAAGTGGCCATTGAAGTTATTATTCTGTTTCCCTGTGTGTAACTTTAAACGGATATAAATTAATGTAGTAGTGCTATTATACCTGCTATTTAATATTTTAATACATTACTTAATATTGTTTTTTCCCAATAAAGGTGCAGAATAAATCATACAAATATAACACAATTTTAATATAAATATTAGCAATTTTTGATTCTTAATAACTATAATTTATAATAATAATTTTGATTCATCCCATTATAATAATTAATTAAATAAATAATGCAAATTTTATATGTATGTATAGCTCAAACAATTAATAAAAATACTGCGTCTTATTTTTATGAAAAATGTAATAGATTTAATATAAAATGTATAGATTATTAACTTACCTAATTCAGCATAGGACATAGCGCCAAGTGTTGCTAGGAGTCCACAAGTAGCCCAGACCAAAAGTGCGCCCCACACAGACCCAGTTTTGTCTAAAACCTCTTTTGGTGATATAAATATACCACTACCGAAAATAATTCCTAATATTATAGCTACCCCTTCAAGGAGCCCGAGCTGCTTTCGCAGCTGGACTCTTTCGTTATTCATTTTAACCAATTATATTCAACGCGTGCGACTTTTATAAATACTATTCTTCACTAAATTGCTGTTGTCTTGGGTTCAGCTAACCTAAACAGATGCCATTTAACCTTTCACATTACAGATTAACTTTAAATTAAAACCATAATATATTTTTCCTCAATTAACCGTTAGGTAATTGATGAATAAAGAAAAGAGAAAAACGCAGATCGAGAATGGTATTAACTTAATCACCGCCGCACACAACGAATGTGAAATCGGAAGTGAATGGAGAAAAATTCGCGCTACCCTACTTATTGCGGTTGTGCGGTGCCGCTCGCTTCTGTTTTCAACATTACGGATACATTGTCTATGATTTACGCAAATCAATATCTATGATTCAACTTCAAAAATATTTTAGTCGATTAGATGACATTCTCAACTATGTTGATGATAGCACAAGTTTTACCCTATATAAACTGATAGAGGTTTATGAGGTTTATCTATGTCGTAGATCAGCTGGTTGGCCCATAAAAAGCTCACTTTTAATAAAGCAGTGATGTGTCAGAAATAACACACATCACTGTACTATAGTTTTTGTTTTTACCTTCATAAAATGCTCTTGGTTCATAATCCATGTTTTTAATTTATATTTTGTGGTGACGATTCACACAACATCATAGATCTTAGGACGAAAGTAAAATTGCACTTTACCTTTAAACTTTTATTTGGATAATTCACACTAAAATAAGGGAAATATTTTTGTTAAGTTTTAATTGAATTTATTTCATATGAAACCAGTTAAAATAATTTTGGAGTGATTTCTGGGTCAGGATCAGGGTAATATTGAAGTAAATCGGCAACTGGCGATTCTTGATCCTCGTAAAAGTCACATGCTAAAAGGAATTCGCGTTTCGAGTAATCATCTCCCTTGCAGAACATTTCACCTGATAAAAGCATAAATGCGTGGTTATAATATTATATCAGTGCAAGATGGTTAAATGCTCTAAGGTACAAGTGCAATATAATAGGTCGTAACTACCTTTATTATTATATTTTTAATACCTTCAATATCCATAATGTGAACTGCGCTTTTAGCTTCAAGAGCTCCCACACAATAATGCTCTTCTGTTAGATCTGGATGCCAGTACATGATAGCATCCCTGCACGAAGTTCCAGCAATTGGAAGTAAAATCCTGTCCTAAGGTACAAAATAAATTGTGGGGAATATTTACAGCAGGTACTCGACAAAATATATTGATCATCGACCTTTGGGATAAGATAATCGGCTTGTTTCGACTTCGTAGAACGTTATCTGTCGCACAAACCCACCAACCATACCAGTAATTGATTAATTGTTAAAATACACAAGAAAAGTAATTTATAGTGTTGTCCTAAACCATTAGGAAAATGGACATGGGATGACAAAGGAAGGACAACGTTACTTATTTATGTTGCGTGTGTCATAGATAATGCTTTACTAAGCCGTTTCTTTTACTTAGGTTCATACACAATATTTTCCGCCAAGTACTGTGATTAGGTAATTTAAAGACATTGTAATTTACGAGTAAATAGGTAGGTACTTTACCTTGCAGATAATTTTATTATTCACAATTGGTTCCTTAACTTCACCTGTACAGAAAAACTTGCGTTTCTTTCTCATAATCAATGTACTAACGTCTAAAACCGTCTTGATACTATTTCCTGAAAACAATAAACAATGTTGTACTGCTAAGATCATTAATTGTATCATCTAAATCTGAGTTCAGTTCTATTAGATACTCACTAAATAAAAATATATAACCGACTAACTTCTTTTTTTATTTTCATAAAAATAATCAAACAGTTTATTTATTTATAATTACATTTTAAGAGACCAAATATAAATCTATACGAGAGAAGATTACCTTTTTCACCATTTATTGCTTCTAGTTCTCGCATTCCACGAGCTTGTGTTTCTCTGCTATTTTGTTGCTTCATGTAATTTGCTAGTCTCCCCATAGCTTCTACAAATTCGTCAACTGGACCTAATAGTCGGCAAAATATTGTATTTAGTAAATGCCTATATTTTTAAATTTATTTATTTCAGACAAATTTTAATACCTGTTCCAAAACTCGATCCATCCAAGTAATTAAGAAACTGATAGAATCTCAAGGCTTCATCAGATTCTATCTCGTCCATTACAGGTCTCTAAAATGATTTGGTTACATTTTTATCATTTTTGCCATATTTTAAGATTAAAGAAACCCCTAGAACTTACGAATTTTCCGCTCCATGCTCCAACATCGGAATAAAGAGAATTAACTCTGCTAGGCATCCAATCAAGAGAGGATCGAGCCACCAAAACAGGATGCTGGAATAAAAAAATAAAAAACAATCAATTTTCGTGGGTTCCGAAATCAAGTTTGTTTTACGATTGCATTTTATTATTACCAAAGACGCCAGTTTCGCACTAGCATTTTTGAGGAAATAATTGAATACAGTCAAAAGTAACCAAACAATCAGCATGGTTACAGTTTTCTTACAGTCTTAACTCTGTACAAAGTAATTTAGTCAGAACGCTTGTTAAACTTTAACAATGTGCCCGTTTTATCGCATTTATGTGAATAGGTACGCCAATTAGTTCTCCTAGTACTAATCAATAAAACATTTTTTATATACGATAGCATTATAAAAAAAATCATCACCAAATTTTAGGTAGGAAAACATGAGTTGTTTCCTAATACGGGCAATTTAATCTCCCACCATTTAAATACGCCTGGCGTGACGTAATAGTCAACATATCAAACAACTTTTGAATAGCCGTAGAATTATTGTGCTCTCTGTAATTTATCAACTACTTTGTATTCTAATAAGGAAAATTGCATAACCCGACTTATAATTTAGAACTGTATTCTCACACTTCATACAGTTTGTGAGTGTGTTTGTATGCTTGATACCTCTTTACGATCAAACAGCTGGACCGATTTTGCTAAAATTTGTTATGGAGGTAGCTAATACTCTGGATTACCATATAGGCTACCATATTTTTATCCCGTGATAAGGTAGCGGGTAACACCGCTGGGTACAGCCAGTAACAATATAAAGGCGAAAGTTTGTATGTTTGTTACCTCTTCACGCTTAGACGGCTGGAATGATTCTGCTAAAATCTGGTATGGAGGTAATTGACACCCTGGATTTACACATAGGGTACTTTATTCTAAAAAAATATAGCGGGTAGGTAACACCGCGGGCGCAGCTAGTTAAAAATAAATGTAAGTCACTTAATGTAACATGTATTTTCGATATCGAAGACTGTGACGGGAATGCAATCCGGATAGTCCCTTATCCGAAAAATCCGAATATCCACTCATTTTTATTAGATTTCAAAATCCAGATTTATCAAAAGCATAGATCAAAAGTAAATCAGGTTTTTTTTAATCGAACGAATTTGGTAATAATATTCAAAATGAGTGAATTTCACGCACTAGTGTCGGTTCGGAGACTTTCATTTATTCTAATAAATTTCATTTATAATAATAAATCAGACTCATGACATTATGATGCTAAAGACTAGAGTCTCATTACATGCTTCTGCTCAGCTTTTGCTAATGAAATAAGACTTAAGTCTTCTTCTACAATGTGATAAGGAGCGAGCCTATTGCCATCAACCGAGCAAAAATGCGAACTCCGCGTTGCTACTGATAAAACCCAGTGCTACTTTGCGTGCCCAGCATTCGAACCAAGGTCTTGTGCTTAAATTAAACATAACTTATTTAAATATGTAATTACAATCACAAAATATTAAAAAAAACATCAGGTGGTGAAAAATAATCACAAATTATTTCGCGTAACCTCACAATACAGAACAAGCAATATCGAGCGTGCGTGTAACAATGTTCGCGGGCAGTGACATAATTTGACTAAATGTTTACGAGTATTCGTTCTCGTACATAAAATATCCTTGGAAAAATAATTTAAATTCTTAACGGAACATACCTAAAAATTTATCACGACATATCTTATCAAAATATGGTCTCGGTGCAACGAATGACCCATTTAGGTTCATTCGCAGATCTCGAAAAGACCCGTGTAGGAATTGAAATCGAACCAAACTAATAGGGCTTATCATGACTAAACAATATATATTTTAAATTAATTATTATATTTTCACAAACCAAGTTTTTGCACTTATTTAACAATGTAATGATTTTAATAAAGTTTGTGTTTAGTCGAGTAATGCATTTTAGTAACGTTTCAAGCTACCTCATAAATTGATATTAATAATTATTAATGGTCCCGCATTGGTTGACACTTTGACAGCGTAAATCCGTTAGCCGTGTCTTTCTTTCAATTTTTACCGCCTTCCGGTACGGTTGCGTCTGTTTTAACCTCAATAAATTTCAATAATACATTTTAAATTGATTAAGTTTTCATTATATAAATATTTTTCTTAGTTTTTTAATAGTGTGTAGCGTGTCTTTAAATAAACTTTTTAAAATGCACGTACGCGTACGTATGTTCGGTAAACCGGACAAAATCGTGGTTGTTGATTCTAAACTTACGAAAATTGAAAAATTTCGGACAATACTAAGAGATAAGTTAGGAATTGAGCCAAAATTACAGAAACTACTTTACGGCGGGAAGCTGGTAAGTTTAATATGTGTCTAGTAGGTAATCTATAAAATTGAAGTTAATTCGAACACCATAAAAGAGTAGACTTGCAGAATTGTATTAATATTTTCCTGAATACTTCTTTTATATCTCATTTTGTTACATGCATCCTAGCTAAATCTAATTTGTGGTACCTTTCTCCTTAACATTAAAAATGGGTATAAATTTTGCACTAAGTACTCACCCTCTTATATGAAAATTATGCTAAAATGTGTTCTAAGTTAACTTATGTGTATAATTTAAAGTTGAGCAAGTGCCAAGTCTTTACCTACACCTAGTGCATCTTGCATTCATGGATAAGAAGTTTTATTTTGCACCATCACATCTACAAATTATTGACTGGTGTTATTCATTAGCAAATGCATTTGTATACACTATCTATCGATAACTGTTTATATTCCTTTTGCTGCTATTGAATACACAATTCCTTTTAAACTGCCCTAAGTACTTTTAACTGTACACATGCCCATGGATAAAATTATACCTGATACTGTTGTTTGTATCACAAAAAATAGAGATGTTAATACACATAAGACAGGTTAAAGTCAATACAGGTATAGAGTATAAGGTGTGAGTGAGGCCTAGAATTACTGGAGGTGCAGAGATGTGTTTACCATTATCAATAGTTTATATATTTTTACCCACATTTTGTCCATTAGCTTTAACTTTTATCACTGTGGTGCTTGGCAACTGGGCTTATCTTATTTGTGGATCCTTTATTATGCTTTTGGCAAATCAGCGTTTCTGTCTCCCACTTGCTATGGAGGAAAGTAGAAGCTAAATTTATATTTCTACTCTTCCTATATATTCTTTTATAATTAATTTTGTTATGGGTTCCAAGACAGTCAAGTCATTTCTCTGGGACACCTGGATTTTATTCCTTGATGGTTTTTAATGGTTATCATTGTTGAAGCTTGCTTACAAGAGTTACAGTGATGAGCACAAGTGGAGGGCTTCTCCGGAATATAAAAAAACACTCATTTAGGCACTTATTACTGCTGGTCGCTCACAAGGTGGATTTGTGCAGCCAAATTCAGGCTTCTGTCTTAATCTAAAGTGCCAATGTGGTGGCCTGGTGTTTATTACGCTGTCCCAGGCCATGCCCTCAAGGACCCACTTAAATAGCCTGGTTGTATCTCTCATTTTTTCCAGTTGCATTTACAATAAGCAGCTCCCCGTTAAAAATTAAAACAGCACACAACTGTGAACATGCAGAATCTGATTATCATATATAATACATCAATCCATTGACTTTGAAATATATTTAAATAATTCTATTTTGATTATCATGTTATGTTTGTTTATTAGCTGGAAAATGGCTACACATTCCACGACTACAGCATCAAACTCAATGATGTCATCCAGCTCATGTACTGCAATCCTGGTGATAGTGCTAAAGAAACAAATCATGCTGACCAATCAAGCCGAGAAGCTGGGACCAGTAAGCCTAGTGATCAAGAGTATACAGGTTAGTAGGAACTAGGAACCCTCTTGAAATTCCAATCCTTCAAATTGATTACTTTTCGTTTTCTGTGCATGCAGCGAGATTGTGTAACTCACTGCCACGGTCCATATGTAACTCGTAAACTATCTCTGTATTGTTAAAGAGCACTACCTTTCTTCTTAATATAATTATGTTTATATTATTTGTAAATGTGTTTGGTCTGTAATCTATACTTATTCTACACATATAATGTATATCTTTTGACTATATATATCTAATAATGTATCTAACAAGACATATAAACCTAGCCGAGGAATTACTAAAGCTGAGGACAATGATGAATGTTGAATGAACTCTCAATATGTTTAAATTTACATAATAATGTTAACATCACTTTAAATATAAAATGATTTATTATTGTAATGTGGGAGTATACAATGTAACTTTAAATTACTGTGTTCTACTTTACCCAGATTACAATGTTTTTCAAAAGTATTAATTTTGAGTATTATGTAATCAAAGTCAAAATAACATTAAAAGCTGTTATTAAAATATTTTCTTTTAGTTCTTCTATTATTATGCCTTTGTCTTATTTTAAGTCATACAATATTATAAACTTTTTACAGATGCAGTGTCCCATCATTACTCACTTAGAGACCTTGTAGACGTGAGAGACCAAGAACTTGGTTCTTGGATGGAAGGGAAAATCACAAGGATAGTGTATGACCCAGATGTTCCTCAACTCCATCAATACCCTACCTCCTCTAGTGACATCTTCAAAGACAACACAAATGATATAAAAGATGTTATGGCTATTGAACACACTGATGAAAGTTTTAATGGTAATGATGTGGAGAACAAACCACCACCTGCTGACTCCACTGTTTCACAATCTGCTCACCCTCGTGTTCTCTTGCTTAAAGACTTTGGGACCATGCCCAGATATCTTGTTAATAAGTCACCAAGAGTTGTGAAGAACACAGAAGTTCATAGTACATGTAAACAAAACAGGGTAATAGAATCTTCACTGCTTTATCAAGTACAGTTTGGAAATGAGTAAGTATTAACTCATATTGTTCATTACCACACACACATAGTTACCACACACACAAATATGATCCTAGCATTCATCTCATGCATAGTCTACTATATAATTTGAAGTTGATTCCCAAATTAATGCATTACAAACATCTAATAATGATCTCACTTTGTGAGTAAGATGAAAGTTACTTCATGTTATACTCTTACAGGGATGATCCATCATATGTCTACTGTAAATTAAAAGATATAAGGCCGAGAGCAAGACATGAAATAAACGTCGCGTGTTTACAAGTAGGACAAACTGTGATGATCAACCATAATACTGATGAGCCATTGGAAAAAGGATACTGGTATGTGCACATAAGATTCGTTTGTTAAACACTGACAGCTTCCCAAGGTGGTATTATAATAATCATACAACTTGTTGCTACCACCTATGCCTTTTAGTTCTGTTGCTGTTGGTATTCCATCAAATGATATAAAAAGTAACATGAATAAAGATTTCACTGTTATGGACTGATTCTAAGAAAACTTTTAGGTACTTAGTTATAATATAAATCTATGCAACTAACTTTAATAATGGCTAGTAAAGAAGCTCTTCAAGCTTCGTTTTCAAGTGTACCACACACAATATAATAGTGATCTCATTTGGCAAAAAACTGAATCATTTCTTTTTATTTATATTTTTATAGAACATAATTTGAAAAAGGTTCTTAAAAATAGGTTTAGGTAAAGCTATCCTCTAAACTTAACTATAATATTATATCTAATAATTTCAGATCAAAACTATTTTCTTGTATACTTTAGTATGTGATTTTTTCAGTAGTCTGTTCAGGTTATAGTTATTGGATTTATTAATTACCAGTCTTGTAATGAGTCCTAAAAATGTATAAAGTTAATTGAATTGTGTAAACCAACAGGTATGATTTTAAAGTGGAACATATTAAGAAAGTTAGAACAATGTATGAGTTAACTGGCACTCTGTACCTGGGCCCGGATGGTATTCCTCAGGACGACACCAAAGTTAAGGTACACGACAAGATATTTGCCATTGAAGAGGTAGTACCAGTGCCTCAAAGAACTTTAGCAATCAAAAAGATGATGATTACTCCCACAAAATTAAGTGAGTACTTATTGTTAAATGCATACAAACAAGAGGAGCCAATCAGTCTATACTAACCCACATTTCGTCCTTCATCGTAGAGTGTTCCCAATGGTTGATTATTTGACAAATTTACACACATCCACGGCAATATACTTAGAAAGGAAGCCGAAGTTGTCGCACCAGTTTTAATATTATACTAGTTTTTGCCTGCGGCTTCGCTCGCATTAATTTAGAGAGTTCTGCCCCCTTTAGATTGGGCCTTCGAACTAAACTGGAGAAATGCAGATGTACTACATACCTCTTCCTACCACATCGGGGAATACAGGCGTGATGATATGTGTAAAAATTTATGAACCATCATATTTTTATTTTCAGGATCGGCTCCATTGAATTGCCTAACGTGTCGCGATAACAAGGATAAGCCATGTAAAGACTGTGGCTGCAATCAGTGCAGCGGAAAGGAACTACCAGAGAAAGTGAGTTCTGATATACTTACAGTTTCATTATATTTGCATGTCTCATAACCCTGGTGCGTCCAAGCCCATTATCGCCTGTGTTTATTTAGCCTTATTAACAATCGTTTGAAGAGTTAATGACTGTATTGTTTTATTTTATAATTTTCGCAACTTTTGTAACATGACTATGGGCAATGACAAATTTTATCAGACATGTAAACTAATAACAATTAAGTCGGAGATAGACAGTAAACAACGAATTTGGTTATTAAAGTTTATATTACTGACGTAGTCGTTGCTGAGAGCAAGAGTGTAAGACGCACTGTAAACACGGCTAGCTCTAATCAGATAGGAATTTTGTCTATAAGTTGTTTTTGATATAGGTGTGCCGTGTGTGTGTATGTTTTACCATATAAGTAATTCCGATAAATATTAGTGTTATGAATCACTGTTTTTTCTCTTTAGTGTATAGTTAAGATTTGATCATGTAGAAGCCGAACATCTGAATACTTTAGCTGAGCAGTCGTGCTTGCAACCAACCAATAAGATGGTTATTTGAAAATGCTGGTAACTTAATTGCTAGCTGTGTGCATATTACATGAGAGTGAATGAGATGAAAGGAATGTGCCGGGATCGCAGCCAATTCGTGAATTCTGCGTGGCGTGACATATTGACGTGTGGTATATTATTTTACTTATTGAACTGAGTTTTACAGATAGTGTTGTGTGATGAATGCAACAACGGCTACCACATGTACTGTCTGGAGCCCGCCCTCAATGAGCTGCCCGAAGGGGATTGGTATTGCCCGGAGTGTAAGAGGGACCCTAATGACGTAATCGCGCCCGGAAAAGCCAAGCAAACTAAAAAGATATCGAAAACGAATCGCGATTGGGGCCGCGGGATGGCTTGTGTCGGTCAGTATTAAATATTCGTTATACAGTATTCATCAGCAGTGGCTAAGTGATTACACTAGTATGCTAAAGGTCCATACTTGTATCATTTCAACGAACCAGACTCTGTTACATCACCGGGGACTTGTAACGCTTAGGGTGAAATAGTGAATGGTTGCTGGTTGACGGGGTCTCGAACTCAAATACTTATATGCCTACTACAGAAATCGAATAAAAATAGCAACACAACAACAATATTTATATTTTAAACTAATCTAAAGTCTTAGCTTAAAACTTAAAATTTAGATTGCGTATCGCTAAATGTATTTAATTATAATGCTCAAGCGAAATAATTAACGAGTATTGTTTCTTGTCGATGCCGCAATTGCTATTGAAAATTATACATGCTGAATAAACAAGTATACTATAATTATGTAAATTCCCGTGTTATACACATATTGCCATAGATCAGTTGCTTTGCTAGGTTAAGCTGTGCTTACCGTGGATGGTCTTGTAAATGGGTGACAGTTTGTAACATGTTGAGACATCTTCGCGCTTCGGAAGGGACGTTAAGCCGTTAATCCCACGCATCATTATTATTTTTTGAATATATCTGAATGCCGACGATAAACAGACATCCATAGGAGACACATAAAGGTATAGATACACCCGGGCAATTAGAAAAACACGCAGGCATACCCAAACTTAAATTAGGTAAATAGCTTTGCGGGCGTAGGTAGGCTCAAAGACACGCAAGCATGTAGACAGACATTCAGGCAGTCAGGTGAATCCGCTAACAGATACTTGCAGACAAAATGTATGACAACTGGTCTACATATGACGTCACTATGATATCTTAGGATGCAATACTGTTTTTAAGCTGTTTACACACTTGTGTAAATGATATGTGAACTGTACATTACAATAATTGCGTTAAGAATTTAATTCTTGCTCAATGCCAATACATTATAAGGTAATGCGAAATATAACATTGCCTTAGTGCGAAATTATGAAACATAAATAATTCAAATTTTTGTTTTGATCTTTTTAATAATATTTTTATTTGCAAATAATAATAATAATGGAATGAAACTCAATAAAAAAACCCCCACTGCAGAACCTTTTTCTTCCCCTATTACCGGTTTCCCGGATTCTTACTCTTAGGGTCTGAATTTGAAGAGGCTTCTTAAAAAAGGCCGTTGCCGGTTTTTCATGTTGCATGATAAATATATGTTATATACAGATACTAGCGGCCCGCTCCGGCTTCGCACGGGTATAAAATATATATTATAAGTATTTCTCCACTATTTAATGGATGTTATTATACATATAAACCATCCTCTTTAATCACTCTATCTATTAAAAAAAACCGCATCAAAATCTGTTGCGTAGTTTTAAAGATTTAAGCATACATAGGGATATAGGGACAGAGAAAGCGACTTTGTTTTATACTATGTAGTGATATACTACTGCGAGTATCATAGACAATAAATACGGTTAAAGAAACCCAAATTTCACTGTTTCAGGTAAGACCAAGACGTGTACGATGCCGCCCAACCACTTTGGCCCAATTCCCGGTATTGAAGTCGGAATGTGCTGGCGCTTCCGGATCCAGGTAAGATAGTGTTACATACCAGGGGCGTTCAACTTATTCTCGGTATAGACATGAAAAAAAATATAAACTGACAAATGTAATTGTTACTTTCTTCTTCGCCTCCAATAATAATAAAAAATATATTTAAACCGTAAAGAAAACGTGCCTAACACGCCGGCGCCACCGTGGGCTTAAGCCGATAAAAGACGACCAAATATACAGTATTGTTATTATAACTTTTATTAACAATAAAAGTTATAATAACAATACTATATTTATAGTATGCTTTCTTAATAAGTACTCGTTTTGCAAGCTTGTAATTGTTTTACATAAAATAAAATAATTTTCAATTAAAACAGAAAATCACAAGCATTCTCAGTTGGTGTTTACAGGCTTTATCATAATCTGTATCAGTAGGTCAAGTTTGACTTGCAGTCATTGTTTGTTTTAGTCGCATATACAATCTTAATGGGGAGCTGTAAACAATTCTTCTTCTTAATCGTACCATTAGGAAGTGATCCTCACTTTCAAATGGTACGACTGAATTTTTGGGTTGGGTGTATAAGTATATAATTATGATCTTTTTCATACAGCTTTCTGAAACTGGAGTTCACCGCCCACCTGTATCGGGTATACATGGACGTGACGTTGAAGGAGCCTACAGCATCGTGTTGTCTGGTGAGATTGTAATTCTTATTATTTCTACTAATCGTACAGTGTACAAAATCAAAACGTAAAGCCGAATGTCCAAAAATGTATTACAAAAAAAATCCAGTCTATTAAATCAACCTTAGATTTTTTTTGGCATTATCCTTTATGTATTTTACCTACATCTTAAATATTTAAGTTTTCCCCACTCCTCCATTAAAATCTTAATTATGCCAAACCTCATACTCCTCCGTACCCTTAACGTATTTATTCAAATACGCAGTATGAATCTACTGTACTATATTCATGTAAATCCGATGAGTCACAAGTGCCTTAATATGTACTTTGATAGGCAAGCACAAAGACTGTTGTTTGCCTATGATTAAAGAGAATAGAGAGTGCACCAGCTTTAGCCAGTCTCAGTTGAGTCAGGAGGACATTTATTAATTAATTACACCAACTTATTTAATTATTTATACACCATCAGTATATACATATTTAAATATAACCACAAATATAAATAATTGTATGTATTTTCAGGCGGCTATGAAGACGACGTGGACAATGGTAACGAATTCACGTACACCGGTAGCGGCGGTCGAGACCTCTCTGGTAACAAGCGCACCGCGGAACAATCGCACGACCAGAAGCTCACCCGAGAGAACAAGTTGGTATAAATGTTACTGTAAAACCATGAACGTAAAATATTAAAACTGTAAAGAGCATTTCGTGCACAGTATAATTGCCCTTTACACCATCCAATTTAAATCAATATCTTAAAAGTTATCGCAAATATACAACTAGAATGCGAGTAAAAGATTCAAGCAGGTCTTCGCCGGACCATGTTCTACGCAACAAGCCGATACTTACCTACGACAATACTAGGTACGGAACAAATAGGCGTCATTCTTATAATGTTGTGCTAAGACTTCCCGTGCATAGTTGGGCCATTATACAAAACTTTATAAGGCAGACTTAATGCATTAGGCATTGTGTTATGTTTCATGTTAAGTTGTAATTATAAAATAATTATACAAATTTACATTATGTTTCCTTCTGTGCAGGGCCCTAGCTCGAAACTGCGCTGTAAAGGAAATCAGCGAAGAAGGCGCCGACGCGGGTGACGATTGGCGCAGCGGAAAGCCTGTGCGAGTCGTGCGGTCCTACAAGATGTTAAAGTTCTTCCCTAAATACGCACCAGAGCAAGGAAACAGGTTCGTTTTCGTTATATTTGTCACTTGCGCTGCGCTGATCAATTAAAATATATGAGGACCTGATTGGCGCAGTGGCAAAGTAATAGGCCTGCGGCGCTAAGGGCTACGGGTTCGATTCCTGTACGGGAAAAAAATTGTGCGATCCGCAGTTGTTAGTCCCGAGTCTGGGTGTTTGTGTATGTGATATTTAATTATTGTGTAACGCACCGACGATACAGGAGAAATACCTAATGTAGGGCGACGGTTTTAATTGAAAATAAAATAATAAATAAAGTGCAATTCAAGTAACATATTATTCCACTATGTTTTTATTTTGGTCTACTGGTCATCCGTATCTTACACCAGGGTAAGAATTTCGATGAAAACTGGGTCTGGTATATAGTATAGGGCCTGAAACTCGCTACGCTGAACAATTACAACATTTAGCGCAATATTGCGACGCAACTAACGAATTCCGCCCACCTTTAATGTATTTGGTCCGCCATATCTCCCTCCAGGATTGGGCTCTAATAATAAATAATAATACAACTTTGTGCATGTAGCTTGACTAGTTGCGCATATATAGCCTGTCATCAACACAATATCACTTACTTTAATCTAGAATGTTCTAGTCGACTCAAACTCGCCGTGGTTTTTTCCTAAAAAGACCTCTTCTCAGACCACCTTCACTGTTCTCACATAAATTATTGAACTTTAAAAGAGACCTTGACCCCTGATTATGTTTCGGTATTTCTTCTCAGAGGTAGTCAGTAAGAAAATGCCAACGCCATCTAACTAGTTAAAAAAAAAAATGTGTTAAAGTGTTTTGTAAAACCTTTTTGCAGAAATATATTAATTTATCATTTATCAATATTTGTTTATTGTTTAGGTACGACGGCATATACAAAGTAGTTAAGTACTACCCTGAGAAGGGTTTGTCTGGATTCCGCGTGTGGAAGTACTTATTGAGGAGAGACGACCCCAATCCGGCGCCTTGGGAGGTCCGGGCTAAGATATACCCTACCATTGTAAGTATTGCTTGTTATAGTAATTATTTAAATACTGGTTTAAGAACACTAATTTCAAGCCTTATTGGACTATTTTATCTTTCACAGGTGTATGTTATCAAACTAAAATAAACGTTTATTTTAGTATAATTACATATAGGTATTCAATGCATACGCTATTTTCGCAATACGTGCATAGTGCACCTACGACAGAGACGAACTTCGGCTGCATGTTCAGTTTAGTCATACTGAGTACGGACTTCGGTTTATTTCTCCTGTTAAATATTTATTGACTACCTCTTTTGTTACATATCCATAAATATTTATTTTTGAAAATTTTATTGCTAGGCAATCATAAAAAAATTAACTGAATTAAAACATTAAGGTAGGCGAGCAAATAAGATCCGAACTATAACGTTAACATTAAAACTATATGTAATCATTTATTGCCGATCTAAACTCACTATCTAACAGTGACTTTTTTCCGCAGTATCCCGACGGCTACTTGGAGGCAGAAGCGGAAAAGACAGCTCTCAAGAAAAAAAATAAAGGGAAAGGAAAAGTTACGAAGAGGAAAGCGCTGCAGGAAAGCAATCAGACTGTATCTGATAACGACAGCAATCCACCCGTCAAAAAACAGAAACCAGGTGAATCTCTATGTCTATCTCTTCTCTACTCATACATAACATAAACACAAGTAATCAGGTGTATTTTGTAGTTTCATAATGCCAAATTGCCAAGTATCTTGGCACTTAAACAAAAAATGGTTTACATTTCTATACCATAACGCCTTTTATACTTTATTTACTATTTAACTTTTAGTATAGTAATCATTGGAGAGTGGATCATATGCATTTGAATATTTAAGTGGATTCATTCTTTGCGGTCATATTTTGTCTAAAATCTAGCGATGATGCATTTTTTACTAAACATACTTATAATATTAGTTATATATCGACATTATCGAAGTGTAAAAACAACATTTAAAAGAAATTGGTTGCACATCCTACAAAATTCCTTAAGAACTTTTACAAATAGTTTTAATAGTCAGAGACAATCTTAACGCTGGACAATAGGAGCAATACTTGTTCATTAACGATTAACTATTTTCGTTTATTTATTATTTTTAATTTTGATATCTTATGCTTTGCTAATTTTAGAAACATTTACATTTTTATCATTTAATTCCGTATATTTGCATGCATTTACTTAGCTTTATATGTTGCCTATAATTAATATATAATCTGGTGAGTAAATGATGTAAGGCCGTTCGTGGTTTATACGTCATCACTGATTCAATCTTAATTTACACCTAGTACCCATTATGTCCCTTGCACCCTGCCCCTCTTATTCATAAACAAGGATTGTACTGGCATTAACTAAACCCCGTATTCAGGTCTATTGACACCTCTATTCTTTGATATGCAAACGACAGCGACAGGTTTAATTTAAACCTTGGATTCAAATTGTATTTTTTTATTAATAAGAGGGCACGTGTTTAATTAGCATATTGATTCGTGTAATTTATTTCAGATTCAAAAGTAACGGACGCAGAACTTCAAAAGAAATTAGCGACTTCCTTCCAGAAAGATTCGTCGCTTACGAAGCAGGTTGAGAACGCTCTCAGCGAACAAGAAAGCGAAGCTATTAAAACTGATACGTTGAACGCTAAGCTATGGGAAGAGTGTCGCGTTGTTTGCGAAACTAAGGGCAAAAAGGTATGGCTTAATAAGTACTAGCATCCGGCCGAGACTACACATTATTAAAAATGTCTTTTGTACCTTCCGACCCATATCTTTAAACGGGGCGCTAGCTTATATGCTTAGGATTCTGCGTACTTAGTATGTTTATTAGATTTATGTAAAATAACCAGATCAACCAACATGAAGGATTTAGGTGTCACATTTGACCAAAAGCTTACTTTTCATGACCACATTTCTATAGTAACCAAAGACAATGGTTGTTCTCGGGAGTGCCCGTGATTTTCGCAACGAGCGTGTAAGAAGGCACTCTTTTCTGAACGAAGCTAGAAGCTAGTTCATCTGTATGTGTAGTGTCATCACTGCTCATATTTTTACTTTTGGTCGCGCATTGTTATAGCGATAAATGTATTATATTGACACATAATTAAGTAGTACGAAAAATAACTTATAACCATAAGCACTTAAAGAAAGCATCGCCACCTTAACGTTCTAAATTGTAATAATCTTTACCGTAGAATAAATTGGTAAACTTAAATATCAACTGTGCGTACTCATTTAACCAACTTAAAACTTAAACTACTATTGTCTAGTGTACAAAGCTAACTGGCTTGTACAGTATGGAATCCAGTCGAAGAAAAGTATGCACTTAAAAAAAAAAGTGCATAGAACATTCCTGCGGTTTCTTTACAGAAAATCTCTCGGTTACTATCCCTAGGACTTATATATTTGAAACCAGAAAGGCATGTGACCAGATAGGTGTAATGCTCAAACTGTGCTAGGCTATGTTGGATGCTTCTGACATCCACAATGAGCTACATCCATAATGAGCTGATTCGACTTTAGACACTGAATAAATTAGGTATCTCCGTAACAGAAGACATCGACTGCTAGACGTGCCTACATGTCGGACAGCAGCCCGTGCTGTGTCTCCCGTACCACGCGTGTTGACCGCACTAAATATGGTCGTGGAAGTCAACCCGGGTTGCGATTAGTCTGTTTTATGTTTGTGTTTATTTTATGTACACACTTTGTTTTAATTACTTAGTTTATAAAGGCGTGTAAATTAAAATTAAAAATAAATGTGTTTACTTCCAGGAATTCATTGAACATGTGACGCAGGAGTTCCTATGTATTATATGTCGAGATGTCGTCGTGTGTCCTACCACGACTCCTTGCCTACACAATTTCTGTATCGTAAGTAGTCCGTACTCGAAGCATTTTTTATATTTTATACTAGCTTATATACGTGACTTTATCCCCGTGGATTTCGATTAAAATACCAGTACGTAGCAGCAGTAAGCAGATTTACCTATATGAATCTGATTTTGTTAAAAATATTATGGGTTTTTTATTGTTTTCCCGCTGAATACTAAATATTTTCAAAATTAAAAGTAGCCGTAGTTAATTAAAAGTTCTTCCTTATAACATCAGCTATCTGCCAGTGAAAGTCCTGTCAAAATCGGTCCAGTGGTTTGGGAGATTAGCCGGAACAAACATTGTCCTTGTCGAGATTAGACCGCGAAAACTGTCCATCGACGTAATAAATGGGTATTCTACATTTACGATGCAAGCATACATTAAGTGTTATGAAAATAGATTTTCAAGAGTTTAAATTACTCTGTGCAAAAAAGCACGAGCACGTTTTTCTTGAGCAATATATCTATAAATAACTTCTTAACAATTCACAGGTCTGCCTGAAAGTGGCCTTTAAGTCGTCGGGCCTGCAGTGTCCATGCTGCAGAAACCCCCTCGCCGAATTCGAATTGACGCCTAACATGCATTTGACTGCGGCGTTACGGACAATATTGCCGGGCTACGACGCTGGAAAACAAAATAATATTTTATAATATTATTTATATAGTCCTGATTATTATTAATAGTGAAATTATGTTCTACAGGTATGTAACTCATATAAATGACTACTTAATTTGTGTTTATTTTATGATGTCTTATATGATATATAGTATCCTAATGTAATGATATATAATGAATGCTAGTATTAGGAGGCAGTGGTCATGAAATTGCAATAACTGCAGCATACGATAGTTTTCTGGCATTTAATACCTTGGCCCTATAAACTGCCGACGGTGATTAAACAAATGCTCAAAATGGAATCATCATTCGTATTTTCAAACCATTATTAGATAAGAGTGCAAAAGGAATTAGTAATATTTGTAGAACGTGCGGCCGCGTAGAGAATGCGTTCCTGAAGTCTGTCATTAGGTTTATACTAGTGATGGGCAATAAATAACACTAATATATAATTTTTTAACCAACCCAAAACATAATAACAGATTAAGATAACATACTTGTTTGTCTGGCCTTTAATTTCTAATTGTAACTAGTGTAGAAAAATAAATATAAATAATATTTCGGAATATTATTTAATATAAAATAATTCAATTACACCCATTTTACGAAATAGTTGGGACTTGGTTATATTATAGATTATTAAGCAGTACCAGTAACATTATTTTAAATTTTAAATCCAATATTTGTCGTATTACAGAATAACGACAGAAAACGTAACAAATGCCTTATTATTTTTGTCGTATCACTACAAAAATGAACATTTGACGTAACTTTGTAACAACGTCAAAATACGTCGTTCACAAAATATTGTTGTTTTATATAATAAACATTAAATTTAGCGCGAAATTATCACTTTTATTGTAACATGTAATAATTATGAAGTTTTTATTAATATTATTCATTCATAGAGCAAATAAACTATGGAAATATTATTATTAAAAATGATCTGCCACTTCAAAGTTACATATTGTTTTCGGATACGACCAGTCAGGAACACATTCTCTCTGCGGCAAAACTATAAGTAGTTAATATTAAGTCGAGAAAAAGTGTGTGTTAAATTGGGTACCGACCAAATTTTATATTTGGGCATACATAATTTCATGGTGACATATTCAAAATGTTCTATTTAGTACCCAGCAAACATTTTACTGTACCTTGTTGACAGATAACTAAATGTAACGAAATTGGTCGGTACAGAACGCACTCGTCTCGTATGGACCAACAATAAAAATGTTAATTTGATAAATAGATGTAAAAGAATCATAATTATGTACCCATTATATACTTCGCTATGTACTGATTACAGTATTGAAAACATGCTAACGAGCCATTTCACAAAATGTTGACGTTCAAATTCCGTTCGAATTTTCATGTGGCCGTAGCACACCCACACAAAAATTACAAACAGGGTAGGGCGAGTTTCGAGACGGACATAAAAATCTTGATCGTTATTACAATGTACCTTTATTCGAGATTTATGAAAATATTTTTAATTTATTTGGACAAATTATAATTTATACAATAGTAATATAATCACCAAATATAAATATATTATGTTTTGTAAAATTCTATTTCATTATAAATGTAAACGATTGTATTTTTGGAGGATTATCACTCAATTACACAAAAACGGATAAACTGATGTAGAAAAAAAATTGCACATAGATAGTTCATAATCTGGATTAACATAATATAGGCTACCAGCGACTTTTCATCCCGGAATAGATGTGTAGAAAAAATCCAAGTGGACCAAGTCGTGGACGAAAAATAGTACAGTCAAGATTAAAGTAGCCGAATATTAATCGATTAAAATATCTTAAACTAATAAAATAATATCCTTTACTTGATAATATACAAAAACGAATGAAAATAATACATAGAAAATGAAAACGCAGTGAGGTCCCAGTATAAACATGCGTTTGCAATACGAATTTTCGTAATTTGAAATCAGAAAAAAAGTGACACATGTCCTACCTCTTTAGGCACTCGGGCACGAAAAATGATATGATTACGCGGTTTTATTTGATTTCTAAAAGAGCATAGATTATTATGAAATGATTTTAAAATTAAAATATGACCATTATTCAAACCAAAAAGTCGTGATAAAATTACAGTATAAACTGTGAAAATAGGTGTCACTTTTTTTTCTTATCAATTAAGTGTTAGTAATCAAAAATTTGGCACCGTAAGTTTCAGAAAAAATATATGCCTAATGCTTACTCTATTTTTAACGTTTAAATTTGTTTATGTTAATGATAGAATTAGGAGCCCGAAATTGACTCTGCGATGATTTTTCAGAAAACGTGTTGCGGGAGATTGATCACTACATTGCAATTAAGTTATTTTGTACTACCTAAGATGGTAAATTAGGCGTCCGAAATCTAAGAAAACTGCGTAAATATGTAAAATGGCTCTTAAGGCGATAAAAAATCCCTATTTAAAATTTGTCGGTACGCAACGAATAGGTTCTATGCCGAACTTCGAGCTCATTGTGTGTTTTTTAAATTGTTTTTACCATAATATAAGTACCCAAAATGAACTTTATTGGTACAAACAATAACAATAAAAATAGTAGTGTATAATTAATAGTATCCAATGTGACACACGAAAAAGTTATATGCAACTTTCTACCAAACAGTATTTAGGTATTATATTTTTTATACTAATTTACAATTGTTAGATCGCAAAAAGGTGTAAAGAAACAATAATATGTAGTTTTTTAAGAGTATGTCGCATTTTAAATGATAATTTATTCTAAAAGGCACGGAACTTTATAATAAAATATTTTATGTGACGTTAGGATAACGAAAAGCGTATGTTGAGTCTTTAAAATTAAAATAGGCTCATTGAAATACTATTCTGCGCAGACAAAGTAGCGGGCATCGGTTAATAACTATACAATTAATAATTATAATAATTGCCTAAATGAATTAGAATAAATGCATAAATACAGTATGAACAATATTAAACAAAAAATTGTGGTATCGTTGTGGATGTTTAAAAGTGAATGTTAATTAATATAATAATAGTATTACACATATGAATAAAATTGAAGTCTCTGTTTGTATCAAAATAACGGTTTTTTACTCAATGCATATGATAATATACACGATACACATAACATAAATGCAATTTTTTACTATTTGTCAGCCTGTTTGTTTCGGCTAATCTCCGAAACGGCTGGACCGATTTTGACGGAACTATCACTGGCAGATAGCTGATAGTCCGGGGTCTAATACAGGCTACTTTAAATTTCGTAAATGTTAAGGGTTCCGTGGGAAAATTTGCGGGATACAGCTTCTCCGTGACGGTTGAACTGATTTTGACGTGACTTTAACTGGAAAATAGCTCATATTTTATGGAGTATCTAAGGCTAGTTTTAATTTAAAAAATATTTAGGGATACGCGGTAAACAAATAAAATCCCTAAATAAAAATGTTAACAAAATCAGAGTTAATAAAGTAAATCTGCAGCAGTAAGCAGATTTACTTACGTACAGGTTTTTAAAATGAGATCCGCGGGGACGAAGTCTCAGGCATAAGCTAGTTTGTTTTATAATTAATATAGTAAATGATAGAAATAATGTTATGTCGTTATTATTATGAATATTTTTAAAATGACTGTTGAATAAATCCGGTATGCCAGTACTTACGCATATTTATTGATATTATATTATTTTTGGTCCTTCTAATATTTTTCCAGTCTTGCACTTTAATTGTAATCAATTAAAGTCGCGTATTTGCATTCCAATGATCCTGTTGTAGATGAAGCTCAAACTACAATCTCGTCTTCAAGTATTGTAAAGTACTGTATAATAGTTTCATCTTTCAGGCTAAATTAGTATTAATAACGTGCGGTGAAAACTTTAAACTATATTCTAAGTAACTTCTACCTCATAATTGTACATTTACTATTAAATATTGTAATTAGGTTAGTTTTTAATATGGCTGCCAGCCAAATGTACCTGAAACCTGATTTTAAGCGTGCCTTAATTTTGCGACTGTAAAATCGTAATTATATGTATAAATTCCACATAAACAATGATTTCTTAAATAAATTCTGTAAAATCAAGTCCATTTTAAATTATATTGCTAATATTTGAACACATTTTAAACGGCAGTAAGAAAAGTACACAATTTTAGATATTAATTTAGTCATTTATTATATCCTGGTTCTTATTTAAGTTATTTACTACTGTCACGTTCATGCGTGCGTGTTTTTATTATATGTTTAGCAATGACGTCGAGGCTTCATTTTATAGAGTATAATATTTATTGTATAACGATAAAAACTATTAAGAATTATTGCAGTTTTATGTAGCGATCTGCGCATCGTAACGACACCAAAACAAATGCTTTTAACAGTTAGAATGCATTCTGGTCAATACTGTAAACAATTATAATAATTTATTTGTTAGTTACACCAATAGTAATAAAAAAATATCTTTCCCACTAATGTTTAGGATTGTTTAGGTATTGAATCTTTTTATGATCTTGTTTATTATTTATGGAAACCGATCTGGCTGAAACACTTTTCGCGTCAAATGGATGTTAGACCTTTGATCCTTATTATATGCATTTTAAGCTTTGTATGTTATGATATTATTTATTATGGTTCAAATTTTTTTTTGTAAAAATGCCATTAATTATGTTGATTTTGTAATAAAATGATTAAAAAATGTGTGCCTATTATTTTAACCTAATGCAGGACAATTGAAGAAAAAACAAATTTTAATATCATAATAATTTTATTTTATATTACATAGGATATAATTATGTAGTTACACTGAGCATACTTAATATCACTGTCGTGTCGAACACACAGCACAACAAACATTTAATCAAGAAGAACTACATTCTAATAAATATGTTTTTTTCTAACAACATCACAGTTTGTATCAACATTGATGACCGGAACGCAATTGCAAGGCGCTAGTTCCAGTGTGATAATTACAATACAGGAATATTCTCGTAATAAACATGATAAATGGACTAATAATTTAGTTACATTCTAAAGTTTAGATTTTTCTGGTCAAGTGTCAATAAATTAGTAATGAATAGTATTTCTTTTGTCCTTTGTCAGATGTTATAAAATGTGACACTATTGGCGCGAGCCTGAACCGAAACTGATTTTAAATGGCATGAATTATCCTACTGACTTTAGATCGTTTATAAAATTACGAGAATCCAACTTTATATTACCTACAATTGACCTAAGTATAAAGTTATAAAAGTGTTAATACATAGAGTCATAGACACTCAAGTGTTCACAGAGATATAGAAACAAATAGTTTTTTTGAAAGGTATAAATCGTAAATAGCTCAAGTCAAATGTATCTAAGCCTATGCGTCTATACATATTTAATGTTAATAAATGTAATAATACTTGTAAACGTGTTTTTCTAATAAGTGTATAATATACGATTAAATTAGATGTTTACGTATAGCCCGGTCACAATTTAAATAACCAAAATGTAAAGATAATTAATTCAAATCGGTAACACTAAGCGAGGTCAGAATTCAAAACTAGGTAGGTATATTAATTACCCAATTAAAAAAATGTAGGTATGCAATCGAAACTTATGTATCGAACGATGCAGTAAGGGAAATATTTTTTTTTAGTCTGTAAAGAGGGACGTATCATAGCGCCTGTATTTCCCTAAGGGGTAGGCAGTGGTGTTACGTACACCCACATTTCGTTGCGTGAGTATGTCCCATGTAATAAGGGGGGCCTCCCAGTTTCCATCAACCAGGCACAAACCCGGACCATTTAGAGCAACAACTGTAAAATATCAAAGTTAGGTACTAATAAACTAACTAAAATAATTTATCACCAATGAGTTGTACACAACTTAGTCGTTAGGTGTGCTGCAACAGTATTGTTATTTAAAAAAATATGTATGTCTGACTATAGATACAATGCGTTCGGTTTGTGTTACGATGCTCATAAATACACTGAATTGATTATAGGTACGTTTTTATTCTCAAAAACTTCTGTTTTGTCCTCAAAAGTTTCTACTAAAGAAGAAATATTGATATAAGAAGTTTTAATTCGCACATTTATCGATAAAAGTGACGATTAAAAATCGAAATAGTACATTTATTATAGTTACTCAGTCAATATATAAGAAGTTACATTTTACATTGCCAAATCTATGTAAAATGTACCTTGCAAGGGTAGGTAAATAACACATGGAACATACATACATTTTGCCGCGTCTGCAATACCCGAAGGGGCAGGCAAAGACATTAAATTTGAGATTTGCCTTGATGAACTAAAAAAACTTACTAACTCAGTTAATTTACGAGCATCAACTAACGATAAATATATAAAATTATAACCTACTTTGATTGTACTTACGTTACTCTAGCAAAATGCCACTTTATCTACTATCATTCAATCTCACTGCATTAGGACAATAATCTTAACAAAAACAACTTATAATAACTACTTAAACTTAGAACAACCGTTTTACTGTTGTGTTTAACCCGACAACTTTCATGATACTGGTATTTTGATAATAATATTTATATATTCAATACATAGATATTATTAAATACCTAGTAATAACTAAATGCATGTAAAGACAAAAAATGTTGTACAAAACAATAAGAAGTTCATGAGGAATAGGTGCACATCGAATAATGCATAGGAAATCGTAGAAACATGATTTAAAATGGGTTAGATAATAAATGTTTTGGTATAGGAAGGAGGGAATGTGCCGAGCTGGCGCAGATTATCAAAAGAATAAGTAATCCATACAGTATTGTCTCAAATCGTTTGATACAGATCAGGCAAGAACAATGTATCATAAGAGTCGTCGGTGTCGGCTACCAAGTACCAACTGTTACCAATATTAAAATACATATTTATTCCAAAAATAACATTTAAATAATGTACACATAAATTAATAAATTGATTTGTATAAATAAATTTGTAATGATTTGATCAAATCTCAATATAAATTAATAATGCTTTAATAACTAAATTAATAAATCACTAATCATCACATACTCGCATAATTTAATTAAAGTAATATAATTGATTTTTACTTTGATGGCAACACTACTGTTGCACTAAAGAAGAATTGGAGAAGAGTGGAGAGGTAATGGTAGCACTAAGCTCCACAGTACGGGTCAGACTTGCACTCGGCAAGTAGCCCACGGCACAATATACTAACACTAACATAAAGCTGTCTTACGATTAATATGAGTCAACAATTCATAATACATCTCTTATAAACTACATGTTAACTTTTGCATGGAAAACGTCCATCAAAAATACTTAAAAATCTAAACCTAGATTGTGTACCTAACTAGAATCGCTGTGTTATACAATGCGGAGCGGTTCTGTAATGGCACTGTGCTTCGAGAGTTGTTCATCGTTCACGGAAGTAGTTATTCAGGGCGATAGAGTGGTGTTCTGAACGAATGCCTGCGTTTGGTTGGCGACTCCGGTTGCTATTTCGCCGGCGCTGAACTTCTCAATGATGCGTTCGAGCGAGGTCCAGGTGCCGACGACGAGGCCGAGGGCTCCGAAGAGTACGACAATGGCGTTCTTGACGATCATGCGGATGCGCTCTGAGCGGGACACGTAGTACCAGTAGGTGCAGCTTTGGATCAGGGCAGGGAAGGCCAGGCCGAGCGCCGACAGGCACAGCGCACCGAACAGCGATATGAATAGCTCCAGGGCAGGTACAGCTGCTGCGATGCCAACTGTACACAAATATACAACAGTTAGGTACAATGTAATAGACCAGTTTAGGATATTTATGAAACGAGTGCTGTTTGCGTTATGTTCTTAAGAGCTTTAAAATACAGTTCCTATCTGGGACCAGATATAGTAGACACAGATATAGTAGTGTAAAATAACTTACAAGTCATAAGCACGATGACAGTTCTGAGCAGGTATTCCCAAATCAGCCGGTGTTTGTTGTTCAGCATTCTGATTCCGATGTACTCATTCCACAAGATGTCGATGGCCACATAGCAAGCAAGGCCGTGGGTGATGAAGATAGCGAACGCCAGTAGACATTGGACGACATTGGCAAGACTGGAAGAATAATACAAGAATAATATAAAATAAAACAGTCCACAATTATCATATTACAGTCACGTACGTACTTGAATATGTGTAAAAGCAACTACAAATACATTTTTCTCATTAACTTACAAAAACAATTTATAAAACATACTAAATAGGTATTTTAAGTTATGGTAATTTCGAAGATTGCTAATTAGTGTGTGCTCATCTTCGAACGACTGAAATTTTCGATAGAATACTTAGATAAGATTGCAGAAAATATAAATAAAATAGAAAAGCACAACATAGGTACTGACATTTCCACTTTAGATGGTAAGTTGAGTGTGATGCTGCCTTCTGAAGCGTCCCCGTACTGCAGATATCCGAACAGTCCCATTCCGACGTACATAATGATGATGCTGATCATGGAGCAGTTCAGGACGCCAAACTTGCCCACGAAGTCTCTAGGAGTCTTCATCTCGTTCTCAAGCGGCAGAATCTGGACAAATATTAATAGTTTGTAAACCTGATAATACAAACAATATAGATGCAAAAATACACTAATTTATTAATAGTATAAGTAATGCTATGCTTAGATGGTTTGGGCGTGTAGAAAGGATGGATGAAAGAAGAGTGACAAAGCAAATATATCAGGCGAATGTTAGTGGAATATTGGGAAGGGGAAGACCTCGGCGAATATACTTGGACCAGATCGGAGATGTTCTACAAAAGGGTCAAGTGAGGAGTACCCTTAACCGACGAGCGTGTATGAGGAATGTGATGCGAGTGAATGAGGCGAAAGAAGTATGTCAGGATCGTAGCAAATGGAAATCCGTGGTCTCTGCCTACCCCTCGTGGAAATAGGCGTGACTTTATGTATGATGTATGTAGTAATGCTAATAAGGATAACTTGTTACCATACATTATTAATTTATTACGATGGCTATACTAACTATTGTTGTGAATATCAAGGACCAAAGTATGTAGGTAATACTCCAGTATCTAAGGTCTAAGAAATATATTAAGAGTACTCGTAAGTATAAGTAGATACGATTCCTGTCTCCAGATGTCGTAGAAAATAGTAAAATGAATGGTTATGACCAAAGGCGGCGTAAGGTATCGCCGACGGCCTCGCGACTTGAAGTATAAATAGGTATAACGAAAAAAAAATTTTTGTCCCCTATTTTTTTAAAGTTATTAATAATTTGCGGGAGCCTATTAAGGAAACCTCTTCTCCCCCCGCCCTACGTACATGAACTACTTGTAAAAATTACATAAAGTAATAATATGATAGGGAACTAAATGGTTGATGTAAAGATTTAAAAATGTAACTTACCACGCCAATAGCTTCGAGTGCGAATAACACAGTGCCGAAGAACAGTGGGAAGTTAGCTAGTTTTCCAGCTGGCACCTTGCCTTCGAGGGTAGGTGTGTCTCTGAAGATGTAGTACAGGATGATGCCGAAGCTCACGATCGTCACCACGTTGGCAATCGCGGAGAAGGGCGCGAGGTACTTAAGGTCGCGCACCCAGTTGATGAGCACTAGCGGCAGGAGGATGCACAGCATCACTTGGAATACGGTGATCTGGATCCCAAAGTACTCGGTCAGCACGAAGTGGATGTTGTCTGACACGAACACTACATACACACAGCACGTTCCAATCTGATATACGAGTAGGAATGCGTTCACCACGTGCCTGCAAACAAAGGTAGCCCCAAGTTAATATTATCATAATTTAACACGAGCGGGAAAATAAATGACTTTCATAGGTAGGATCTAAAGACACTGTCAATAATTTGAAATTAAATATAAAGATGGTATCTATTTAATAAAAATACAAAAATCAAATAAGTAGTTTATCAATATTTAAGTAAAAACCCACTAAAAGCTCCTCGTTTTATTCTACCCTACCCTACACTTATGTATCTACATATAATGTATACTCACGCAGCAAAGGGCGCGCACACTTTGCACCAGTCGGGGCCCTCCGACAGAGCCGCCTCAGCGGCGGCCGTGTACGATAGCGATGGGACTTTTCTCCGCTTGCAGAGCACGTAGCAGGAGTCGATCAGGATGTGTATGCAGTAGGTGCACAGGACTCCTATCACCACGGTGCCGATCGAGCCCACCACGTAGCCGGCGTTGGAGAAGGCGTGAGGCATCGCCAGGATGCCAGTGCCTAAGCTGCCCTTCATCAAGTGCAGGAATGTCTCCATGTTACTGTGGAACACGTTTGGTAGATGTTAGTAACTAGTAGAAGTCTATGTGAAAGCCGAGTCTTGTTTATTTGTACACTAGTTTACAGTAGACGATTCTATTTCGTGAAGTTATGGAACCCACAACATGCCCCGATGTTGTGGGTTCCATACCTTTACGAAAACTGTCTGGGTGTGTGTGCATAATAGATTAAAACAAAACTTATGGCTAGCAGATGCCTCACTGTTTGTTGTGATCACGAAAACGAAATCACCGAAACAATTAGGAGGGTAATACGAATTCTATTCTAATTAAATTCAAATAGAGTGACGTACATTGAATTCCCTGTTACCCCTCGGATCTATGACGTCATAAGCCATAATGTTTTCCTTTTGTAGGTACACGGTATGCCATGCCACTACTACTGTTACATGTTATAATGTACATGACATTATGTTTACGCCGTAAATAATTAAATTACCTACTGTTTTTAGTGGCCGCTGACTGTAGATCCGATCTATTTAGGTGTAATGCCCACAGCAACCTGCAGCCTGTTACTCTTTGGTTTGGGCCCGATGAGTGGCAACATGTGTAGCATAGGCAAGTTACACCACTTAATATAAAGCGGACTTATAGACTTCTATGTAGTCTTGAGACAGGAGGGGTGTAAAAGCGCGACGCAGCTTCGTAAATGCGTCGTCTCGCTTCCACACCGTAAACTGTCCTGCTTTAAGAGTTCAGGGTAAGCGGGCAGCTTATTCTCTTTTTGATAGCTTATAATTTAAATACAACTACCTGTTCTAAAATATATAGCTGATGGTCTTCCTAAAAGTTTAAAATAATCAAAATTAGCATTTATAGCTTTGTAAATTCAGGCAACTATCTTTTATATGTGTGAAAGCACAACTTAGCCCTTAATTGGCGATTTACAGTTAATTAACAAATATATTAACTGTTTGAAGTAAGACCGAGTTTCCCAAGTGTTTGCTACAATTATGGTAAAAGTAAGTACCATAATACCTACCATTTTTTTTGTTTTTATTTATAACTAGCGGCCCGCTCCGGCTTCGCACGGGTATAAAATATATATTATAAGTATTTCTCCACTACTTAATGGATGTTATTATACATATAAACATTCCTCTTCAATCACTCTATCTATTAAAAAAAACCGCATCAAAATCCGTTGCGTAGTTTTAAAGATTTAAGCATACATAGGGATATAGGGACAGAGAAAGCAACTTTGTTTTATACTATGTAGTGATGCTACCAATACATATTAGATTATTGATCCCTGCTAGGATTATCTCGTAATAGATTTCTACTAACTCCTAATCTCTTTATTTCACACAATTTGAAACAAAACTAACTGGGTATCCTTCATGCCAACTAATACATCTGCTAGTACGAGTATGTTTCCTGATAGGTAAAGTTTAATATTCTCTAGGCAGAATGATAGCGCTGCGGTTTTCCCGTGCCTCTCGCAAGGTGAGCTAAGACACTAGAGGCTATCTAACCTAGAGTTTGCATAATCATGAATGACTGTGCCTCAAACCTGATCGCGAAGCGAGATGAGCTGAGCGTGAGGTACCGGGTTCAAATCCCAAAGGGTTACTGGGGGTTACCATTTGGTAATTATCAGTGGCAGCACACAGTCTGGCCTTGTGACGCTTGACGTCCCCTATTACATTGGGACCTATTAATAACATAACTGGCAAAACAGGCTACGCCTTTGGGCACGATGTTATGTGTTGAATCTCCTTGTAACTTAAGACACTATTAATTGCGAGATCGTATAGATAGAAAATTAGTTAGGTTAATAGAACTAGTTGTTTTTGTTGCACGGAACATCGACGAAGCGTAGACTGTGCTAAAAATCTTCAAGTATTACGGACTCCAGAGCCGAGACGAGTGTCTTAGCTCTGGGGTCCGTAATAGGTGACAATAACTACGCAATAGACTATATAAGCCTTTCCCTGTAGCTACCACGGTGCGAGCCACGAGAATATCCCTCGTGTCTCGTAGCGCTACGTAATAAATATCAACACGATACAGGAAAAACATTGCATATATTTGATAACGAGATAATTTTGTTTAGAAATAGATATCTAAGTAAAATTTACCGAACAAGAAACATTACCTAATATTTTCTTACACTGTAATTAAAAGTTTTTTTTAAATGTTTACATAAGTTTGTAAACATTTTTAACAGCAGTGTGGGAGCACCATTAGTCACATACTAATTGATGCAAACGTCTTGCGATTACAATCAATTATTTATTATTCACTTATAGTATTTTTCCGCTGCACGAGACCAGATATAAACATTGCTGGAGCTTTAAGATACTGAATTAAAATGGCTGGCGGCGTCTGTATAAGACACGTGTTTTTAACACGAGCTCACAATACTAGTACGTACTGCTTTTATTATGTCATAGAATAAGTTACCTGCAAGTCATATCCAAAGACTTTAACGAGTAAGTTCATAATAATACCTAACATAAGCCTTACATAATAAACTTCTTTAATAGTTTTCTGGTTTTTTAACCCTATATGAAGATATTATTCTATTAGAATTGAATAAAATAAACGCTTCGCTTGATATCGCATCCCCTTCATTGTTACGTCATCGAAAAGGGTTGGTATTAATAGTTGTGACATGTACATGAATAAGTTATTAGTAAATTTGAAATCAATAACATTGACTAGCATGTCATCGGCTTTTTAGACAACGGTTTATGGATTGCAGTCTTTTAAACATTCACGTTCAATTAAGGAGGGATATCACCAATTAAATTAATTATTCTTATTTTCATATAGAAATGCATTTAAAAACAAAATAGCTCTGTAACGTTTTATATATCTACATAACATGCGTTTTAGCTTCCCCGTTTTCAAAAGTAATATCTACATATTCCATAATTCTCACCCTGCATATTCTGTCTTTATAGACGGCTGATTTGTTACATAGGAATAGCTTGCCTCGTGTGAAGTTGCCAATCGGCCATATATTAGCGCGGCCGGCTGGCTTGCGCAGCGCAGCGCCCAACGTTGATACTATTAGATACTCTCACATTGGAAGCCATCCTAAGCGGCCCGCCCCCGCATTATTATATGTTGCTACTCCAAGTAGATAACTCTATAAGTATATAGGAATAGCTTAAGCATTCTCGTTGGTAAAGAATGTGACTTAATATTTCTGTAGGTAAAGGAAGGCAGAAGTGTCATCTTTTACGAGGAATATACACTACTATTACAGTTGACATATAGGTATACAGCCATAGTCTGTTCTATTATCAAATACCAACGAAATTAAGACCAAAGGGCAATCTAATTGGGGAACACGAGTGACTTTATGCAATCTTGTTTGTATTCAATAATCCTAGTGTAATAACCACCACTACTAATAGTTATTTCGATTTTATTTGTCCGATGCGCGTAGTTAAGTCCATATGTCGAAAACAAAATGATCTTCCTTCATATAATATTTTCGCTAAGCACGTGCGAAGTAATTCCATTCAATATAAGGAAAAATCCTTGTTAACATTTGTCATTACACTTTAAAAGGAAACTTTTATAGGAAGTGGTAGGCGCGGAAGCATTGAGACGGTTTAAATAAATATATATGATTCATGGGAGATTGTGTCTCAAGTGCAGTGAACGATGTACCTACTTATTATTTTGGTTAAATGTCATAACGATGACGATCGAGGACGCTGTTGAGGTTAACTCGTGCAATACACCTTGCTTTCTTTTATTTTGAATAATAGTCGATGATACTCAGGCACTGTGAAACTGTAACGAGTTTTTAAACGACTTCTCCAATTTTAATTGGAATTTTGTTGAAATTTCCTTTTTAATAGCTAAGTGAAAATAGAAACTATATTTTTGGAAATATTCAGAATTCAGTGCCAGGTAAAAATCCACGTCGTATCGCCTGAAGCTTAGAGAGAGACGCGGTAAACTGTCCTCCCAATTACGTAACGGAAAATTGGTTGTTATTTAAACAGTTTCGGAGAGTTATCACATTTTAAAAACACTTCGGTTAATCCAATTTACTTGCACAATATTGGTTGGTAGCTTCCTAATATTTACCACGTGATCATTAGGTGATCCACAATATCTACGCAGTTCTATTTTATTAAGTGTATTGTAGCAACGTGCGAGTAATGCCATTAAAGCTGGTAAATATAGTGTTGGAGGTGTTCAAGTATGATTAGTAGGTACCTATATACCTACCTATGTAGAACGAGACTACGTAATCCGCATGAGTAGATGTATGGATATAAGTATCAAATTATTGTGTTAATTTATTTCTCGGTATCCTAAGACTATGATTTCTATACAGGTTCCTAGGTAAATAAATCAACTCTCGAATGCAAGTTGTTATTACAATAACAGGCAAGGCTTCAGTGTTTACGAGCTGTGTGAGCAATTGTGGCTGAAAAATGGGTTTATATAATTTATTTGTTCCAAAAACTTGGTACAATGTTTAATGTAACAGCTTGCTAGTATTATTTATAGATAAGAATTTAGCTTCTGTAACTGAACTAGGTAATGCCTGTTTCGGTTATTATCAGCGCTAATTGTTTTGGAGTGTATACCTTCAATAGTAAATACAAATACAGGTAGGTAGGTATTTAATATAAATTTTGTTCAACAGAAGACAAATGAAAAGGAGTTGGCGAATAATAAAAAAGAAAATTAAAAGTAATGATAAAATAAGCAAGGTAAAAGGTAGTTTAAGTAGGTACCTCGCTCTATAAAAATAAATTAATAAATAATTTGAATTTCTTGTAACAAAAAAGATAGATTTTTGGAATACGTAGGTATATATAGTATCCAATTTGTAGAAAATATAATTATTTAATTAGTATTTTAAGCATGAGTAGTTTATGTATCTATGTGTTTAAACCTAGATATGTGTCGTTAGATTTCAAATCGCATCAAGTCCACTTTTGACATAAAGTTAGCTTTTATTCTTATTTAAAAGGCAGGGGAAGTATCTTTCAAAATATTTTACCGAATTGAACCAAGTCCCTGTAGTTTTCAAGCAAAATAAGTTTAAAATACACCTCTTTTTTCAAATTGAACCAAGTCCATTTGACATGTTATATCAAAACGCAGCAAGTCGCATTGAACCAATCAGAGCGACGCGATCGTTCAAAATGTTTTTTCCTTAGTCCGTCCCCTGATCATATTTTGATTCAAACTGCACTAAGTCCAGTATTCTGTTAGATCAAACGAAGCTAATTCCGAAGGACTTGGTTCATTTTGACAAAATAAACCTAAAACCAAATTAGAAATTCGTTTTTCTCGTAATCTATAAACATTTCATAGAAACAATGATAGAAAGGATGATAGAGAATCCTATTTTTGATAGTCACACCACCCTGAGAATGAGATAATAAAAAGCCATACTCGAACAGAAAACCGCTTTTTATGAATTAAATCATTTTGGACTTAATTCAATTTGAAATCTAACGACACATATGTGATCTGTGCCTAATAATGGTAGTTCTCTGCAATGTTTGGATTTTCACATTTTGATATAAAAAATTAAACAATTTCGTTTTACATAGGTAAAAAGGTTAACCTTATTTTTATATATTTAAGGTAAGGTATTTACAGATAAATATTGATTTTACCTTTTATTCGACAAAACAAACGAATACTTAAGTTTAATTAGCTACAGACCTTGTTGTCTATAACAATAAGTTTAATTTAATTTGATTAGAGTTGTCTATATGTTTCTGACATTCTACAAATAAACAGTTTTGTGTAAACCTCAATTCACTATAATACTGAATTGTAAAAATTGGTTAAATGAAATTATATCCGGCACACAACCGTAATAATGTTGGGATCGAGGCTTACGCTCACCAGCACACATGAATATTAAATCACAGCTGTCGGAGACTGACAACCTGTTATCAAGGGATTACACATAAAAGGTGTCACATAAAAGTAAAGTCTTGGCAAAAAAGGTTTGATAATATTGTTTTAGTGATTTACGTTGGCTACTAACATAATAATTTATTATTCGATTGATTGGTTTATTTATTTGCAGAAAATGAGCTAATTGGTCCTTAATGACACTACAGACAGGACACACAGGTATACTAGGTACATATGTATTATGACAAATGGTGACGGTTGACGACGGACAACTTGTCTTGTACAGTTATTATGTATTAATGACGACCTGGTTGGCGCAGCGGCTAAGCGATTGGACTGCTGCGCTAAGGGTTGCGGGTGCGATTCCCGCACGGGACAATAATTTGTGTGATCCGCAAATATTTGTCCCGAGTCTGGGTGTATGTGTATGTGATATTTCATGTTTGTGAAACACACCCACGATACAGGAGAAAGTCCTAGTGTGGGGCGAAGTTTTTAAAAAATGAAAATATCTTCGATACCATATAAGTTCACTTGGGCAAAGAAAATTTATAAGATACAAAGGAAAACCGAATTATCTATTAGCGTAACTGCCTACGTACAACTCCTTATTGCTTTATTATTAGAAATTTAATCAATAAAGAAGTTAGACTGACGTAGGTTGAATCCCCGGCCATAACTTTAAAATTCAAGAACACGATCAAAGTTTATATAATCACGTAGGCAGATTTATTTTTGTCAGTTTCTATACACCCATCTGCCACTTATTATAGGTCTCATGTAATAGGCGACGAGCCTATTGCCATCTATCGGGCTCGCGCTGGGATGGGAATTCGCCAAACACCTGATTTTAGCAATTAACGTTCAAAGTTTGCCGTATGCTGCTCACTATTTCACGCACAAGTTATAATAATGTGTAATATTGTATATAAAAGACACTTGATTGATTGCATGCTCTAATTTGAGTCTATTGCCCATTATAGTGGGTGACCTAATTAGTTAATAAATGCTACTTACGTGGTAGGATGGTCCACCACTCGGTTGTCATATGGCTCGTATTCCTCTGCCTCTGGGATGTCCTTCTCCTTCATGTTGACGAGGAAGATCCCCTTGTCCCCTGGCCTCTTCTTCTCATCCTTCACCGGTGATAGGCTGCGGAGAAACAATGCCTCAAATAATGCACTGAGCAAACAGTATACCACTTATCAGCGAATATTACGCTCTCGATGACCGCTGCACTTTTAAATGTATGTAGTACTCACTTGCACTCCGTTATATCAACCATGATGACTAAACGAATAAATTATTCCATTTCTTAGGTGTGACCCCTGGGAGAGTGCACATAGCTCGGCGTATGTATGAAGAGATCCTAGATTTTATTGATTTAGTAGGTTTCGAGAGGAATCTCCCTATCGTTTGACGTATACAACTTTCATTTAGTAAGTTGTTGCATGCACATCATTACTTCATCAAACACATCGTGATTTATAGTTCTGAAAGTTTTTGTATGTGATTTATGATCGATATAGTGTTTGAATGAACTAAGTTTTAGACTTTAAATAGCTTCGCATAATAATCTAGCACTAAATAGTCCACAGTAGTCACACAAATTCTTAGAATTAGCAAAAAACGGAAAATATAAAGCACATAGAGCTTATCTTTGCACTAGACAATATAAATAATCATAAAGAAATGTACCAGAATGTACCTGAACAGTTCGCTTTGTATAATGTAACGAATAAACACCTCTGCAAAGCATTACGTTATATTACCCGCAATGTATAACGTCTACGAGAACTTAAAACTCACAATAGCCACTGAGGTTAATTATACAAACAATTAAAAAAAGAAACAACGTTAATAATAAACGCAAAGCGAAAGGTTATGTATGCACGTACCCCTCCATACCCCTTCAGTTTGGCATTGCTAGGATACCGTAGGTTGCTGCCATTTATTGATTTACAATTCTCCTTTTTATTGACCGTGAAAATACAGCAATTGTATCCTGCAGTGGTTTTAATTCTTCAAATGTGAATTAGCGGAGCTTGTTGTGTATCGAAGGGTTGATTGACGACTACTAACATTTAGTGCAGCTTGTAAAGGGTGCATGTACATTGTACAGCGCAAATAGTTAATCTGGCTTTTATTGATTTCCAGGCCGTTGAAAGGTCATGATGGAAAGCTCTAATTGTAGGCATGCCACCGCGTAGGTTGTAAGGACGTGAAATAAGAAAGAATAGCTAGAAAAGTTGTGGATTTATCAAAAATAATATTAGTATTGTTGAGTAGAGAGACAGTAGTCCGCATCTAGTTTTGTGTCATCAAGTCACGATAACGCATTAGCGCTTTTAAAGTGTTGTAAGCTTGTGACCTAGTTCCGGCCGCCCGGAACAACTACTGTTATCTACTATCTACAAATAAATCGTAACCAGAGATATCGAGGTCATTGTTATATCTATATCCACAGATCTTTTTAAAGTGCAGGGGAAGGATGAAATAAATATGTTCGGTATCACATTGAAATAATTCCAACATTACTATCGCAGGATAGTACGATCCAATTTTTTTTAGTCTGTAGTCTACGGTAGAATCCAGTGCTTAACAAGATTAAAAAAAAAGTTTATCTTGTCCATTACGTCATAAAAAAGCATTGCACAGGTGTGGGTCGGTAGTTTAACAAGCCCATAACCGTACATAAAATTAGATTGTAAACAGGTTCTCACATCGGGGCTAGGTTTTAGAAATGTTCTTATAGACAATTTCGTATGAAATAAGATTATATTCATGGTAATATCGCTAGTGTTGGAAATATAAATAGACATATTGTTCAGGTTTTTGGAACATCGATGCCCTAAGTTTAATATCATATTTCGCGTTAAGTGGTTCTTCTTACTGTCTGTCTTTAAGATAACTTTCATAACCTGCATTTTGCATAACCTAAATCATCACTACACTTTCAACTGATGTAAAGAAATGTCACTGGAGATAACTTGGGCTAATTATTTTAATTAGCAGATACATATTAATACTTCATCGTCTATTATGGAGTGAGGAAAAAGCTTTGAATAAGTAATGAAAGGAAACATGAAAATGTGATTCGCTGTGGTAGGTACACCTATAATTATATATTTTATAACAAAATAGGACTTAGCCATCAAATATTATTATCATTCAGTAGAGAACGTCTACAAATAAGTGCACAATGGGTAATTAAGAAGTGACGTCAATGAGCCCGGTCAATCTAGTTCTTAGCTCAGGAGTCAATTGTTTTCTTTCATGCTCCTCAGTTGATAGGGTCAAGGTGGAAGGTCTCGGTCGAGGTCGACGTGATCTTTGATGATCCGCTCTGCGCAGTAGCCTCGTAAAGGGCTGGACAATTACAGGTTATAGCTGGAAAATTCTAGGTGCTTATGAGTATTGTAACGAATATTAGACGTATAAATAGCTAATTAATCCAGCAAGTTTTTCCAATTACAGAAATCTTTTTTTAGGGATTATGTACGCGTTATAAAGATTACCTATCTATTCTTTTGTTTCTCCCGTAAGTTGAACGCAATTCCGTTTGAAAGGCGACTGTAAGTAATATTGCCAAACTTATGTTTAACAGAATGTAAGTGTAACGTGTTTACGTGTACTTATAAGTTAATTGTTGTTATACTTACCTAATATAATATATAATATGTAGATACATATACATACATACATAATGCAATAACTACTGATCCTTTTTTTTAATATTGCGCGCACGGTGGATTTTGAGATAGATTTGGAAAAGTTATAAGTTAATCATGCAAATGGCAAGTTGTCGTTCATTGTGACGTTCTAAGGAGGCCTTTGTCTAACAGTGGACGTCTTCCGGCTGATGATGATAAGTTAATATGGAGAAGAAGAGTAGAAAGCCAAAATTTAATTATATAATTATGGTCTAAGAGATCTGGGTGACCACTGTTAAGTTGTAATAAGATTTAAGTACGGAACTCTCAGTATGAAAAGTTGTGAAGTCTGATGGTCAATCAACAATAGTCACCTTTGGGGTAGAAAGTCGTCTGGTTCGAACGAGGGGTTGATCATTGGCCCGCTCTGCCGCCGAGCCCATTCTTCTACCTCCTGGAAAAGAAAATACCATGTTAGGATCTATTTGTACGGAAAACAAAAGAACATAATAATTAGTGAATGCTGTCTGGATAGTAAAAGTCTTGTTCTTGCTTTTTTTGTTGTATCTGGCTATCGCTTGTCCGGTCTGAAATATTTTGCTCTGGGAAAGTTGATAGACATTATAGTGTGTGGGGTGTTAAAATAAAATGAAATTTTGGATTGTTCGCACTTGCTCTGATATTGCATTTTTTAATTGTTTATTTACGTTACTTTCTATTAAATTTCTTAATTCTTAACTTAAAGCACTGCATTCATGATTGAGCTTATATCTTAGTTGCTTTTTGCTGTTAATTAAAAAACTATTAATTATGTACGTATAAATGATTTTTATTTTGCAAATAGCTTTACATGAAACAGTTTTACACGTCATTCTTTTTCAAAGATTAGATCGTGTGGGCAATTTCTGATTGACTGCTTCTGAGAAGAAATGCCGAAACAAACTCGGGGGTCATTTTTTTTGAAGGCTAGACAAGTAAGTACAATAAATTTATGTGGGAACAGTGTAGGTTTGAGATGTGGTCTTTTGAAGAAAGAACCACAGTGAGTGTGAGTCGACCTGTCCTGACATTGAGATTTGAAAATGGATGAAAGACCAATAAGCATTAATCTTGGATAGCTCCTCTAAAACATGTGTCTCTAGTACCTAACATCCCCTTCCCAATAAGGTAACGGAAAAGAACGTTACATTTGGGTGTTTGACTTCCAGATTTTACGTAAACTGTGACACTGTGAGTATTTTTAAAGAGGTTGGCGATGCAATGGAAGCATGTATCGCCTACACAGTGTTGGTACAACGCTTTGTAATTTCACACTCCGGTTTATTTTAGCACTAACACGTGGTTCTATATTTGTACATTACTAAACCGATTATAATCAAATCATCATCTTCATTAGATTTTATGTTTTCGCAAGAATTTGGGGGCGCACAAAATATCTACTTGGCAACGCTTACCGGAGGTGTCAAATGTAACTCAGTGATGTTTATTTGCCACCAAAGTCTATGGACAATTTCGTTAAGTATGTTATTTATTAAGTTACGTATGACTGCCTCGATAGTATTACCTAATAGAAAAACTCAGTAACACTTTGTCCGACCCGGGATTCGAGCCCAGCACGTCGTGCTCAGCAGTCGCGCTTAGCGACCACTAGACTAAATAGGCAGTCAAATTTAAGAAAAACTTTACTCAATTTAAGCATTGTTCATGACACCGAGTTAATAATTTACTAAATAACTAACCAACTCTTGGATAATAAACTACATATTATGGAAAATATATTTCATACTAACTCCATTCAAGCAAGACTTCCTTGTTTGGCTTAAGCAATTTAAAATACCTTTTCGTGTTATTTTTTGTGCAAATGGTTTCAAGATGTTTATACAAATGATAAATATAGCTGGCAGCTAAATATGGATACATAGCTCTTGATCATTCAGATAAATATGAATAATTTTGGTAAATATAGAATGAATTCGAAGATACGACGCTAATAGATTTTTGTTTATTTGTTCTGCAAATATGTGTAGGGTAAGATTTTTCCACCTGTGTTATGTAAAAATATGTAATGTGATAATTAAAGCTAAGCTCTTTTAAGATACCTACCATATTTCAATTTATTCCTTTTTTTAAGGTACATGGCCTTCACTCGTCCTCACATAGTAACTCTGTCAGCCAGGATCTACAATGATAACAATCGAGGCAATGAAGCTCGAGGCGTCCCAGAGAAATGACTCGACTGTCTTGGAACCCGCAACTAATTAGATAATTATTATGTAGTTCTAAACTTATAAGCTTTATGAAAAATTTTCGTGCTCGATCTTTAGGAAAATGAATATAAACTTACTCGAATCAAAATAGACAGTCGTAACTAATACAATAATAAAATACATAAATTTTACGAATTATACTGTCCGTTTGTCACTTTATATAACTAAAAGCTTTTAATGTTGGTCATACTTTACGGTATGTGTTGAGAGAGAAGGAGTAAGAAATACAGGAGTAACGCCTGGCTCCTACAGATATCTGGTTCCTCTTATAATCCGATGTTACCACATTTATTAAATTTGAGACAGTTTTTGACGTCGTATATGGGCCCGGAAGACATTACCGGATAGTTTCGGATAGATTTGAACGGCTTGATATAAAATATCAGCCTCTAAAGTATTAGAGATTTTACTAGACCCGACACCCAGGACGTACCTGTACCTCGTGACCTCGTACGGAACAGTTGGAACGGGGTTACTTGAATTTGAGTAAGACAACAGGCTAACAATAAGTGACGAAGGCCACTGCCAAACGGTAAGGCGTCAGTCTCACTACATACATAGATGAATACATTCTAGAACACCCAAACTATTTTTACAACTGTTTTCTAGGAATTGTTTCTGAGTACAGTTCAAAACAGGCGCTGTCCGCTTTTAGCTTCTGTCAACAAGTCCCCATCACTCATATTTACAAACAACATGCAACAGTCGGTAGTTGGATGCCGCCCAGCCGCCAGATATACCGGGGTGTGATGTCAGGTGGCGGGTCGCGGCTTGGTCACTACACTGTTGTATTGTCATACATGGTAAAGTAAATAAACCTCATGATTTTCCGACGATTTATCGAGTTTTCGGGCCTGTATTTTTTATGCAACGCAAGTGACGTATATCGTCTTGATTCCTAGTAAGTATTCTGTGATAGTTACTCAACCCTCATATAAAAACGATTATAAAACGTATTTTAAGTAAACCGTCTAATGATGTCTTATTCTTTGACATGCAAACTTTGCCGTGTGGTATCCGGCTTAGAATTGACCACCCCCTTTCCTCCCGTGGGTGTCGTAAGAGGCGACTAAGGGAAAATTCAGAAGATGGGCAGCAGCGTCTTCTGTAACTCCACCACCAATACTGCGATCCCCAAGCCGCTTGCCAAACGTGGGGATTATGGCAAACCCCCCCGCTTAAACGGGGAGGCCTATGTTCAACAGTGGACGTCTTTTGGCTGATGATGATGATGATGCAAACTACAGTGACGTTGTTGTTAATTTTTATAAGTATGATAATGTTTAGCTGTAATAACTGTAATCATTATGTAATTAAGATCAAAACGGCTTTCCAGTCAAATTATAAAACCTCTGTGCAACGCTTAAATAACATGTATGAAGTTGTTAGATATAAGTTACGATCAAAGTAACCCTCAATGAGCTTAAACCCATCAGAGGGTGGAGTCACTAGTCTGGTTGCACATGATGTTGATGCTTCAAATAAGATGCTTCTATATGACTTTTGGTGCCATTTAAGTCATATAAATTTGGGTTGGTATTATAAGTATAGTGATTTATAGCTGTAAAGGTATAACACTGAGTTGGTAATCATAGATTCCAGCAGATAATACCTGACGTCACCCTTAAGACGTAAATACTAAAAGGGAACTTGAAATTCGATGGATGCGAGCAGCGACACGGTGGCTCAGTTGGTTACAGCAGCGCCACGGTTCGGCGAAGGTCGCGGGATCAAGTCCTGCTCGTGTCCATCATTTTTCAAATTTCCTTTATCAATTAAGATGCTTCTAATTCTGATTACAAAATCCTGGACAAAATGATCGCTATGACACATAACAATACATGAGCAATAATCATGTATGCCAACTAACACATACCAGAATAAAAAATAAATTACAGTATAAAAATAAAATCTAAAAGTGCTGGCTTATACAGACCGGTGCTATTACAAACCTGCCTCAAGCCATCGTAAGATATCCCCTAATTACAATCATATTATTGTCATACCGCCAAAGCGTTATGAAGTGTACCGTCGAGTACAAAACTTCTTATTGCAATAAAAATAATAAAAAAATATATTTAATCGTATGTGAAGTAATTAATGTAATAAACACAGAAGTTATTGATTTTAACCTCGTAGACATAATTTATTGGGTAAGTTAGTACTTAACATGTATTTATATTTATAAGAATAAGCATTGCTATTCAAAGTGGCAATACGCCAGTCTTTTAACCATGTTACCAGTTGACATCGATGGGGTTAAATACTATTTATTATTATTATAAACTAATATTCATAACAAAATAACTTTAATGAGTCTACATTGTTGTACATTTTTAATTGATGCTAAATAGTGACATCTGCTACTGATGTGTGGTCAATCCTATAAATATCATAATACAATACAAAACCGCTAAGTAACCCACTTGTTAAATGGCAAGTGCCAATGACATGCGGTGCCATTGTAACCGACCACTGCTACCGAACCAGATGGCTATTCATCGGCCATTCATCAAACACGGAATAGATGAATTGATATTCTTATTCACGTTTATATTAATTGGTGAATGCTTTTTATAGGCAGCTAAAAGTGCTTTAAATGATGTTATTTTATGTAGCACCTAAGCGAAGCTAAGCTATAGTTCTATTTTGAAGCTCACACCGGTATACCCCAAAGACGTAGGCAGAGATATAATAATAGTACACCCGCATTTAGCTAGTTATTTAATAGGGGGCGAGCCTATTGCCATGAACCAGGCACAAATTCACACTCCGTGCTGATAACGAAATGGAAAATCAACGACAATGTCCAACCCGGGTATCGAGTCAAGGAGTTCATACTTTGCAATCTACAGATCACAAGTAATTAGTGTTCTGATTTCGATGATATGATTACAGAACCTAAGTATAGCTTCGATGTAGTAACAAAATACAGATATGAAGGTAATGAACATTATTTATAAATATATATACATTTGTATATTAGAAATACAAAATATAAACACAAAAGTCTACGATAATAATATCTTAGATTCCTTCGCATAATGAAATTGACAATTTTTGTCATTAATTGAATGATACCTATACAATTGTACATGCCAGTCGTTTGCCCATCAGATACTAAAGATGTCTATATTCGACACTGGCTGAATAGTCGACGAAAGCGACTCAATTGCCAAAAGTGGAAAAAAAACGATGACAATATACATAAGTTAAAATATGTTTTACCATCGTTTATAAGGACTGTATTTACAGATAATCTTTATGACTCGCCGATGTAATTTGGAAAAAATATACTAAGATAGAGATTTTTGGAGTCTTACTGGTGTCATACTGATTTACAAAATAACAAGCATAACAAACTACTCGTATCAGATATCTATTTTGCTTCCTATGTTAGTAATTCTTATCTTACATTTTATTAAGACCAAATACGCCTGTACTTTGAGTAGACGTTAGTGCCAAGCCCAAGCCAGCAGGTGAACTGTTTAACATTGTTAAGGGATGATGCAAATGTACCAATTGAGTGTTGATATCATTTTGTGATCAATGGCGTCTGAAATTTCCGCTCTACTATTTCACAATAATTACCTTTTCGTCATTACAGTTGAATCATTCCAGTTTAGGTTATTATAATTGGCTAGCTAATTACACACGCCACTTTAACAAATATTAATCACAATGATAATTTCTAGCTAATTGCATGTAGGAAATATTATAATCCGCTGTAATCCTCTTAGGAGTCCGTAAAGAGGTTTTCCTGACCAGCCCCCCTAGACAAGTGGCAAAACGCTTGACGAATAGAAATGGAATAGAATGTAAAATGTATGGGGATAACACATGTCATCGATAACTGAGGCAAAACATTACGTCACTCCCAAACATTTATTATTCTATTCGTCAAGCGTTTTGCCCCTTGTCTAAGGAGGCAGAAGTATAAAGCAACATTGGGATCGTTCAGTATCATTATAATTTTATGATAGTATATAAATATTTTCACTACTTATATACGTAGAGGTATTAGTAGGTTTGTTTTATCTATGTTACAGAAAAAAGATTTCCAAAATGTCAAAATATCGTAGTGGTAGACTCTGCACATGTCTTGCAACCGAATCCAATCAAACTAAGTCCGAAGGAGAGCAAAAAATACAAGAACACCTCATTTTGGTTTGGACGTTAAGCAATCGTAATCCAGTTAGAAGTTAACCTCGGCACAGTTAATTTAAATAAGTTTAGTTTGGTATGCACGAGAGTATTAAATTTATAACATTATTTATTATAGAAACTGCGAAGGATAGAGTGGTTTGAAAGAAGAATGAGGATCCCTTTGCCCAGCAGTGGGAAACAAAATAGGTTAATAAATCAAAATTATAAATATCAGATGAAAGAGGCGAAGAAACCCGGTTTGAACCCTATTAGGGAATGACAATAGGCAAGCCATCTTATGATTTCGGTTATGTAAGGTTCAAGAAAAAGCTTCTACAGGAGATCATACCTAAGTACCCTGGCACACCCTGATTAGCGTAGTTTATTGCCAAGGATGACTGATCCTCGATACTATCCTAGAGAATTGACCAATCTCTACACCTCAGCATGATCTCTTTTCATAAGTCAATGAAGAAGACAAAAATAATGCGATGGCATAGACCTCTGATGAAGAACATTTCTGTTTACCCATTCGAGGTTTACAGGTGGGGTTATACCCATGTATGTTTTTGTCGCAGATGGTTTGTGGTCGATAGCCTCTGGGCCAAAACATTTTAACTTGCTAACTCAGCAAGATTAATTCTGAAGGTTTTCCTTATAAACAGGTTATCCTTAATAAAAAACCCATTTCATTTCGCAATTCATACATGAGTTTATCTTTAATACCTATGTACTTATACGAAGAATGAATTAATACAATTCGAACACCCAAATTAGTTTCTTTATTTTGTAATTTTATCACTTTTTGCGACGGCTGAGGGCGCTGAGGCGGATAGTTAATTGTTTTGGAGTAACTATATTATAATTAAATATAAAATAAATATTCTAAAGAGGTAAGGTATGAATATTGTATTTAAAAAAATCTTTAACCGGTGCCTACGGGTAAAGAGTTAAAACAAATAGAATTGTTACAAGTGTGGACAATGGTTTAACATTAAGAATTTATCGATTATAATACCCGCTTAAACATTTGAAAATTAAGCAATAACCGCGCTATTTTAGATCTTTAGTTGGACATATTTGCTCGACACTGTAGAGTTTAAAGCAATGATTGCAGTACATTGCGTTACAAAGCAAAGGAACCGGTAGCTGTTGATGCGGAAAGCACTCATTTGCACTTACAGGTCTTCATTGGCACTTACAGGTCTTTCTTTGCCTGTTACAGAGTCTATTGTGAGACCCAAATTGACTGCGAGCATGCAATTTTTCAATACAGTGTAATTTTGCAACAATTGTCACACATTGCACGCAACACTGTAGGATGCAGCTTCTAACGAAAATAACCTACGACGGTCTGGGAAATTATCTGAAGATTAATAAAACTCAAGGTTATCAATAAAATGACGGTATTTCCAACAAGATAATTTATATTATTAGATACTTTTTGAACGGTCAAAATTACATAACACAGAGTCAAACCCTCTACCGGTTTCTAGTGTTAAAAGTGGGTAAAGAAACCGCACAACAAGCATCCTAGTAGATTAAGTTCTAAAGATAAGCATAACTCAATAGGAAGTTAATATAATCATTGTAACGCTAATTACGCATAAACGCTTCTTATTATATTATCACTGCCATCGATACCTAACTCGTGACTACTTTCATAATAACTGAAAAACAGTTTTTGTTTTGGCTTAGGTATTTGGTAATTCTTTAATTTTAAGTAGGTACTGTTAATACTTTAACGCAATATTCTAATAGCGTGTAAAGTAATAAATATTACAACGTAGACATATGATATCACTACATATCGCTTTCTCTGTCCCTATATCCCTATGTATGCTTAAATCTTTAAAACTACGCAACGGATTTTGATGCTTTTTTTTTAATAGATAGAGTGATTAAAGGGGAAGGTTTATATGTATAATAACATCCATTAAATAGTGGAGAAATACTGTTATTTTTGAGGTTTCTAATGTGATGTCGTAAATAATTACATTTTTTCCGCTTACATAGCAAACGCAGGCTGAACCCTACGAGATTTATCAAAATAATGTACTAAGTATTGTACACATTGAAAAGATATACAGAAAACTCCGCTATGGTATATGTCTATGTCTTATGGATATCCCACAATATCATTTTTTGTCATTTACTTTTTACGACAAATAATGGCTAATTTTCGAAGCGATTTTAACCAATACAGCATTAATCCTTATCTAATTAAATACCATACATTGTTGATTTAATATAGATCTATATGGCCCTTTACAGCATATGATTTAAATGAATATTTTGGAAGATATTACAGATTTAAAAATTGCGGGACGTAGCGTGCGGGCCACGGGCAATAATTAACAAATCAAAACTACTGGATCGATTTTAATCATTTTTCCAGTGAATGACAGAGGCTATAATTATATTTTATACCCGTGCGAAGCCGGAGCGGGCCGCTAGTACCAGCATATAGCACATCGTTGTGTATGTAAATAAGACCCTTATACGCACTAGAGTTATAGATTTTTGGGTAAAATTTTTATACTGCAGTACAAAAAAGGGCCAAATATCCTTCTGGATTGTCATGGCCGTGTATCTGCGCTAAAGGTACTTGAATCTTGCAGTCTGCTTAACGACCGCCTTCCTGCCGCGCTATGCAGATTCTCAATTGAACGCACTCTTCTGCCAAGATTCCCACATCCTCCTCGTCCTAGGCCGACGCGCTGTGTCCATTACACCCACTAAATTAGGAAATCACGTGGTAGACGAGCTAAAAATGGATTGCTTCCAAAATTAGCGAGTTATTTCTGACGTGAGCACTTGTTAATTAGTGGCCAATTCACAAACAAAACTCCACAGAGAGTTTGATCCGATCACTTTGCTCATCTTATCATTACATTATGTTTATTATCAACGTTCTTCGTCCCTAACTATATCACAAGTTTACACGTGCTCGGTGGATAATCATCGCCACAGTATATTTAAATAATCGCGTAGTAATAGATAGTAATGGTTACTGAGACAATGATATTAAAACAGCCGATAGCTCAGTAGAGCGAAAATTACAAACACGTTTCAACATGATTTCTGAAACTGTGTTCTAAGCGTGTGAGAATTACTGGCCTTAACTATGTTATTCTACTTAAATACACATAAATTATGTTTTTAAAGTATTACTGTGCAAAGTCTAACGGTTGGCGGTTGGAGGATAGCCGTATTTTGCTTATAATTTCCTTATATTGTGTCTCGTATACATAATATTACACTGAACATCTTACATGTATGTTGATAATATGAAAGTGACCATTATTTCAACGTTATCCCCGTTTTACGTTTACGTATACAAGTTAATCAAATATCTACGAATATTATACACCTTTGAGTGTTTGTGACACTTTTATTGGGAACAGAAGATTATTGCTTGACTCCAAGACGTGACATCTATTTACGTGAGTTATTGGTTTTGTTGTCGTCTTACAGTCACCCTTTAATTGCCCACATATTCATCTTCCGATTTAAAATATATATCATCATCGGCCCGTTACAGTCCACAATAAAAATATATATGATTTCGGTCAAATATCAATTTTGTTAATTAATTTTCATATGATAAATGAGCTGTCTACTAAACAGTAATTTGATCTTTTAATTTGTTTTTATATACATACATAATGATGAACCCGCTATTGATGATGTTATTGATGTTACAATTTAATTTCCTATTCAGTAATTATTAAAAGAAATATTAAATTAAATTCTTTTTAGGGAAGTTATTAAGCACTGATAGCCGAGTGGGATGACCGTAGGACTGCCAAGTCAAAGGTCGCAAGTTCAAACCTCGGCACGAACCAATGTCTTTTCGAATTCATGTGCGCATTAGAAATTAGTTATCAGTTGCTAATATTATAGGATAGTTTTTTTTATGCAAAGGCTGAATAAAACTGAATAGGTGTGGTTCCTTAATCGCTTATTATAATTGATGGTTGTAAAACAGAACATTGCTCAAAGACGTTAAACGATTGAATGAATTGCAATCGCATGTTTCTGTAATGTACTCTTCAGACAGATTAATAATAAAATTGTGGTTATAATGAATAGTTCTAAGAAGTTTTAAGCTAAGAAGTTAATGACACGCTAGATAACTAGCTAGTAATTATTTCATTTATGTTTCTTTAGCTATTTAATTGATGAAGATGGAGATGTAAGATATCTGCGCTATTTGTAGATTGGTTTAATTATTCTTTGCTTTTTACCCGACTGCGCCAGAAGGGTTATGTTTTTTAAGTATTTGGGTCCCATAAATTAAATTGTAACGAAGACTTTCGGAAACTATTATTCGCGCGAATGTTCAAAATAGCGATGCGTTTGATGATAGTTGAATCGTACGATCACCATTACAAAAGTAATCAGTTAAAAAATAAATACACGGTCCAGTGAAATAACTTTTATGTATGTCTTTAGTAGATTATAGTCCCTATAATAGCTACAATATTATTAAATAAAATATGATAATCTACGATCAAACTTTTGAGAATCATGCAACGAAAAATATTTTTGGAGCTCCTAACAATGCGACAAAAAACAGCATTTTATCCCGTCCTAAGGTTAGGTAGCGCCTTATTATACATAGGTAATTAGGTATTATTCATTCACAAAACTTACTTATGAGCTTTTGTTAATTAAAGAAAATGAGGTAGTTAATAGTGCCTGGAACCAGCAATTAATTAAACACCAATATTGATAAAAAATCTGTTAATTCGACTAATGACAGTGGGCTAGATAGATGATCTTAGGTTAACCACCATTTGATGAGCAGCGAAATGTGTATAGACTCGTTTTAGCGGTACCCCGCCGCGACATTGTCTTAAAAAGTTGTTACTCGACCGGGTGTGATGGCAAAATTATAGGTATTATTTTTGACTTTTTAAATCATAGCTTTTTTTTTGCGTAGGGATTTTGAAATTTTAAATTTAATTTTTATGATACTGAAAAATGTCTCTACCTACCCCTACGGTTACAGGCGAGATTCGAAGTAAAGTATTCTTCTAATTAGACATCTTAAGGATAACGGATACAATATTTACCTTTCGTATTTAAAAAGTGAAGGATTTATATTATGGTAAAATGAAGTATGATTTTTAAACATTTCTATGTTATTATGATTTCAGTTAGTTAGTGTTAGTTACGACTCTCGCTAGATACAGTTAGTTTTAATAATACTTATACAATGGATATTCGTGTAATATTTCATTGAATGACTGAAAGATTTAGTAAATGCGCTCGCGACGCTGTCTGTATGTGACCTCAAGACTTCTTAATCGCTGAACCGGTTGTAATAATTTGTGGAAAGGCCATAGGTGGCTACCCTTAATCCTTGAAAAAATCCGCGCATAAAGGCTGAATGCATGACTGAAATAAACTGAATAAACTTTCTAGGTACGACGCCTTTCGAGGGATGCGGTGTAGCGTACGCAGATCCTGCGGCCCTCGACCTAAGGGAGTTAGGAGGACGCCCTGGGGTTTTAGTAGGTAAGGGACCGGCATAGCCTTCCGTCCGCCCCAGGACAGAGGAAGCCCATAAGAGTTAACCCTGTAAATAAAGGTGTACAAATCAACAACTGGGCGAACAAATCGCGGGTACTCTGCCTACCCCTTCTAATTATGATTTACTAGCTTCCGCCCGCGACTACGTCTGCGTGAATTTCGAATATTCCATAGCCTTCCTCGATAGCTGGACTATCCAACACAAAAAGATTTATTCAATTCGAACCAGTAGTTCCTGAGATTAGCGCGTTCAACCAAACAAACAAGCAAACTCTTCAGAGTATAATATTCGTTTTAGTATCTATAGAAGTATAGATTTTCGCTTTCAATCAATGAATCAACAATCATTAATCAGACGTGAACGATATAATTTTTATTGCGGTTCATGATTTATAAGATGACTGATGTGAACGTACTGTGAACGGGGGCATTCATGGTGAGTTGACACATTGCCCCCGGTACGTTTCCATGGGATAATTCTAGATTAGAGCGGATTCATACTGGGATCTCGTTCGATTAAATGTGATCATTTATTTGCTCTTTTACCAAAAAGGTAATATGTCTTGTATAACTTACAAGTTGACTTTAAAACTAATATCTGGAACCGCTGTCTACTGAGGAATTGCTGGGTGTAATTTTCACCTAAGTTTATCGGTTTCCAAAGAGGTTGGCATAAGCGTTTTTTCGCAGTTTCAGTTGCAAGCTATAGGGGACAAGCGTTTATCTATGCAGTGTCTTAGAATAATGTAATATTAAAAAAGTTACATAGTTGCTGGTTACAGTTGTCTGTTTATTTACCCGTTATCTTCTGAAACGAATCCTGTCCGTTAACCAATAGTTCATCTTGACAAACGTTAAATCTCAAAAGGCTAAATCGTACTCTTTTCTAAGAAGGACATTATTAATCATTCAGTACATATGTACCTATAAAATCTTTGTGTATGCGAAGTGACACGTTCAATTTATTCCGAGTCAATAAGAAGTTTAACAAAAATAAACTTTGTGTACACACTCTGTGGAAAAAACCTAGTTGTTGAGTAATGCGCATTTGTAGGTATAGCTGCAGATTAATATGATTGTTTCAGCTATTGAGCTCTGTTAATGGTAAAATATTATGACCTTTATTCCCTACTTCATAAGCACCAACCAGTGAGGCAATAAAAGAATTCTTTACAGATCATGTTAAATTGATGCCCTGCACGAAGATTTAGCTCCTGTATCGTGTTTGCGTTTTAACGACATGAAATATCACTTGCCTACACTCCTAGTTTTGGGTTGAACAACTGTGGATCATACAATTCGTGTCCCGCGTGAAGACTGAGCCATCAAGTCGAAGCGCAACCCTCCATTCACTAAGCCTGCGAAAATCTGGTCCCAAACACATACACTACACCCACACACACACACACAAAAACACTATTTAGACTAAGATATCTTTGAGAACGATCAGTAACCTGTACTTTGTTGATGCTTTCGAATTTATATATTCTCTGTATGCTAGCACCCTACCTGAATTATGAGTGTCTAGCGTGCAACGGGGGTAAATAGGGACAAGGCTTCGAAGATGATTTTAAAGAAATTGTGTGTCCCCTCTACCTATCGTGTCCATTAATTTAAAGGGCCTTTTAATAATGTTGTTCCTATTCGCCCTTGCGATCCTCATTACCCTGTTTGTTTGTACCCAATACCCTTTTTGCAGTTAGGGTGAAAGCATACAGATTTGATGCACTTTTCATCGGACACTGCGCTTTTATTTCACTTGTGGGCCCCTTCTTATGCAGGTTCGCCTTCGTATTTTAGTGTTGCAATTTGTGTTACATCCTGCACTTTTACGACGTGCAATATCGATATTTCGGACACGTATTATAAATATGTCGCTATATATGGCCGTATTAGGTTTTGGGTCATCTACTAAAAATTCACATTGCCTTATCTTAGTTTATGTCCTTATATGTTATGGAGAAGGTTGATTATATTAGCAAGATTTTTGGTGTGATCTTTTGCTTTGTGGGCTTTATTAGGTGTTGTGAAAGCTGCTGTCCTGAAGCATGCTGCGTTACACTAATAGTTCTTCATTAGCTCTTATTGGTCATCTGAATTATGAAATTATTCCAGTGTTGTGTTTTAACTATTTCTTCATTTATCTTTAATTAAATTAGAAAATTGAGAAAATGTTGTTACCTATATATTTGTTGGGTGCAAATTATATAGGTACTTATAAGTTTCAGCAGCTGTTTGAGGACCATATGGCGTACCGGCCGACCCAGGTGCGTCCAGGGGTATCATTAAACATATTGCAGATATGCAATCTTTTGTAAGTTGCAAATACGGATTAAAATTACAAATACCGTGACGTCATTGGTTGCGTGGCGTTTTGACAGGTTGTTGTTATAATTATGAAGTTATTGTGCACACATTTTGTCTTTACTTTTTATTGTTGACTTTCTCTAGAAAGTTATTTTATAACGTTGTCAAATATTCGCAGATCGTCATACAAATATTTGAATGAGTTAAACAAAAATCTAACCCGTTAGCAGTATTTTACAAGCTTCGCACCAATACACCAAAAATTATTGCGTTTAATTTTTTAATTTTAAGCTTATCAAAACATTACATCGTTAGTAGGTATTGTGGCAGAGGTGAGTGACCTTATAACCTTAAAAATTACATGTCATTAGCGCACACATAGTACCAAGTTCCGCAAATAAAATTTATGTATATCCATAATAAAATTGAATTTATCGCGCACATAGCAAAGTGGTATTCGCATACAATCTAACATTCGCTTATAATTTATTATTTATATGCTAAGTGCCAACCCTGTAAATGTTCTACGTTCACCGTGCACAGGCCCTAAGGCGGTCGTCGATCAAACCAGATAGAACCGGATTTGACTGAGAGTGAGGAATTATTGCCGGGCTATTCTGTAGCGACGATAGTTGACGTTAGTGTTCCTAATATGAAAAATATTCTGAATTTGGAAAATACGTTGAAGAAAAGGTCTTTAACAGATTGACATTAGCCATTAGATTGCTTAATTTTAAAAATAATTTGCCCTTTTTTTTTTTACTTACTTCAATTTAATAGAGTAAGTATAATTAAATAAAATTCTATTCATTACTTTCACGTTTATTACAATACTAAATACTACTCTACGAATCAAAAGACACTTATGTCGTAATATACAAGTACAGCACTGAGTTCTACACTAAAACTTATTCGTTACTATTGGCACGCCGCGCGCCGTCTACGTTCATTCGCCCGAACCAATCGGTACCGCGTAAAATACCTCAAGTCAATGTGTATGCAATATTACTTTTGGCCACTTATGTGGTCCAAGGACGCTCATTTTACTAAAATAGTCATCGCAACACTTAATTATAGAACTCAGTTCTAATTTTGTCGCGTGTCGGAATTCTTATGTCTTGTAACGTCGCTACGTTGTCAGTTGTCTTCACATTGATTGCCTTGTAAGGTAACGTTGAACGGTAAACCATAATTATTTGCTTTGTTAGCCAATTCGCCGATCAAAACAAAGTTTATGTACCTACAGCAGTGTCAATGTCGTTGTGTCAAAAGTGTTACTCATTTTGGCAAAATGGCTACAAATTTAAATATTTTCTAGGTCAACACCAATCGCAGCAGAATCCCCCAGCTGCGTACGCGATTTCATTGCAATCGTTATGATAGCAAGCGAGTGCGCGGGCGCGTCCGGGCTCACAGTGAGTCCACATCGCCTTAATTGCCGCTACTTAATTCCACCGCAGCCCGCTGACTTGCGAAAAAGAAATTTCCATAACAGGTTTCCGAAACACGGGCCGGTTTGACTGACGTTTTGTGTATTTTTGCAAGTTATGCCCGAAAACGGTGTCCACAAAAATTGACGTACTCAAACACATGCGCAGTGCGCGCTTATCGCTGTTGAAAATATTTACACCGAAATCGCGGAGAATGACGCTCGGGTCAATGAACCTAATAAAGGATATTTGTTGTTGTAAGAATTACTGCCTTTACCTAACCATAGTAGGTTCCACAATTTAATCAAACAATCTGCGTAGTACGTAATTGTAAAGCATAGTGCAGAAAAAGTTAAAAGTAGATATAAATATTACCATATCCAAATAGCTTTACGAAGTAACAAAAAAAATTAGCTGTAGGATAACGACAAAACATAGCAATTAATGTTTGGATTGCGATGAATGAAACAAACACCTACCTAAACTGTCAACTATTAATAAAATAGATCAGTAAGAAAAAAAAATTGCCTATACAGTTGTCTTATTGACCCTGATATGAATAACGGCTAGGCTACACACTGGTGGGTAAAATGTCCTGCTTTCAGAGTTCATGGTAAGAGGGTTGGTCACTGGCTTACCTTTACACGCCCCGAGCTTATTAACCGACTTAAAAGTAAGAGGTTCTTATATCTTCGAAATTTTTTTTTTACAGCTCTTATCAACAAATTGGATTTATTTTAGATTTCCATAGTTTCTTGCTGGTCTTCTCTTTATTGAGGTTTCATACGCGCTAGCTTGTTTGAAAACCTGTTGAACTATAGAGCTCAGTAGGTGTCGATAAATTTAACGCAGTCGATAGTTAGAGGCGGGAGTATCTTGTAGTCAGCGTCTCGTCTATGATTACCGCGTGTTTATTGCGCGGGTATCAAGACACTTGGTGGCTTGTTATTACTGGGACTTAGGATTGGTTCAAGCTGAAGACGATTTCTGGGGCCCTAGCTAAGTAGCAAAACGATCGAATAAAATGAACAATATACGGGACTGACATAATTATATCACAGATAACATAGACGAAACATTATGTCATCCCCACACATTTATCATTATATTCGATTTATATTTGTCAAAATGAACAGCCCTCTTATACAAGGGGCAAAACGCTTGAGGAATAGAAATATAATATAATGAAAAATATATGGGTTTGACACATGTCATCGATAACATAATCGAAACATTATGTCATTCCCATACATTTATCATTATATTTGATTTCTATTTGCCAAACGTTTTTCCACTTGTTTAGGAGGGCAGAACAGCAGATTTCTGTCTTTCATTGATGTGTGAAGGTGGGTGTATAAAAGTTTTATCGCATCATATTTTATATGCTGCCTTTAACAACAAATCTATGTATCTACGTGATTGAAGCACGTTACAAAACATTTTGAATCTTAATGGGACGTAAAAAATAAGGAAAACTGTGCAATAAAAGATCCGTCATTAAAAACCCACATGTAGACGGTAGTTTTTGCGATTCATTGCAGTATCGATATTCCTATAGAAGGACGTAACGGTTGCAGAATCAGGGGGGCTGTTATCTGGTTGCAATCACCTATTATAGGAGTAGGAAAGAACATAGTTCCCGTGTAAAAAATAGGCATGTTTACTGCGGATTTTTTAATGAATTCGCGGTGACCATTTTCGTCGCTTGCTTGATAAGTTTGGTTGAGTATAATTGTCCATTTTGTTCAAATAAAAAGCAAGAATCATGTGCTATCCAAAACTGAACCTTTTTTGCACTTGATTGAGATGATAGCCATAATAATAATGAATGAATAAAGCACATAAAATAATGAGGAAGGCTTGCGATCAATATAGTATCTGAGGACGGTGTGACTTATTCATGTTAAAATACAGAAAACAGATGTTTTAAAAGTCTTAACATGCACTATAGACTTAATAATGAACTACTCGCTACTGTACAACGCAGGCGCATCAGGCTCTCACGACCTCTACACGAGAACACGACCACTGCCTCGAAATTCGAACCCACAACTGTACTGACAGGCTGACTTGTATATTACTTAATTAAACATACAAGATACAGCTTATATTTATTGGGTAAGTTATCCTATAACCTATTTTCATGTTCATATTTATTTATTTAAAAAAATGTATTAATAATAATACTATTATAACCATATTTAAACAAATAATGAAAATCGACATATTTTTTAACTTTTATGTCGTAAAATAAAAAGGAAAACTAAATTATATAAGTCTCAATATTGAAGCTGAAAATTTATTGGTTTGCCCGGATTCCGAACTAGATTTATTCACAAAATATTAATAAAATGCAAAGGCAGGAAACAAAAATTGTGAAATGAATTCTGCACTCAAAAGGTTATTTGTATGCTCACTTGATAATTATTTTCACCGCATCAAACGAATGTATTGCGAGGTAAGCAAGCACATCTGTACAAATGCAGAAATTGTAATTCCGTTGCTATTGGATCATCATTATTTGTATCTCGATTTTTTACTCGGGCTATCAACCATGCGCAAGATAGCCGGTCTTTTAAAGGCTTACGTAGGGACACAGGAGCAACACGCAGAGGCCCATTGAGAATTTAAAGCCTTAAGTTGGCCTAATGCCTAATGGGACACCAGCTAGGGACAACATAATATCGTCATTATGATAAAATGCTTTTTTATCTTTTGCTTTGTTTATTTCATCTTTTGTTTTATAATGTCATGTTAATGTCAATGTCAAATTTCATATTGTAAACTTAAAAAAAAAAACAAGCACTTTATAGTAATTCAATCTTATGTTGCAAAGTTAAAAATCCAAGAGTCATTTTAAATACACTTCATTAATATTTTCGCAATTTAATGGCTTGGTACCCTATATTATGTAATGTATTGACCTTGGCTCGCCACCTTTATTGAGGATAAAAGTCCGGTTACGTTGTTTTAACTCTCTCAGAGATGCGAACGAAGTAACAACAGGGAAAAAAGGTAGCAAAATTGTTGGTTATCGATCTTATAAATCAAGTTAAGATTCATGTTCAATGTCATTACTATAAAGTGTTCATCTACCTACATCCATGACAGAACAACAAGGTGCTCTTTAGAAAGCAAAATAATTATTTAAATTAGCTCGCGCCAGCCGCATCCCGCTAATGTGTGAAGACAGCGACATTAATTGATAGTCAAAAAAGCACGTGCTGCACCCAGCACGTGCGCTAATAGTGGTACCACAGAGTAGTTAGGCGCAGAAGGCTAATTTACAAAGTTGGTAACTAAATTAATTTAAAAATACTTTCCTCAAATAAGGATTATAGAGCTGCCTACTACATTAGGCAGCTTGTGACCTTCACACTGCTTACTACCAAACTTTGTATTTGCACTTGACTTTAATTGTTAGGTCCCAAAGTTTGATTTGTGATTTGCGTTTTGCCATTATTTCCTCGCGCTTCAGCGACATATTTGGATTATTTTCTACGCTACAAATAACACAAATTTCAATTAGTTTTCTGCATGAACCACTCCGTAGCGGGGCACAGCTCCAACTGCACATTACTCTAAAATACTACAACATGTGCTCATCTAATATCGCGAGCATAAAATATTACACTCTTCGGAAGTCACAGACACGAATATTAATAAATAAAGTTGACATTAACGAAATACACTGTGTAGGTAGTGTACTAAATGCATCTGCTTTTACAACTCAATATTACGGACATTTATCACCCCCCGTACCATCCTCAAATATTGGCAACTTTCGCATTCTGCAACTTTGCTGCAGTTATGTTTTCTACTATGCAAGCTGAAGAGCAAAGGAATTTTTGTAAGTTTAAGACACAGTTCCGGTCTCGTCCCAATGATTGAATGTTAAAAATGACATGTATGGAAATAGTGTTAAAATGACACATTTACGATTTAATGCAGTAGGCTGAAATTTTCATTCCCAATTACCATGGCGATAGAAACAAGTCTCGTCTCTTCCCATCGTCACGCACAAAGCAATTTCGTCATACATGACTTTAAATATATAATAAATATATATTTGCAAGAATAACGTTTACCAATGTCGTTGTGTTTACAGTTTATTAATACATTTCGCTACACGTCTTACATAAGCTCGGCTCTGTAAAAACAGTTCGTCTTTTATTTTTCTCATTAACCTTGGTACGTTACAGTAACTGCGCAAAACTTGTTCGAACAATTTTGAGCTAGTTCCCAGTTGTCGCTACGATCCTTTTTCAATTATTTAAAATAATTGAATATCGAAAAATATAATAGAAAACGAAACTGCAAAGCTTTTGCTAAGTCGCGCGTCGTCGCCTTAAAAAAAGGAGGATTTTCTCAATTCTATAGTATGTTTTTTTGTATGTTGGTACAGCTTTATTTCCTCCAATCTGAAGTGATCCTGTGTTGGTGAAAATCGGATAAAGACCTTTGAGAATAAAGGGATTATTAAAATCGATTGTTGACATGGCGACTTGTGAATGGATGTTTTATTAACGATGTAAAACCCAAGTAGAATTTATATAGTCTGTTCAGAATGAATTTTCATTCAATCCATTAGGTAAAAAAGCTTAATTTAATTTATTTTAATGAATTCACTTTTTAGTTTTAGAAATAAAACAAACATATTGTGACCAAACAATCGTATTCAACGAAGCTAGTAGTTATGACATGTCTGAAGCTTTCAAATTTTTTCTGTTATCCAAATGTTTTGTAAAAACGCTAATATATTTTCTTATTCGGCGCCCTTGAATGCGTTGCCAAGATTTTTCTGTCAATTGTGCGAATTATTTAAGTAAGAGAAAAGACAATATATTCGAGTGCAAAAAATTATCACTTCCCATCGTACCTATGGGTCTTAATAAAAAGCCGGGTAAGCTGGTGCATTGCACGACACTGCAGGGCTGAGTCATCGCGCGTTTCGGCTGCGGCCTTGAACTTCAGACGGTAAATCATTCGAGCGCACTCGGTGTTCCGTACGGGCTGACGTGCCAAGTGGCGGGCGCCTGGCGCGACCGCTTGGCACGCGACTCTATCATATCTGCCCATTCAGGTTTGGACGAATTGTGAACTATTCTAAAACTGTCGCCGCAAGCTTGCCAACGATGCCGTACATCATAGTCCGACATTTTTTTCCCATCAGCTCCAGAAATATTGCGAATACTTTGGTTGGGTCATTTTGACGGTCACGGAAAAATGAAGATGTAATTATTTTGCCAAATTCTCTTTTTTGTATATGTATATAATTTTCGTTTAGAAAATATACACAAGCCGCCATCCATAAAAGATGAGTCTAAATCTTCCTTATCGATGTAATTGCCGATGCCTTTCCTTATAAGCGGCCGCGTTTATGCTCGTCGGAGATCAACGCAATCACTCAACATGCGATGTTCCCTTGATGGCAGCGAAGTACTGAGGAAAGCATGGAAAATTCCCAGGCCGCCATACCGGTCCCGCGCGCCCGCGCCGACCGGTCTCACCGCGCACACGCACCGCATTTTCTACGCACGCCGCCGCCGTCGCCGCTGACCTATACGCCGCTTCATATCGTAACTGCAGTCCTTGGAACCGATCGAAAGTAGATTTACAGAGGTTTACTTTATACCGTGTGTTAGGCTCTACTAGGCCGTTTGAAAAGCGTGGCCTCGCATACTTAGCTAACATTTCGCTTTGATTTTATGGATTCACATTCATCGTCATAAATTTAAAACAAGGTAAAGCCAATCAATTATTGTTTTGCTTGTTAGCAACAACTTTTCAGTAAAAATCGATATATTTAAAACAAAGTCTGGTCAGATACTCCATTCATAACTTAAGAACGGCTGGACCGATCTTATTAAGTTTGATTAGTTGGATTCGTCTCCCATAATAGGTATTTTGCGATTCCCCCGAATCGCAAAATACCTATTAAGATAACGAAAAACTTCACGGGAAAATAGGCAGACACGACGATATATTTTTGTGAAGGACACACTTGTCAGAAAGGTAGTAACATCTATAAAGCCTGTTTGTTGAATTTTAAAATACATTTTACGTTTAACAAAGAATTTACATTAATTACACGCGCCTCCAAACATATTCAGTGGTGATGTATAGTGTCTACGTAGACAAAGAAATTAGTTGAGCTTCATAATTCTCTAGTCTTAACTACTACGAATTTTTGATACTTGATATTGAAGCCGTAAATCTCTCGATGATTATAATTAGACTCAGATTAATAAATCTGCATCCGGCGTGGTTTAAGACGCGTATGTTTACCTGAGCCGATTCGTGGCTGCGTCTCGATTTTAGTTTGATCACTAAATCTACATCTAACGCTTAGCGTATAGAATATATTTATCAGGAGTAGGTTTCTCCCTATGTTTGATTAGAACATGCATACATAAAGTCACGCCTATTTCCACGAGGGGTAGGCAGAGACCACGGATTTCCATTTGCTACGATCCTGACATACATCCTTAATTGGAACATTTCATCTGAATTATGTTCTGAAGAATGGATAGCTCTTGTCCAGCCATCAGAATCGAATTCTGCATTTGTCTTAATAACAAAGCTTAACTTCATATACTGTATTTAATCTAACACTCTGATGGGGTAAGATATAGGTACATATCATTTGATTATTATCATTATCAACGCCGTAAATAGCCCGCTGCTGGTATAGTCCACCTAAAAGTCACCTTCGTCCGCTCGTTGCCATTCTTATTTTGCCCAAGTCTACGAGGGCCAGTTACCTTCTTCTGTAATAAGAGGAATTATGTCCTTTATAATATTTCCAAAGAGTTTCCAGACAGATAATACCAATACCACTTTTATATATAACTAAGGCAATTAAATCCAACTTTGTATTTTATTATGTTAAACAAAGTCACCGTATGTTACTTCAAAACTGCGGAAGTCATAACGCGTATAGTTAATAGATTTCATACAGAATGCACGAGGATTATGTTGACAGTCGGCGCGTGCGGCTTACATACTCCAATAGAATAATATTAATATTATGTTTGGCATGGTAATAAAATGCTACCAACATTACACACAAGTCGACACAGGTACTTTACATAAAAACGCATTTATTCTGCGTGAGTCTTCAATATAAACGTACCTATATTGGAGCTATGAATTCGCAGGCGGACTGTTTCTGTGTCCAGGAACAACACCATTACCAGCGTACTTAGTACATGTTATTTAAATGAGTTAAACTCGATTTATTATAACATTATACAAACATACAATCCTTTTTACATTTACTCAATCGATATCACTAAACGCAAACCAAAACCAACTTATTACTTCAGATGTCAAAGATCATGTAACCGAAGCAATAGAAATCCAAATCGATTAACCGGATTGCAAATAAGGGCTTCTGGTGTCTAATGTTTTCAAATGAAGTGTAATCTGGTGAGGTGTAGTGTAGTGCGAGATAGTCTTATACCGCGTTAAAGCGGTCGCAAGGCCAGATGTCTCCATGTAATTGCGAAGAACGCCTGACGCCTACACCGGCTTCCTGGCAGAGTGTCGGCTGTGCTAAACCCGGGTCTGATTACATCTAACACTCGTAGGACAAGGCGCGAGATTTGCTGGTAATCTAGAATAGCAGAGAAACAGTTTCTATCGTTGGAATTATATTTACTAGGAAGATCGTAGATCTAGCACGTTATTTGCGGAGACAGCTTAATTTGCTGGTTTTTTTTTAATGTATTTCTTTCCGTATTTAAAACAATACTGATAGACAATATTTGACTGGACTATCATTTCTGATTAGGAAACCGTGTTCCTATTACGTCTATAATACTGTCGGACGAAAATAGGAGGGCAAAAACAAACAACCAACTGCTGGAGTTGTGGTACATACTTCTAAGTACTAATATAACAATTGACGGCAAATGATGGCCTAATGTTTGACGGTTTAGATTCATATGAAGCTAAAACCAGGCAAGCATCACGAGACTGTAAATAAAACAAGAAACCACTGCTTTACTAATGGTGAAGGAAATAAAGTGATTCAAACCTGTCTTGAAAGGTCTGAAATCACGAACCCGCACTGAGCTAGCGTAGTGATTAAGTGATCATTGTTTCTAGTCTGCAGCGCGACAGTAGTGGCTGGTAAATACAGAGTACGAACGAGCATAGATCATCATTTAATTCTATATTGAAATACCTAAACTATTTTAAAATTAGAAATAAAGGCTTGCAATTTTAAGTCGCTATATTAAAACAATAGGTACCTATTGTATATTGTATTGATCAATAATAGCACTTAAGAGCTTAATAGACATAGTATTATTATTATTTACCTGTGTAGATATAAATAATTGGGCCTCAACAGGAAATATCATAGATCATACTAGTTACCCAGTATATGCATTTAATATAATCTGCAGCAAATTAATCTACAACCTATGTATAATTAATTATGATCAGCCCACTTACCATGAACAGTATACGTTGTGGAAGCGAGACGCCGCATTACAGTGCACGTAGCGGTGTCTCGCTTTCACATCTTAAACTGTCCTCCTTTAATAGTTCGTGGTAAGGGGGCAGTTATCAACTAAGAACTGGCTCTTCGATCATGGTGACGGTATGGTAGTTCTAGAGGCAAAATGTCGTAAGGTTTACCACTCTTGCAGTATTGGCTATACAATATACATTCATTAGTTAAAGATTAGAACCGTATAAAATTCATAAGTTATACACCTATACCTATTTGGTCTTGCACTAGCAAGAGAAACGATCGCGAGCGAGGAACTATATTTAAATATCGCAAGAGAAATGTTAACTAGTTTAGTTAGCTGGTAGATTGTGACTTGATAAATGTGAGGACGGTCGATTGGAGGTCGTTTGCAACCTTTGGCCCAACGGTTCATAAAAAGAAATTGATTATAAACCTAACTACGTCGCTTTTTCGAGAAAGTCCAGTGTGAGGTACCTTATAAAGTTAAACATGTTACCGAATAAAAGGAAAATTACTTTTAACTAAATACTGGCCGTTGTAAGATCAAAAACAAAATCGTCACCGCTACATGTTTCTGAACATAACACGTCAAATGGGAACGGACACTTATCTACAGGTGTTACTAAACAGACTTGGTACATTGACAGCAGAGCATGTATCTTAATAAAATGGACAAATATCGCCAGCTGTATTGGCACCAACACTTTACATGCCAACGAGTTAGTGCCAAATATCACTTTACTAAGTATCCACTAACTAATCAGTTTGGAATATAACTTAAAATTATTGAAATTTTGATTGTCGGTACTTAAATTCCGGCAATATTTGTGCAGTTAACCCCACAACGATCTTGCTTATTGACTACTATTATTTTCGCTTGTCAACCGTATGACTTATTGCCTACAACGTTATACATTGCCGACTCAAAAAGAAGAAGAAACAAAAAAATATTCATAGTTAAAAGCGTTATTTTCTTTAGGTTATTAATTATATAATAAGGCTTTATTGGATATGGCCTTGGCACAATACCACTGTTGCGCGTTGTATCGATTTCGATAAAGTTTTGACAAGGCCCAACTTCTGTATCGGAAATCATGCATCTACATAATAATATTGATTTAGATTGTGTATTTGTTAAGATAAATAAAGGCTTTTTCCTTGCATTCCAAAACACAAGCGGGTTGAGTACGTATGCATAACATGATAATGCTACTGAATTTGAAATGAATAAGTACCAAAACTATGTTTTGGAGAAAGGTCCTAAATTTCTCTAGAAGACGTACGATCTCGGTAAAATTCTAAATAGTGCGTATTGTTTACCACATCGGTTAATTAAATTAGCCCAGTGCGGTCGTAATTAATACCTACAGGTAGATTGCAGCATGCGCCGCTGGTTGCGCAAGACTTGCATAAAACATGTTTGGTGTCTGAAGGACGAGCGATAAATAATTAGTTTTGAAGCATCACCACTTGAGATTCGTGGTGGCCTAGTGTAAGTACGTACCTACCTAATTACTTAATAGTAAAGACAAACCTCTTGAAAATAAGTGGGTAGTCTTAAAAGATTTAATTGCCATTTAACAAAATGTGTAATCCTAATTTTAATGAAATTCTCTACGGCTTCGCTACGGCATACTCATTCGCCCATAAACTGTTATCACATTCCTTGTTGGTTTAGGCCTTTAGGGTATTCCTAACCTGGCCTTTGTATAGAAAATCTCTGATCTGATCAGAATAAGTACATATATTCGCCGTAGATTGAGGTCTTCCCTATCAGCTATGTTACTTAACCTTATATAAATGCCTTACTCTGTTAGTTACTCTAAAAATACCGCATTTTGTAGTCCGAAGTAATGTCATGTAAATACATGGAAATGATTCGTCATCTGACTGACCACTTGCAGAGTGCGAGCACGCACCAGTTAAACCCCGTTCCCCACGATGGGTCAGCAGGTCAGTCGTAAGTACCCACACCCTACTTCTAAGTCTGCATGCTACGAGCTCGGGTAACCCCGGGTTTACCTTACAGTTGATAAATGCGCCGAGATTATAAGGTTGAAGGTTACACGATAAATTATTTTACAATTGATCGATTTGTAGGTTGACTCACTATTTATGTTTTAGTGCATGTTGCTACTGCGCACTGGGCGCTAACACCTTAAATATGATGAGTCTATAAGTGCGATGTATGGAAATGGTCTATTATACCTCTGCCTCTACGGAGAATACAGGCGTTCTTTTAATGACTATACACAGAAATCACATACACAATCATTCAACTGAAATCGCGACTTTATATTGGTTATAAATGTTTAATGCGAAATAAAAATACTTCAGTCTCAAATTAAATGGTTTTAGACTTAACTTAGCATTTTATTGCAGCGAATTGTGATTGTAATTTTGCTACTTTTAATGAGATTTTAACTCCAATCTGGTCAGAATATCAGGCGAGGTCTTGCCCTTCCAAATATTCTATTATCACTCGCCTCAGGTATTCGTGTTACCAATTAAAAAAACACCAAACTCCAAGTTTAATAGTTCATAATTACTTTGTGTGTAACAAAAAGTCTTTGTTATATATAACACGTTTAGTAAGTACAGCGCGTGAACAATTACATTACAATAGTCGAACAACGAACGCGGAATCAAACTAGTTATCCTTCGACACTGCTCATGTGAAGCTCCATACGATCACGGAATTCATAAGACGGTTTTGGTATTTGTTGCTTAGGTACAATCATATAAAAAATGTTTTCAGACATTATTTTCATTCTTAGGTAGGTATGTGGGATTAAGATACCCTTTCATTGCCGAGAAAACAAATGGACGAAGTGTGAACCTGCTTAATAGCGCAATTGTGCGGTGTCGCCTCTAATATGAGCGAAATGCAGGTATTTCAAGTTCTGATTAACAAGAACTCCAATGCTTGCTACTTCTCTATCTTCTGCTTTTTATTGTACACTTATACCTACATAATATTAGATACCAGTGAACGAACTGTTTGCTATCATATACGTATGAACTATGAACACTCACAGTTGAAAAACTGCTTGCTTAGAAGTGTTTAACCACTCTTCACTTCCTTTTGACTACTTTACATGCTTCGATCTTAATCTCTATGATGCTGACTGTACCTAGGTTCAAGGAGGTTCTCTCATCAAGTCATCGTTTTTCTCTATGCACTTCCATTTACGTTTATCATAAGCAATTCCCGATGGAGCACGAGGCGTTCGCATTTAACCTATAAATTGAAATGTTCAGACTAAAATAGCAAGTAGTGCGATATAAACACCGACAGTTCAATGCCGTGGTGTAATGGACACGTTCAAGATCACGTGTTCGGGCGCTGCGTGCGCCTGCGCACCTACTGGGCCTTCTGTACTTCCGTGCTGTTGGTCCGACAGTATGCTTTACCCTTTCATTCATAAAAATATATTTTAACCATGCTAAATATAACTCAGCTGGCCGGAACTGGCAAACGATATAATTAACCTCTTTACATAAAAACCCATACCCTGAAAATAAAAAAATATGGGCAAGTTCTAATACTTTACTTTTGTAAAAAAAAACATACAGACGAACATAGAACCTACTCCTTTTTTAAATCGGTTAAAAAGTAAATAACGTGAAGTTTTCAATAACGCGGGTCAGTTAACAGCATATTTGACAATATTAGTACCGAGGAAACTGCGAACCGTGTTTTTACCTACTACACATTTACATAAGTTTATTTAGTTAACTCTAAGGGCTTTGTAACCATTGCGATAGAAATGATAAACGTTTTCGAAAGCAAGTTCAATCAAGCTAAGTAGTTACGACTGTTGAACAAACTGATTCTGAATTGTCATCCAATTCCCGATAAGATGTTCTCGTTTATCAGTAGTTATAAACCACATTATTATGATATAGTAATGAACGTAGACACAGAACCTGGGTGTACAGCACCGCCGGTAATCACTAGTAATAACGAAATGCGCAACACGGTGCTCGCTAATGTATGTGTGTCTGATATAACAGGTTCGGATGCCAGTCTGTCTGTTAATCTAGCGGCAGTCGATCCCGAGTGCAGCTTATTTGCGCGTGTTTCGTTAAACTTTATAGGCTTGGTACCGGGAACGTTGTGCAATATAGGGCCGCTCCACATTGTCACACGTGTTTCCGTGTGTTAGTTGTGTAACACAGCTTTGAGACTGAACGGTGACAACCAAATTTGCGCAACGTGAACTGTAGCGGACTTATTTATGACCAGATACAGAGTTTAGAGTTTGACAGTAGTATTTTTACTATATTTTTACAGCGATAGCGATTTTCGATACGCAGAAAGATCAGAAAGGTTCCTTTTTGATGCCACGCGAAGGATAGACTAAACCAAAGTAGGAAGTCGCGGATGAATATTTACTCATGCAATCAGCGGAACATTACAGCAAGTTAGCCTGGCGGTGAATCCACTTGAACGATGTCAATACATTATAGGACCAATTACTAATATGCGACAATGCAATTGCCGGTCGCTCGACTGATTGCTGCTGGTAACATTAGAATATATAATGATAGTTGATTGCGTCGCGGTGCAACTTGCTTAATTGCTACGTACAAGGTACAGACGGACGCACGCGCCGCTGAGCTTTTTAGCAAAGGCTAATTGACAATTAGGAACCGTCCAATTTGTAGGAAAAATCAGACCCTAATTTGATATAATCATCCGCATACGCAAAGAAAAAACAACATGCGATCACTGTATTGACGCAAGTGATTAGCACAATAATGACATATGTGACAAAATGGCGGACCTAAATACAGTAATCCAAGTTAATGACGGGAGGCAAGCTTGGCCGGCCATCGGCGTCAGGCAATATGATCGATGCTCGGCTGAGGAACCGTCCTTAGTGTTCTAATGAAGTGTTCACGTCGAGCTCAGGTTCACCGGCATTTAAACGCTAGTTACGTAAAAGCTCGGTTTGTGGTCGATTTATTGCGGTGTATAACTGACACCGCTGGGCTTCATCCGTGACGTAAGATTGGATCATCCGACTCATTCATAAGGCTTATTTATTGTCCATTCAATACTGAAATACATAAAATATCTAAATAGGATAAAAACATTTCGGTGGTAATTCTCATCAGTTTTACCGTGTTCGAAAATTAATTATAATATTTTGACTTAGCATCCATACAAATATTTCATAGCATAGCATAGCAGATTTGTTAATATGAGTTAACAATACATTTCAATGTTAATATGCCAGTGTAATATGTTGCGCATTTAAGTAGTAATACAAGGTCGTTGGTAGTCTCGCTTGTAATATAATTAACAGGAGCCTGGCAGAGCTGTGAGCTAATGACGTGGCGATGACGCTTGCACAGCGTTAGGCTGGCATAGAAAGGAAGTCACTTCTATTCCTAGAAGAACAATTTATGTAAACTCTAAAACGCAATCATTCTTTAAGTGTGCTAGAGTTATTGGAAAGTCAAATTCGAATGATTCGTTTAAAATGTTAAAACGCCCTTCGTCCTATGTTGTATGGCAATAGGAACCTGTGAAGTCACTGGTTCGCAAACTCAATTACTTCAAAGCAAATAAATATGTGGGGCACGTCTAATTTTATATCTAATTTAAAATGTATATAATTTTTAATTTGGATGTGTATTTTTTTTAGAGAAGTTTATGGGGAAGATACCCGATCTTTTAAAAGGCTTACGTGTAGTCACAGGGCCAACACGCAGGGGCCCGTTGAGAATTATTATTGGTTTAATTATAATAGATTAAAGTACATTAATGATTAATCTAAGTTAATATAACATTCGCAACTTCCCGAGGGGATCGTTAGGCATTTGTTTTCTTACTTTGGTTTAGTCTATCCATTGTGTGGCATCAAAGAGGAACCTTTCCGATGTTTCTGAGTTTCAACAATCATATCGTTGTACAAATATAGTTAACTGTATCTGAACATAAATAAGTCCGCTACAGTGGTGACGGGAGATCGACATGATCGGGGAGAGATTACGCTCAGGACCTACAGAGCTCTCCAAGGCACGGAGGGGTTCAGTATTCGCATCCGAGTACTAACCGCTCGGTAACATCGATGACGATGACGAGTTTGCTCCACCGACGAACGCAGAACGACAAAGACATCCCATCATACCCGCATTAAAATAATATGTTGCTGCAGGTAAAGCTCTATCATAACAGTATTGTTTGTGCATGTGTAATAATGTGAATGCGGTTGTTTTGAATATTTGCCCGCCTTTGTCAAGGAACACATTGTACTAAAATATGTAAGAACGAATAAATTGTAAACTATTTATGGTCTGTTCGTGCCGATGTGAGAAAAGAAACGAACTTAATTGGAATAAAAAGTAAACTATACTAAAATGTAGTATATGGAAGTCGGGTGACTATCACAACAATCACGTGTGCGTATTTTGTTAACAATATAGTTGGTAAGTAAACTACGCGGTATGAGTCGCCTTGTGAACAATTTAAGTAACTACGTTTAACTTAGAGGTGTGTGGCTCGTAGCTATGCGGCTACCCGGCAGATCAGTCCATCTGCGAGGTTAAGCCGTGCTCGCCGCGGTCAGTCTTGTGATGGGTGACCGTTTTCACATGTCGAGACCCCACCGTGCTTCGGAAGGCACGTTAAGCCGTTGGTCCTGCGCCTGATCTCTCTCCGGTCATGTCGGTCTACCGTCCCATCGGATTATGAGAGTGAGGGAATAGGGAGTGCACCTGTGTCTGCGCGCATACTTGTGCACTATAATATCTCCTGCGCAGATGGCTAGTCTCAGCTGAGACAGGCCGCCGTGACCGAAATTCGGTCAGGAGGACATTATTAACTTAGAGGGTACGAGAATCAGAAAATTATTTCGCTGATATCAAAATATAGTAAACAACGATTTTTATTTGAATGGTTATTTACTTTAAAGGTTATAACAATAAAATTACTCACTAAACGTTTTCAACAAATAGTCAAAATAACGTGACTAATATCATCTATAACCAATCAACTCAGAAACAGCTGCGAACCTACCTATATCATCTCATCAGTAGGGACGTACTTGCAACCTTACTTTCCTCAAGCTTTTCCTAGAGGAAATTACCATCTATTTAAAGAATAACGTGTCATTTAAATAGTCTTACGCACACATTCTCTTTCGATGAGTAAATGTGGTGACGGCATGGCGCTAATCCGGCGTCAAGTGGCGCCCGACAGGGATACGGGAATGTTTACAAAGTATGATCAAGGTAAATTTCTTGGAAAGTGATACTAATTTTGTATGCAATATACAACGTAGCCTACAAAGATCTAAACTCTTGTAAAGCTAAAGAAGGAAAAGCGGTAATTAGCAGCAGGTGTACCAGTACAACAGTACGAGCCGCCGTTACTCTCGGTCCGAAGCGACTGTTTGCATCGCAATTAATTATGATCACAGCACCAATGACAGCACAACCAAAAGATAAATACAACAAACAAATAATCAGTAGCACTCATTATAAATAAATCATTACTCATCAATATGCAATAACGAAAAGGTAGTCCATATAGTCTGAACGTAGAACACTCAAGGGTGGCATCGTACATAAATATTTATAAATATTAAAATAAGTTAGACATATGAGTATACTTCTTTTGATAATCTTTAATATTATTTTTCTAATCTATAATAATAAAAAAGTAGTTAGTAAAAATTGCAACAGATGATGGTAGTTTTGAAATTAATAGATGCGGCGGTAGCGCGTGCGGCCGTTCGGTGCGACCGCGCTCAGTTGCCATGCAGCTTTAGGCCCGTCAACTAACTACTACTAACTATTAACCTAGTGGTTTTATACTCTTTGCTACTAAGTGACTACTGCTCCTGTACGGTGCCTAAATGTCCAGTTACAGTACAAATCACAATTAGTTGGATAGTCAGTGCACCAACCCACCATTTTGCGATTGGAGATTCGTGTAAGTAGGCAGTTTTATAAACTTTTAGCTTAAATTCTAGATAGATAAATTAAGCTGATGTGGGTGACATTGGAGTTGTATATTAACTATTATGTGTGACTATTTATTATAAGACAAAGACATATCTGTAAATCGTTAGTCTAGATTTAGCTAAGCGCGACCGCTGAGCATGAGTTCCTGCGTCCCAATACCGGGTCAGGCAAAGTGTCAAAGGTTTTCTCATTACGTAATTCACAGTACCTAGCAGCACAAAGTTTGGATTTGTTAGGTTAATAGCAATAGGCTCGTCCCCTATTACATTGGGACCTATAACATGACGAAATGTGGGTATACAATAATGTACACCTCTGAATACCCCTTCGGGTAACTCAGGCGTGTTGTTATAATTATTTCAATTTGATCTAAATTAACTTATGTAATTTAGGTTTTTGATCGGCGGAGGGATGGTATTCCGGCATTTGGATGTCGCATATGGGAAACTTACGGAAAGCCAGCCAGTAGCTACGCACGACGTCTACCCTCGCGCTGCCGGTGTTCGTGTGCAGGTATGAAGGACATTTGCATTTTATAATTCGAAAGAGAAGATGGGCTAGATTTTCAACGTGATTTTATTTTGATAATTTTATTTTTATTCAAAAAATGTGTCCTTCGTCGTACATTAAAACAATATCGTGCGTAGGCATTTAGGTGCGCGCTAAGAGTGTCTATCACAGTGTCAGCGTGGTTTGGACAATACCAAGCTGTCAACAAGCTACACTCTTAATTCACACGCATTCTAAATAACACTTTTAATCTATAAAAGCAATATTTGCGATCTGCGATTCACTGTTAAAAATGCTTACTATTCGCGCTACGGCTCCAGCTGGTCAATAATTAAACCAGAGTTCGCGCTTCACCCGCTCAATGGGTTGCCCAATTACGGTTACGTCGCGTGGCCGTAATTTAAGTTAACTTTGTCCAGCAGGCCCTTGGATTCGTACAGTACGAATTTAGCCGTGGCCAGGTTAAAGAAGCAAGTTCCGTTCCGACCAGACTACTATTTCTAGGTCTTCATTGATAGACTGCACAGCCGTATAGTGTACGTGTCATGCAGTCAATGACAACAGTCATGTCAGCATGTCAACTAGTCGACTTTCAAATAAGTTTCAATGTCAGCGAAGGCCGCATAACTGTAGCTACTGATTGTTTATAAAGAACCACTTTTATGATTCCGATCAATGAAGCTGATTGATGATTCATAAGCTAGTGCTCAAAGGTCAAAGGTTACGAAACTGGTGTTTGCCAGATATGTGGGCTTGTTAGTTGCAGATCGGTGCGATCTGTTGTTAAGCAACGGTTGCCAAGTTCAGCCCTTAGATGGGTGACTTTTTTTCACAAATTGTGATTGTGTCTTTCAAATCAAATCAAGTTGGCGACGATGATGTGTCGGTTTGTGGTCTTATCAGACTAAGCATGGAGTAATAGAGCACCTGCGCTTGCGCATACAGTTGTGCACTATAATATTTTTCGTTGAGATTGATCGCAGCGAAAATATTCTATTAGGAAAACATTATTGCTGGTAGTCGATACTTCGATAGGTTCGGTATGTAAGCAATATTGTTTCTCACACTGCATTATAATACAACATTACCCAGAACAAGTTCCTCCGTCTATTACCCCATTTATTACCTACATCGAGGAAGCTAGTTTTAGTCATTCTTCAGTAGTCATCATTGGTATTTTAAATAGTTTATCTTTATTTATATTTCACTGTATGTAGTACGGCGTGTTCCAATTGCATTAATTAAAGTAGATAATGAAAAACAAAAGAAAAACTTGACGACCTGATTGGCGTAGTGGCTAAGCGATTAGACTGCTGTGCTAAGGGTTGCGGGTTCGATTCTCGCACGGGGCAAAAATTTGGGCGATCCACATATGATTGTCCCGAGTCTGGGTGTTTGTGTATGTGATATTTTATGTTTGGGAAACGCACCCACGACACAGGAGAAATTCCTAGTGTGGGGCGACGTTTTCATAAAAAAAAAACATGATATGTTTATAATATATTTTATGGAGTTGAAAGGCACCTTATAACTACAGCTACCTACAGGATATATTCTAACTATGTATGGTTACATAGTGCTTTGTTCCATTTTTTCATATTTCAATTAACTGACGACAGAAATTGATAGATATATGTTATACTCCTCGTCGTCAACAACATCTCTATGAAAACAGATGCCATTATATAATAGGCGCATTTTAATTATCGCCTAGCAGCACTGATACCCGAGTGGTATGACTGTTGACTTCCAAGTAAAAGGTCGCAAGTTCAAACCACGGCACGCACCAATGTCTTTTCGAATTCATGTGCGTATTATAAATTAGTTATCAGTTGCTAAAAACGGTGAAGGAATAGATCGTGAGGAAACGGCACACCTGAGAGATTTATCAACGGTGTGTAAAGCCATGTCAGAAGCCTACTACAGGCGGTTTAAAGTCTAACACCAGGTTGCTCATCAACCAAACGATAAGAAGAAACATCGTTTATAAGTAAGGGGGACAGAATTGCATGATTGTACTAAGGAACAAAGAGTCCTATCATTATCGTCGCTTACTTGAAGATGAGAGTTAATTACAAATTATAGATGACCGCCTCGATGGTCTAGACTCTAGTGGTCGCGCGACTGTTGACCAATACGGCCTGGGTCTGAATCTCAGATCGGGCAAAGTGTTACTGGTTTATGTAATTATTAGTAGCAACACGGAGTCTGGATTTTTGCCTGGTTAATGGCAATAGGTTCACCCCCTATTACATTAAGACAACATAATTAGCGAAATGTGGGTGTACTACACTTCTGTTCTGCCAACCCCTTCGAGAAAGACAGGCTGATGTTGATAGATAAGCAAACAAGGCTGCCTCTAGTCATTCGCTGTGCATCATTCGCAATGCTGACATTCGCTGTGCAATAAACAGTTATCACATAAGAGCCAATCAATATTAATTGCGGTTACATCCGTAGCGCGTTGTGGCGAAAATTGTTAAGTAATCAAAAGGAAATCGATACTAATATTATAAGGCGAAAGCTTGTGATTGTGTGTGTTTGTATGTTTGTTACTTCTTTACGCTCAAACGGTTGGACCATTTTCGATACAATTTGGTATGGATGTAGCTGACACGCTGGTTTAACACGTAGGCTTTGTTACACTTGTACACTTTTTATCCCGAAAAAGTTTTGCGGGTAACACCGCATGGCGCAGATAGATAATAAATAAAAGTTAATACTGTCCATACGCTTGGTAAATTAATATATTTAACCGATGTGGTGGCCTAGTGGTTGACATACCGGATTTCTATGCACGAGGTTGCAGGTTCAAACCCAGGCAAGTATCATTGTGACTTTTTCAATGTCATAAATACTTTCTTAGAAATTCTAAGACACCACTGACTGACGGTGACGGAAAACATCGTAAGGAAACCTGGATTTAATTATCTGAAATCGCCAACCCGCAGTGAGCTAGCGTGGTGATCAGTGCTTAATCCTTCTCTATATGAAAAGAGGCCTTTGCCCTGCAGTGGGACAGTTATAGGCTCTTATTATAACCGAGGAATACACTTGTTTCGTATGCAAGATCAATTTTACAAAATGAATTGTTAATCAATAGTAAATGATCGAATAAGATTGAATGAACTATTGTTTTTTTTAGGGAATAGGGAACTAAAACGGGTGCACAAACTGCAAACGAGTTGCCTGATCTTTAAGGCATACAACAAATGCATCGAGTGGTTAATTTAGTGAAGTTAAATATATTAACGGAGGAATCAGAAAACCATATGAGATTATCGTAATAATTAGGTAGACACAAAATAAACTTAAAATCTTAATTCCATTTTCCTCTTTCAGGTACAAGATTAGAACGATGGTAACGAAGACGATAGACGCTACAAAATCATCGAATTGTGTCTTTACTTAACCATAGTAAGAAGTTTAAGTTTAAATCCTAGCGTTCAGGAATGTACCTGTGCCAAAATGAGCTCGTTTGCCTAGCCACATGACTAATTAATAAAAGTGGTAAATCAAATTCAAAGACCATTGACAATTTTATGTTATGTTATTCCATGCGTCTAAATTAAACGCTAAAATCAGTAATGGTTAAAATGCTGAAACTTACAAGATATTTTTGTACCATCCATGAACCCATATATTGCGAGTACCCAAATGATTTGTTTTGATTCGACATTAACCCTGCAGAAGCAAGAGCAAAGGATTCAATAGTTAGTATTAAAGACAACGACGTAAACGTTTTATATAAAGTAGAAGTAAACGAGTATGAAGAAATAGCAACAAAATGAGTGACGCGGTCAAGATAGATTCATGAAGCTGAAATCCTCTTATGTAGCTACTCTTCTACGATAATATGCTTGTAACAACAATTCTCCTTAGAAACAAACGGAGCCACTGTAATTAATTACTCCTCAATTATTTAAAGGGTACAATGAAAATAAATCTGATACTAATAAAGATGAAGAATCAGAAAAAGGATATCACGTCAAACCTTCATGTCATATTAAAAGAAAAAGACTTATTAATAAAGAAACGGTTGCAGGACTGAACCAACCTCAGCGAGTAAAAGAACGATGATACAACGTGTTTATCGACATTCAATGTTTGATAGAGTTGCTTCTAAAATCGACTAACATTTTCTTTTTTTTTCAGTTTTTACTTCTATTTTATTAATATTTCTTTTACTACTTTTTTATTTTGATTATGTTGATATATAACAACAAATCCCCTCGGAAACTGTAAATGATTTGATTTGACGTCAACCCTGAAATAATCGACTGACATATTAATTTTTATAAAACGATTTTTTCAAATCAAACTATTCAATTATGGAGAATTGACAACAAAATAACTCGCCAAGACCAACAAAAGAAGCAGAAAAATATTGCTATAGCTACTTTTCTCAATTATATTTTATAGTAGATAACACAGAAATAATCAGAGAGATTGATTTTTTTTTAATCTGAATAAATACTAACGCCATGGCGTCAACACCACTAACTGTATCATCTGAGTCATCACCATCGTCTACATCAGAACCCAAAAACAGTTCCATGACAATGCCTACTTGTTCTAGTCATAGCATAATCTCTACGCCTGCGCCATAGATATTATCGTTAAAGATTAATTCACACGAAAGTAACTCGAACGAAACACCTTCATCTCAACCCGACCCAGAAATGAAACATTCAATTGAAAAGTCAACAAGTAGCTGAATAAGCCTGCCAATAAACCAACTCAATCTGTTTGTATTAGTCCTATTGCTTTTAAAAGAAAGAAACAACACACAAAGTTCATAATCTCCTGTCAGCGATACTGAACAAAAGGTTACCTGCGAGGTTTTCAAGCGCAGAGCACCGCTACCAGCCTTCAAACTATTCTGGAACTATGGAACGAAATAAAGTTATGGAGAGCAAGAAAAAGGATGTCACGTGGTCAAACCTCCATGCTGTATTGAAAGTAAAAATACGAACTCATGGAAAAACGGTTTGAGGAAAGCCGAACAACACACAAAGTTCTTAATCTCCAGTCAACGATACCGAAATAATGGCAACCAAATTAGTCACGCGCTCCAAGCAATTTTAGAAGAAAACTGTTGCTAAAGCTACTTTTCACAATGATATGAGCTAGTAACAACAAATGTCAGAAACAATCAGAGCAATTTTAGTTAATTAAAAAATAAATGGCAACAAAATTGAAGTACAAAATAAGTGACGCGCGCTAAGACAGTTACCGACCTTAAGAAGCGGAATGTTGCTATAGCTTCTAGATGTCAGGAACAATCAGAGCCTTTGAAAATAATTAAAAGTAATATTAAAGCCATGGCGTCAACAACGCCAACGTGCAACGGTGTCATGTCAGTCATCAACATTGCCTACATCTGAACCCAGAGAAGTTCTTGTTCAGGTACTTGTTCTAGTAATAGCGTAATCTGTACGCCTGCGCAAACGATATTATCATCCAAAATTAACTCGCACAAATCACCTAAATTTCGTTTATGTCAACGAATGACTGAATAGGCCTGCCAAGAAGGTAGATTCTGTTTTGTTTAATACATAACTTAATAAAATATTTTTTGTAGATAACTATACAATACAACTTCTTCATGCGTTACTCAGTGCAATTCAGAATCTTTTTATAGGTCTCTAATGGATTTTTCCTCTGTACGTCGGAGTGGGTGGATGAAATTTTAAAAGTGGTATACCGAAAATTCTCTGCTAATTGAATGTTTAAATATGTATAACAAAAATGCCAATACTGTTGAAAGATATTAAATGTAATGCTTTTAAGAGAACCGCCTGTTTGTGGGTAACAAATATATGCAAAAGTGTGTTCGATAGTTTGATAGAATAACTGTGTAAGTCTCTTTTCTGTTTCGTTAGGAACTAGTATGTATGTATATAAATGGTTTTAATTCTGTTGAAACAGAGTTGCTTTCATTTTCATCATCAACTGATAGCATGGAGAATGGACAGATTTGAAAGTTCCATCGATAATAATCTCTTCTAGCCATACTTCTGGTTACCTATCTAAAACAATTATAATCAGATACAGCCCCCTTACCATGAACTCTTAAAACAGCACAGTTTACGATGAGGAAGCGAGACGCCGTTACGAGCAGTGTAATACGGTATCTCGCTTTCACGTCTTAAACTGTCCTGTTTTTAAAGTTCATGGTAAAGGGGCTGTATGTACAATTGTTAATATTGAACAATTAAACACCAGCGTTTTGGACAAGTTACTTTAGAATAAGGTTTAAGTTTTCAATAAACGATTGTGAATCATTTTTGATGTTTCATTCCAATGATCAACTGATTTTAAAAATTGATTCCCATCCTTATTCAGTGAATCGTGAATTATCCGTGTACTCAACAGTGGGTGAAGCCACATTCAGTCAACGGGGAGGTAGGTGCCTATTTGACGCAGCAAGAGAAACACAAATAAATGTGGTTCTTAGAGATTAATGTTCTAGAGAGAGACATAGGCCACTTTTATTCAAGCTAAAATGAATTTCTACATTTATACCATTTATATAATTCCGTAGGTACAAGCTAGATACCTTATAAAGATTTAAAGAAATCCTTGATTTTGATGAGCCCTATTTTATTTATAAACGGATATCGAAATACCGAGGTCGATGCTCGTCCTTTAGCTTCGTCTTTGGTATAGGACTGACATTTACAGTGGTGTTTACTGACACAGTAACCTCTTATGTCAATTCAGTTACTAGCTCGCGTGCAACGATATGTTCGGAAGAATTACACGTGTCATATTTGTCCAACTTGCACGCTAAACTTTGAAATGTTGGTTTGGAAATGGTAAGGTTGATTTAAAGGTTGACCGCATTTAGAATTAAGTGGTCGAAATGTTTACTATAGGTACCTACTGTCGTGAAAAGTCGGTCAAAATGTTTTCAAGGATTTCGACTGGAACATGCTTGGTAACCTGGGGTATTCATAGTAGACTAGGGTCACCATATATTATGTCGTCCGAAAACACTATTTACAAAAAAGCTAGTCAATGCAAATTCACTTTTATAGTATAGCTGCCTTTCGCCAGTTCAATGCCCTAGACTATTTATTGTATTGTTTGTTGATAGCATTACAATAGCGCGGCGTCGCCTCGCAATCTGTAGTGGAGCACTTGAAAATTTCCACCCTAAACAAATAGTTTTGATACTAATCACAAGGGCCCCAGTAATCTGGAGGTTAGATAATAAATAGGTTAACAGTCGCCTTAGAATACGTTTCTTGTCCATAATACATGTTAGTTGATTCTCAGTTGCAGCACGGAGTCTAGATTTGTGCCTTGCTGCATGCCGTGCTAGGTTGGTAGCAATAGGCTTGACTCATATTAAATTCAGACCTATTATCATTCAAATTTGGGTGTACTATATACATGCTTAGCTCTTCAGGGGTTACAGTATTTATAGGCGTGATGTTATGTTTACATTTTGATTTAAAACAACACTTCACAATTATCATGATAGGTTCTTAGCTGACATTGAAGCTCAGGTGGGTAATGATAAGAACGTTGAAATTAAAAACAAATGACTGAATGATGGCCAAGATTGAATCGTTGATGATTAAGTCCCCCTAGAAGACAATGATAATGATTAGTGTCGCGCATGACGCACACGCCGTGCCCGTCCTTCTATTTTTTACCTCTACCTATCTATTCTGTAACATTAGTAACAGTTAATTATATCCTTTTACCTACATAATCCTGTTACGCGGCACAGTTCGCATTTTTACTAAGATTTTAATTTTAAGATTGATTGATTGATTGTTATTATGTGATTTATGTAAAATATTTGAGAAATAAATGATATGGTAATTGTAGTGGCCTTTTTAAGTTGTGTGTAGACAAACAAGGGGAAACTACCCTACCTTGTTTATACCCTATATTGTTCCTAAACACAGACCAAATATAAAATTAATAAAGGAATGATTTACTTGTCTACGTTTTATGTTAATATAGGTAATATTTACAGGTGGTTGTCTATCGAGTGGCCACTTTAATGCCCTTGCTTTGTCCTGCACCTTGTAGTGCAGAGTTTTACAAATCAAGAGGGAATAACATAAACAACTACCCACTTACACTTTATTTGTCATACAAAAATGTCGTAAAATTTTAATTAATTACTGCGGAAATTGAATTAAATGTCTTCGCCGTCTAGTAATTTATGTGGTGTTTAATTAGTGTTCATCTTTACAGCTCATTACTGTTTCTTAAGCGCTTCCTCGTATTTGAACAGATCGCCGACATTCAACGAGTTTGGCTAAATGAAGTTTTCCTAAATTGATTGCCATTCCGTAACGATGCATAGTTATGAATATTTTATTCATAAATCATATTGGCTTTAAAGTACATTTAAGTTATTTTATTAATCGTAAAATATTCAGTGTTATTTAAATCGTTAAAGCATTATATTTCTTTAATAACTTTATTTTTTTCGTAGTATTTTGATGATGTCACTCAAAATGAAACGCATTGGTAATATTTACTCAGCTCTCATACATTATCAATTAAGAAAACAATATGTCAGTTTCCATTTAATTTACCTTTAAGTGAGAGTCATATTGCTTATCATTGAGCATTGCATACCATGTGGTATGATGTAACATTGGTATTCTGTTAAGTCTTGCGAGTTGACGGAAAGACGTCATAAGTCGAGGTAAAGAAAAGCTTTGAGAATACAGAAATAAATTGAAATGTAACACACCATCATAAAACATCCGTTCTCGTTCAACTGAACAATAGCTAGTCACAATGTTTGGAGTTCCCTGTGCTTTCAATGTTTCGTTTGGCAAAGTACGTTGGCCAAATGCCGTTCAGATCAAGTGGATCCAAATACGAGTAATGGTAACATTTCGCAGGGAACGTGCCCGAAAACGTGACTTATTGTAGGAGATACACCGAAAATATTGCCAGGAATGCTGTAGTCTTGACCCGTCAAGACGGGATTATTTTTAAACTATGTGTATTGGTTTATACTTTATAGTATGGAGTCACGTGGTACGTGTATTTATGTAAGTGGGAAAGATTGTGTTATTGTTGATTGGCAAATATATTTGTGACAACATTATCGTCTGCTGCTTGCTTTTAAATGTATTTGTGGTTTTACCAAATTTTATTTATAAAGCCGTCCAAACGATAAGTAGTTTTATAAATATAATAGCGATATAGTTTTATTATGATCTTATAATTTTTTTAATAAAGTTATTAGTAATTATTGTTTTCTAAGCTATTTTTTAACTGCAAAAACTTTCAATAATTCTTCAATGTTCCTAGATATATGAAGTACGTAACTAGGTTCTTAAACTACAGAAAATTCCTGTTAAGAATTAAAGGTTTTCTATGGAGTTAGGTATAAACCTGGCCTTCTCCATTGGAATGTAACTTGTACATAACTATATTGGTTTTCATAAATAAAAAACCTATTTAATTCGTTATATTTTTGGACAATGTAGTATACCGATCTTTAGACTATGTCTTTCAAAGAAGGCTGTCCTTAGATGTAGGTAGGTACTAGGTAGCTATATGGTAAGTTAGGAGCCAATAGTTTGCAAATAACGATTGAATGCGTCATTGTTATCACACGCATCGATAGGTTTTAATGTACTAAACACGAACATGAAAAGCAAACCGCATTTTCGTGTTCAAAGCTCCCGAAAACATGTGATACAGTCAGCCACACCGTGAATCATCTAGGTGCAGTGTACACATTACTATAACGTCGTACATTTTCCTATTATTGTTAGTATTATATTTTACTAATAGTTTGTAAACAATAGTAGCTGGATATAGTGCTCAAATGCAACGTACTGTCAGTGACGAGAATTTAACATAGCGCGGGTATTTTTCTTTAGGGGTCGCAAAAATGCCGAGAATCCCGGTATTTGTCCGGTATTTTGGTGATTTTGACCCGATATTCCGGTATTCGGGATCCCGGATTGCGACCCCTACTTTTCTTGGATAGCTGAAAGCGAATAATTAACAAACCTACGTATTCATCATAAAAGTCATGATAAGTGACTCCTGCACCCTTACCATGAACTCTTAAAGCAGGGCAGTTTACTTTGAGAAAGCGAGACGCCGATTATCGCTGCACGTAGCGGCGTCTCGCTTCCACAACGTAAACTGCCCTGCTTTAAGAGTTCATGGTAAGGATGCTGAATTTTCACTGTTGTAAATGTAGAAGGACAGATTAGGAACAGTTTCCTCGCGCTGCTTGGAAAGCAAAAGTGGTCCCGATTAGTGGTAATAGGCCAGCCAATGTGAGACATAAGGTCAGCGACGAAATAAAGTGCAGATACCTGATTAAAAAAAATACTTTAGTGTTGCTGGTTTCTCCGCATTATTAAAGAAGCTCAGGGTGTCATTCTACACAAGAGTATCCCTGAGTAGTAACAGAATTGGGTCCGCTGTGTTCCATGCTGTCCATCTTAAAAGAGCGATAAAAGACTTTTGAATACTTTATAAATACATAACTCATTCATAGAGGTATAAGTTTATAATAATTATTCTTACTACTTTTAATTTTTAAGTGTACTTGTTTGTTGATGTGAGACTACAGGCTGGATTGTAATGTATTATGTTTATGTATGTATCAATACAGTTATTACGAGTCTACCAGACAGGGAATTGTTGCGGTCCAAGGGGGCCTAAGGGGGTTCTAAGTTCGCCTTTGTCGATCCCTTTCGGCTGATGATGATGATGAAAAGGACAAGTGTAAATAAAGCTATTTATTATGTTTGTAGTCTTACTACTTCTTAGCTCGTTAAATGTTGGCTAAAAATCATAGAGGTCCTTCATCAAGATTAGGAAACATAGACTTCACAGACTTGTTAGAGCGGGGGTCTGACGCGTTGTTTAACGCTCCCTACCCCACGTTAGCGCCTACTTCACCGTGATGCAATGTTCTGGCGGTAATTAACGCCTTTACATTCATCACTTTATGTTCTAATACTATGTGCGATGAATTGTTACTAACTAATTAGTGCCTCGATGGTTGTATTTGTTGACCACAGGAGTATTCGCATAACATCAGGTTCGATTTCAGGGAGGGAAAAGTGATGTTGGTTTTTCCATTAGGGCATTTTCAGGAGCCACAATGTCTGTATTTGAGTCTATTTAATGACAAAAACCTAGAACATAATCAAATTACAGTATACTGTAGTATAAATATCTTTAGTTAAGCAGTAGCAGTACTGTTCTGCTTACCTCTTCGGGGCATACAAGCGTGAGGTCATGATTCTAACATTTACGTGTTTTGTTTACTCTGTATACATTAGCAAACCTAACAATAACATTGGTGTCTTATGTTTATATCATTTATATGTTACACGTAAAATCTGCATAAATAAGAGTTAAAAAAAATTAAGGCGCCGCGCCGTTATAGTGTATCTTCTTTACCTATATTTTTTATTCAGATAAAGAAGTTAATTTGCATTTTTGATCTCATATTATGAGGCAAGCGAAGCATGAAACGTGTTTACCCACAGGGAAATACCCTGGTGGGATGTTGTATGTATTGCACTCACGTTCAATGAATTCCTATGTAATAAGGTTTTTTGTTAGATGGTTAACTAGACAGGAGAACAATAATGACACATTAGCCAGATATTAACCCCCCATCTGGCGCAGTCGGGTAAATATACACATTCTATCAGTGGAAGAAACTTAGAGAGATGCAATATTGCAACGGAAACAATTTTCAATTTAACAGTTCATTATACAGGGTAGGTTTGAGTTTTGATCACCGCGCTAGCTAACTGCGGGTTGGCGAGTTCAGATAATTTAATCCAGGTTTCCATAATATGTTTTCCGTCATACTATAGATATAGATAAATTCAACATACAAAATTTAATGGTTCGTAAAAACAGCCTCCATCCTCCTTCACGTTCTTTTAAATCAACACCAATGACTACAGCAAGTGTGTTAATTTTTAAACGTCGCTTAAAACTGTTGTTGTTATAATTAATGCAAATATTAAATCTGTCGTAGGAAATTACCACTAAGAATACTGGTTTTTCATATCCTTGTTTATATTTAGTTAGTTGAGTTTTTGGTAGATACTTTTTGTAGATAATGTAGGTATATTAAATCAGAAAAATATAAACAAGTCTGAACACTTGAACAGAACTGAACTGAACAAGTCCGAACATTCGAAGTTGTTTAGCGTTTTTGTTTAAACAATGGATGCTATTTAGCGGACAAGAATAACTAAATTATCTACCGAAATTAAACATTTAATTGACTTTGATAACTGCGTTTATGATGTGTCTTCTTCGTCATATCGTATATCGTCATAAAAGGAAAAATCCTACTAAATTGTGTATACATTTTATTTATAAAAAAATATATAAGGAAAGAGAATAACCTCCACAACACAGGGAATCCTAGTGTGGAGGCTAGTTTCCTAGCTATGTCTATTACTGTTAAGTTAGAAACAATTAAGCGATATTGTACAAAACCGGACAAGTGCGAGTCGGACTCGCGCACGAAGGGCTCCGTACCATTATCTATAAAAATGGCAAAAAAGTCGCATTTGTTGTATGGGAGCCCCTCTTAAATATTTGTTTTCAGTATTTGTTGTTACAGCGGCAACAGAAATACATACAACTGTCTAGCTATCGCGGTTCTTGAGATACAGCCTGGTAACAGACTTAGAAATAGTGTCTCGTTATTACCCTTTGGGTACGGAACCCTAAAAACTAGCATAAGTGACAATGGTTGTTAGTTGACCATCCAGAAAAAAAAACAATTAATTTAAATACATGTTATCCCATTGGCTAGATTATGCTCCAAGTATCGGAGGCGACATGCAAGTGTGGTCGACCGTGACATGCTCGGACCAAGTAAACACTTGTGAATTCTCCGCTAGACAAGGCTACCATTAATATATTCCGTGTGCAAATCATACTTGACACTGGTTGGTGCGGCCCATTAAAATATTAAGTTATATGGTAAGCAAGCAATACTAATAACCTCTCATGACGCTACTTAATTCGTAGGGTTAGGTATAGGTCTTCTAACTTCGATCGTCCGCGAAAAAGACGCGATTAAAGCTGTGTATATTTCCCGTCACGTAAGAAGAACGCTCAGCGGCTGTCAGTGACTGTGTTTGGAGTCATTATTCGCTGCTTAGGCTATTGTGGTTTATAATTAAGCAAGAGTAATTGTTTATTTGTAGAATCATTATTTTATATAGTATATAGGTACTTTACTAGGTACGTAACACTTTAGAATAGACTGGAATTTGAAAAAATATGTAACGGTCAGCTTTTCTTTTGCATGATGGAAGCTGTGTACCCATTATAATATGTGGTAGTGAAAATTGAGTATTTTGCTATTAAACTCATGTTCCTTGAGTGCGAACAGACTAATGCCAATTATTTGGCAAAATTATTAACCTTGGCCTTTGATAAACGATATAATGTCCTATCCCAGGCTACAGGACTTTTTATTTTCACTTGTGTCTTTAGATTGTGGGTTTGATTTAACTGACACCGAATTCAAAATTCGCACACCTCGATCTAAACAGGTAGTATCTCAAAAAAACACGTTTTTTAGTAAATGCGATAATCTGTCCCTGTGCACTGAAGGTGTTTTCTGTTTAAAGCGCCGTCGTATCTAGCGTCGAATAATAGAGATTATTTTTAATAATTGTAATTTGTCGGTAGGTTTGTGACAAGGAAATCGATGGTGGGCATAACAAAAAAAAAATGATTTTTGAGTTAGCTCCCTTTAGATCCAGGTGTGCGAATTGTTAACTCAAAAAAATAAATAAGTAAAACCAAGTAGGTAGTTAATACAACCACAATAGGGTTTTAACAATAGTCATAGTCATAATGTTTTTATTTCATAAAGGCTACAAAAGAGCACTTACAAAATTACGAAACGTCAAATCTAGTTTGCTCGGTTCCAAAATGTCGTTTCTATGAAGAAGAACCAGCAAGAAACTCCATAGTTACTCTTTTAAGAATATATTTTAGATATATTTAACAATGATTAATTTAAAGTATGAGAGAATAATGATAAATGATTTTATTCCTGCAAATAGGTTTAAAAAAAACACTTTTACGCGTCATTTTTGAGCTACACAATATTTTTTTTAAATAAAAATTGCCCCACCCTGTAAATATCTCCTGTATCGTGGGCGCGTTACACAAACACCCGGAGTCGAGACAAACATCTGCAGATCACACAAATTTCTGTGCGGAAATCGAACCCGCAACCCATAGCGCGGCAGTCTAATCGCTTAGTAGCATCTGAGTCAAATAATATCTATTGTTTATTTATCATCATCGACCGGAAGACGTCCACTGTTGGACAAAGGATACAATTACATTACATTACAATTTAATTGGAATAATAATGTTAAATATCAATTTAATTAGAATAATAATGATAGGTAATTATCAAATTATGGTTAATTACCGGTATGTCAGGGAAGCCTCAATGCAGGAAAAAAAATAAAAAACACGTCCCTATCGTCAATATAACTATTAACACTATAGTAGGCTTTCTTAATAAGTACTCGTTTCACATGGGATTTAAATTTGCCTTCTGTAAGGTCAGTTATAGAATTTGGGATTTTATTATAACACCGAAAGCAGTTTCCTAAAAACAATTTATTGCTTGTTATTTTATATCTTTGTTCATATACAGATCTAATGTTTGTTTCTAGTATTTTTATCATGGTAATCGCTTCTTATTTCAAACTTCTGTAGATTATTTCGGGCATTCATAATATTTTCGAAAATATAAATGGCGGCAGCGTTAGCGAGGGCCTGGGTCATAGATCGCGCATACGGCTCTTCTTTGTAGAATAAATATCGAGCAACGTAGGCTACCGATCCCCACAGCAGGACATTAAACTGTGACAATACGCTAAGTATAACAGTCCTTCCAACTTGGGATAAAAAAAATATTATCGTATTTTTGTGGATACAAAATCAAACAATTTTCCTAATGACATCAGCCATCGGCCAGTGAAAGTCCCGTTAAAATCGCTCCAGCCGTCGCGGAAGTTTAACCCGTAAATTTCCCGCGTCTTTATTTTTTCCAGCGTAACCCTAATATTTTTCGAAATATATACTAGCTATTACTAGACCTTATAACATCAGCTATCTACCAGTGAAAATCCGTCCAACCGTCGCGCGTCGCGGAAAAGGTGTAACCCGTAATATTCCCGCGTTTTTCTTTTTTTCTCGCGCAACCATAAATATTGTCGAGTTTCAAAGAAGGCTATATTAAACCTTATTACATCAGCTACTACCACATATAACCAAAGAAAACAACAACAATAAATTGTAGATAAAATGTATTAAATCTTGCGAAATAAGAATTAAAAAACATACAAATCATATCCATAGGGGTGAGATAACATCTGTCTGGCTGCGGACATTGACCCTTACCCTTGAATAACGGGATTTCAAAAATCAATAACCAGGTCGGAGCATCCCCTAAATCCAAAGGTCACGCAAAAGTGACCCTTAGAACCTATTGAAAAGCGCCAACAGCGATCGTGAATCGAATCACACTAACAGGTGGTTTATAGCTGTGCTTCAGCTGCATATCGTCAATACGGATATACGTAGTATTAAATAACATTGAGAAAAATGTAGTTAAATACGTGGATGCTGGCAACCTTCCAATATCGTTTATTGCTTAGTTTTAAGCGTTAGATTTATCTATGTCTTGAGCTTGTCGATAGTTCACGACTTTGTGTGGTCGTAAGCAGATAGGTAGGTGTCAGCTTATTGGACGTTTACAGAAATATTTCGTAAAAAAGATTGTTGACTTTTTTGTTTTCATGCGTGATTTTTTACATTTATGTTAAGTTTACTTTAAGCAAGAAAATAAATAGTGGAGCTTGGTGAATCAACTTAGGTAGGTACAAGAATAATTCGACGCAACAAATTAATTTAATTCAACAACTTGTTGATTGCACATTTGTTTACTTGAAGGGATGTAAACAATGCTGAACTCTTTCCCCGGCTTATTACATGTGTGTAGACCGACGCGGGTGTTCCGCATCTCTCGCGTCCGCAGTATCTCAGTCTGCGAGGGTAAGCGCTATTGACATTGTACTATGTATGACGCGCCGGTAGGGTTTATTTTAGTCCGGCCGTGAGCGGTGGCTAGCCATTCATTCGGCTCAAATGTCTTAGAATACCCAAAGCATGTAACGCATCTACGCAACGTAATCACATAAATTCGCAAAAAAAGGCAGGTGCATTTTTGCAATGAAAATAGAAATTAACGAAACCTACCTTTTTGTTGGCTTTGCGGGGCGTGAGGCCCACTTGGGACCCCATCTCAGCTAAAATATTCTTCGGCATTTTGTCACTGAACAGTCTGTTCACACAATAAAAAAAATAATATTTGTAAGTTTGCGCTTTTTCACTAGTCGTGGTCCAGGTGACACGAGGTGCGCGGCGCGCGCGCTGACGATCGAATGAGCGCGCGGTTCTGTCCGCGCACAAATATAACCACGCGTGAGCAAGTGACGTCACGCAGCACAAGCGCGCGCGCCCGCAACCTGCGCCCTGCACCATGCTCCATAGCGAACCCCAACAACCTTACAGGTTCGACACATTTCCCCCTTTAGGGCTCCGAAGACGAGTCTGTAACTTTCATCTTACCCATCATGTCCACAATAACGGGTATTTCTCCAAAACCATTGTGGATACAATAAACAACAGCATTCTACGTAGGATGCAGATAGTGTGTAATAGTCTTTAGAGTCACGTGTATGACGTCAAACGGGACAATTAAATAATGATTTTCCGCCTAATTCATTGCACGTAATGTTTTGAATTTTGTGTTTTATAGTCTAATGTCTCAAACAGACACGCTACCTCTACAAACTTCCTTATTCACTTCGATCTAACAGTAACTAAGCACTGCAACTTCTAATGCCATGGAAACTTTTTCAAATATTGCACGATGCACGCCTAAAGTTATGCCAGGATCGTCGTAGCAAGTGAAAATCCGACGTTCTTACCCCTTGGCAATAAGGGATCATCGGGTGTGACTACGTTATTTTGAAAGCTATTATTTATTTTCATAGTCCTGAGTACGCTAATCTGCAAGTAAAAGGAACCGTGGATGTCACCCACAACGACACAATTTAAATTGCCATTGACACGCTCAAGTGAAGATCACAATTGAGTATAATCACTGAAGTGTCTTTTTCCCTATAGACTGGACTTAAGGGCTTAGGAAATCTAGGGTCGTCAATCAATAATCATCTATCTATTCACATAGAAAAAAAAACATTCTCGGTAAGGGCAATCACAAGTCTTTACTTACTATGGATTTCATGGCATTTTCATATATGTATATTATATAACAAATAAATTTCTTCCTCTGTAAAATTATCCCTTGAGACAGAAGATATCCACTGCCCTTGGAGTGTAATCAAACGAGTGTAACAAAAGAAATAGATATAAAATCCTTATGCTCAGTTAACTGTACGATACAGTATGAGTAGTTTCAAGATACTTAAATGGGCAAATAAACACGCAAGGGTCGCGCATTAATACTAAAATATAATCTTTTAATAACAGTTGTTTTTAAAACCTTATTGGAGTTGCCTTTGAAAACCAACCACCTCTCTCAATAATTCCCCTTACCTTCATTTGTAGTAAGATACCACAAATACGAAGAATGCAATGTTCCAAAACTGCCCTTCTTGCTCCATACAAACACGTGTTATCGCCTCAGAGGTAGACAAAAGTGTTCCTGTGTTATCCTATTAGAAGCCTATATTTAGCTGTTCATCATAGGTCCTATGCAGTACGTGGCATGACAGTAATATTAATTGGCACAAATTCCGATAGCCTACATTTTTTAAATGCCAGTGACGATCGCTGGTAAGCTAGGTAACGTGACAAATAGGATTTGCCTGTCTAGCGGCGCCCATTGCGCTAAAGGAAAACTTTAACGATACTACAATACCCACACATTACTGTAGTATGTTATCCTGTGTGATTCGAGCGATCATATGCTCCTATATATAGATGTAGTGCACTAACGTATATGATGGCAACAAGCAATGTATGGTCACGATGCCATCCATATTATAGAAATTGGTAATCTTCCACAGGTCAACAGATCATTCCACTTTACAGAATCCAGTATCTACTGTAAACACTATAATGAATAGGTAACGATATTTTTCAGAATAGTTACTATATATAGTTTATACCGAAGGGTGTTAATTGGGAACTTGTTTACAGTAGAGCCTGGCGTGCGTACGCGCCTAAACTATCAGACTAGTTGTACCTACGAAACGCTGCGCAATATGAATAATCTACTTCTACTTAAACCCATTAGGTATTATGAATGGTGAGGGCGTTGAATTATTTTGATGTTTACCAATGACGACAATACAGGTAGGTAAATTAAGTTTTTATTATTTTGCATTTATTTATTTATTTATTTATTAACAATTTATGTACACACAAGGAATATTATAAAAAGAGAGAACATATAGATAGAGTAAGATAGTACAAAGGTACTGCTTATTTCATTAAGAAATTTCTTCCAGCAGTCCTGCGAAAGGAGAAATACATTTGAAATGAAGACGACAGTGTGTAGGATAAATAATATTACCAACAGTGCAAAAAATTAAGATAAAAATACATGAATATAATACATACATAAATACAAATAAATATAAACTATATCATAGTGAGGAAAGATAGTGATCTTTAACTCTTCTCTTAAAGACAGAGACAGTGTGTGAGTTTCGTATGTCGGTTGGCAGTGAGTTCCATAGTCTAACTGCATGCACGGAGAACGAATACGAAAAGTAATCCGTTTTGTGGGGCAGTTATAGTATCTATGATTAGGTACTAATATTTTTTTCTATATTTTAAACGGCGCGTGAGTTTACCAATCTAACTTGTGATCCTTCGCGTGAGATTATACACACTAGCTACAATCCGGTCTGATCATGGCATAAGCACTGATAGCCGAGTGGTATGACCGTTGGACTGCCAAGTCAAAGGTCGCAAGTTCAAATCCCGGCACGCATCAATGTCTTTTCGAATTCATGTGTGTACTAAAAATTTGATATCAGTTGCTAAAAACGGTGAAGGAAAACATCTTCAGGAAACCGGCATACCTGAGAGATTTTTCAACGGTGTGTAAAGCAATGTCAGAGGCCTACAGGCGGTTTAAACTCTGACACCAGGTTGTTCATCAACCATACGATAAGAAGAAGATCATGGCATAGAATAGAATTTATTTAACGTAAGTGTTACATTGTACACTACAACTAAAAACTTAGTATTTAGTATATTAAGTAGATACAATAAGATTACAGAAATCATAAAATTTAATTGTTTAAAGTTAAACGTGATACAGGATCTTAAAGATGATGCTTTGTGTTTTACTTTTGGTAAGAACCTTATCAAATCGATGCTAGAATCTTATTAAGTACAACTTATAATTAAGGCTAAACAGTAACATAAATAGTTAAATATATTATAACATATTGGCGGTATACAGAAAAAAATTACCTTCCGCGCTTGTCGGAGACTGTTTTACGGAAAGGTAGGTTTCTCGCTCCAGAAGAGGAAGAAGAACTTAATTACCTTATGGACAGATTTTTATTTCTTTGCTGTTATAAATAAATGAAAAAAAGATGCGACAGCCGCTAATTACTTTGGTGTATATGCACAAATGTCAGACAAAGTAACTGATATAGGTACTAATCTAATGTCATTCAATAATAATTGCGTTTCTCAACAAATTATATTAAAATCCTATCAGACAAATAATAGTACGTGTATGGCACACCATCAACATAGATACATAATCATAGCAGTTTTCGTATCAACTAGAAAGCTTTACATGGTAATCAAAATAAAGCTACATGTTTTCCTCTGGGGTAGATCATAAAAGGATCGAAGCAAGATTTCATTATTATTTCGATTTGCTACGAATCTGAGTATAATAAAAGTTGTTATTAGGGTCTCACTAGGTACTATCACTATCATCTCTACGGCTGACCTGAACAGCTAATATCATCAGGTTACCACTACTTGATGATCGGAAGAATATGGCATTTGAGGTCTTCAATAGTCGTAGCGGGTTTTACATATTATTTCTGTTTAGGCCTTTTCGCATGTCTATAATACATTATCGTTAGTGTGAAGAAAAGTAATACCATAAAAATCCCGGTTATTTAATTTAAGTTTATAACTATAAAATATAATGCGCCTATGTAATCCCCGCAGGTGTAAGCAGAGGCTGTTCCTAAGTCAGGAGTATAATACAACCAGATTTCAACGTTCATTATAGTGAGATATACACAATACAATAATCACCATCTTTGGCCTGTACATCTATTACAGGCGAGTATATAAGCCGATGCGAGAGCTCCTCAGGCCCGACAAGTAGCTTGCGATGGCTGTTACTACTACGCCTTGATGTCTTCTCTGTCTCTTGTCAGCAAGTGTCCCGAACCATACCTAGTCGCAAAATTTGCGACCGTCTACTACACTTTTCTGCCTATTTTCCCGTTTGTCAGTAATAGAGTCCCACGGACATTGACAAGCTTTCCCAGCGACGGGACAGGATCGATATTTTACTTGAAAAACATTTCCTGATCGATATTAAGGATTAATGAAATGCTTAGATATAATAATATCTATACTCCTACGATTTGAATGGCGATAAATTATTTATTCGTCCATCTTTGTTGTAAATCTTTATAAAGGTGCCAAGATTTTTTAGTACCTCATCTAAATTTGTGAACGTGTTTGCGGCGCAGATGCAAAGTTTCAAGTCGATATATTATATTGGTATATGAGTATTAACGTTTATTTTATTGCATTTCATTATTCGTTTAGACTTTTCCCAAATAGGACCTACTTAGTTGAAGGATCCAACCGAATGAAGTAGTTAGCGGACGTAGTTTTATTATAAATAAATAATCAATATTCCACATTAAATGCCTGTCTATGGAACTTTTGGCAGTTGTCTGGATTTCCATTAAACTTTTGGTAAAATATCGGTGATACTTGTTTCTTCACGAGTGTCTTTAAAACAGCCAATCCTGTTTAGTCTCGCCCCCATTGCCAATCTCAATCAAGTCGACATGTGACAATTATCATATCGTACAAAGAAAATCGTGAGAAAATAATGATTAATACCAATTAATGCAACAATACTATGCTCATTCATTACCATACTACTCACGAACTAGTTAATAATACCGATTCTAACTCGAACTAATCTTGGAATTAGGGATTCCGACGGCAATTGTGTTAATTGGGATCATTACCGTCGATCTTATTACCATAGGAAAATTACCCAAATGTCGGCCATGGAACATTTTACCTTACCGATTACGAGAAATTGTTAGGAAGAATTATTGAGATGTGGCTGAAATTTTCCATCGAAATATTAAAATAGTTAAGCAAGAACTTAGGTCTGTTGATAATATAATTATGGTTGTAATTTCAATTGTTTAAACTATAATAATATCATTAATGTAGCGCTTCTAGCCTCTAGCGGTCTATGGTCAAATAAGAATAAATAAAATACGCGCCAAATAAAACCTCCTCCTTTTTTGAAGTCGATTAAAAGTAGACTTTAACGCCCATGTTCACCAATACTGAATAATTAGTCGTTGTTTGACTGTTTTGCTGGCGCTAAGAAAGTTCATAAGTTACATTTATGCAACGCCGAGTATTTGATTTTATTCTGATAAACACCGAGTCAGCTTCCAAACAATAATACATATTCCTGCGCTGCGCTTACAGGAGTCTGGTAAGCCAGAGTGGAGAAGCGGTCAAATCGTCGCAGAAACCAACTTACCAGTAATGAGGCTCCAAGACAATGCTGCGCGATCAGAACCTTTAGGCGCATAACAGGAATGCTGTTTAGGCGCACACACTCCGGCTATATCTCCACATTTCCCCTAGCGACGCGCAGCCGCACGACAGATTGGTTAGCGCTTCTTGAAGTTTGGTTTTCAGATAGTTGTATGTTTTTTGTTGCGCTGTTATAGCTGTTATACGTCGGTCACGTAGTACCAAGATGTAAATATGAAAATGGTCCACATTTTACAGGGTACATACGTACCTATATAAAGGTTTTACAAACGTTCAGGAGCGTAGCTCTGGTAGGCCGTCTTGGTTAACGATTTAGGTAAGTACCTTCTAAGAATACGACGGCAAAGTTACTAAAAGACCTCAGTTTAACATTCTATTCCCTAGTTACCTAACTTATAATATTGTAAAATATAAATTAACTACAAAACATGATCAGCCGTATTGTTTGCCTACAACCTGAAAGAATTTACTCAAAAGCGTTGTAATAATCTTTGGTTATAGTTTACAAAACGTAGCGTAGCGTAATACGTTAAATCCTAGATTATTTTTACACAAACGGTACGGTTTTATAGAAACAGCTGATTGTTCTGGTGCATTGCGCAATGTTTGTGTTAAGCTGATGACGTCTACGATCTGCGCAGCGGCGTATGCCCTCAGTAGTCAGTTTACTAAATGCTGTAACACCCATTTCTCCGCAGATTCATTTTAGTAAGACCAAGCCTAAACAATGGCCGCCGATATGGTGCGCCGACTGTCGTGGTTACGAGCTAAACAGTAGTCAGTTAAACATTATGGTGTCGTAATTCTGCAAAGCACGTGCACGCGGTGGACCCTTTTTAAACATTTCAACGTTAGCACAATAGTCCAGCATGCCTACGCGAAGATGCGCTGTATTGAACGAGTGAGACGAACCGAAAGGCTGATTAGTGGAATAAGTTTTACAAGATTTAATAGGATCACATCAGGGAACTTAGCTGTGATCTTGACGTTCAGTAGTTTCGTGGTAAGTCCAAATCAAATCAAATCTTATTTTTTATACAGGCACATAAAAGTTTGACGACGAATAGACGTAGAACGGCTCGGTAACGCCAAATCAGCTGCCAGTTTGTACGTGCTGTCGGAGAGTGCGCTTTAGTGCGCTCAGTAATATTCCACGTCTTTTTACCCCTAACGAATCCGTTAAAATCGTCGATGTCGTTTGCAATGTACCATTGTGCAATACGATGTTTAAAGCTTTTCCACGTATCTAGATGTAGTGATATAAACCAGTCAAAATCCCTAATTAAGACACACACTAATCACACTCGAGTCCTCGTTGCCACTGCCGGTGTTCTACCATTGCTGTTAGAACACTGAATATATTGGGCAAGGACAACTGGATCACTGGATGCAACCACTATCTTCTTCTTCTTATCGTATGGTTGATGAACAACCTGGTGTCAGAGTTTAAACCGCCTGTAGGCAACCACTTTAATGATACAACAGTAATAAAATATTATTAGGTAATCGCTAAGAGATCATATAATCATTCTAAAGAAATATTTCTAAGGTATCAATATCTACGAGGCAAAACAAATCATAAGTCGTATTAAACTGAAACTAACAAAAAGCAACAAGTCGTTCTTAGGAAACTGTGTTCGGTTTTATAATAAAATTCCAAATTCTATAACTGACCTTACAGAAGGCAAGTTTAAATCCTATGTGAAACGAGTACTAATTGAGAAAGCCTACTATAGTATTAATAGTTATATTGACGATAGGGACGTGTGGCACTGATTTTTCCTGCATTTGTGGCTTCCCTGGCATACTGCCAATCAGCCATAATTTGATATTTAATATTATTTTACTGATTATATTGAACCTTTTCACCGTCATGTATTTTACTCAAATTGTAAATGAGAGAATAACCGATCTATATTAATATTTTTTATTTGACTTAGATGCTACTCGTATTCTCATTTTAGGTATATTGTGTAACTCATTATTCTCTCATACTTGAAATGATTGTTAAACTTAACTACAACATACTTTTAAAAGAGTAACTATGGAGTTTCTTGCCGGTTCTTCTCCATAGAAACGACCTTTTGGAACCGAGCAACTAGTTTTGACGTTTTGTAAGTGCTCTTTTGTAGCCTATATGAAATAAAAACATTATGACTAAAGTCATAAGTAAATTAACTACTAAAAGTAATAGTTATCTGGTATATGTTGTAAAGCACCTGGAGAGGCGTAGTGCAGGTAGGTATAACCGTAGACAAAAAATATCCTCCATGGTATAACCTAGTTAAACTGTCTGTTCAGAAAGAAGCTCAATACTATTTCAAATCGTCCCTATGGTCCTCAACCTAATCAATAAAAAATAATATTTAAAATTTTTCTTATCTTTAAGTACTTTTCAGTTCTTGAATTTTAAGATTCCTTCAAATTGCATTTTTATTTCTTTCCCTTTTTTTTAAACGTCATAGTTTTTTTAAATACAAACACCCAGACTCGGGACAAACATGTGCGGATCGCACAAATTGTTGTCCCGTGCGGAATTCAAACCCGCAACCCTTAGCGCAGCAGTCCTATCGTGTAGCCACTGCGCCAATCAGGTCCACCTATATGAAGATTTTATTAATAGAATTCACTCATCAGGCCACTAATTAAGAAAGCGTGATGATCAATACTCGTTATAGAACAAGTTATAGATAGGTAGTTATTATCATATTATCATTATAAACTGTAAAACCATAGTACAAAATTAGACCGATTCCATTATAAAGCTATCGTAATGTCTATATGCATAGGGTAAAATAATAAGCGTCATTTCATAAAACAGAACAATGTGTTCTATTTAACGTTTAATAATAAACACTAAAATGCAGTCGTTTTAACAATAGCAAATATAACTATCGTTATATTTTGAGTAAAGTTATCCTGAACTTTGGAGCGATCAATATTTTTGTAGATAACAAATTAACAGTCATTAATCGTCCCCGCCGCAGATCATAAAGATTTGTGAAACAAGTGAATAATAATTAAATGGCGAAGATACTGCCATACATAAACATATACCTACATTCGAAATGAGAATCTACGCTTGTATTTATTAGGACGGTTTATAGCAAAGCACCGCTGTTAATTGTAATGTATCAAAAAATAAATCAAAGATGATGGAATTTTTCTTTTTTAGATATGGTCTGTCACAGGCAGCCCCACGGAGGCTATGTTTGCTTTATTATGCTTTTTGACGAGACCCAAGAGCCTGCTGCCAATACCTTGTAAACACATTAACACAATACCATCTTATTATAGTACTTTACGTGCTCAAACTAAGAAAGATGTCATTTTAGAGGGCCTATTCCACTGGTGCAGAATGGTGTCCTCACAAAAATTTATATGTATACGTGAGGGCGTTTTCAATTCAGCCTGCGTTAGTCGTACGTTTCATACAAATTGCTAAACGGACGTCTAATATTTGTATGAACCGTACGACAACCGCACGACTAACACAGGCAAATTTGAAAGAGCTCTAATCAGATTCAATCGCCGAACGACTATATACCAAAGCTCGGGAATACAACGATAGCGCGATCTAGAAAAAGGTTAAAACCGAGACCGTGACATCTAGTGAACGGTAACTAAACTAACTTAACGCTGAAGTTAGCCAAATTTGAGAGGGTTCTATTAGTTGTCGACTTTTGTAATAGCAGCCATTGAGTATCATGAATATGTGACGAGTGAAGGAAAATCAATGCTTATTTTTATATGTACGAAATAAACTGTATGTCTTTTGTTATTTCGACTAATAGATTAATTAAATAAACTTGGTATGAGTAACGTTGAGGTAAAAGAAAATAAGAAGGTTACTTTTATCCTAATTATAAGGCAGACTTAAGTTACTAAGGTTATATTTTTGTAAAGAAAATCTAGTGCTTTTCTTTATGTTTAATTTTGTATATTAAACCTTCTTACAAGCTGGCACATAATAAAGAAAAAACTGATAATTTAAAAGTTTTACAGAACATGTCAAAATTTATTAAAATAAGTAATTTTAGTTTCAGAAAGAATAACTATTATTTTAAAGACCAGAATATAGGCTTTAAATTTTGTTTCTTAGATTGTTACAGGTAAATGTAATTTTTTATATTGACTTTACTTGTAATATAAGCACGTTTGTAAATAAATCTTATATTGTTACAGAAACGCAATTAAGTCATAGTTTTATTTAATGTTTTCGATTTACAAGAGGATAATATAATAATTTTTATAAAATCATACCAGGAAACTTGAATGTGTCTATGTCTAACCTACAAGTCACACCTGTTTTTAGACAGAGATCATAGAATACAAGTTATAATCCTGTATACCAACCAGATTCTCTCTAAACATCTTCGATCTGGTCACATTTTATTCGCCAAATCTTCCCTTAGAGCTAATGAAGCATACTATTCATAAGGGATTTACTCGCGCTTAATTAATCATTACTTACCTAACTATAATATATTAAGAATGATTAAAAGAGCGTATAATTGTCTACGGTAATATACACCTGAAAACTAAGAATTCCTTATTATTGAAAAAATAATAAGTAGGTAAAAATACCACACGATGTTTTCATAATGAACATTCAAGTTGAATTAATAGTTTACTATAATAGCGAGAGTATTATTATACGTACAACATATTTTACTACGATCTAATATATGTTGGTAGGTAGGTAGATAATATTTTACGTACCTTAGACATGACAACGACTTGAGGAGTATTGCTGGAAGTGACTGGATGGCGAAAACGGGAGAGCAGCGTACCCTGTAGGACGCCTACGTCCAGCGGTCTACAAAAGGCTGATGTGTGTGTGAGACGTGACGATAAATAGTCATCAGTCGGGTCTGAATACGTAGGTAGGTACTATACCCGTGAAGCGCTCACCTCCTGCACCTATAGTTCAAGGATCTTGTGAATACTTACAAGGGAGAGAAATCTCGATTGCAGAAATAACGCAACACTAATAACTCTTCATGAATTTATCAGGGAACGATTTGCTTCTTTGGCGATCCATCCTTTATAGAGGCGTGATGTTATGTTATGTTTATGATTCAACATTGGTATCAGAAATCAAGTGTAAATTGACGACATCGTTTATTATGAACCTCTCAATTGTAGACCAATTACCTACTTGGAGCATGAAGTTCAGACGAAGGCAGCTGAATGCATCGGGAAGTCAGCGCTGCAATCATCGTTATCCTCAGGATGCGACCACTTCTAGTGACTTCCCCCGATTACTGGCAATTTTCTAGAGACGTGATAATAGAGTCCAGTTTTATTGTTGGATTTTCTTAGTATTTTATTATCTAAAATTTATCGAGTCCGAATCACGATGCCAAGATGAAAAATAAAACAATTCGCGGATTGGCAAAGGTCGCGGGTTCAAGTACCGCTCGTGTCCATCATTTTCCACTTTTCCTATATAAATTTATAAAGAACATGAAAGTTAAACCTAATTATCATAATCAGTCAGGTGTTATCTCATGTGACGTTATAGGTGACAAAAGTTGCCACTTTATAGTAATTAAACAATCGAAATGAAATTCTATCTAAGTTGTTGCGGTTCAGCAAAAGGTCAAGTATGTATTCATAATTGCCGCTCACAAGCAGCATACTATGTTATTAGGGTTGCCAACCCTACCATATAATATGGTAGGATACTAACCTATTTAGTAGAATTAGGTTACAATTTATGGTTGGGAACATTATGTAACTAACTTCTATTATTATATCTTAGTATGTACCAGGGTTTCAAGATTCCAACTACGATACATCGAAATTTTCCTAGTTGGTCTAGTGGTCGCTAAGGGCGGTTATTTTTTTATCGATACAAATACACATTTTGTATAAATTGTATAGGTTTATAATTATATTGATTGGCTGATTCAAAGTAAGCACTTTTAATCTGAATTGTCGTTTTAAAAAGCAATATCCTAAAGATTTAAGTTAATTCGTTTATAGGAACCGATTTTACAGCGTAATATTGTGAAATAGTTCTTTGAATATAAAATATATACATTTTTCACAATAACAGCAGTATCGCTTCTCTTCCGTATCCATACCGACGCGCGACGGACGGAAAGCGACATCTTGCGGGGGGTAGATGGGTACAGCTCCAGACATTTGTCTAATTAATGTTATTATGTAGGGCAAAAGTTTTATACATTCTTATTAAATTAAATAATCCACTTTTATTCATGTTTTTGATTATGGTATATTTACGGTCGTCGTCGGTACGACTTTTTGTCGTCTAAATTAGCTAAGAAGTAATATAGGAATCGTACTATATAATGACTTCAGCTCAGTCTTCATAACATTTTTATGTATGTTAGTATTAATGTATGCCAGTTTAAAATGTCTTTCTTGAAGTCACGTTCATACCGCCTTATACGTAGTAAATATTGTTAATAGTACTGTTTATTACTAATCACGGATATCAAGGGTCGCAAGTTTTATGACAATAAGCAAATGACTTTAAATTTACGTACTTAATTTGATGTAAATGTATAATTTTAATATATATAATTCTTCTGTACGTGTGTATCTCACCGAACGTTTATTTGTACATGTGTGGTTATACGTGTTTTGTATGAAATTCTGTGTGTACATTTCAATGGGTTGCTGGATGGTTTAAAAACACATTCGGACCCGGTAAGTGCTGCCAGGCAGGACGACGTCTGCCAGGTCCGCAAGTTTTAATATAAAACTAAGCATATAGTAAATAATTACTGTGCTTTTATAGCTTTTGTACTTATTTAATGATTTAAATGCGACTACTTGCCACTAGATGGCGGCAGAGGCAAAATTAGAAGTCGCTAGCGTTGTATGTCCGCCGAAAGGTATAGTCCCTCCGATTTTCTGACGTACTTTGGATTGCTTATGTATCATGTTATACTTATCTATTGTTATTTAAACAAATACTGCTTTTGAGAAATAACAAAAGATAAGTATGGCATCCTATATAAGCAATACAAAAAAAAAACTTAAAACAATAATATCTTAAATCTAAGGGCTGGTTGATTTATCGATCGGCTTGCCCGTTATACTTCTGTATGAAGTATGACATACGCATGTATTGTTAATACAAGGTATGTTGTGCTTTATAAAGGAGACTATTATAGAAGATGGTCATTATATATTTGGGGTGCATGTAAGGATTCTCCCCGAGCGGCGTTATTCTAAATCGTTCTACCATTCCAAGGTTCCAGCGCACTTTGGGCAAAATTAGCACTCGGCAACGCAGAGTCGTCACTGCTGAGCGTCTTTTGGCTGGCTAAAATGCTTTAGTAATATATATATTATATAGTTTCTATCTATACCTATATGTATATTCCCCCTCACGATTAATCCACCCTGGGTGCTGCTACTGAGTAGGCTTATAGCCTTATGACCATACATAGTATCCGGCCAGGGAGTCAAACCTATTACTTACGCGCGGCAGCCACGTTCAGCGACCACTAGACCAACGAGACAGTTTAAATTAAGCATTTTAAAGTAAGAATATGGTTGTGTTGATATTTATTATCCATTTATTTATTTATTATAGGTACGCCTGTATTACCCGAAAGAGTAAGCGGTGGTGTAATAATACACCCACATTTCGCCAATAAATTAAAATATAAATATGTTATAGGTCCTAATGTCATTAAGCCGGCTCGATGAATGACAATTACATAATGAAAAACCAGGGATTCAAACCCAGGACAGCAGGCTCTCAGGTTTTATCGGCTCTTGGTTTTAATAATGGACGAAGGCACAATCATGTACTGCTGATTTTCTCCCTGTCAAATTACATATTTAGGAAGTCATAACTACCAAATGAGGCACTTAAGTACCTAGTTATATATTTTTTTTGTGTAAAACGTCGCCCCACATTTGATATTTTTCCTGTGTCCTGGGTGCGTTTCACAAACTTGAAATATCACATACGCAAACACCCGTACGTACGTTCTAAGGGGGAGGCCTTTGTCCAGCAGTGGACGTCTTCCGGCTGATGATGATGATGATAAAACACCCTGACTCGGGACAAACATCTGCGGATCGCACAAATTTTTGTCCCGTGCGGGAATCGAACCCGCAACCCTTAGCGCAGCAATCGCTTATCCACTGCGCCAATCAGGTCGTCAAAGAATTGAAGATACAACAATACATTGATACATGTTAATAAATCAGTGGTTGATTTCAGGCGCTCCCTGCCACCTGCGCGCATTGTGGCGCTGTTAAGAAGTGCCAAGAATAACTCGGACCGACTCGCACCGGTTACGACCGGCGGCCGAGCGGCCGGGGGCGCACAGGCCAACAAGCTGGCGCGCGCCGCACTCACAGCGTGCTGCCACGAGCGAATCATCCACCAATCGATAAGGAAATTTAGAAGTAGAAGTACCATTACATAGACGCCATCATTACGTGCTGCTGCTGAGAATAACCACACTATATAAACACAATAGGACTTTGCCCGACTTGGGAATCGAACCCAGGACTTACGCACAGCAGTCGTTTCGCAACCACTAGACAAACTTCTTCTTCGTATCGGCATGAGCCAATAGCCACATGGAAGGTCATGACGTCGTGTAGGGATTGGTCAGTCAAACAAGATGGTAGCGAGGTTGACCGTCCAGGGTGTGCCAGACGTACTTGAGTATCATCACTCGTGGAGGCTGTCTACTTGTACCCTTTTCAATCAATGAGGCAGTCACAAGACAAATTAATTATTAAAAAACATGGTATCACATATGAGTCGATGTCTGGACCAGCCATGCTTCCAAGAAGATAACAGTGCTGCAGTGTTTTGTTCAGTTCTAGACCTTATGACCTATTGTTAACACACCTAAAAATCTTATACACTTACCTACTAAATAGTACGTGAATAGGAGGCAACAGATCAACGCAATCAAACATAATGTAATCGATGTTTAGCTGGTAGAGGTATACTAGTCTGTTCTCCAGCGTCCAGTCCGGCGTCCGCGCCGCTGTCACTGGGACCCCTCAACGAATGCAGATTCTTAATTGACAGAGGTTTCGTTAGACGAACTTTATTGATGATGATGAAACTTTGCCGATTTGTTGTCGGACGCGTTGTGACCAATAAATTTAAGATTTTTATTAAAAGGTATGTGACTTTTATATTGGGTTCGACAACGGCGTAAAAATGTGATTTTATTATAGGACTTACACTGTTGTAGAAGTAGTAGCATGTGATCCTTTGTTGCCCTTTCCTACACAATTATAGCATTAAAAAAAAATTAGTACCGCCAATATCACCCACCAAATATATACCTTTAAATAAGACCAACATACAAGTTATGGCTTCAATAGGTATATTCTATTATTATAGGTATATATAAATATAAAATAGCTTACGCTATACAGGAGAAACTGAAATTTAAAAACATAATAAATAATGTACAGTGCCCAGCTACATAAAGTCACGACTGTATCTCAGAGGGCTAGGCTAAGACGGATTTCCATTGGTCCGATCTGAGCACACTCCTTTCGCAATCAACTTACTCTTTCTAAGGTCAGTGCTCGTCTGGAGTAGCCCAGTGCAATGCACTACTTAACTAAGTGGTCTCTTAACAATAACATTAGCTGACCTCTGGGTGGTTGCTGCAAATAGGCGTCTTCCTGTTGGTGCCCCACATCCCCGATCGCCTTGACTCCAATCACAGCTGACAATAGCTCCAATCACTACATGACTTATTTATATCGGCTGGGAACTAGAGATTTAAGAGAGACTCGAACAGTAATCGTCGCGATCGTTAATGTTTTCACATTGGCATGTGACTATTTTAGTCTTTGCCAAAACCTAAATCACTTGTTAGTTACATTTGATTTGTGTACTAAAACACTTACCTACGGGCTACGTTATTGACACACACAAGTACACAAGGAGGACTGACTCTATAAAGCATTTTCTACCAGTCAAACTATGAAACCTAGTTTTAATGTAATAAGATTGTTTATTTCATTCAGGAATTGTCTTTAACCTTCCTGAACGTATTTATGCTGATGCAAGAAGGCGCCATACGTGTAGGTACATACTTACTATAGCTGTACTATAAATTGACCTACCTTAAACTTTAACATGTATGGTTTACCGCAATAGGCATATAACATAACCACCAACGCGTAACACATAGGAAATACCTGGATAAATAATATTTATCCTTATTACGTTAAGCTCGGAGTGGTGTAAATAACAATATTTATACCAGCTGTTCTGTGTGAGACAGTTCTGACGTCACAAAACGTCAAGCCTATATTACCGATATGAACCTATACGAACTTGCATACTTATTATAATTAAAACCGCGCATGCGCAGTTTATGTGTACAGACGTGCAGGTGCAGTTAAAAACTATAACAAAAAACAGCAAATCAATTTAAAATCTTTATTTAAATAATAGACACTCGTAACACATTCGACAAACAAATAAATAAACATATTATGTGTTACAATACATTTCTCTACTACGGAGCTCACGTGTTTTACAATTTGTGCCTCTTCAGCTCCGAATAACATTATAATACGTCGTAGATTTAATAACACAAACAATTAGGTATTGGACCTCAAGTCTAATTTCAATCATAATTATTTTGTCGCATCATTAAGAATAGTATACATATATCTAAATTAAATATAATAATAATATAATTAAAATAAAATAGTAATATATTACAATGGATACGAATTACAGTATAAGGAAGACAAGTTTGCACAGTTGTTATATTAAGTAGTTATAACAAGTGCTATTACATTTGTTGTGATAGCTAGGGGGCATGGATGGGTAGTCGTAGTAACAAAGGTACCAAACTAAATTACTGTGATATACAAATTATAATTAGATTATTTGTGCACCCACCCTATTTATAGCTAACAACTGTTGTTAGGATATTCTGAGAATCATGAGGCCCAATATAATATACCCTGACATATAATTTAGAGACAACACAAAACACATACAAAATAACTCTATATCTACAGCCTATGTCTAAAATACTTAATACATTTGGCCTCTACTTGGTATAATAAAAATATTCTCGATATATAATTATGGAACACTCAAGTTTGGAAGATACAAGTAATAGGGGATTAGAAGTGTAAACCTACAACTGTTAATGGAACATTAATTCTAATATTATATGATAAATAATTACTTTCATCACATTAAGTTATACAAATTGTCTAGTATATAACATAACATAAAGTATAATAAATAACAGTATGTATATTATAGATTTAAGAAAAAAAGAACATGTTAAGTAAAGTCTCTCCCTTGGAAAATCTGTACAACATTTATACAATATTAGTAAATCAACTGTATACAAAATATACAAAATTGACGTGCAGCCAATATGGATAGATATCGCTCAAGCAAAATGTCTTAAAGGCTTCTGGATACAGGGTGTTTAGTTAAATCTATAGGATTATGTTTCAACTGCAGTCTAACGGACGTAGATGTAAGGAATTACCTCGCCGTTCGTAGATTTTAAAACTATTCGAGACTAGCAAATGTACACGCTGTACGACCATTTGACTACTCTGGGTCGCGGGTAGGGACAGGCTTATGTACAGACTGCGAGAAAAGGTTGTAAATATACATATTATATTTATGTTTCTCTCTCAAATTGATCAAGTCAAGTTAATTAAATTTAATTGACGAAAGTCTTTTATAGTTAACTAAACATTATCTGTATATATATACACCGAGTGACCGAACCTACAATCTGACAATTTTATATTAAAGTTTTCGAAACCCCTCATTAATGTCAATTTCTTTAAAACATCTTGCTTTTTAATGCGTAATTGTAAATACATTACATAATAATATTAATAGTAGACTCTAGCTAACTACTCTGTATATATATTCAAATAGCCTACCAAATGACTCGTTGACGTAAAACTTAGATTTTGATTGACTTGTGGACTTTGACTTTGATAAATGGTTTTGAAATTATAACATAGGCAAGTTTATTATGAACACCACATTAAATATAATTTATATACATGACTATATAATTATATATAAATATCTAGCAAAATAATAATATAAGGGATGTAAAATTATACCGTATAGGTCCAATCAATGGCAATCCCAACACATTCTAGTAACACTACTAATACAGATCACTCATTATTTCTTTTAGTAAACTTTATAAACGGAGTAGGTGACATATCAACATAGTTTTAGAATATATTAACCATAGGTATAGATCGCTTCTCCATATGTCGATGAGTGAAGTAGATATTGGAGCGCACACCGTCGCCTTACATTAGGACCACCGTTGCTCAGGCGCACACAGCATAATTTCCATACTATACTAATATTGCTTGTGGTATTTATTTATATAAAATTTGCGTGGTGTATAATTATAAGATATATTAAAAATACTAGTCAATATTCATTAATAAGATGTATTAAAAATACTATTGGATTATAAATATATTATGTACACCTGTAATATTTCTATATGGAAGTTAATATTATATTCAGCAGTCAGTAATTACTTTAAACCCATATTGTAATAGCATAAAATACTTATATAACTTATAATAACATTTTTATATTGAAACTATGGTTGGTGCAGGGTTTTATAATAATTATATGTGATAAAAAGCTATTATTCTACCCTAATGTACGATGTATATTGGATTTAAAATATAGTGTGATATAACAGTGTGTATATTATATTTAATAGCTGTCGCATATTTGTTAGCGAACAGTCTGTGGTAGCCGCTTAAATTGACTGATACCGATAGCTGTGGTTAGTATACGTCAGCCGGCCCAGTAAGACTGCCAGATACGATTTAACAATTATTTTGTTTGAATAACAATACGTAGATTTGATTGAGATTTGAATGTAACTCGCCGATTCTGAATGGCTAGAAATGAAGACAATGATTCCTTTTAAAAGTAGGTATTATTAATAAAATCTGCCTTTACACGTTGACCTGCGCAGACGCACTTCATACATTCATTTTCTTGGTTTTAGCTTACTTTCATGTTTTGGGTTTAAGGTGCAGTTTTCAGAATAGTTTTCATGAATTGTAAGTTGTCCCATCATATCATTAACATATTATTTCAGAAAGCTCTGGCCACAGTATATTGTATTCTTGTAAGAGCTCGATCTATTTTATACGACAACTAGTATGAAAAGTAACGACTCTATCCTAAACCACGTTATATTTGTAGGGTGTTATTCGTTATATTATACTCAGTCGTATTCAGATGAACTCGCAATCGATTAGTTAGTTTTTTTCATTTTTGGAACGTTCTTTTTAATTTTAATCATGTTACGTTTAAATTGATTCTGACAACCACACAAATATCTTTCGTGAAAGTATTAGGCACTTAGCTGGTTTAGTATGTGGTATACGCAGCTAACGTGTCAAGACAACAATCATTTAATATAAATATCTGTAGTACATAATATATAACTAGAACATCTCACATATTCTCAGTCTTCGAGAAATAAAATCGTTTCTATGGTAACAGTAACAACAATTAGTTGTATGATGATATATGTACACAATTCGTATAAATAGAAACGAGGTTTGAATATATTCACATTGAATCAGTTCTGTATATAGGAATGTTAATGTTTTTGTGTAGAAATACTTTATAATGTAATAAATACGACAAGGTAAATTTAATTTAATTCTAAAGAATGTATACGACTTTTTTATGTAGAGGCCATATTTGTGACGTTCACTACTGATTTCGTTTCAATACCACATAACAATACAATTATAAATATAAAACAAATATTCCTTGAAACTATGGAACTTGCAGTAGGTAGCTGCAATGCACCTAATATTAATGAATCCATGTGTAAACACATGTCATGTATCCATATAAGTCAATAGTAAGCCATATACATCCTTCACGGTGTACAGTTAAAGTAGCGTAGAGAGAACCTGTGTGTGGCGGCGTGGTGGCTGTGACGTCATAGCATGGGGAAGTGCGTGTCGGAGTTGTGGTGCAGCGCGGCGGCGAGCGCGGCGTGGAGCGAGTGCGAGCGGCCGGGCGGCGGCAGCAGCGACAGCATGCGCACCTCGCCGGGCTGGGCGGCCTCCGCGCCCGCCGCGCCCGTGTAGCGCGCCACGCGGGCCATCGCCGCGGCGCTGATCTGTATCGACACACGCGTTTAATACGGTATCCGGTCTTATTACGATACTAGCTTATGGCGGAAACTTCTTCCCCGTCGATTCCTATTAAAATTACCTGTACGTAGCAGCAGTAGGCAGATTTAACTATTTGAATCTGATTTTGTTATTAATTTTATGAGTTTGTGTTTTTCCCGCGGAACCCTATATATTTTCAAAATTAAAAGTACTAAAAATTACTTAGTATAACATGAGCTATTTGTCAGTAAAGGTCCCGTCAAAATCTCTCAAGACGTCGCGGAGCAGCTGTAACCCGCTAATTTAGCGCGTTTTTCGAATTTTCTCACAGAACCCTAAACACTTCTTCGTCCTTGCCAATTATTATAATAATATATTATGCTCGACGTGTATAGTCAAAAGTCGCAAGGTCAACCCCAGCACGCATCTATATCTTTTCGAAATCATGTGCATAGTATAAATTAGTTATCAATTGCTAAAAACGGTGATGGAAAACATCGTGAGGAGACCGGCACACCTGAGAGATTATTGAACGGTGTGTAAAGCCATGTCATAGGCCTATAGGCGGTGTAAACTCTGACACCAGGTTGATCATCAACCATACGATAAGAATAAGGTAAGTTCCTTTTGAGATGTTTGATATAATGTTAATATATACCTGATACTCATCATCTTCATCTGTGGCTCTAATTTCGGAAAGCTTCGATTGTCTTCTCTGAGTCACACCCAACTGTAAAATAATAATTTTTCAGCATGAGTATCTCTAAACGATTTCTACAATTTCTGACAAATAAAACAAATACAAGCTAATACTATATTTTACATAGTCATATGACTATTTAAAATATAGTATGATTTGTTCTCTTTCTCCAAAATATAAACAATATTATTTTTATCATTTACCACATTCAAAAATACTTAAGTTGAACATACAAATATACCTTACCTCTATAATCTCTCCTCGATACGGGCCAAGAGTGCAGAATCGGAAGTCTATCATCTCTACAATGCGCTCCGTCTCTGGTTCAGCCACCACTAGGAACTGTAAAATGAGACAATAAATTTATGACATGTACGGATATTGACAATTAAAAAATATCGTTTTAGTGTTTATAATAATGAGAAGAAAAAAGAGGGTTTAAATCTTATACAAATTAAGGAAGTACATCTTAAACATCTTGCCATACAAGTGTATGTATGGAAAGGTTGTAGGTGGGGTGTAGGGCGGGTGTAGACACTGATGTAGGGACGTGGGTGGGTGTAGACCACTGGTTTAGGCACGCAGGCGGGTGTAGGCACGCGGGCGGGTGTAGGCACGTGGGTGGGTGTAGACCACTGGTGTAGGCACGCGGGCGGGTGTAGACACTGGTGTAGGCACGCGGGCGGGTGTAGACGCTGGTGTAGGCACGCGGGCGGGTGTAGACACTGGTGTAAGCACGCGGGCGGGTGTAGGCACGTGGGTGGGTGTAGACCACTGGTGGCACCTGTAGGCACGCGGGCGGCTGTAGGCACTAGTGTAGGCACGCGGGCGGGTGTAGACACTGGTGTAGGCACGCGGGCGGGTGTAGACACTGGTGTAAGCACGCGGGCGGGTGTAGGCACTAGTGTAGGCACGCGGGCGGGTGTAGACACTGGTGTAGGCACGCGGGCGAGTGTAGGCACTAGTGTAGACACGCGGGCGGGTGTAGACACTGGTGTAGGCACGCGGGCGGGTGTAGGCACGTGGGTGGGTGTAGACCACTGGTGTAGGCACGCGGGCGGGTGTAGGCACTAGTGTAGGCACGCGGGCGGATGTAGACACTGGTGTAGGCACGCGGGCGGGTGTAGACACTGGTGCAGGCACGCGGGCGGGTGTAGACACTGGTGTAGGCACGCGGGCGGGTGTAGACGCTGGTGTAGGCACGCGGGCGGGTGTAGACACTGGTGTAAGCACGCGGGCGGGTGTAGGCACGTGGGTGGGTGTAGACCACTGGTGGCACCTGTAGGCACGCGGGCGGGTGTAGGCACTAGTGTAGGCACGCGGGCGGGTGTAGACACTGGTGTAAGCACGCGGGCGGGTGTAGGCACGCGGGCGGGTGTAGGCACTAGTGTAGGCACGCGGGCGGATGTAGACACTGGTGTAGGCACGCGGGCGGGTGTAGACACTGGTGTAGGCACGCGGGCGGGTGTAGGCACTAGTGTAGACACGCGGGCGGGTGTAGACACTGGTGTAGGCGCGCGGGCGGGTGTAGGCACGTGGGTGGGTGTAGACACTGGTGTAGGCACGGGGGCGGGTGTAGACACTGGTGTAGGCACGCGGGCGGGTGTAGGCACGGGGGCGGGTGTAGACACTGGTGTAGGCACGCGGGCGGGTGTAGGCACGTGGGTGGGTGTAGCACTGGTGTAGGCACGCGGGCGGGTGTAGGCACTAGTGTAGGCACGCGGGCGGGTGTAGACACTGGTGTAGGCACTAGTGTAGGCACGTGGGTGGGTGTAGACCACTGGCGTAGGCACGCGGGCGAGTGTAGGCACTAGTGTAGGCATGAGGGCGGGTGTAGACACTGGTGTAGGCACGCGGGCGGGTGTAGACACTGGTGTAGGCACGCGGGCGGGTGTAGGCACGTGGGTGGGTGTAGACTACTGGTGTAGGCACTAGAGTAGGCACGCGGGCGGATGTAGACACTGGTGTAGGCACGGGGGCGGGTGTAGACACTGGTGTAGGCACGCGGGCGGGTGTAGGCACGTGGGTGGGTGTAGCACTGGTGTAGGCACGCGGGCGGGTGTAGGCACTAGTGTAGGCACGCGGGCGGGTGTAGACACTGGTGTAGGCACGCGGGCGGGTGTAGACACTGGTGTAGGCACGCGGGCGGGTGTAGACGCTGGTGTAGGCACGCGGGCGGGTGTAGACACTGGTGTAAGCACGCGGGCGGGTGTAGGCACGTGGGTGGGTGTAGACCACTGGTGGCACCTGTAGGCACGCGGGCGGGTGTAGGCACTAGTGTAGGCACGCGGGCGGGTGTAGACACTGGTGTAGGCACGCGGGCGGGTGTACACACTGGTGTAAGCACGCGGGCGGGTGTAGGCACTAGTGTAGGCACGCGGGCGGGTGTAGACACTGGTGTAGGCACGCGGGCGAGTGTAGGCACTAGTGTAGACACGCGGGCGGGTGTAGACACTGGTGTAGGCACGCGGGCGGGTGTAGGCACGTGGGTGGGTGTAGACCACTGGTGTAGGCACGCGGGCGGGTGTAGGCACTAGTGTAGGCACGCGGGCGGATGTAGACACTGGTGTAGGCACGCGGGCGGGTGTAGACACTGGTGTAGGCACGCGGGCGGGTGTAGGCACTAGTGTAGACACGCGGGCGGGTGTAGACACTGGTGTAGGCACGGGGGCGGGTGTAGACACTGGTGTAGGCACGCGGGCGGGTGTAGGCACGGGGGCGGGTGTAGACACTGGTGTAGGCACGCGGGCGGGTGTAGGCACGTGGGTGGGTGTAGCACTGGTGTAGGCACGCGGGCGGGTGTAGGCACTAGTGTAGGCACGCGGGCGGGTGTAGACACTGGTGTAGGCACTAGTGTAGGCACGTGGGTGGGTGTAGACCACTGGCGTAGACACGCGGGCGGGTGTAGGCACTAGTGTAGGCACGCGGGCGGGTGTAGACACTGGTGTAGGCACGCGGGCGGGTGTACACACTGGGGTAGGCACGCGGGCGGGTGTAGGCACGTGGGTGGGTGTAGACCACTGGTGTAGGCACGCGGGCGGGTGTAGGCACTAGTGTAGGCACGCGGGCGGATGTAGACACTGGTGTAGGCACGGGGGCGGGTGTAGACACTGGTGTAGGCACGCGGGCGGGTGTAGGCACGTGGGTGGGTGTAGCACTGGTGTAGGCACGCGGGCGGGTGTAGGCACTAGTGTAGGCACGCGGGCGGGTGTAGACACTGGTGTAGGCACTAGTGTAGGCACGTGGGTGGGTGTAGACCACTGGCGTAGGCACGCGGGCGGGTGTAGGCACTAGTGTAGGCACGCGGGCGGGTGTAGACACTGGTGTAGGCACGCGGGCGGGTGTAGACACTGGTGTAGGCACGCGGGCGGGTGTAGACACTGGTGTAGGCACGCGGGCGGGTGTAGGCACGTGGGTGGGTGTAGACCACTGGTGTAGGCACGCGGGCGGGTGTAGGCACTAGTGTAGGCACGCGGGCGGATGTAGACACTGGTGTAGGCACGGGGGCGGGTGTAGACACTGGTGTAGGCACGCGGGCGGGTGTAGGCACGTGGGTGGGTGTAGCACTGGTGTAGGCACGCGGGCGGGTGTAGGCACTAGTGTAGGCACGCGGGCGGGTGTAGACACTGGTGTAGGCACGCGGGCGGGTGTAGGCACGTGGGTGGGTGTAGACCTCTGGTGTAGGCAAGCGGGCGGGTGTAGGCACTAGTGTAGGCACGCGGGCGGGTGTAGACACTGGTGTAGGCACGCGGGCGGGTGTAGACACTGGTGTAGGCACGCAGGCGGGTGTAGGCACGTGGGTGGGTGTAGACCACTGGTGTAGGCACGCGGGCGGGTGTAGGCACTAGTGTAGGCACGCGGGCGGGTGTAGACACTGGTGTAGGCAGGCGGGCGGGTGTAGGCACGTGGGTGGGTGTAGACTACTGGTGTAGGTACGCGGGCGGGTGTAGGCACTGGTGTAGGCACGCGGGCGGGTGTAGACACTGGTGTAGGCACGCGGGCGGGTGTAGACACTGATGTAGGCACACGGGCGGGTGTAGACATTAGTTTGGGCATACAGGCAGATGTAGACACTGGTTTAGGCACGCGGGCGGGTGAAGACACTGGTGTAGGCACGTGGGTGGGTGTAGACACTGGTGTAGGCACGCGGGCGGGTGTAGGCACGTGGGTGGGTGTAGACCACTGGTGTAGGCACGCGGGCGGGTGTAGGCACGTGGGTGGGTGTAGACCACTGGTGTAGGCACGCGGGCGGGTGTAGGCACTGGTGTAGGCCCACTGACGGGTGTAGACATTGGTGAAGGCACGCGCGCGGGTGTAGACATTAGTTTGGGCATACAGGCAGATGTAGACACTGGTTTAGGCACGCGGGCGGGTGAAGACACTGGTGTAGGCGCACGGGCGGGTGTAGGCACGTGGGTGGGTGTAGACACTGGTGTAGGCACGCGGGCGGGTGTAGACACTGGTGTAGGCACGCAGGCGGGTGTAGGCACGTGGGTGGGTGTAGACCACTGGTGTAGGCACGCGGGCGGGTGTAGGCACTAGTGTAGGCACGCGGGCGGGTGTAGACACTGGTGTAGGCAGGCGGGCGGGTGTAGGCACGTGGGTGGGTGTAGACTACTGGTGTAGGTACGCGGGCGGGTGTAGGCACTGGTGTAGGCACGCGGGCGGGTGTAGACACTGGTGTAGGCACGCGGGCGGGTGTAGACACTGATGTAGGCACACGGGCGGGTGTAGACATTAGTTTGGGCATACAGGCAGATGTAGACACTGGTTTAGGCACGCGGGCGGGTGAAGACACTGGTGTAGGCACGTGGGTGGGTGTAGACACTGGTGTAGGCACGCGGGCGGGTGTAGGCACGTGGGTGGGTGTAGACCACTGGTGTAGGCACGCGGGCGGGTGTAGGCACGTGGGTGGGTGTAGACCACTGGTGTAGGCACGCGGGCGGGTGTAGGCACTGGTGTAGGCCCACTGACGGGTGTAGACATTGGTGAAGGCACGCGCGCGGGTGTAGACATTAGTTTGGGCATACAGGCAGATGTAGACACTGGTTTAGGCACGCGGGCGGGTGAAGACACTGGTGTAGGCGCACGGGCGGGTGTAGGCACGTGGGTGGGTGTAGACACTGGTGTAGGCACGCGGGCGGGTGTAGGCACTTGGGTGGGTGTAGACCACTGGTGTAGGCACGCGGGCGGGTGTAGGCACTGGTGTAGGCATGCGGGCGGGTGTAGACTCTAGTGTAGGCACGCGGGCGGGTGTAGACACTGGTATAGGCACGCGGGCGGGTGGAGTCACTAGTGTAGGCACACGGGCGGGTGTAGACACTAGTGTAGGCACACGAGCGGGTGTAGACACTAGTGTAGGCACGCGGGCGGGTGTAGACACTGGTATAGGCACGCGGGCGGTAGTAGGCACTAGTGTAGGCACGCGGGTGGGTGTAGACACTAGTTTAGGCATACGGGCAGATGTAGACACTGGTGTAGGCACGCGGACGGGTGTAGACACTGGTGTAGGCACACTGACGGGTGTAGACGCTGGTGTAGGCACGCGGGCGGTTGTAGACACTGGTGTAGGCACACGGGCGGGTGTAGACACTAGTGTAAGCACGCGGGCGGATGCAGACACTGGTTTAGGCACGGGGACGGGTTTTGACACAGGTGTAGGCCCACTGACGGGTGGAGACACTGGCGTAGGCACGCGGGCGGGTGTAGTCACTAGTGTAGGCACACGGGCGGCTTTAGACACTAGTGTAAGCACGCGGACGGGTGTAGACACTGGTGTAGGCACACTGACCGGTGTAGACGCTGGTGTAGGCACGCGGGCGGGTGTAGACACTGGTGTAGGCACACGGGCGGGTGTAGACACTAGTGTAAGCACGCGGGCGGATGCAGACACTGGTGTAGGCACGGGGACGGGTTTTGACACTGGTGTAGGCCCACTGACGGGTGGAGACACTAGCGTAGGCACGCGGGCGGGTGTAGTCACTAGTGTAGGCACACGGGCGGGTGTAGGCACTAGTGTAGGCACGCGGGCGGGTGTAGACACTGGTGTACGCACACGGGCGGGTGTAGACACTAGTTTGGACATACAGGCAGATCTAGACACTGGTTTAGGCACGCGGGCGGGTGAAGACACTGGTGTTGGCCCACTGACGGGTGTAGACATTGGTGAAGGCACGCGCGCGGGTGTAGACATTAGTTTGGGCATACAGGCAGATGTAGACACTGGTTTAGGCACGCGGGCGGGTGAAGACACTGGTGTAGGCGCACGGGCGGGTGTAGGCACGTGGGTGGGTGTAGACACTGGTGTAGGCACGCGGGCGGGTGTAGGCACACGGGCGGGTGTAGAAACTGGTGTAGGCCCACTGACGGGTGTAGACACTAGTGTAAGCACGCGGGCGGGTGTAGACTCTAGTGTAGGCACGCGGGCGGGTGTAGACACTGGTATTGGCACGCGGGCGGGTGTAGACACTAGTGTAGGCACGCGGGCGGGTGTAGACACTGGTATAGGCTCGCGGGCGGTAGTAGGCACTAGTGTAGGCACGCGGGTGGGTGTAGACACTAATTTAGGCATACGGGCAGATGTAGACACTGGTGTAGGCACGCGGACGGGTGTAGACACTGGTGTAGGCACACTGACGGGTGTAGACGCTGGTGTAGGCACGCGGGCGGGTGTAGACACTGGTGTAGGCACACGGGCGGGTGTAGACACTAGTGTAAGCACGCGGGCGGATGCAGACACTGGTGTAGGCACGGGGACGGGTTTTGACACTGGTGTAGGCCCACTGACGGGTGGAGACACTGGCGTAGGCACGCGGGCGGGTGTAGTCACTAGTGTAGGCACACGGGCGGCTTTAGACACTAGTGTAAGCACGCGGACGGGTGTAGACACTGGTGTTGGCACACTGACGGGTGTAGACGCTGGTGTAGGCACGCGGGCGGGTGTAGACGCTGGTGTAGGCACGCGGGCGGGTGTAGACACTGGTGTAGGCACGCGGGCGGGTGTAGACACTGGTGTAAGCACGCGGACGGGTGTAGACACTGGTGTAGGCACGCGGGCGGGTGTAGACACTGGTGTAAGCACGCGGGCGGGTGTAGGCACGCGGGCGGGTGTAGACACTGGTGTAGGCACGCGGGCGGGTGTAGACACTGGTGTAAGCACGCGGGCGGGTGTAGACACTGGTGTAGGCACGCGGGCGGGTGTAGACACTGGTGTAAGCACGCGGGCGGGTGTAGGCACGCGGGCGGGTGTAGGCACGCGGGCGGGTGAAGACACTGGTGTAGGCACACTGACGGGCGTAGACACTGGTGTAGGCACACGGGCGGGTGTAGACACTAGTGTAAGCACGCGGGCGGATGCAGACACTGGTGTAGGCACGGGGACGGGTTTTGACACTGGTGTAGGCCCACTGACGGGTGGAGACACTGGCGTAGGCACGCGGGCGGGTGTAGTCACTAGTTTAGGCATACGGGCAGATGTAGACACTGGTGTAGGCACGCGGACGGGTGTAGACACTGGTGTAGGCACACTGACGGGTGTAGACGCTGGTGTAGGCACGCGGGCGGGTGTAGACACTGGTGTAGGCACACGGGCGGGTGTAGACACTAGTGTAAGCACGCGGGCGGATGCAGACACTGGTGTAGGCACGGGGACGGGTTTTGACACTGGTGTAGGCCCACTGACGGGTGGAGACACTGGCGTAGGCACGCGGGCGGGTGTAGACACTGGTATAGGCACGCGGGCGGGTGTAGACACTAGTGTAGGCACGCGGGCGGGTGTAGACACTGGTATAGGCTCGCGGGCGGTAGTAGGCACTAGTGTAGGCACGCGGGTGGGTGTAGACACTAATTTAGGCATACGAGCAGATGTAGACACTGGTGTAGGCACGCGGACGGGTGTAGACACTGGTGTAGGCACACTGACGGGTGTAGACGCTGGTGTAGGCACGCGGGCGGGTGTAGACACTGGTGTAGGCACACGGGCGGGTGTAGACACTAGTGTAAGCACGCGGGCGGATGCAGACACTGGTGTAGGCACGGGGACGGGTTTTGACACTGGTGTAGGCCCACTGACGGGTGGAGACACTGGCGTAGGCACGCGGGCGGGTGTAGTCACTAGTGTAGGCACACGGGCGGCTTTAGACACTAGTGTAAGCACGCGGACGGGTGTAGACACTGGTGTTGGCACACTGACGGGTGTAGACGCTGGTGTAGGCACGCGGGCGGGTGTAGACGCTGGTGTAGGCACGCGGGCGGGTGTAGACACTGGTGTAGGCACGCGGGCGGGTGTAGACACTGGTGTAAGCACGCGGACGGGTGTAGACACTGGTGTAGGCACGCGGGCGGGTGTAGACACTGGTGTAAGCACGCGGGCGGGTGTAGGCACGCGGGCGGGTGTAGACACTGGTGTAGGCACGCGGGCGGGTGTAGACACTGGTGTAAGCACGCGGGCGGGTGTAGACACTGGTGTAGGCACGCGGGCGGGTGTAGACACTGGTGTAAGCACGCGGGCGGGTGTAGGCACGCGGGCGGGTGTAGGCACGCGGGCGGGTGAAGACACAGGTGTAGGCACACTGACGGGCGTAGACACTGGTGTAGGCACACGGGCGGGTGTAGACACTAGTGTAAGCACGCGGGCGGATGCAAACACTGGTGTAGGCACGGGGACGGGTTTTGACACTGGTGTAGGCCCACTGACGGGTGGAGACACTGGCGTAGGCACGCGGGCGGGTGTAGTCACTAGTTTAGGCATACGGGCAGATGTAGACACTGGTGTAGGCACGCGGACGGGTGTAGACACTGGTGTAGGCACACTGACGGGTGTAGACGCTGGTGTAGGCACGCGGGCGGGTGTAGACACTGGTGTAGGCACACGGGCGGGTGTAGACACTAGTGTAAGCACGCGGGCGGATGCAGACACTGGTGTAGGCACGGGGACGGGTTTTGACACTGGTGTAGGCCCACTGACGGGTGGAGACACTGGCGTAGGCACGCGGGCGGGTGTAGTCACTAGTGTAGGCACACAGGCGGCTTTAGACACTAGTGTAAGCACGCGGACGGGTGTAGACACTGGTGTAGGCACACTGACGGGTGTAGACGCTGGTGTAGGCACGCGGGCGGGTGTAGACACTGGTGTAGGCACGCGGGCGGGTGTAGACACTGGTGTAGGCACGCGGGCGGGTGTAGACACTGGTGTAAGCACGCGGACGGGTGTAGACACTGGTGTAGGCACACTGACGGGTGTAGACGCTGGTGTAGGCACGCGGGCGGGTGTAGACACTGGTGTAGGCACGCGGGCGGGTGTAGACACTGGTGTAAGCACGCGGACGGGTGTAGACACTGGTGTAGGCACGCGGGCGGGTGTAGACACTGGTGTAAGCACGCGCGCGGGTGTAGGCACGCGGGCGGGTGTAGACACTGGTGTAGGCACGCGGGCGGGTGTAGACACTGGTGTAGGCACGCGGGCGGGTGTAGACACTGGTGTAAGCACGCGGGCGGGTGTAGACACTGGTGTAGGCACGCGGGCGGGTGTAGACACTGGTGTAAGCACGCGGGCGGGTGTAGGCACGCGGGCGGGTGAAGACACTGGTGTAGGCACACTGACGGGCGTAGACACTGGTGTAGGCACACGGGCGGGTGTAGACACTGGTGTAGGCACGCGGGCGGGTGTAGACACTGGTTTACGCACACTGACGGGTGTAGACACTGGTGTAGGTACACGAGCGGGTGAAGGCACACGGGCGGGTGTAGACATAGTTGTCGGCACAAGGACTGGTGTACCCACAGGTGTAGGCACTAGGAAGTGTGTAAACACTGTGCAACGACTACCTTATGTGTGAGCAGCAGCTGTAGCGGCGCATTATCGAGCAGCACTTCAAAGCCGGTGAGCGCGGTGAGCTCGCACATGCGGAACATCCAGCGCACGCAGTCGCGCTGCCAGCCCGCCGTGTCGCGCGTCTCTACTGCCTGCCAGGCACGACGGGGCTGGAAGTGACAAACATAGAAATTGTAAACTGATAAAAGAAATTTGAAAAATTATGGTCACGAGCAGGACTTGATTCGGCGACCTTCACCGTACCGCGGCGCTGCTTTAACCAACTGAGCCATCGTGTCACTGCTCACACCTATCGAATTTCAAGTTACCTTTTAGTATTTACGTCTTAAGGGTGACGTCAGGTATTATCTGTTGGAATCTATGATTAACAACTCAGTGTTATAAGTTTTCCGAATATTTCACTAATATTTAAAATGGACCTTCAGGGTAGACATAGGCTCTTTAAATCGGTAAAGATCCAAAAAAAATATGCACGCAGTCGAAGTGTCAAGCAGATGCTCGTCTGTTATAATCGTCCTGCTGCAGGTCAAAGGCCTTCCTTCGCTTTCTTCTATAGCTTAAGCATATTATGCCTACTATAGTAAATGTTGAAAAAAAGGAAATAATTAAAATACAACATTTTCTTCTAGTCTAGTAAGTAGTGCATGCGTACGCGCTGACTTATTAATTATATTTTAAACAATGATGTAACACTCTAGCAGTGTATTTTTTTCATTTTGCTGTCAAACCAGCTTTCCGTACGGCAACGTATTTTAAATACAGAGTGTTATCAATGGGATATATAGCTAACATGATGTATTTCGTCTAAACTTTGCCAGATTTCTTTGTGTTAGCCATCATCATCATCATCATCAGCCCGTTGCAGTCCACTGCTGGACATAGGCCTCTCCCAATGTACGCCTTTGTGGCCCATGTTAGCCATAGGCAATATAAATGTTATGTTTACCTATCACGAGCTATATATTCGGGTCTTAAAATAACTAAGGAAGTACGACATTAAAAAGGTCATATTACCACTAAAATTGAATTCAGATCCACGACTTTGTATATGTCATGAATCCGGCCCGTAAATCAGGTCAAAATTATCCGATGGGATAAATGTTAAAAGTGTGTAATAGAAATTATAAGTAGTTAATAGAAAACATTAAAATAATCTAGACAGACACGTCTCAGACTTTTTACGACTTAGAATTCCGAGCCAAATCTGAAATACATGCGCGCGCGCATTTCATTACTTGATACACGCAGTGTGTTTGAATGCCAAAAACGTAGATAATTAACTGTTTTCACTATGTGATATTGTAATCTATTTGTTCTGTCAAAAATTAAGAATAGAAATATGTTGCGCGTTCGAATTTGTTTAAGACCGTGTGCCTGCATAAATCTTTATGATTATGCCTGAATAACATAAAAGGTAAAACGGTATAATAAGACCTTTGTGAAACGGAGCTATACTATTGAACGCGTATATCTTTTACGCCCAGTCGCTCAAGCATACCCAAAAAGGTGTAACTTTAACACGTTGAATGCCTCTGGGCCCACCGGTGGACCGCGAGCAATAGTTTTTCTATTGTGTCTACTGTGTGCCAACAACTTATTCTGAATACAGTCCCATCAATATTTGCGTCTAAAATGTACCAACATTCATATGCCAAATGACCCAACAAAATAAGTTCTGTTTGTTTCAGTAACAATGACAGTTGGTGCTGTGGCATCTTTAAATATGACGAACATTAGCATTTACCACAGCGCATCGCGTACCTAGTTATGAGGTCTACTTTGTGGCACTATTCTCATAGCGTAATTATTAACAGCAGTGATAGCCGAGTGGTGTGGCCATTGGACTGCCAAGACAAAGATCGCAAGTTCAAATCTCGGCACGCACGAATATCTGATATCCAAATATATTTTCGAATTTACGTGCGTACTATAAATTAGTTATCAGTTGCTAAAAACGGCGAAGGAAAGCATCGTGAGGAAACCGATACACCTGAGAGATTTTTCAACGGTGTGTAAAGCCATGTCAGAGGCCTGCAGGTGGTTTAAACTCTGACACCAGGTTGTATATCAACCATACGTTAAGAAGCCATAGCGTACATGATGTTCTGGTCTGTTTCATGGCACTACAGTTGTCTCCTCACCTCAGGCACGGGGTCCCAGCCAGTCTGCCTCAGCAGGCCGGTGCCCGCGTAAGCCACGAGGTCGGCGGTGGCGCTGAGCGGCTTGGTCAGCGCGCCCAGCAGCCCGCGACGCAGCGCCGCCGCCCCGCTCTCAGTCTCACCCACTGCTACACCTACTAACGGGTGGTGCGCTAGACCACCCACGGCGCCTGGAAGTTAAAGGCACAGGAAACTAAATTAGACCCGTGTCAACTGGAAATAGTCACAGAAAAAGATATTTAACTTTAATCTACGTATCTACCTATTTAAATTGTAGTCAAGATCTCTTTTGAGACTAACTTTTGCCGGACATAATATGTATAAAATCTTAATTCAAGAGTGTACCTGCGCATGCGCAGCTGACCGCTCATAGTTACCCAAATCCGGGCTTGGGGTATACCACTGCCGAATTTGCAATTGCGTGCTACTTCTGAGATAAAATATATAGCAAAAATAACCTAATTTATAATCCGCAGCCGTATTAGCTAGCCATGAGATAAACTAGGTGGGTCTAAGGATATAACCATTTCTGTCTCCATTTGACTGCGCAGTCCACATGTTGTTAGCAACCTATCTATAACATGTAACCATGCTTAATGGGTCACACAAATGCGTAGTGAAGAGAATATGTACTCTGTCACCTTTTCATGGTAAATCGAAGAGAGTAATTTGACTTCTTATTTCGTAAATTTGCAAACGATTGTACACCTTTTGTATTAAAGAATAAATAAATTAGTATATGGTTACCAAGAATATTGATGGCGAAGTTGGTAATTCCCGCTATGAGTCCTGCAACGAAGCTCGGCGGCGGGCGCCTCCTGGCTGCGGCGGCGCGCCTGGCGTGCTCCTCGTCCCCAGCCAGCAGGTCCAGGTTCCTCGCCAGAGAGCCTGCCCAGGCGCTGAGCGACCGCAACAGCGCAGCCGCAGCCGCGGAGGCCACGCCCCTCACGCCGCCCGTGGCTCCGCCCAGCCGCGCCGCTAGTGCCCCAGGAGCTCCTAAAAGTTCTAGCCCACCGACTACCCAACCTATTTGATGAAAGCTGTATTACAATCTATTAATGGGAAACCAACTCTTTTGACCAAATTAGTCTCATAAAGGTATGTGAACATAATTATGAAAATCATGTTAGTAATTCAACTATATTTTTTACCTAAAATTTGCTGTATGGGAACTAAATCCTGAATAGTTTTTATTTTATACAATACAATATAATCTTACCCGCTCCCAATATAGCAGCAGATAGGTAATGAACTGTCAGCGCATGCGTAAGCCGCTCTGCTGATGTCATCATATCGTGTAACTTGAAAGCACTCAGGCGCAGCGGGCTTTGGTCTAAAGCGATGTACATTCGAACCTGAATAAGAAAACGATATTATATAAGTACACAATATATCAATAGGTTACGACTACACGCAAGTCCGCTCTTAGATCTAAATTTCACCAGCTGTAAGTAGATTCACCTGGTCTCTGTTGGTTACACTTGAGGGCGGGCGCATACTACAGCCGCAGCGCACCGCATTGCAAAACAACGCAAAAGCAATAGGCGTGGTGCGGCCCACTTGTAGTGTGCAATAGTTTATATAAAATGTAGAGTGATGGAGGAAGATTTTTTTCATGCGATACTATGCGATGCGGCCCGCCATAATGTGCGCCAGTCTTTTGGCGTATATGTAAATTCTGTCTCAGTAGGTTATGGTAGGGAAAGTTAATACCATATTCTGGTATGCTCACGGCATTAGTGTTGCCACCATCTCCCGCCTTTACCTATATATATAGTTGTAGTCTCAATCAAAGCTATACCTAGTGAATCAACATTATACAACAAAGTGAAACCATCTGCTGACTGTACTTCTTAATATCATACTGATAAGTTTACCAGCTTCTGCGGGAATACTACTATAAACTATCTTTCAACATAATAACTAGTTATATATTTTATCCCTCCTATTTATAAACAATGCTAAAATTGATTTTAAGTTAACCTCTTCTTGAGTCTAACGACATCTTTATTCATTGACATGATAGCGAAACTGACAGGTGTCTTCTTGTTCGTGGTCTTCATTACCGAAGGTCGTGTCCGTTCTAAAATGCTTTGAGTTGCTGACAAGCGTTTCTATACGATTCTGTCTTCGGCTTTCCTAGAGGCAGTGGTTATATTAAGGCGGATGGTACACTGTCCCGCGTCACGTAGCGTAGCACGGGAGTGCATGTTCTTATGTTCCTTGTAAGTATCTCTCTTTTCTCAAAGTACAACACACAGAAAACGCATTCACGTGCTGAGTGGGTGGCTCCGTCGCAACGCACCCCGCAGTAGCGCGGGACAGTGTGTGAATCGGCTAAGTCCCGTTATAGCCTTGATCGAAACGATACTTACAGCAGTATGCAAGGTGAGCGTGAGGTCTAGGGGATGCACGTGCAGCAGCCGTAGCCGCAGGGGGGCTTGCAGCGAGCGCTCCTCGCTGAGCACGGGGACGTCCACGCTGCGCCCGGGCGGCACCACGAGCCGGGACAGCTCCACCAGCGCCTTGACGTAAGCATCCTCTACGTACAGAGCCAGCGTGCCCAGCCGAATCTCTACCTCTGATAGCTCTGGAATATACAAGTATAATAATAATAACGTTCTTGATGATGGTATTTCAGTAGTACCGATGGCCAATTAAAGCTAAAAATTGTTCATTTATTTATTTATCAACCAACTTATACTAATACATATGTACCCATATAAGTTTTAGGTTAAGTTCGTTCATTGTATATTGGCTTTTACGCACAGCTGAGAGATTGGCTCCTAAGCAGTTCTGTAGGAGCCAATCTCAAGTAATTACGTTGTCTTGTCGGTGTCAAGTTATTTACATTAGTTACTATAGCGCACCAATATGCGCATACGCACGTGCACGGTATTAACTCACTGACACACGGTCTGGTGAGCAGGCTAACCAACATAGGAGATTGTTTTTTTCTAATATCAGTCGGGCAGTCAGCGGACCGTTACCAACATATTCCTTCACTTACGATAGCTTGAGACCATCAATGTTATAGTGTGTTTGTAAATATGAGTCTTAATGATAAATGATTTTATTTCTGAAAATAGGTTTTACAAACACACTTTTACATGTAATTTTATTAAAACTACTAAGATGGCTCGGCATTTCCTAGCTGACTACCTCTGAGAAGGAATACCGAAAATAACTCAGGGGTCAAGGTCTCTCAGACAAGTACAATAACATATGCGGGAACAGCGTAGGTGATCTTAAGACACAGAATTAGTTTTTCGTATACCGACCAAAATTGAAATACTATACCGAGAAGCAAGTGTAGAAAATAGTAATAGGAATGAGTGAGTTCAAGGGTACGTCCGTATTGTAGCAGAACCTTCACGAGTGACGATCTAACAGCGCATGAGCTTTACTTATTGCATAGCAGTAGCTCATGTTGACACAATAGGTATAAACATAACATCTCGCCTGTATTCCCCAAAGGGGCAGGCAGAGGCGTACATTTAGTACACCTACATTTCGTTGGTGTACCTAAGTCCCAATGTAATAGCGGGCGAACCTATTGCCATCAACCGGGCACAAATCCAGACTCGGTGCTGCTACTGAGAAAGAACCTAATGGAAATCCCAGTAAAACTTTGCCCGACCCGGGATTGGAACCCAGAACCTAATGCTCAGCAGTCGCGCTTAGCGATCTCTAGACCAACGAGGCAGTCGAATCAATATAATTACTAGAAATCCATAGTACTTCTCTCACTGAGAACCAACGAGTTGATTTTTTTGGACAAATCATCATCATCAGCCGTAAAACGTCCACTGTTGAACGAATGTCCCACCTTTATACTTGTTGGTGACGACGCGCCACTTATCGTGCTGCATCTTGAGCAGCAGGCGTGCGGATTGCTGGCGGGTCGCGAACGTCTCCTTCTCCGCGAACATGTTCCACAGCGGCGGCCACCTGTCCTCCTCCAGCGCTTCGGCCCGAGTGCTGGCCACCACCGCGAAGTCGTACTGCCCGCTCTCGTATTGTAGGTTGTCGATTTGGGCGTCTGCTATTGATATGATTGTTTTCGTTTTCTGTAAAGAGTTTTGGGTTCTTAGTATTGAAAATAATCTTGTTAAGCTTATACCTGTCCAGTATATAGTCCAGTCCCTGCCGAAACTTCGGAACCCAATTACTTTTAATGTATAAGCATAAATCCTTTTCGATTATGTGTTATAGGTCTAATACGAATAAAAGTAGCCTATTTGTTAATCCAGGATGTCAGCTACCTCCATAACAAATTATATCAAAATTGGTCCAGCCATTCAAGCGTGAAGAAGTAACAAACATACAAACACACACCCACAAACATACAAACACACACCCACAAACATTCAACCACAAACTTTTATAATATGTGATACAATAATCATAAATCACCTTATTGTCGGCGACCACAAGCAGAGCCGTGCGGTCCAGATTCATGGCGAACAGCGGCAGCACGTCGGGCGATGCGGCCATCTCTACGGCTATGCTCGATATCACCAGCCGTATCCGTTCGCAGTCAGATAGCGACTGACTCATGTCCGCGAAATCTGTAGGCATGACAATACTATCAGGATAGTTGCCGTCACGGTTTTTCAAAATTCCAGTCTATTCCAAAGTGTTTCGTATGTAACTAGTAAAATACCTATAATGATTCTACACTAAAATAATTACACTTATATTATAAACCTATAGCCTAGTACTATATTCGAGGGCAAACACAGTCGCTCAGCGTTCTTTTTACGTGACGGGAACTATACTTTGAAGGATGTACTGTAGGGGACAATGTTGTACCTTGGACAATCGTAGATTTTTCGATTTAGCAACGAAATATTACAATCGAGAAATTTCTTCATATCAAATAATATGACAGTCAATGCATACAACGTTTGTCAACTTTAGCGTGAAGTCAGTTGTGATGCGCAGGCGCCGTATAAGTGCAAGAGTAAGTTTTTTGGACTTTATTTAAGAATGTGTGTCTAATGTCAGTACATGTTGGTATTGTTTACAGTACATATTGGAATTGTTTTAAATTAGGGTTGTTGTAAAAAGCCAAATACAATTTGGAGTGAGTTTAAAAATCTCATAATTATTTTTTGCTATGTTTTACCTTGGAAACTGATCAAGGCCTACTACATCGTTACAAAATCTAATTAATAGGCCCTTATTGACATTTTTATTTCATAAACTTACCCGGTTCGATTTCTTCAAATGCTAGCATAGGCCTGGAAATATTCAAATCACTTGCGTGGTGTAGTACTCCGTGATCAACTGGCTCGCCTGAAAAAAAAAAACAATTTAAATTTATTAATGAGCTGTATAAGCATATTTGTAACTGAGAATCATATCAGTACAGGGTGGTGATGATAAATATGAAATAACGCTGTCTCTGTGTTACTTTAACACCACTGAAACACTAGATCGATCATAATGAAATTAAATATGGAGACGATTTGAACACTACGGAAGGACTAGAAACTTAAAAAATTACTTTACTACAGAGCAAATGCGACACTACTATAACTACTGATAAAAAGTCATTCATAATCTCTCTATTTAAATAAAAACGAATTCCCGTTTCCCTTGGTCACGATAACTTGAGAACGGCTGGACCGTTTCGGTTTTGAAATATTTGTAAAAGACCAAGGAAGGTTTAAATGGTCAGAAGGCGGTACGAAGTTTGCCGAGTCAGCTAGTATTAATATACAGATGGGATATTTCAAAGCTACTCATAAATACACGGGACTATTATTATTAAAGGGGAATATTTACTTCTTCTTCTCAAGTGTTCAAGTAACAGTACTACAGGACTAATAGAACTTCTTCTAGGTATCGCGGTATTTAGAGGGGCTGTAGCAATCTTTTCGTCGACGACCTTGATTCCGCTCGAGTGGGGAAACATCGTCATCGATTCGGTTTTACGGAGGTTTTCCTTTGACACGTGATCCTGTCCATGTGTTTGTAGTACTGCAATAATGACGCGTAGATATAGCATGGCATAGTATACAGCCCTGCCCGGGTATTGATTTTGTGTTGCATATGACGTTAGAGGGGTAGCAGTGGAACGTTTAGAAGTAACTTTTAAACTCAAATATGACGTCAATTCCACGCTATAAGCTTGTGATCCAGCCTATTTTAATAGGTCATAATGATGTAGTTAGGGACAATTTCTACAGTACAGTAATAGCAGTAGTTTTGGCACTAGAAGCTTTCAGTCATAAACACAGTTTAGTTTTTTCAAAGTCTAGTCATACTCAGTGCGTCTACCACTGTTCAACTCTGCATCACCCTAAGGTTGACTGGTAGAAAATGCCCAATGGTTAAGTCCGCCTATGTGCTAAAATATGCATTAAGTATAAATAATCAGGAACTTTAAATCTGATAAAGTTGATCAAAACATTAATCGGCATCATATCTACGTTTTGTCAACATATAAAGACAGAAAATTAAAACAACGATGGTACGCTTATACAATATAAATCGAACATCTATAAATGTCAATGGACTCTTGCCCCCATAACATGGTAGTACGTAGTACGTAGACCTGTTACCTAGTAAGTAGACCTGTCTGAAATGTGGATAAGACTGTATGGTGGTTTAACAAGATACTTACATCGAGAGTCAGCATCCACTCGCTCCAAACTGGGATCAGGTAATGGCATTATTCTGTGTAACTAAACAAAGGCAATTATTATTTTTTGTGTTAATTATATTACAATTGTGATTGAAGCTTGAATGTTTTAACTTTACAAGAATTAATGTGACTTTTTCAGTGTTGTAATGATACTCTCGCAATATTCACACAATTATAAGAAACATGGACATTTATAATGATCAGCAGTTTTTTAATCCGCAGTGAGCAAGAGTGAATGTTATCTCGACCAGAAAATTTTATTTAATTTAACTTCTTTAATAATTTCATAATAAAGAAAATTTGAAAAATACTGGATACGTGCGGGATTAGAACCCACGACTTTCGCCGATCCGTGGCGCAGCACTGCCACCGAGCTATTGTATCGCTGTTGTGTCGCGTGTTTTTAATTGAACCTGTGTTGAAATGTAGAACATTTAATCATACTTACTTGTCGACTGTCGATAGATTCAGCAGATGCGACTGCGCCGAACAAGCGACGTCTAATATCGCTTGCTGATATATCGTTCTACAAAACAAATAATTTATGATTAGTAAAATATCTAAGAAATGTCAAAATATTAACGTTAATGGTTACGTGACTCACATGGTCTACATCTTGTAGTTCTATCAACGTGGAGTGCGGATGCGTGCGCACGCGCACCTTGATGGTGAGACCGCCGAAGAACTGGATTAGATGCTCACCGTCGGCCGCCGCGACTGGCGAGCACCAGTTCACTTCAGATTCATCTGTGAATTACGTAGATGGATATCCAAAATTTATTATCAGTACATAACACTTTTTCATATTACTTTGATGAAATAAATAAATGATTTATTTCTGTAAATAGGTTTTTACAAATAATTTTACGTCAATTTTATTTAAACAAGAAATTGGATGGCCTTGGCATTTCCTAACTGACTACATCTGAGAAGAAATGCCAAAACAACTCAGGGGTGTTCATCCCGTCTGTATGTTCCGAAGGGTATATAGTATATAGGACCACATTTTGACAGTTATGTCATAGGTTAACAGAATAGATCATTCGTGTTCATATTTGACTGAGACTGCCTCGTTGGTCTAGTGGTCGCTAAGCGCGACTGCTGAGCAAGAGGTCCGGTGTTCAAATCCCGGGTCGGGCAAATTGTTACTGAGTTTTCCATTAGGTAATTCTCAGTAGCAGCACAGAGTCTGAATTTGTGCCCGGTTGATGGCAATAGGTTCGCCTCCTATTACATTGGGACTTACAACATAACTCGCGAAATGTGGGTGTACTATATGTTCACCTCTGCCTACCCCTTTGGGGAATACAGGCGTGATGTTATGTTATGTGTTCATATTGCAATGCTCTAGATCGTGACCACTGATTACTATGTACGTTACTAAGATTTTCGAACCGAAATTCTTGTTAACTTTAGACTGGGCTAGTGTATATGCGCAAGCGCATACCATACCTTTGGACTTAGAGAAGGTTAGGAACGGCATAGTAGTGTGTGGCGTGTTTATCGGCGGGGGCGGCGGGGGGTAGCGCGCGCAGTACGACGGCGTGGAGTAGTGGATCGCTGAATCAGGGTGGACGATACACCACCATCGCGCGCCCATACACTCGTGCGCTGCCTGTAATACGTTCAAATACAGTTATTATTATTACGGGGACACCTGGCACTGATAACCGAAAAGAGCAGGTCGATTTATCTTCGATAACTCACCCCCTACATCTGACCTTGGACTCATCCTTTAATATATTCAATCCCAATACTCAAAAATTCTTAAAATTACTATCGGGTAAAGGTCATTTAAGGTGCCACAGAACCCCAGTTACCCCAGTGCCACAGAAAACATATGAAATGTCAAAAAAAAAAACTTTTACGGCTATAGATCTCAAAATCGATAATTTTTGATTACATAATAACATCTATTTTGAAACGATTCAAGTTAGTATTTATTTTAATTATTTAATTAAAACGGCCGCCGGCCAATAATACTAATTAATCAATATACTTATCAAACATATAAAAAATATTATTTTATATTCACAAGACACATAACCCATTATTTTTGTAGATTTTGTTCTAGTCATAACAATATTATACCTCGATATGAGAAGTGGAGGGTTCGTCGCTATAGTGCAGCGGCTGGGCGACGGCGAGCGGCATGCGCGTGTGGTTGTGCACCACGAACTGTGGGCACGGGTCGTACGCCACCACCACCAGCCAGCGGCTCTCGTGCTTCATCTGAGTCACTACGATGGGGACCTGCGAATGTATTATAATTACGATTAGATTTGAGTTTGTTTCGGCATTTTTTCTGCAGGAAATGCAGACGCTATAAGTTGTAAAATGTACATGTAAAAGTCTTTCATGTAAATCTTTTTTTTAATAGCTTATTTTGTTTCCCACTACTTAGCAAAAGCCACCCCTTTCTTCTTCCAAACCACTCTATCCACAGTTTTTGTAAATCTATTTACATTTAACATTTTTAATTAAAACTCGTCTGGAATTAAAAAAGGGTTGTATAACATCATATACCTACACGATTTTAGAATATACTCGGGCCATTGGGAATACGATTGTAGTTTATAATACACATGTTTCGTATCGGTGGTCCGTAAGTCACTCATGTTGCACGTGAATCTGCCTTATTAACCAATTGACAACTAGTAACAAAAGAATACCATGTTACATTAAAATTTGACTTCGTTATACTAGATGCTCGAGTTTTAGGGGCTTTTCGTACTGTCAACCAGTACTCATGATTGCCTTGAAGTTGGGACCAGTGTTAGGTACACTTGGCGGTAGACTGCTAATGCGATCCCGTCTCTTTGCTGCCAATGCGCAGCGCACGAATCGTGTGGATAGCCCCTTATGGACCTCATTACGAAGTTATAGGGAAGAATCCCTGTGGTAGGGTATACTAAAAGCATTTTCAAAAAATGTATGTATATAAGAACTTTTACTAAATTTGTCACCGAAATGTCTCTACATATATAAAGTGTTAGTGTATTTGTTAAATAAATCTATGATCTGTACTAACCGATCTCTTCTCCGCATTGATGAGCGCTATAGATCGCCGCACGGGCAACTCTCCCAGTCTGATCGGCACGGGGCTGCGCGCCGGGTACGTGTTGGACGGCAGCGAGAGGCACAGGAATGTTATTAGTTCAGTCGAATCGCCGCCCCGCCAGCGCCCGCGCAGCCAGAAGCGACACAGCGGCGTGCCGTGAATACTAGTAACAACACAATTTGTTATAGATATCAGTTATAGGCTACAGGAGAATAATGAATGGCCGTGTCTCGTTATTATCCTGTAACCCGTTCTTATGAAATAAAATAAACTTTACAAAAAGGTTTGGAATCATTTTCTTTTTTCAGCACCTTAGGACAAGAAGTATAACTGCTTTGGCGAACGAATAAGCCCTTATCCTGATAATCCGGTCAAAATTGCGAATTAAGGACACATAATGTAACAGCTGCATATAACAAAGTAAAACAAGAACTGCAGGGAACAATTTATAAAATTCTAATAAATTAATGTTAAAAATATACGATTGTAGTGTAGTAGTAGTAGTCTATGCCACTTACCTCCCATCTTTTGTAGGCGGCACTACCTTAAAGGTTTTGGGGCGCAGCAATGATTCACTTTCCATATCTTGTGGTACCGCGATGGCTGATACCTGGTATAAAATAATAAATTACTGTAGCTTTTCACTTATAAGTCACTGAAAAAGAATATTAGAAATGTATTTTCATTATATCGGCAAAGGACTAATCTTTCTCTGGTCTCATGTCCTCTCCCGTCTCACACACAAATAAATAAATTATAAGTTTTATTTTTGTAACTTGTACAATTTTTACAGTTTATCTTACATAGGAACCTTCTTTTGAGTGCTAAGAGGCCTACTACTAGTTGAAACAATGTTTCAGAGTCGCATAGAGTAGTATGTGTGTGTGTCACACAATCATCAATACCCTTAGCCATCAGTTTGACTAAAATAGATACCCATGTAAAAAGATATCTATTCTCATTCATTCATGACACTTTAGCACATAACCTTCGAGCCAAATTACAATCGTTTGGTAATACAATTTGAATATCATACCATAATATCAGTGTCGAGTCGATTGATGAGCATGTACGTCGAGGTCACGCCGAGGATGTTGATTTGCTCCTTGATCTCGTAGTATAAGGTTAGCAGCGCCACCTGGATGCAAAAACGGGGAAAACCTCATACTATCATTTATGGTAACACCAAAAGTGTATTATTGGTAGGATAGGAATACAGTATATTGTTAGCTTCTAGTAGTACAGTATAGGAATACAGCGTATTGATAGCTCCTATTAGTACAGGATAGGAAGACAGCGTATTGATAGCTCCTAGTAGTACAGGATAAGAATACAGTGTATTGTTAGCTCCTAGTAGTACAGGATAGGAATACAGTGTATTGTTAGCTCTAAGCAGTACAGGATAAGAATACAGTGTATTGTTAGCTCCTAGTAGTACAGGATAGGAATACAGTGTATTGTTAGCTCTAAGCAGTACAGGATAAGAATACAGTGTATTGTTAGCTCCTAGTAGTACAGGATAGGAATACAGTGTATTGTTAGCTCTAAGCAGTACAGGATAAGAATACAGTGTATTGTTAGCTCCTAGGAGTACAGGATAAGAATACAGCGTATTAGTAGCTCCTAGCAGTACATAATAAGAATACAGTGTATTGTTAGCTCTTAGCAGTACAGGATAGGAATACAGCGTATTGTTAGCTCCTAGTAGTACAGGATAGGAATACAGCGTATTGATAGCTCCTAGTAGTACAGGATAGGAATACAGTGTATTGTTAGCTCCTAGGAGTACAGTATAGGAATACAGTGTATTGTTAGCTCCTAGTAGTACAGGATGAGAATACAGTGTATTGTTAGCTCCTAGTAGTACAGGATAGGAATACAGCGTATTGATAGCTCCTAGTAGTACAGGATAGGAATACAGTGTATTGTTAGCTCCTAGGAGTACAGTATAGGAATACAGTGTATTGTTAGCTCCTAGTATTACAGGATATGAATACAGCGTATTGATAGCTCCTAGTAGTACAGGATAGGAATACAACTTATTGTTAGCTCCTAGCAGTACAGGATAGTAATACAACGTATTGGTAGCTCCTAGCAGTACAGAATAAGAATACAGTGTATTGATAGCTCCTAGTAGTACAGGATAGAATTACAACGTATTGGTAGCTCCTAGCAGTACAGAATAAGATTACAGTGTATTGTTAGCTCTTAGCAGTACAGGTAAGGAATACAGTGTATTGATAGCTTCTAGTAGTACAGGATAGGAATACAGTGTATTGTTAGCTCCTAGTAGTACGGGATAGGAATACAGCGTATTGTTAGCTCCTAGTAGTACAGGATAGGAATACAGCGTATGGATAGCTCCTAGTAGTACCTTATAGGAATACAGTGTATTGTTAGCTCCTAGTAGTACAGGATAGGAATACAGCGTATTGATAGCTCCTAGTAGTACAGGATAGGAATACAGTGTATTGTTAGCTCCTAGGAGTACAGGATAGGAATACAGCGTATGGATAGCTCCCAGTAGTACCTGATAGGAATACAGTGTATTGTTAGCTCCTAGCAGTACAGGATAGGAATACAACGTATTGGTAGCTCCTAGCAGTACAGAATAAGAATACAGTGTATTGTTAGCTCTTAGCAGTACAGGATAAGAATACAGTGAACTGTTAGCTCCTAGGAGTACAGGATAGGAATACAGCGTATTTTTAGCTCCTAGTAGTACAGGATAGGAATACAGCGTATTGATAGCTCCTAGTAGTACAGGATAGGAATACAGCGTATTGGTAGCTCCTAGTAGTACAGGATAGGAATACAGTGTATTGTTAGCTCTAAGCAGTACAGGATAAGAATACAGTGTATTGTTAGCTCCTAGTAGTACAGGATAGGAATACAGTGTATTGTTAGCTCTAAGCAGTACAGGATAAGAATACAGTGTATTGTTAGCTCCTAGGAGTACAGGATAAGAATACAGCGTATTAGTAGCTCCTAGCAGTACATAATAAGAATACAGTGTATTGTTAGCTCTTAGCAGTACAGGATAGGAATACAGCGTATTGTTAGCTCCTAGTAGTACAGGATAGGAATACAGCGTATTGATAGCTCCTAGTAGTACAGGATAGGAATACAGTGTATTGTTAGCTCTTAGCAGTACAGGATAGGAATACAACGTATTGGTAGCTCCTAGCAGTACAGAATAAGAATACAGTGTATTGTTAGCTCTTAGCAGTACAGGATAGGAATACAGCGAATTGATAGCTCCTAGTAGTACAGGATAGGAATACAGCGTATTGATAGCTCCTAGTAGTACAGGATAGGAATACAGCGTATTGATAGCTCCTAGTGGTACAGGATAGGAATACAGTGTATTGTTAGCTCCTAGTAGTACAGGATAGGAATACAGCGTATTGATAGCTCCTAGTGGTACAGGATAGGAATACAGCGTATTGATAGCTCCTAGTGGTACAGGATAGGAATACAGTGTATTGTTAGCTCCTAGTAGTACAGGATAGGAATACAGCGTATTGATAGCTCCTAGTGGTACAGGATAGGAATACAGTGTATTGTTAGCTCCTAGGAGTACAGAATAGAAATACAGCGTATTTTTAGTTCCTAGTAGTACAGGATAGGAATACAGCGTATTGATAGCTCCTAGTAGTACAGGATAGGAATACAGCGTATTGGTAGCTCCTAGTAGTACAGGATAGGAATACAGCGTATTGTTAGCTCCTAGTGGTACAGGATAGGAATACAGCGTATTGGTATCTCCTAGTAGTACAGAATAAGAATACAGTGTATTGTTAGCTCTTAGCAGTACAGGATAAGAATACAGTGAACTGTTAGCTCCTAGGAGTACAGGATAGGAATACAGCGAATTGATAGCTCCTAGTAGTACAGGATAGGAATACAGCGTATTGATAGCTCCTAGTAGTACAGGATAGGAATACAGCGTATTGATAGCTCCTAGTAGTACAGGATAGGAATACAGTGTATTGTTAGCTCCTAGTATTACAGGATAGGAATACAGTGTATTGTTAGCTCCTAGGAGTACAGGATAGGAATACAGCGTATGGATAGCTCCCAGTAGTACCTTATAGGAATACAGTGTATTGTTAGCTCCTAGCAGTACAGGATAGGAATACAACGTATTGGTAGCTCCTAGCAGTACAGAATAAGAATACAGTGTATTGTTAGCTCTTAGCAGTACAGGATAAGAATACAGTGAACTGTTAGCTCCTAGGAGTACAGGATAGGAATACAGTGTATTGTTAGCTCCTAGGAGTACAGGATAGGAATACAGCGTATTTTTAGCTCCTAGTAGTACAGGATAGGAATACAGCGTATTGTTAGCTCCTAGTAGTACAGGATAGGAATACAGCGTATGGATAGCTCCTAGTAGTACCTTATAGGAATACAGTGTATTGTTGGCTCCTAGTAGTACAGGATAGGAATACAGTGTATTGTTAGTTCCTAGGAGTACAGGATAGGAATACAACGTATTGTTAGCTCCTAGTTGTACAGGACAGGAATACAGCATATTAATAGCTCCTAGCAGTACAGGATAGGAATACAGCGTATTGGTATCTCCTAGTAGTACAGGATAGGAATACAGCGTATGGATAGCTCCCAGTAGTACCTTATAGGAATACAGTGTATTGTTAGCTCCTAGCAGTACAGGATAGGAATACAACGTATTGGTAGCTCCTAGCAGTACAGAATAAGAATACAGTGTATTGTTAGCTCTTAGCAGTACAGGATAAGAATACAGTGAACTGTTAGCTCCTAGGAGTACAGGATAGGAATACAGCGTATTTTTAGCTCCTAGTAGTACAGGATAGGAATACAGCGTATTGATAGCTCCTAGTAGTACAGGATAGGAATACAGCGTATTGGTAGCTCCTAGTAGTACAGGATAGGAATACAGCGTACGGATAGCTCCTAGTAGTACCTTATAGGAATACAGTGTATTGTTGGCTCCTAGTAGTACAGGATAGGAATACAGTGTATTGTTAGCTCTTAGCAGTACAGGATAAGAATACAGTGAACTGTTAGCTCCTAGGAGTACAGGATAGGAATACAGCGAATTGATAGCTCCTAGTAGTACAGGATAGGAATACAGCGTATTGATAGCTCCTAGTAGTACAGGATAGGAATACAACGTATTGGTAGCTCCTAGCAGTACAGAATAAGAATACAGTGTATTGTTAGCTCTTAGCAGTACAGAATAAGAATACAGTGTATTGTTAGCTCTTAGCAGTACAGGATAGGAATACAACGTATTGGTAGCTCCTAGCAGTACAGAATAAGAATACAGTGTATTGTTAGCTCTTAGCAGTACAGGATAAGAATACAGTGAACTGTTAGCTCCTAGGAGTACAGGATAGGAATACAGCGTATTGATAGCTCCTAGTGGTACAGGATAGGAATACAGTGTATTGTTAGCTCCTAGGAGTACAGAATAGAAATACAGCGTATTTTTAGTTCCTAGTAGTACAGGATAGGAATACAGCGTATTGATAGCTCCTAGTAGTACAGGATAGGAATACAGCGTATTGGTAGCTCCTAGTAGTACAGAATAAGAATACAGTGTATTGTTAGCTCTTAGCAGTACAGGATAAGAATACAGTGAACTGTTAGCTCCTAGGAGTACAGGATAGGAATACAGCGAATTGATAGCTCCTAGTAGTACAGGATAGGAATACAGCGTATTGATAGCTCCTAGTAGTACAGGATAGGAATACAGCGTATTGATAGCTCCTAGTAGTACAGGATAGGAATACAGTGTATTGTTAGCTCCTAGTAGTACAGGATAGGTTTACAGCGTATTGATAGCTCCTAGTAGTACAGGATAGGAATACAGTGTATTGTTAGCTCCTAGGAGTACAGGATAGGAATACAGCGTATGGATAGCTCCCAGTAGTACCTTAAAGGAATACAGTGTATTGTTAGCTCCTAGCAGTACAGGATAGGAATACAACGTATTGGTAGCTCCTAGCAGTACAGAATAAGAATACAGTGTATTGTTAGCTCTTAGCAGTACAGGATAAGAATACAGTGAACTGTTAGCTCCTAAGGAGTACAGGATAGGAATACAGTGTATTGTTAGCTCCTAGGAGTACAGGATAGGAATACAGCGTATTTTTAGCTCCTAGTAGTACAGGATAGGAATACAGCGTATTGTTAGCTCCTAGTAGTACAGGATAGGAATACAGCGTATGGATAGCTCCTAGTAGTACCTTATAGGAATACAGTGTATTGTTGGCTCCTAGTAGTACAGGATAGGAATACAGCGTATTGATAGCTCCTAGTAGTACAGGATAAGAATACAGTGAACTGTTAGCTCCTAGGAGTACAGGATAGGAATACAGCGAATTGATAGCTCCTAGTAGTACAGGATAGGAATACAGCGTATTGGTATCTCCTAGTAGTACAGGATAGGAATACAGTGTATTGTTAGCTCCTAGTAGTACAGGACAGGAATACAGCGTATTGATAGCTCCTAGTAGTACAGGATAGGAATACAGTGTATTGTTAGCTCCTAGTAGTACGGGATAGGAATATAGCGTATTGTTAGCTCCTAGTAGTACAGGATAGGAAAACAGTGTACTGTTAGCTCCTAGGAGTACAGGATAGGAATACAGCGTATTTTTAGCTCCTAGGAGTACAGCGTATTGTTAGCTCCTAGTAGTACAGGATAGGAATACAGTGTATTGTTAGCTCTTAGCAGTACAGGATAAGAATACAGTGAACTGTTAGCTCCTAGGAGTACAGGATAGGAATACAGTGTATTGTTAGCTCCTAGGAGTACAGGATAGGAATACAGCGTATTTTTAGCTCCTAGTAGTACAGGATAGGAATACAGCGTATTGTTAGCTCCTAGTAGTACAGGATAGGAATACAGCGTATGGATAGCTCCTAGTAGTACCTTATAGGAATACAGTGTATTGTTGGCTCCTAGTAGTACAGGATAGGAATACAGCGTATTGATAGCTCCTAGTAGTACAGGATAAGAATACAGTGAACTGTTAGCTCCTAGGAGTACAGGATAGGAATACAGCGAATTGATAGCTCCTAGTAGTACAGGATAGGAATACAGCGTATTGATAGCTCCTAGTAGTACAGGATAGGAATACAGCGTATTGATAGCTCCTAGTAGTACAGGATAGGAATACAGTGTATTGTTAGCTCCTAGTAGTACAGGATAGGAATACAGCGTATTGATAGCTCCTAGTAGTACAGGATAGGAATACAGTGTATTGTTAGCTCCTAGGAGTACAGTATAGGAATACAGTGTATTGTTAGCTCCTAGTATTACAGGATAGGAATACAGTGTATTGTTAGCTCCTAGGAGTACAGGATAGGAATACAGCTTATTGATAGCTACTAGTAGTACAGGATAGGAATACAGCGTATTGATAGCTCCTAGTAGTACAGGATAGGAATACAACGTATTGTTAGCTCCTAGCAGTACAGGATAGGAATACAACGTATTGGTAGCTCCTAGTAGTACAGGATAGGAATACAGTGTATTGTTAGCTCCTAGGAGTACAGGATAAGAATACAGCGGATTGGTAGCTCCTAGTAGTACAGGATAGGAATACAGCGTAATTGGTAGCTCCTAGGAGTACAGGATAGGAATACAGCGTATTTTTAGCTCCTAGGAGTACAGCGTATTGTTAGCTCCTAGTAGTACAGGATAGGAATACAGCGTATTTTTAGTTCCTAGTAGTACAGGATAGGAATACAGCGTATTGATAGCTCCTAGTAGTACAGGATAGGAATACAGCGTATTGATAGCTCCTAGGAGTACAGGATAGGAATACAGCGTATTGTTAGCTCCTAGTAGTACAGGATAGGAATACAGCGTATGGATAGCTCCTAGTAGTACCTTATAGGAATACAGTGTATTGTTAGCTCCTAGTAGTACAGGATAGGAATACAGCGTATTGATAGCTCCTAGTGGTACAGGATAGGAATACAGTGTATTGTTAGCTCCTAGTAGTACAGGATAGGAATACAGCGTATTGTTAGCTCCTAGTAGTACAGGATAGGAATACAGCGTATTGGTATCTCCTAGTAGTACAGAATAAGAATACAGTGTATTGTTAGCTCTTAGCAGTACAGGATAAGAATACAGTGAACTGTTAGCTCCTAGGAGTACAGGATAGGAATACAGCGAATTGATAGCTCCTAGTAGTACAGGATAGGAATGCAGCGTATTGATAGCTCCTAGTAGTACAGGATAGGAATACAGCGTATTGATAGCTCCTAGTAGTACAGGATAGGAATACAGTGTATTGTTAGCTCCTAGTAGTACAGGATAGGAATACAGCGTATTGATAGCTCCTAGTAGTACAGTATAGGAATACAGTGTATTGTTAGCTCCTAGGAGTACAGTATAGGAATACAGTGTATTGGTATCTCCTAGTAGTACAGAATAAGAATACAGTGTATTGTTAGCTCTTAGCAGTACAGGATAAGAATACAGTGAACTGTTAGCTCCTAGGAGTACAGGATAGGAATACAGCGAATTGATAGCTCCTAGTAGTACAGGATAGGAATACAGTGTATTGTTAGCTCCTAGGAGTACAGTATAGGAATACAGTGTATTGTTAGCTCCTAGTATTACAGGATAGGAATACAGTGTATTGTTAGCTCCTAGGAGTACAGGATAGGAATACAGCTTATTGATAGCTACTAGTAGTACAGGATAGGAATACAGCGTATTGATAGCTCCTAGTAGTACAGGATAGGAATACAACGTATTGTTAGCTCCTAGCAGTACAGGATAGGAATACAACGTATTGGTAGCTCCTAGTAGTACAGGATAGGAATACAGTGTATTGTTAGCTCCTAGGAGTACAGGATAAGAATACAGCGGATTGGTAGCTCCTAGTAGTACAGGATAGGAATACAGCGTAATTGGTAGCTCCTAGCAGTACAGGACAGAAAATAAGCTGTATCATCCGGCTTATAATTGTACGGAACACAGGGACCAATGCGTATAGGGCAACTTGTACAGAACAGCGATTACAATGTAACACCTCCTTGTTACACTGAACACACAATCTTTGTATTTTTACTTGTGGACTGTCAAGGTTTTAGGATACGGTGTACCATCACCTTCTAATTGAAGAGATATAGGTACTTGTGTATTACAAGCTATTTGTAGTGGGATGTGATCACCTTCTGGTTGCACAGGATAGAGAAGACGGCGGCGTGGTCGAGCGCGACGTGTCCGGGCGGCGGCGCGCCGTACTGGCCCGGCTCCTCCGTCGACACCTGCAGCTGGCTGCTCACGAACGTCTCGCGACCCATCTCCACTGACATGAAGAACGGTTTCTGTAATATGGATAAGCAAATAATTAAATATGTGCCGTGTGGTATCCGGCCTAGAATTGACCACCCCCTTTCCTCCCGTGGGTGTCGTAAGAGGCGACTAAGGGAAAATACATAAGATGGGCATCAGCGTCTTCTGTAACTCCACCACCGATACTGCGATCTCCAAGCCGCTTGTCTTTTGGATGATGATGATGAAATAATTATACCATTAAGGGCCGATTTTTTAATCGTCAGATATTTTTTATCAGTAGAATAAATTTGGCAGTTTGACACATTTTCCATACATAAACTGTGAAAATGACAATCTTACCGTCAAATAAAATTTATCTGACTATTGAAGAATCAGCCCTAAATATTGTAATTTTTACGTTTGATTGGCGATTACCTCATTGAGATCAGTATAGTCATAATCTAAAGGTTTGTATAGGCTACAAAAGACAAACTTTTAAAGTAGATAAAACTTTTTAAACCAGATCTTTGTGCGTTTGCGCACGATTGACAATATTCTACAGTCACCAATATTGGGCCAAAGTATAAAAATACTGCTGAATACTGTCTATTAGCTAATAGACAGTATTCAGCCAGACTTTGACGTCCATATTATCCAGACATTTGAGATCTATCAGTAATGGAAAAAGTAGTGGAAATCTACCAGCATATTAAAAAGTTTTATCTTTGGTTCTAGTTTAGTCTGCACCACCATTTATTAGGATACGCCGATAACCGTTGGTAATGACCGTTGGACTGCCAAGTTCAAACTCCGTCAATGTCTTTTCGAATTCATGTGCGTATTATTAATTAATTATCACTTGCTAAAAGCGTTAAAGGAAAACATTGTGATGAAACCGGCACACCTCAGATATTTTTCAACGGTGTGTAAAGCCATGTCAGAGGCCTGCAGAGGTTTAAACTCTGAAACCAGGTTGTTCATCAACCATACGATAAGAAGATGATCAAGCTATTCATCACTCTAATATTATAAAGGCGAAAGTTTGTGAGTGTGTTTGTATGTTTTTTACTTTCACGCTTTTCTACTTCACGCTCAAACGGCTGGACCGATTTTGCTAATATTTAATATGGAGGTAGCTAACACCCCGAACGAACTATAGAATACCTTTTATCCCGAAAAAATTGCTGGTAACACCGCGGGGCGCAGCTAGTAGTTAGTAGATACGACACAAAAATATCGTTTACCTGAAGTATTGCCGACGGCGGCGAAATAACAGATCCGGACTCGAGCTTGCAGAGTGGCGCCGCGTCGTGGGCTCGTAATGTGAGGGCTATGGGCGCCGCGTTGCACAGCAATACTACCGGACAGAGCTGGATCTCGAGGCAGCACCCCCCGCCCGCACGCACCGCTTGGTACCGGACCTGATGGGATATATAACATAGGGATGTTGACTACATTACAAAAGCATTCCCAAGGGATGGGAAAACTGAAAAAACAATTAAAATCTATTAATAAATTGAGGAAATAAAGCGTTTTGAAGATTGTAGAGAGGCATTCTCTATCCCTCTCCCGTTTAACGCAAATGTACGAGGCGATGTGAAATTTAGGATGAAATTACTTAGGCGTGACGTTATTTATAAACTAACACACTAACTCCCTACATTATATTTCAGAATACATTAAAAAAATCGTTGTCATCATCCCTAAGTGTGTAAAGCCAAAGAACACTATTTATCCTTATAATACTTTGTTATTTTGTCATTTCATCTTCTCTACATGTTCCTTTATAGTTTATGGTATCTATACATATGTATATATATATAATATATATGCGCTGTATAATATATAAGTAATGTTTATATGCCTACTGAACATATTTTATTTAGGTTTATTATATGAACGATTGCTACACCGCACACTACCCGTGCCTTCTTGTTTATACAACTCTGTCCATAAGGTTAAGGTTGTCTGTAAGAGATTGCTTAGTGCGATAAGACCGCCAATTGTACATTATCCTTAGACTGTACTTAAGCTTGTATTTGGCGTACAATAAAGAGAAATCTAACTATCTATCTATCTAAGTGATGTGCATGCGCATGGACTATCAGTATCAATTAGGAGCGACAGGGACATTATTTCAGTACCTACAAGGGGAGACTTTTCCTGACTCGTGTCCGAGAGACAGACAACGTACAGGTAATTCACAAGTGCCCGTGTGTTCCGCGCCTCAACTCCTCTATGTGTATATTGCATTGAAAAAGGCCATATTACGGGACTCAGACAGCGATTCAAGTAAGTCTATACAATTAGCTGTCGTTTTACGTTACTTACAGTGACGTCACATTTGGGCTGCAGAAGCGTCGGTTGCCAGGCCTCGTGATAGTGCTTGGAGACTATCGAGTAAGGCCACGGCGACGATGCATGGCGCCCAGATCTCTCCAACCTGAATCGATACAGATCATCAAATTAAATAATCATTAATTTTTTAAGAGATTTTCTAGAATGGTGATCTCTGGACTTGCCTACTTGTTTTGCACACTGCAACTTAACCCTTTCCTTGTCCTGTGAGTCACATATGATACATGGGCATTAATTAACTATTGTGCCGTCTGGACGTGGATAGGCTAACTGTTAATGTTGTAATATACTTTGTACAAAAAATCTTTATTACATTATGCTATGTCATAACTGCGCGTGCGCAATCATCGCTGGCACTGATACATTTTGAGTTACGTTTTAAAGACGTGAAGTTTTCAACAAACCACACCTGTCTAAACATTACTTCTACATCATGCTTACATATCTTACAATATGCAAATAATAACGGCTGTACTCTTATAGCATTACATTGGTAAGAACATCTTATTATAGCTACCTCACATAATTACCGTTTCTCACATAATTAATCGTTAGACAATACAACTGCCAACATTAGACCGTTACCATGACTACGCTGACACTAGACTCACCATCGCAATATATCTTTGACGACGTCTTCGATATTGGATATGGGCGTGCGCTTGTCGAACACAGAGACGTCGGTCACGCCGTAGTGCAGAGGTACCGCCTCGCGAGTCACTGGACACTCTATGTTTCTGTAATAATTAAGGTTATTAGGTTAAGATGCTTGCTATAAAAAAGAAATAATTGATTTGTAATTAATTAACAATGTAATATACCTACGACTAAATACTACTAGAAAGTTAATCAAGAGTTGGAAGACAATTTTTTTTTTAAATTATCTTATAGAAATAGTTTTTGATACAGTCTACAGATTTGAGATGTTCGTATTTAGGACAGAAGACGAAATATGAGAAAAAGATGGAAGGATAAAGCAATGGAGATAGCACAGACAAACAGACTGCACATATATGATTCCAAGATATGCTTAACCATTAAATACTACTGTTTACGAACATACTTTTAATTACATATCAGAAGAATAACCAATATATCATATAATATCATCATTGGGCCCCTCTAACTAGCTTTAACGTTAACTAAAGTTAATTAACTACATATTTGGTACATGAAGAGCTAGTTATTAGTATGTTAGGATTAGGATCACAAATACTTTGCACATTTTGAAAGCATTATGACTTATAGCACTTACTTGTATACCATTTTGCTATAAAGAAATATTAAGGTATATTAATAATGTTTCGTGAGTTAATTATACTTTTATAATTAGATTAGCAGTTTTGATTGGTTTAATTCTCCTAAGGGAAATACTCACGAATCCGGATTGAAAACAATATACCTCTAATGTGCTAATTAAGACTATGATCTATCTGCCTCCAAATTGGCTGAAGTAATACTCAATTTTATAATGACCATCTTCCACGGGCCCCGTGTGTGTTTTGGGTCATACGATACCCGCAAAGGATAAGATGGCAATTTGTGGAGAATTAAATATTCCTCTCCTCCACACTTCATATTTCAGGACACGCACAGCGGTGGCTCTTTTGCAAATCTCTAAACCTACGCCAACAGTTTACTCAGTTCGTAGGAAAGTATGAGGCATAGTTTTATAGGATAGCACGACCGCACAGATCAACCGACTGCACAGTGCACAGGTCACAGGCAGTCCGCGTGAACTTTTAATATATTTCGATCGCAGGATTTACTCCGACTGAGGTCAGTGGACGGTACTACTGGCATTATAGGGGAGCTATTAAAAACATATTGATGATGATGATTGTCCCACTGCAGGGCAAAAGTATCTCTTTCATTCCTCCGTTCCTTCGATTGTGAGCTGCAGCAGTCCATTTCCTCTTAAAGAAGTCAAGCTCGTCGTCTTAAAAACATAATTATGTAACATACCTGTATTGGAAGGACAGGTTGTGTCTAGCGGCGGTGGTGCCGGGGGCTAGGAGGTGCGTGCTAGTACCGCGCCCCGGCGTCGTCTGCAGCAGCGGCGGCGGACCCAGCTGCATGGGCGTCAGGTCTTCATTCGTGGTCGTTGTTGGTTCGGTTACTATCAGTACCTAGAATATAGACCATGGTTCACCATCATCATCATCATCAGCCAAAAGACGTCCACTGTTGAATATAGACCATGGTTATTAATGTTTAATTTATTGATGTGTGTACTATGACCCACGGTCCGCCCGCGTAGAAATCATCAAACATAATTGTTACCCTACAAATGTAGCGTTAGAAGTCTGGTGAAGATCTTAATCTAAGTTGCGGGGCATTGTCATCATCATTAACCGGAAGACGTCCACTGTTGAAAGGCCCTTAGAATGCAACAATGAACGACAACTTGCCATATGCAGGCAATAAGGGCAGTAAAAACATTTTCACTTACGTCCGTATCTTGCGGCAGATGTGAGTGCAGTACGTACAGCGGCCACAGCGTAGCAAGTATGCGGCCGTCGGAGCGCGCGCGCACCACGCGACACCACACCGACACATACTGCACATCGCCCTCACTCGGCACTGTGGGACAAACGGATACTATCGGTTTAGAGGATCAATATTCAATACAAAAATAATATTATTTCTATATTAGGATAAAGAGCTTGCGGCAACATTGCTACTGCGCAGATTTGTCGATCTTCGATGTTTATATAATATGCCCAGATTAGTTTAGGGATGTTTTTTTTTTATGTAACATATGAGTATTACATATGTGTTTCATTTGGAAAGCTGTTATAAAAACGCCCTTACCTTTGACTAGCCATGGAACATTCTCCTTAGGGCATTCCTTCAGCGGTATATCTCCTGACCAGCCCGTGTCATGGGATGCGAATTTAATCCTGCAATTGTACATTGAAATATATTAATCTAAAAAGAATCTAAAACAAAACATACATGAAGTAAAGTCAGTGTTATACATGTCTAGACAGAGTTGTGGTGGGGGGCGAGAGAGAGGCAGGCGATAGTCCAAGCTCACTTCAGGATAGACGATTACGTAAAATGGATCATTCTAAATCTTCTGATTTTGAAAAACGCGGGATGTAGAAAATTCCAACATCACCATTATCTGAAGCCGGCTTTCCTCTCTTTACTTGTTCCAGTTTGAGCGGCCTCGTTGCCAGGCAAATCCAGGCAGGAACAACAAATCTATAAGAATTGATTCGGTAAATAGTAATGTCATTACTTGAGAACCATGTCGCACTCGGCGGCGCAGACAACGCTGCGCCCGACCGTCTCAGCAGTCAGCTCGCCCGAACACACAGTCCGCCATTGTGGCGCGTCCACACAGTGTACACGGACCTACGAACCATGGAACAAAGAAGATTGTAAATATGTATACAATTGGGTTGTTGACACCATTAACCAATCTTCTTCTTATCGTATGGTTGATCAACAACCTAGTGTCAGAGTTTGAATAATAATTCCAAGACACTAATAATGTAATGTCCTCCTGACCGAATTTCGGTCACGGCGGCTTGCCTCAGCTGAGACTAGCCATCTGCGCAGGAGATATTATACTGCACAAGTATGCGCGCAGACACAGGTGCACTCCCTATTCCCTTACTCTCATAATCCGATGGGACGGTAGACCGACACGACCGGAGAGAGATCAGGCGCAGGACCAACGGCTTAACGTGCCTTCCGAAGCACGGTGGGGTCTTGACATGTGAAAACGGTCACCCATCACAAGACTGACCGCGGCGAGCACGACTTAACCTCGACTTAACGATCTGCCGGGTAGCTGCATAGCTACGAGCCCCACACTAAGACTGTCCAAGACACTACTTCTGTAATAAAATGCTATATTTTAGCCCTGAAAGCCCTATACATTTTTAATTAACTATAAAATTAAATTTTTATTTGCTCTTATGTAATCAATAAATAGTAGCTAAGTCAATAGAGTTTGCGAATTAGTGACGTCACAAGTATTATTGCCATACAAAATTTATGGACGAATAGCGTTTTGACAGCTCATAAAAAGTATGTTCATAGATTGCTGGTGTCAACTACCCAATTGAGAAGGCTGGCAGAGATGTATTATATCCACATTGTCAAGTATGTTAGTACGCGGTTTTTGACAATATAAACTTTTGTAATGTAACCTTAAGGCGTTTGATATAAATGTCAGAGGAATTCAATATGCATAGTTAAGACAGGACAACGTGTGTCGAGTCGCGCCTATTTCCCAGAGACCACGGATTTCCATTCGTTAAGATCCTGACATACTTCTTTCGCCTCATTCACTCGCATCATATTCCTCATACACGCTCGTCGATTAAGGGTACCCCTCTTTTGACCCTTTTGTAGACCATCTCCATCAGCTAATAATGTGATCTGTTACACAAACCTTGTACAGCAAGTTGAACCTCAGCATGTTAGCGAGCACCAGTCTGCCGGACAGGTGCATGTACCGCTTGGCTCCTGACTCCTCGGTCTTCACGTGGACGTACAGCCCCGTGGTGGGAAAGCCCTTGCTGCTCGTCTCCACACGTTCCAGCCTCACGCGGTTGTGGCCCGGCAGGAATGGTATACCTGGAATTAAAAGTGTTATGCTGGGTTGCACCATATTAGTGGTTAAAGTTATGGTTTATGTCAAACTTGACGATAACAGTAAACCTGACTTTAACATTGACTGTGGATTGGGTTGCACCGTCGTATTCCTTGGTGTCCAAATAGATTAGTGTTTTGTGTGACGAGCCAAAATGAGTATAAGTATTTACAGTCCATTATGTTAAAACCAGTTGCAATAAAATCTTCAAACTAGACACACGTCGTTTTCTTCAAAAAATACCAGCAAACAAAAGTCAACCTTATAAACTAAACATTTTGGTCCTTCGAGCCGGATAGTGCTAATGAGTATCGAGCCCGGCCGACCCGCGAGAACAATAGATCACTACCTGAGTGCGATAAGAAGTCGTCCGGTGACACGTTTTTTACTAATGTGCAATGTGCAAGTTATAAGACAATAATTTTGATTGACTATAAACTGTTACTTGTTTACAAGGTGTATGTGAATTTTAAGACAAATCATAATAACAGTACATAGAGTGAGTGTTTTAAGAGATTAAAGTTAACAACCTGTTATTTTGTGAGAACTTATTACCTAAAACAAGTGACCACTCGGAGGGATGTTTGCTGTGATTGCTACGCGAGTTTATTTGTAACTACAATGGAGGCGCTTCTATCGTTACAAGACGAGTTGTACGAGAATTTGATCAAAGCTGAGAGAAATTTTAAGAAAACCCCTAAAGAAAGAATTAAACGTCAGTACTTAGAAACGCGGTTAGAAGTGTTAGAACAACTTTTCAAAGATTTTAAGGACGGACACAAGGAGGTAGTTGTGAAAGCGAAAAGTAAAAAGGAAGTATACTTTACAGAAGGAAAATATGAGATTTTTGAGGAGTTATATTATGTGCAATATAAATCAAGTTTGCGAGAAGCTTTACAACAATTTGTGCCGTCAGTTACCGAGTTACCTACCCCAACGGTTACCAATAGCGCTTACAATAATTGCAGTGATGTAAAACTACCCCGCATACAATTACCTACTTTTGGGGGTAAGTACGATGAGTGGCAAACCTTTTACGACATGTTTTCTTCATTAATCCACAACAATAAAAGTATCTCAGCAGTACAGAAATTACATTACCTAAAGTGCAATTTGAACGGAGAAGCGTTAAATCTATTAAGTAATTATTCGACGACTGATGCAAATTATGAGGAAGCATGGAAGCAATTAGTTCGGCGTTATAATAACAAGCGCTATAATTGTAATGCTGTCATGAGGACATTATTTGGCACAAGGAAAATTCACAACGAGTCAGCCTATGCAATTAGGAGTCTGTTGGATACGACATCTACCTGTCTTAAATCCTTTGAGAATTTGGGAGTTAGCACGGAGACCTGGGATGCGATTGTTGTTTATTTAGTCGTTTCAAAATTGGACACAGAATCGATCAAACAGTGGGAACATCATTTAAATATGATCTCAGATGAGTTACCCACTTGGATACAATTAAGAGATTATTTAGAGTACAGATTCAGGTCATTAGAAATGATAGACACCAACGGGAATCGAGCAGCGCAACAAGCCAAGCCAGCTGCTAAGTCGAAATCTTTTCACGCATCTGTAGAGAAGGAGAATAAGTCTAAGGCTAAACAAGAGTGTCCGATGTGTCACGAAATTCATTATCTTAATCAGTGCAAGCGTTTTAGCCTTATGACACCTAAGGAAAGACAGGACTTCGTACAAACGAGTAAATTATGTTTTAATTGCCTGGCGCCTAGTCATGCTGTAATTAAGTGTCGTCAGTCATTCAGCTGTAAGAAATGTGGGAGAAGGCATCACACGATGTTACACTTTGAGAGAGAGAATCAGGAGCCAGCCAGTAGCCAGGAGCAGTCAGCAACAGTGCCACCAAGTGAATCACAACAGGAGAGAGCGAGTACAACACGAGGTGACACAACCATAACAGCTACATTTTCTAGAGGAGAGCTGCAGCCTAACAGGGTGCTACTCGCGACGGCTAAGGTTAAGGTATTCCGTTCTAATAGTTATAAACAAATAATTCGTGCTTTGCTTGACCAAGGGTCACAGGCATCTTTTGTATCTGAGTCAACTGTTCAATTACTAGGTCTGGTACGCAAACCGGTTAGTGGTTGGGTGTCAGGGCTTGGAGATGGCCGTATGAGAATAAAACACACGGTTACACTACGCCTGGAATCACGTCATAATTCTGCTAGTTATATCCAAGTTCACGCTTATGTATTGCATTCTTTAACGTCATTACTTCCTTCAACTAGTGTGAGTACTCCTAAATGGGTAGAAATTGACAATCTTCCTTTAGCAGATCCTACATACGCGATACCAGGTAAGATCGATATTTTACTAGGTGCAGAGGTTTATAGCGAAATATTACTTGATGGTGTTATGAGGCATCCTACTTGTAGTTTAATAGCACAAAATACGGTGTTTGGGTGGATTTTGTCAGGAAGGATGATGGAGGGATCTCGAGAGTTAGGAAAAGATAATCTTATTAGCATGCACATTCAGATGAAAGAGGATGAGTTACTAAAGCAGTTTTGGGAAATGGAAAATGAGCCTAATTTAATTAGAAAGGAAATGAGTATGAGCGAGAAAGTATGTGAGGATTTGTTTGATTTAACTACAGTGAGAGATAAGGAAGGAAGATTTATAGTAAGGTTACCATTTTCAACAGACGATCGTAAATGTGAATATGGTAATACAGAAAAGAGAGCAGTTAAGAGGTTAGAATATTTAGAGAGGAAGCTATCGAAAGATGTGCAATTGAGAAAAGAATATAATAAAGTTATGAGTGAGTACTTAAGTATGAGTCATATGAGATTGGTTTCTGAGAGTGAGTTGCAGAAGCCGCAGGCTGTCTATCTTCCTCACCACGCTGTGGTGAGAGAAGATAAGAATACTTCAAAAGTGAGAGTCGTCTTTGACGCGTCGAGTAAAGGTGATAACAATGTGTCACTAAATGATGAGCTTCTGGTGGGACCTAGGTTACAACCAGATTTGAGGCATATCTTGATGAGGTGGCGTCATCATAAAATCTGTATCGTAGCTGACATTGTCAAAATGTATCGTATGGTGAGAGTGGCGGAAGAGGATACAGATTTCCAGAGAATTGTTTGGAGATTTGATCCATCTGAGCCCATACAACGTTACAAATTGTTACGTTTAACTTTTGGTACAGCATGTGCGCCTTATCTAGCTGTCAAGGTATTGCATAGATTAGCCGAATTAGAAAAGAATAAGTATCCATTAGCTGCGAGAATAACAAAACAATGTTATTATATGGACGATTTGATGACCGGGTGTGACACCATTAATGAAGCAATAACAATTTATGAGGAGATGAGTGAGTTAATGATGAGTGGTGGGTTCGAGTTGCAAAAATGGAATAGTAATAATGATAAGTTTTTAGAGCAGATTGGGAAGACTGAATCGAGTGAATGTCAAGCCATTAAAGTAAATGATCAAATCAAGGTATTAGGATTAAGTTGGAATAGAAAGAATGATGATTTTGAGTACGTGTTAAACTTACCGGAATCTAAAGATTTAGTCACTAAAAGACAAGTATTATCTGAAGTCGCGAGATTGTATGATCCTTTAGGTTGGATTGCCCCGGTAGTAGTAAAAGCTAAGATTTTTATTCAGAAATTGTGGAAGTCTGGTCTTGAGTGGGATATGTGTTTGACGGATGAATTACTTTGTGAGTGGTTAAAATACAGACAAGAACTAAAGGATTTAAATGATCTTAAAATACCTAGGTGGATAAATTATATGCGAGATAGTAAGAGAGAATTACACGCATTTTCTGATTCGTCAAAGGCCGCTTTTGCGGCAGCAGTTTACATACGAGTAATTGATAGTTCAAGTAAGGTGCATGTACATTTATTGACCGCAAAAACTCGAGTTGCCCCAATCGTAAAAGAGATTTCTATTCCCCGACTTGAATTATGTGGCGCGACCTTAGCTGCCAAGCTGATATGTGAGGTAGCCCAAGTACTAGAGATACCTAAAGAACATCTTTATGGATGGACTGACTCCACCATAGTGTTAGCATGGCTTAAGGGAGGCTCAAGTCGATGGGCAACATTTGTTAGTCACAGAGTGTCCACTATATTAAATATTATGGATTATAACCAGTGGAGTCATGTCTCCTCAGAGACAAACCCTGCGGACTGTAGTTCGCGTGGTCTGCAGCCGAGAGAGTTGAGTGAGCATACACTGTGGTGGAGAGGACCGCAGTGGTTGTCGGAAACTGAAATATATACAGAGCGTAAAATAATCGAAGACACACACGAAGAGGAACGAATCCAATCCTTAACCGTTTTATCTGACGTCGATGAGGAGTTCATTTGGTCAAAATATTCATCTTTAAATAGATTGTTAAAAATTGTATCATATTGTAGACGAGTATTGCATTATAAAACGAAAGGTCAAAGACCTAACTTACCTAAATTTATTACACCATATGAAATGAACGAGACTTTATTAGCATGCGTTAAACAAGTACAAGAGCGCGAGTTTTCATTTGAAATAAAACAGTTAAGGGTTGGAGAGGGTGTGCCTAAAAAGAGTAAGCTACGATCTCTTTGTCCCTTTTTGGACCAAAAAGGGATACTAAGAGTAAGTGGACGTTTGTCACAATCGGACGCGTGTTATGACATGAGACATCCGATAATTATGCCTGGTCATCATCACTTGACCACGGTTTTAATTGCGGATGCTCATATAAAAACATTGCACGGTGGTCCACAAGTAACCTTAAACTTTCTCAGAAGCAAGTATTGGATCTTACGTGCAAGGGAGCGTGTTAAGAAATATTTTAGAGCATGCACTATTTGTTTGAGATACTCTACGAAGAAGACTACTCCTATAATGGGCCTGCTTCCAGAGGCAAGGATCAAACCCAGTAAGCCATTTCAATCTACTGGAGTGGATTACTGTGGTCCTGTTTTTATTAGATTCTCGCCAGGCCGTGGAGCTAAGTCTTATAAAGGTTATATTTGTATATTTGTGTGTATGGTTACACGAGCAGTCCACCTAGAAGCAGTAACAGATATGACTGCCAAAGCCTTTATTGCTGCATTTAGGCGTTTTACTGCCCGTAGAGGTCATTGTCGTGATTTATATAGTGACAATGGCACTAATTTTGTTGGTGCTGATAAACAAATGCGAGAGATGTTTAATTATGCCCAATCTTCTCTTCCTGGAGAGATAGCAGAGTCACTTTCTTTAGAAAGAACCACCTGGCATTATATTCCTCCCCACTCGCCTAACTTTGGGGGCCTGTGGGAATCTTCGGTGCGCAGCACTAAAACCCATTTAAAAAAGGTAGTAGGTAATAGTACACTTACCTACGAAGAAATGATAACGGTTTTGGCGCAAGTGGAGGCATGTTTGAACTCGAGACCGATTTCTTTGTTGAGCGATGACCCAAATGACCCTCTACCCTTGACACCGGGCCACTTCTTGGTAGGTGAACCATTGGTTAATATTGCAGATGAGGATTATAGTAATTCTAATGTGGTTGGTTTAGACAGGTGGCGATTAACGCAAAAAATTGTGTCAGACTTTTGGAAGAGATGGTATAAGGAATACTTAGTTAATTTAAATCAAAGGTACAAATGGAACACTAAACGTGACCAACCAGAAATAGGCGATATTGTTGTTATAAAGGAAGATAATATGCCGCCAGCGAAATGGTTACTAGGTAAAATTGTTAAAAAATATCCGGGACCAGATAATGTAACTCGAGTAGTAACTATAAAGTGTAAAACCGGAGAATTTAAGCGACCAGTGAGCAAAATTTGTGTTTTAACTAAATAAATTATGTTCAACTTTATTACTTGTTAAATATTGTTTAAAAAATTACTTTAGGTCTATTGACTATTCTAGTTGTTTTAAGTTCAGAGTTTATTTACCTATTTCTTTATACTTTGTAGTCTTATTTAATTACCGGTTTAAATGAAGTTAAAAATTATAAATGTATTATGTTAGGTACTTACGGTAATGAGTTCTCTAAACCAGTTTCTTTTACTTTATGGTTGTGTTCGATTAAGCTATGTACTGCTAATGACTTACATAAAATAAGCATATAAAAAATTAATGTACCTAATTGAATACGTTAGGCTGAGCCAAGCTCTGCATTGTGAGAATGTATTTACTTACTAAAAGATACAGGTTGTTTTGTTATTGTATTGTTAGTTATTAAGATTTTTATTTTATTTACAGTTAAGTACAAAGTGTTAAGTGTTCGCGAGAGGATTTCAATTTTTTTTATGTTAAAATGTAGTTAAAGAACTGTGTTCTTTGGCGGGCGGAATGTCCAAATAGATTAGTGTTTTGTGTGACGAGCCAAAATGAGTATAAGTATTTACAGTCCATTATGTTAAAACCAGTTGCAATAAAATCTTCAAACTAGACACACGTCGTTTTCTTCAAAAAATACCAGCAAACAAAAGTCAACCTTATAAACTAAACATTGGTATAGTGAAAGTTATCAGGGTTGCTAGTGAAATGAGATCTTATTTACCCCAAATCAGTGGCGAAAATCATTTTTAAATATGGCAATACTGGTAGTTTTATAAAACTTATAAAGTTAAACTTACTGGTAGACCAGTGCCAATCTGCTGTGGGTCCAGCAAGCGCGAGACGCAGCCTCCTTGGAGACGTTGGATTGCGCCATCTATAATGAAATATACATTTTGCTAAAAAATAGTTGGCAGTCACGGGACGCCCAGCAGATGTGAAATATCAAAGTGTAAAGTCTATGCGCGCGCACACAAATAAGTCGAGAGCGGCGGCGTAGAACGGGTATCACGTCACGCCGTCACGGCATTCGAGTAGATTTTACTGCTAAGGCCGACACCGAATACATAATGATACTTCGATGAATACGATTTGTGCCCGGTTGATAGCTATAGGCTTGCCTTCTAGTATACTGGGATGTATAAACTGGCGAAATGTGGGTTTACTACACTTCTACGTCTGGGGAAAACCAGCGTGATGATGTCAGGCCGTCCAGGAAATTCTACTCTCACTTGTCAATCACAAATAACAGGGCCCTTACTATGAACTCTTAAAACAGGACATTGTCCATTGCGGTAGCAAGGCGCCGCTACGTGTATTGTATTGTAACGTCTCGTTTCCTCAACAGAAAATGTTCTGCTTCAAGACTTCATGGTAAGGGGGCTGGTTCCTTGGCTCACCTGTACGCCAGCCTGGCTCCAGGTCCCAGCGGCACCACCTCGTCCGTGCCCTCCTGCCCAATCCTCAGTGCCGACGCACAGCTGTTGTGGATCCACAGAGACACTCTACCCTCCAGGACTGCTGCAGTCGCCGCCACTACTTCACGCTTGGTCTTCTTATTCTCCTCCGGCGGTTCTATTTCGGTGTTCTCTGTTCTTTCTTGGAGATACTAGAAAGAGTTCAAGTGCTATTAGAGCTAGACTGCAGAATTCAACTTCAAGCGGCAATGATGCGTCAACAGTGTACCAGCAGCAATGCAGTTGAGTTGATTCCGTCCGCATCGGCACAACAAGTGTGGGAAATTATAATAAGTTTTTTGTTATTTAACGATCGATTTAACAGGTACTCAAATAAATGTCTTGCCATTTTTCTGTATTACTATACCAACTATATACATTTATACACAATATAATTAATATTCACAGGCAAAAAGTTAACGTTTCCCAACTATTTCTCGTCAAAACCTCATTTAAAATAGTTGACAACAGTAACGTAAAGGCAAGACCTTTCATACCAACTGAAAATCAAACATACCTGCTTATAGGCGGCGACCCAGTCAGCGACCAACGCCTGCATGGTCCTGAGTCTCGGCACGTGCAGCGACACGTGTATTCCGGTGGTTGTGACACGTGTTCGCACAGTTTTGAGCGAGCACCTGGTGGAGGATAAACCGCCCTGCAGACGGAAGGAGTCCACCAACTGCTCCATAGTGCCCGTCCCGCTTTCTACTATGTCGCAACTGAGAAAATATTACCGTATTTAAACTTACTAGCCTATGTTTTAATCCAAGGTGCCAGCTAACTCCATACCAAATTTTATTAGAATTGGTCTAGCCGTACACACACGAACAATACACTCACAAACTTTAGTCCTTATAATATTAATGTGATATTCTGACTGAATAAAAGGTGGCTGAAAGTAAGTGACTCATATTTTTTAAACGCTATTTATAGGGGTGATAAATATTAACTCCATATAACTTTAAATGTTGACATTATAATTAACTAGCGGCCCGCTCCGGCTTCGCACGGGTATAAAATATATATTATAAGTATTTCTCCACTATTTAATGGATGTTATTATACATATAAACCTTCCTCTTCAATCACTCTATCTATTAAAAAAAACCGCATCAAAATCCGTTGCGTAGTTTTAAAGATTTAAGCATACATAGGGATATAGGGACAGAGAAAGCGACTTTATTTTATACTATGTAGTGATGGCAAAAGACGCGTCACCTATTCCATAGGAATTATGATAAATAGCGAAATGTAGAGGAAATTACTTCCGATAACGTTACTGTTACCCCCTCGGGGTTACAGGCATAATTATGACAAACAATAAATAATGTAATCCAATAGATAATATCAAATGAATTATTTTTCTGACCATCACTACCTTATAGTACCCTTAACCGACCAGCGTGTATGAGGAATGTGATGCGAGTGAATGAGGCGAAAGAAGTATGTCAGGATCGTAGCAAATTGAAATCCGTGGTCTCTGCCTACCCCTCGTGGAAATAGGCGTGACTTTATGTATGTATGTATGTACTACCTTATAGGTAATCTACACTCAGAATACTGATATAATAACCATCAGATATAATTTCTTAGATTTGAAACCTAATAATATATTGTATTTAAGATGTAGATTGTGTGTTACTCACGATAGCTTAGTATCCACAATAAAGAGTACGCCCGCTGGTGAACCTATATGCGCATGCGCATTTGTGTTGCACGCAGTTAAACTGAGCACACGGTGACTTCGCATCAGCGGCTTTGACACGTAGTAACCTTCCAAATAGTTCGTTTGACTGAAACACACCAAACAGTAATTATGAATCAGATCTGGTACATATAAAACAGTAATATTGTATAGTTTTTTTTTCGGCTGCATAATGAAGTAGATAAGAGCTTTTAAATAAATTCGAAGCTTAACATGAAACTTTTACGAGTATTGATGTTAAAAGAGGACTGACATTGTTCCCTTAAATTAAAGATTTATGTATATAGGTTACGTAACAATTCTGATGTACAATAAAGCATTTATTCCATCTATCTATGCGGAGCTAGTATAGATATCAGTGAAGCAATCTATATCATAAGCCATATCAGAGGCCTACAGGCAGTTTAAACTCTGACACTTAGTTTTCTTTTAAACGTCGCCCTACACTACGAATTACATATAGAACATTCACAAACAGTCAGACTCGAGACAAACATCTGCAGATCACACAATTATCGGTCCCGTGCGGGCACCGAACCTGCAACCCTTAGCGCAGCAGTCCAATCGCTTAGCCACTGCGCCAATCAGGTTGTCAAGTTGTTCATCAACCATACGATAAGAAGAATCTACACCGTCAGTAGATCTACAAACCGTTCCATTTAGCGAATATTTTGTTTATCAGGGCGCCTATCAAGTTGGTCTCACCTGGATAAAACTGGCAGGGTATTGTGCACGTGTATCTGTAGGTGTGAGACGCGCAGGATGATCTTCATGCGCGGCAACTGGCGCGGCGCGAAGTGCGAGTCGACGCGCAGCACGCCAGACAGCTGTTCAGCCGTCACCGCGCCCGCTGTAGTACATGTCGACTCTGGATGGTGCTCTACTAACTGTAATACACAATAGTCATTAAACTGTATAAGCTCATTACGCTTGTAATCTCTAAAGAAAGGGAGTGCAGTAAATCTAAACATTTTACAAGACAGACTAGATAATTTCGTCTTATCCGATGTGAGAAGAGGATCTATACTATACTACTCTGTATTTGATTGTGTTATCCATTGTGATAGAAATAAATAAATAATAATTATTTCAATTTATTACGATAAAGTTTCTTAGAAAACCAAGTCTTTTCAATATTTTGTACTTGTGTTTGAATTTAAGGAAAAACAAATAGCCTGTCGCTTTTTAAGACAATTTCCAATTACGTCAGTGTCGTTATTATATTATGTCTAAAGAGAAGAAATTGTTAATCTTTAGTTTTCAGTTCAACCCATGGACTGGAGAATGCCTAAATATGCTAAAAAATTAGTAAGTGATCAATGAAAGTATGTATGTAAATAAAGATTTAATACTTACCAATGGATCACTACGCGGCAGGAACTTACTGATGGAGAATTGGTATTGATAGGGGGCAGGTTCATTCTCGGAGAGGGCGCGGAACCGCCACATCGTCGCAAACAACGCGTCTGTTACGGAAATATATAAAACTTAAGTAATACTTAAAACTTTTAGCAACTTATAACTAATTTATAATACGCACATGGTTACGAAAAGACATTGACATTACTGCCTACTCCTAATACCAATAATAATGGGAAATGGGCGTGTCTTTATGTATGTATATATTGGTGCGTGCCGGGGTTTGAACTTGCGACCTTTGACTTGGCAGTCCAACGGTCATACAACTCGGGTATCACTGCTTTGCACTGCTACTTAGAATTACCCAATAAAAAATACCCTGACGTGGATCGGGCGCTCAGCAATAGCGCTTGGGTCCATTAGACCAACAAAGCAGTCAGATACTTTCTATTGACGTACGTGCATCGAAACAACCCCTGGCTATTTTAAGTCGTTGACTGCCACGCAGTAGACACAATAGAAAAACTATTGTTCGGGGGACACCTGGTGACCGCGCTGGCGTTCTAAGGGTTAAAGACGTAATGTTCATATATTCACCTGGTGGCGACACATATAGATGCAGTTCTCGCGGCTCTCCGATCGGGATCTTGAAGTAAGTGTGGGGCTCCCACTGTCCGAGCATCAGAGTGTACACCTCCAACACGCAGTCTATCTCTTTGTCCTATACATAACCAGAAACCATTGTTTTAGTGGTTGTGGGAATACCTATAATTTTTTTAATACAGTTTTTCTTTAATCCAATGTGTATGATGTTGTTTACAAGCTTTTCTTTAACTTGTAGGTAATATTTATATTTGCAATGTTTAGGTTAAATCTTTCAGTCTAACTTAGACCCACTTCTTGACATACGATTGAAATGAAATGCATACATATATAGGTTCGGTGACAATACAATGTTATGATACTTTTGAGGTGGTCTGATGATGGAGTCAAAAGGTGACCATAGGAACTCTGTATGGGCTTGTTTAATTCGTCTTCACTAGTGCTTTGAGCTTAGCTGATTTGAAAGCTTTTATAAAATATTTCGGATAATCAAGGACGATAATTTAAGCGCAATCATATGCAAACAGAATTTGCTAAAATCTGTAATGTACCAGTATTATAATAGGTAGGTACCTGTCCGGGCAACGGGAAAGCGACGACTCGTGTGATGGCCCTCGGGTGCGGATACCGCCAGGAGACTGCGCTGCCGTGCAGCAACACCTGATAGGCCATCGGCAACTGACCGCCGCTCAAGATTTTAAATGCACCGCTCCTGGAAAGACGGAAAGAAAAATTAACTAATTTTCTTCATGAACAGTGATGATATTGCTATGGAAATGAGAATTCCAATTACACAATGGTCCTGCGCCTGACTCTAAGTATGCCGACTCATTAAACTAAGAGATTGAGGAAATTGATAGTGCACTTGCGCATGCGCACTCACGGTCAAATTCCTTCTTTAAGTGACTAATCTCAGTTGATATTGCCCACAGTGACCAAAATTCGTAGAGAAACACATTATTCTTCCTAATCCTATTAATAGTATAATACACGGAAGTACTAATAGTACAAAACTACTCGACGGGATTTGATTAAACTTAAGAGTAACATACCTTACATCAGAATAACACATAAGCTATATATTATAGCAAAATCTATTAAGTATGCTTTGCGGTTTTACCTGCTTTAATGCAAATTTAACAAGGGTGAAACCAGCGCAGCCACCTTTTTACCCAACTGCGCCAGAAGTAGGGGTTATTTAGGCTATCGGTTACCTCAGGTCATCCTTGTAGTAGTGGTCGGACACGCATTCGGTGTCGTAGGACGCCAGAGAAATCTTGCGGTCCGAGGCCTCCATCATCGTTTGGAGGTTAGCGCTCACGTTCTGATGGTACATATTCTCCGCGCTGTTCGCGGGCACTGGGGGTTGCTGGGAAACAATTTAATATACATAATGATTTAGAACGAAATAGACACATGTCGAACTAAAGGTAGCAGATTATTGAACGGCATGAGAACAAAGAATAAATCTTATTAAATCAAAATGTATATTGACTGCCTCGTTGTGGTTGTTAACATCGTTTGTGTGTTGTAAAAATCGACGTCTGCGCATCTAACTACTCTAGTTACGTGCCGGGTACTATATTAAGCTGTACTAGTACTATTACTAGCTAGTACTATTTGGTACTTATAAATTAGTGGCCTTTTACAGTCTCTACAATTATTGGCACTACTAACAAAATTACTGGAAGTAAAATGGGCTAAGTTTAGGTTCAAAGGGCCACATTCATGGCGTTTATAACTTAACGACCTCTTTCAACTTGTAATGATTGGATCAAAGCATATTGCTGCATGGTTCTTGTACTGAGCAATTTGAACATGTAGCTATAACTAAATATATATGTATATTTAAAACGTCGCCCCACTGGTAATTACTCCTGCGTCGTGGGTGCGTTTCATAAACATGAAATATCACATACACAAACACTCAGACTCGGGACAAACATCTGCGGTACGCACAAATATTTGCCCCGTGCGGGAATCGAACCCGCAGCCCTTAGCGCAGCAGTCCAATCACTTAGCCACTGCGCCAATAATGCGTCCAAAATTATTATGTCTATGTTCGTATTTGTAATGATGCAATATGATTTTGTGATGTTTGTGAACGTGTAATACGATTCTTTGTTGGTCCAAAATAAGTGCTATTATTATAATATTCACCTCGTTCCTATGTAGGAGGTCATCGACGACATTCTGCATGCGGTTGATGGCGGCCACTTCGGCGGGCCTGAGGTCCAAGGTGACCCGGTCGAGCTCGATGCCGACCTTCACGGTGGGCTCGAGCGCGGCCGGGCCTCCTTCGGCGCGCCGCCACGCCTCCCACGAAGCCTCCAACTCCAGGCTACGCACGGTGATATCGAATGTGAAGGTGTGTTCAGATCCGGCAAATGAGGCGCCCGCGAGCCGCTTGCGACATGAACTTAAAATGAAATGCGCGCGGGCAGGTCGCTAGCGTCGCATTCGCCAGATCTGGACACATCTTTAGGTAAAAGATATAGTGGGACCAGCATGGATGTAGAGGACAAGAAAAACTGGTAAGCAGTAGCGTACCCTGATCTATAGTAATTTGGTAATACCTTAGGCAAGCAAATTTTCTTGAGGAATACAAATCTTCCACAATTGGCAAATGTTTTGAAAAAATTGATCATCAACATACGCATTGACCGCATTTACTATCATCACCTTCAAGTTTACATGCCTAAAGTCTGGTATCTTACCCCAGTATCAGCGGCTGCAGAACAATGTGTCGCCTGTCTGCAGGGGGCCCCGCGGCCACCAGTAATGCGGTGACCAGCGCGCGCGCATTTATCTTCGCAGGCCGATCACTAGCAGACACCTGTAGCGACGAACTGTCCCAGCCGATGGTACCCTCGGAGCCGCACACGCAGATCTGACTCGTGTGAATAGTTATGCTCTCCATGCCTTCGTTTACTGCGAATTATTATTTACTTATGACAAAGAGTAGTCTACTTTAGCACACGTCCGAAACGAATGATAAAGAAATGGAGGCCTTTGCCCTGCAAGGGAACAAAACAGGCTTCTTTTCGAATCGATAGCACTAATAGACATAGACATTTAGTAAATAAATAGTGTACATCTTCTGGTCTTAAAATAAAATAACAAACATTTACAATATGAAATATATTTTTTGTTGACAATATGTCGCACATAGCTGTATAAAAAATGACGAAACAGAATTTCGATTGTATAATTTAGTGTCTACAATGATACTGCTTAAATAAATAAGATAAACCATTGATGGTTACTGAGTGAGAGGAAGATAAAAAGTCAATAATACCCGCCAATAATTATCCTGTAGAGCAAAGGCCACTTTTCATACAGAGAAAGACTGAGATAACTAATAATAAAATGATCTATCAAATAACTCACATAGTGCCTTTCGCAGTTTGTACAACTGAGGTCTGTCAGACAACTCCTCTGTAACTTGTTTCCGTAAGAAATACTGCCTCAACTGTAACAAATATAAACATTATCACAATAAGTAAAGCAGAAATGTGTATGTAACATTTTAAATGTAAGTAATAAAATTACTACTAATTATAATATACGCGCACCAGGCAGAAGTATATAGTGCACTCACATTAGGGGAGCTTAATGCAAATCCCTTCCCGGGAACCGAGCCCAGGACTTCAGATTCAGCAGTCACGATTTGCAACCGCTAGACGAACGAGACATCCTAGTAGGGGAGTCATTATACAATTTTACTTACAAGTCCGTAGATGCCCCTGAGCCTCTTCAGACTGTCGGAGCATACTTCGAGCTGAACGGGCCTCTCGACGTCGAGGCGGATGGTGCCGCGCGCGCTCGTCCCACACGTGTTGGTAGCCGTGTAGCTTGCTGTACGGAAAACTTTGAATTTGACGTCATTTGTATGAAGAGCTCTGGAGTGAATCAATTACATGACTAACTACGTAACTACCCTATATTGTGGTTTATGTTTATGGAAAACTTGGGGTAAATAAATTACATTGTTACGCTAATATTAGAGAGGCGTTATTAAGACTTACGAGCCCCATACGGTATGATTCGTCGCTTTAGACCGATCAAAACCACAGATCGATAGTGTTTGTGATCGTTGTTATCAGTCGTTATCGGAGACTAATTCGTAAGTAATCGTAACTCTACATTTTGCGATCGATCGACACGATTTTATTCAAATTTTTCGAAATGATCCACATTTCGATTTTTCACATAACCATTGAGGTATGAGTGGAATGAATGCCTCATTTTAACATCAGCCATTTTCCTACTGTTTTGGGATCGGATGACGGTCAAATCGATTGAAGTCGAATACTAACATGATTAATAATCTTAATTGATAAATGAAATTTGAAAAATGATGGACACGAGCGGGACTTAAAACCGCGACCTTCGCCGTACTGTGGCATACCGTGAAATTTGATGGTTGCTAGTAGCGACAAGATGGCGCAGTTGGTTAGAGCAGCGCCATGGTACGGCGAAGGTCGCAGGTTCAAGTCCCGCTCGTGTCCATCATTTTTCAAATTTCCTTTATCAATTTAAATTCAAGCTTACGATGGGCAACATGCTAAAATGACACCAAAAGTCATACGATTAATTATATATTAATTTATATAGATTATGTAGTAACTTACTGCCGACCGGCGCAACTATCTTCAGTGAAGCGAGCGCTGGCGGTATGTCGGTGACGGGGTCGGGCACGCCTTTAGCGGTCGACAGCAGTGCAGCGTGCCACTGTCCCGGCACTTGACCCACGCCTAACCCAAACCACGCATTGAACAGTGATAACTGTGGAGTGAACACAAGTATTACATAAGTATAGAGGATAACATAAATCACGAAATTTTACTCATTTTTGCGGTTATAAGGAATGCGAGAATAGTAGGCGAAATATGTGAGACTACTCTTATAATAATTCCATCTGTAAACACCATTATTTCAAGCTAAATAAAGGTTCTTATTCGTTGTATCGTTTGATAAATGTCTTTGCATTTGTTTTATATCTATGAGAATGGACCAACAATATATCAGTTGCTTTCAATAATATGATATTTTGAATTACAACAAAATAATTATTATGTGTTGAAAGAAAAACACACAGCGTCGATATGAAGAATGTTTTCGTGAACTTACCGATTATTCCCGCTATACTGGTACTATACCTGTTTGTCACAGCTAAAGGGCAAAATATCCTTGTCGTTATTTACGATAGGTTGCCCCCCTTGAATCCCTGTCATATGGTCTTCACCAGGAAGTTATTTCTGCGACGCTGTGTGTTTTTCTTTCAACACATAATAATTATTTTGTTGTAATTCAAAATATCATATTATGTGTTTACTTAAAAACACACAGCGTCGATATGAAGACCTGTTTGATATCTGCTGGTGACAAACACAAAACGCTATGTGATACTATGGTGATACATATTTATAAATGTATATCCTGTAAACATAAGAGGGTTAGAAGTAACAATAATACTGTTATTAAATCAGTCTCTTCTAACCATTAAATAGTTCAATAAATATGAACCTCTTATCCTTATAAAAAAAAACTTCATAGAATAGTTCGTATAGAACTTCATAGTTTATGTGGGTTGGAAGGTTTTAAGTTGTAACTGAGATCCTTTACTTCAATCTATCTCTGACCAATAAATTTATATTTATTACTAGATGTGCCCGCGACTCCGTCCGCGTGGAAATTCGGAAACAGCAAAAGTATTTTTAAATTGTTTTTAATATATTAGCATTAGCTAAGATTGAGCGAATTCGATTTAGTAGTTTTTACGCCATGCCGTACTATTTTATTACATGTATAGCTGTTGCCCGCGACTTCGTCCGCGTGTATTTCGGATAAAACACCAGTAGTAAATTAAACTTTTAACAGAAAAAAATACCTACCAGGCAGGCTTTTTTAAGGTTAAAAATCTTTAAACCACTTATTTAACTAAGAATACTTTCCGGTATTTAAAAAAACCGCAAAATTGAACGGTATTTACGGAAGTTACAAAAAGTCTATTGAAAATAATATATAACTGAAGAAGAGAACATAAATAAATCCGTTTTGTGCGTTTCTGAGTTCCTGTACATTGAAACTACTGTAGAAAAAAAAATGCCAAGGATAAAAGACAACCGTGACGGCCTGATTGGCGCAGTGGCTAAGCGATTGGACTGCTGTGCTAGGGGTTGTGGGTTCGATTCCCGCAAAAAAATTGTGTGATCCGTAGATGTTTGTTCTGAGTCTGGGTGTTCGTGTATGTGATATATTAAGTTTGTAAAATGCACCGATGCCAAAATTCCTAGTGTGGGGCGACGTTTTATTTAAGAAAAAAGAAACCTATACAATACAATACAACCCATTTTTATTATTTTGGATGTTTTGTCTGTTTGTCGGTTTATTCGAATAGTAAACCATTGTAGTTAACTCTTAAAAAAAAAAAATTATTATAAAACATATCATAACGACACGCCTGTATTCCGCGAAGGCGTAGGCAGAGGTGCACATATTGTACCTACTCCCACTTTATCGCTATATATTTCGCTAGGTTTGGTGTAGATCCCAATGTAATAGGGGGCGAGCCTATTGCCATGAATCCGGCACAGTATCTCAACAGACAAAATGTATAGAGAACTCGTGACCTAAGAGTAAGCGTCGTACGATTGTGTGTGCGTGTAAGAAGCAGCTAAGTATTCATAATATTAAAGGCTGCTTTAAGGCTGCGTGAGTCAATGGTAATGGTCGATTTTGAATGTCATGGCGAAGGCGAATAAGTCTGTACAGTGTACACTCAGCCGAATTACACAGGATAAAAAACTATCTTGCTGCTAGAATGTCAATATATGACGCTGCCTTTTAAAAATCTATTTAAGACCGTAATTTTTGTTCTGCATCGTGAGGAAACCGGCACATCTGAGATATTTTTCAACGGTGTGTAAAGCCATGTCAGAGGCCTACAGGCGGTTTAAACTCTGACACCAGGTTATTCATCAACCATACGATACGAAGAAGATCCAAAGAGTCAATAAGAACCACGTCCGTTCGCATTAGCAGTGACAATGTGAGTAAAGGTGGCGCGAGAACGCCCCCACCCTTTTTAAAAATGCAGCGTACATGCGTATAGCCGTACCCATACTGGCGCGGCGTGATTTGGAAGTTTTACTTCATCTATATCTTATAAACCGATTTCTTAATTTTTTTTATATAAAATAGGTATTAAAATGTACTTTTTGAATATTGGAGTTTGATAACGATATATCTATGTGAAATACAATATATTTATATATTTTATTAATACACTTAAAGAAGTGCCTAGCGATTAAACACGTTATTGTGGCTAATTTATAAAAGATAGATATATACTATTAAGGACTTTTTTGTAGATCTTTTAGAGACCATCATTTTTGTAATACATACTTTTGGTGTATGATCGACGTATGCGAGGATAAGAGCTCGAAAGCGCATTTTCATCCGACTTGCTTCAAATTTATCGTTACTGCTCAGCTCCTATGTGTTTTAGCGTTATGTTATATAGCCTATAACCTGCCCAGGCGTATGGACTACAATTGTACCAAGTTTGGTTAAAATCCCTTCAGTAGTTTTTGATCCATGCGTGCACATACAGACAGACAGACAGACAGACAGACAGACAGACCGACAAAAAATTTACTAATTGAATTTTTGGCATCAGTATCGATCACCAGTTATCCTCCAATAATAATTTTGAAAATATATTCAATGTACAGAATTGACCTCTCTACAGTTTTATTATAAGTATAGATATTAAATGTCTTATCACTCTTGCTAGTTCTCTCTGGTTTGTTCTCAACCTAGTTAGCAGAGGCTACTGCAGACCTAACAGATCCTGGGGAAGCTGTTATTCCCTCCTCTTATATGCTGCATGCTGGATATGGTTTCTTAATTACTGTTATTAATAAGTGATTTAACATAACATAACTTCACACCTGCATTCCCTAAAGGGGCAGGCAGGAGTGTATTGTAACACCCTCGTTTATCGAGTCTATTGCCATCAACCAGGCACACCTTCAGACTCCCTGCTGCTACTTAACTACCTTATGAAGTAACTCACTAAGTTTGCATAACCCGGGATGTGAACCCAGGACTTCATGTTCAGCACTCACACTTAGCAACCACTAGACCAAGACGGCAGTGATCTAGCTGTTCTTTATTCTCTCTCCTACTTTAGAAACTTTAATGAGTTGTTTTGTCCATTTAACTTGGCTGGCACACTTGCTAGTTAGCATATTTTAATAAAAGCTCTCCTGCTTGTTCATGGTTTATTGAGTCTGTCTTTGACCCATAGAATGACCACTTGATTATTTTACTATCAGAGATGTGCACATCAGCATCTAATTCCATGAATAATGGCAGTTCATGTACTACTTCTGCCCAATGCCAACATAAGAATTGCAGCTGTGTCGCATAAAACCATCTGTACATCACACACTGGTAACTTTGATTCTATAAGTTAAGCAGCAGCAATAGCTAAGAGCTAGTTGTTGCAAGTAAATTCTGTTCTACTGTAAATTTACAGAATATATATATAATAGAATGTACATATAATTTACAGAGTCCTATACCCAGCAGTGGGTGAAATTGGACTGTGGATGATGATGATGAAAAATAACAGTAAGTCTGTAATATTGCACTCGAATCGTACTTTGTAAGTTAACCTTTCATGTATATTTAGTATGCTAGAACTCTTGTAATTGTGGCTAATTACATTATTACATCGCACCATTTAAACCATCTTTTTATGGCTGAATATCTTAATAAACATTATATTTGTATTAAATGTTAATTCTGTTTCTCTACTTCTGACCAATAACAAACTGATTTGTTTCTCCCACTGTTAACTAACCAGGCATGAAGAGCCAGTGGGTTTGTTTATACTGATGGGAGACCCGTTGCTGTGTCCTCCAGCCTCTCCGCGAGGTTGTAACTGGTGGCTCTAGGGCTTTTGATTCTAGATCCGCTAGTATATTAGCCAAAATGTATCTTCCTAAAGTGGAGCTATAAGTATGTAAGTGCTACACCCTACTGTTGAGGTGAGCTAAACTCGAGGGATCAAATCAGATTAAAGAGGTGGAAATATCCATCCTAACTGAAGTTTATACCTTAGGTTAGAGGCGTTAGAGAATACTGCCAAATTGATCTATGTAATCGATTGAGACATAATAATCTGTTGACTACGGCTTTGTCTGCAGACGCGAACTGGTCGACGTCTGGAGTGCCCCAACGATAAATTATCGGTTTGTTTCAGCTGGCAACAGATGCCATTCCAATAGCCGTCGTCCTAGGGACAAGTGATCGGCTGTGCAGTTGTACCTCCCCGAGAGGTAATGAGTTGACAGATGCATGTTTTGACTGTCTGTCAACTTCAACAACTTGCTTGTCAAGTTCAGTGAACCTAAGGAGTTTGTCCCCCTCTTGTACCAAATGTAGGCTACCAGAGTCTGATTGGACTAGAATGTGGGTAGTAATAGGCTGTGCAGTTGTACCTCCCCGAGAGGTAATGAGCTGACAGATGTATATTCTGACCGTCTGTCAACTTTAACAACTTGCGTGTTAAGTCCAGTAAGCCTAAGAAGGGTTTGCCCTTCGTTCCCAATTTTGTATTTAACTCTGTAGCGACACATAATTATGTTACCCCAAATATTCACATATGTTAAAACATAATTGACCACAAAAATTGGTAAAGATTTATTGACCCAATAGCCTTTGTACCTCTAATAGAGTGCATTTTCATCTTTTAATTGTCTTTAATACGTTGAACGCCACTTGGCCAACCGGTGAGCCGCAAAGAATAGTTCTTCTATTGTGTCTACTGCGTAGCAGTCAAAACTTAATAAATTTCTTTAATACTCTTTGGAGAAACAATGATATTATATTATCTAGTTGGGTGTTCCAGGTTATACCTAAGTACTCTAACTGCTGCACTAAGCTTACTATAGACTTAGGGTAGTTTATGTACCATCCCAGCGATTCCAACTGATTCTCAACTTCCGCAGTTGGGATCAACTTGGACTGGTCCTGGTGGGTTCAGAGGAAATTATCTAGACAGACTAGAGTGCGTATCCCTCTGGCACGAAAGGTCTTCGCGACCCAATTCGTCATAGCTGCAAATGTCAGAGTAGATACAAGGTCAAATGGTAAAGCTGACATTTTTGCTGACATAAGGATTACTCCATTGTAAACCATAATAATACATGAAAAAGTAAAACATCTCATCATGCCTGTATTTCCCGAAGGAATGAAAAAATATACTTTATGAAAATAAGTATCTGAGATATCTATATTTACCATCCAGTCCCGCTCCTGAAGAAAGTCAGGTACTGATGCATAGGAAATGAGTTGGAAAGATCTTGTATGGACATACCTGCTTAATCTCCATTGTCATCTTGATGTGGTTCTTAGAAATGTCTTTAAATAGGATGCAAGCACCTGATATTATTTTTATGATAAACCTTTTTTTTTTTTTTTTTTCCGACTACATTCCAATAAATAATGTGTTTTTATATAAAATTTAATATTACCCCTTTAAATATTAGTCATTGATAGTTATCATTTATCTTTTGGGCAAAAGGAATTGTTTCTTTTATTATACTTTCTTAATCCTCTTTTGGGATAACTTATTACTGCCTGAATTAAATGTCAAGGTATGTTTTAAAAACCCAGGCTGTGTCTAGATAGTAGAGCCAGCTGGTTCATGCATTATACTATGTCTCTTTACAGGCTTGTTATCTTTTAGATATGTTAGTGTATTGAGAATTCTACCCGTTCCTCCTAAGGGCTGTTGTATATGCATAAGGGCCTTTTGATCAATTAAGTTGTCTACACTTAGTGGCACCTATCATAATGACTTTTGAAGATTCTTATTAGAATTTTTCCTATCAAGCGATCTCGCCTTACTCTATATAATCCTCTAATACTCTATATAGTCTGCTCTTCTACTACAGACGACATGCAAGTCTTTTGTAACATGAATTGGATACTGTTAATTCCCTAGGGAACTACTGGCTTAATTACCTATCCTATTTCTTTAGGTTCTAATAGGCCATCTGTTAGGCCAACTAAAGCTCTTTCAGTGGGCATTAAGTAGGCCTTCCTTTTATTTAAAAGGCATAGCCCATCATTAATCTTGAGTTCAAGAAACCCAGGTTAAGCTAAAAAAGCACTGTGGTGATTTAGAAAACTTTACATCTTTCCAAGCATTTATATGAAAGTGTTTAAATATCATTAAGGTGTATACGCGGTTTGGTGGAGCACTCCTAACCGGTTTTGAACTACCCGTGTTGTCTCACAGTTCCCTAAATCCAATTGCCCTAAACCAGTTCTAAATAAATATTCCGCCGAGGAATTTAAAGGTACTGCTTTAGCCAGCGATGACAAGAGCTTGGGCTTTATGTTGAAAAGGGGCAATACTGCACGTAATTAGACAACTGACTTAGGGTCGTGCTCCACGAGTGCATTGACATGAGGGTCCGATCTCTCATGACGACGCGACGATTATGGTGAGACTATCATTATCATATCCTCTTGTTAGGAAGGCGCAAGGATTTACCCTCAGACTCCGAGTCTGATACCCTTTCTCCACTAGAAGATAAACTGTCTTACTCTTCGTAAAAATATAGCTTCGGTCGAAAGGACGTCTCAACCATTTTTTCCGTCACATCTTGTGGAATCGTAACACTTTTATCACTCACTGATTTAGCAACTTCCACTGCACACTTTATCCCTATTTTAGGTTTGAAAATTCGACTTAATTAAAAAATTTCACTTGGAAAAGTTTTAAAGCCGTTGGCGCGAGAATTTTCACAAAACGCTATGACAGGGATTCAAGGGGGGCAACCTATCGTAAATAACGACAAGGATATTTTGCCCTTTAGCTGTGACAAACAGGTATAGTACCAGTATAGCGGGAATAATCGGTAAGTTCACGAAAACATTCTTCATATCGACGCTGTGTGTTTTTAAGTAAACACATAATAATCTTAAACTAGGCCGCAACTATTAGAATACTTTTACATTCGCTCTTACAATAAATGTAGATGGCGATCGATCGAAATCGATCTTCTCAATATATAACGAGTCTATTGTTCCCCCCTCCCTACATACTACGGATACGGATTTAGGTCAACCATCTAGTAGAAGGCTCTTTAACAGGCCACTGACCTGCAAGCTCCTCTGTGTCTTCCGCCTCCAGTAGTATAGGTTTGGTTGGTGCAAGGTGACGTGGAGCAGGGGTACGTTGCCTTCGCACTTCCTCGCCTGTAGATCTACAGTCTGCAAACATACATTTATAATTACTAGCTTCTAGCAGAGATGCTGGCTTCTAGGTTGCCTGGTTATCTGCGTAACAGAGTTTCCTAGTGCGGATACAAGTCCCCAAAAAGGAAGACTAGTATTAAAGTTGTTATGAACTTAATTTTAAAAAGTGGAAGAGGAATAAAGAGTTATTAGGTACTATATATATAGATATATATAGAGAATAGGCGAGAATTTTTATGGATTCTGCCTTTTGATTTTTAGTCTAATTAAAACATAGAAAGATAAGACAAAAAAAACAAACAAGACATTCCTTTGTCTATAAACAGTAAGTTGAACTTGCGAAGTTAATCTTGTATGGATACTGCTTACATTCACAGTTAGGACTATTATTATTATTACTACATATATATATTTAACTCCTGCGCAAGGCAGTAACTAGCTGGCTAGCTAGGTGTCATGATATACAGAGTGGAGCGATGGAAGGTACATATTTAAAAATTATGTAAAAAAATTAATACAACAAGTAAAGTAAGATAAAAACTACGGTATTATTGGGTAGTGGCTGTGATAGCTGAGTGGTATGACCGTTGGACTGCCAAGTCAGAGGCCGCAAGATCAAAACTCGTCACTCACCAATGTCTTTTCGAATTCATGTGCGAACTATAATTAGTTATCAGTTGCTAAAAACGGTGAAAGAAAACATAGTAAACATTATCTCTTCTTAAATTCAATCTTAAAAAATCTCTCACAGGAGCGGGCTCCGGCGGTTTTTCAACGGTGTACAAAGCCATATAGGCAGTTTAGACTCTGACACCAAGTTGTTCATCAACCATACGATAAGAAATATTACCGGTATGTCCAGCAGAGTCTGCCCCATGTCCACCTCACGCACGTTCTCCGTTAGACTGCGGCTGCCCGTCGGCGACAGTGAAACATTATCGCCCTTCTTCACTACTTTCTCTTGACGCTTCTCCTCTTTCGGTACAGTCTATGGAGTTAATATTACGGATTAATAAACGTCTTACATATGGGTGGGTCAAGATTGTCTTTTAATATTATTAACAGCCTATAAATACCCCACTGTAGGGCAATGGCGTTTTCTCGTATAGAGGATTTTTAGTTAACATTATTTTATGTCAGCCATGATCGTCCCACTGTAGGGCAAAGGATTTCCTTTCCGTCCACCATTTCTCCCGATCGCGAGCCATAGATGTCCATACCTTTTTATAGGAAGTAAGCTAACACTTGGGTTATCTTATGACAATTAATACAGAGTGGTCGACAACCACCATTAAATAGTTAATTAGTTACAAGTATATAAGTGTATATAATATATTACAAGTGTTTATAATAAAAACGTGTTACAAAATACGTAACGTTCATAATGTCGTATTAACTGTCTCTTATATCGTGGTGACCTTGTGGTTGACAGGCGGGATTTGTATGCACTAGGTCGCAGGTTAAAACCCAGGCATGAATCAATTCACTTTTAATATGTCATAAATATTTTTTTAGATGGTCTAAGACTTACTAACGATGATGGAAATCTTAATAATGAAACCTGGATTTAATTATCTTAAATCGCCAACCCGCAGTGAGCTAGAGATCAATTCTCAATCCTTCTCTACACGACAAGAGGCCTTCACCCTGCGGTGGGACTGTTATATAGGCTGTTATTATTATTATTAAGTGTGTGTTACCTGCGTAGGTATAGGCGTGGCCACCTGTTCTTCAGTCTCGACCTTCTCGACGCGCGGTAGGCGTAGCGCGATGATCTCGGGGCTGCTGTCGTCAGCCACGTACAGCGACAGCTCGATCACACCCATCGTCACGAAAATCTCCAGGTAATCCGAGGCTTCCGATCTATGAGGACGTAGTATATACTATGTAGATATTATAAAGTAAATATATCTTTAAAAGTCGTACGTCACAAGTCAGTGTAGCTAACAGTGTAGCTAAGTATATCTGGTCTGAAAGTTAACAGTAGTTTATTATAGTGCGGGCATCAATTGTCAAAATGAGTTGCAAAACTATACAATAATTAGATTTGTAAACTTGATTTTTTTAACTTGTAACTACTTCTAGATTTTGTTAATTAGAAAAGGCTCATTGTCTTGTTCTTGAACTATAAAAAATGAGATAGCATTAACAAAGAAACAATATATGGTTTCACAAAAAAAAAATCTTCGTGTATAAATTGAAAAATGATGATCACGAGCGGGACTCGAATCCGAGTTCTCGCCTATCTATGCCGCAGCTCTGCCAACTGAGCTATCGTGTCGCACCCATGAAATTTCCAGTTCCCTTTTAGTATTTACGTCTTAAGGTTGACGTTAATTTTTCAAGCATACCATGGGAAACATGATAAAATGAAACCAAAAGGCATATAAATCTTCGGGTCATTAGTAAGGTCATTACTTATGTAATGAAGGTATCGGTATTCGCTACACTTTGACGACCTGATTGGCGTAGTGGCTAAGCGATTAGACTGCTGCGCTAAGGGTTGCGGGTTCGATTCCCGCACGGGGCAAAAATTTGTGCGATCCACATTTGATTGTCCCGAGTTTGGGTGTTTGTGTATGTGATATTTCATGTTTGTAAAAACGCACCCACGATACAGGAGAAATTCCTATTGTGGGGCGACGTTTTTTGGTTAAAAAAAAAACACTTTGATACTTACAGTTGTTCAACAAAAGCGACCGACACGGACTTCTTGTACGGCGTGTCTTCGGTTATCTTGGTTTTCGATGAGGTCGTGTTGGTCTCTACGCCGGAGACGCCGGAGACGCCGGAGTCGCCGGTGACGCTGCGTCCGACGTCTGTATGTATGTCTGTCCGGCTGTCTGCATCCCAAAATTAATAAACATTTATGTGTATGTTACTTCTGTTCTTAAATGGAGTTTAATAAGTAAATATAATTATGATAACTCTGTCCCAACCTATAACTGGCAAAAGTGCGAGTAAAATTGGGTATAGTTCCCGTAACATAAAAAATACTGAGCGACTATCAGCACTCGGATATAGCCTCTTCATGGTATACATCAATAAACAACAAAATTCCCTGATTTACAAAACACGTCAAATAAAGAAGTTGTTTATAGTAAACAAGTGTCTGCTTGTAATTTTTTAACATAAATCACGCCTTTATTACCCGAAGAGGTAATCAAGAGGTGTACCTATCGTAGTAAACCGACATTTTGTCAGTTATGTTATAGGGCCCAATATAATAGGGGACGAGCCTATTGCCATCAACCAGGCAGAAATTCAGACTACATGCTGGTACTGAGAACTACCTTATGTTTGCCTGACCCGGGATTCGAACCCAGGACCTCATGCTCAGCAGTAGCGTTTAACGACCACTAGACCAACAAGGCAGTCTCGTATATCTTAATAATATAATTCAAAATCCGCAAAATAAACGGCAAAGCGGTTTGGTGCAATTTCAAACAATATTCAATAATAATATAATTTCAATAATAATATCTGTAGTCATACCTATATTATCTTCAAGCAGGGATTCATCGCTAGGGATAAAGGTGTCCGTCACGTGCTTCATGATAAGAGAAGCGTACGGACACACGCCGTGCTTGTCAAACGCTACAGAACTTGTTTGATAGCTGGAATATTAAAATAAACTAAATGTAAGTTTGTACAAATTAATTTGTTTTAACATAAAACTTTCTGACCAGCCCCACTTTCACACATTTTCCATTGAAGAAGCGAGACGCCACAATATGACGCATGTAGCGGCATCTCGCTTCATCATCATCAGCCCGTTGCAGTCCACTGCTGGACATAGGCCTCTCCCAATGTACGCCACAAAGCCCGGTCTGCTGCTTTATGCATCCAGTCGTTGCCTGCCCTCTTATGTAAGTCATCCCGCCATCTGGCCAGAGGACGACCCACGCTACGCTTCCACATGACAATGTCCTGCTTTAAGAGTGCATGGTAAGGGCCCAGTATTAAGGTGAAAGGTGACTTTGGTATAATATATAAGCTTTAGAATATACCTATTATAAATTATTAATATGTTATTGTGCTGACCTATCTTCAGTTACGGTTCATTAAGATTACCTAAATACGATACTCTTTACATTGGTACTACGAGTGCCACATGACTATTGTCGCAATGGTCGTGCACGTGAGACGCGAGCTATAGACTATAATTATTACTAGACCATAATTAAGATTTTGTAAAAAGCTTTTCTACGAGCTATGGTACTTAAGTACCCTGGGGGTCAATCTCATCACCATAATTGTAGACGAATAAGAAATCAAAAGCATGACAAAAAAAATTAGTTTTAAATTATAAAGAAGAGTCAAGGTTTTCAAGCGCACAGTACCTCTCCCTACGTATAGCCGCCGCTATGATCTCGCCGGTCAGCTGCTGCAGTAGCATAAGGTGTGCTATGCTCAGCTCCAGAGCACAGTCCGACACCAGGTTCAGTTCCAGAGCGGGGCCACACACCAACATCCCACCCACGTACAAGGCGGGCGCTAGCACGCAACACAGATCCACACTGCAATGGAAAAGCACTTCACTTAGAAAACACAAGAGTACTTTACTATGGTACTTATTTCTCTGAACTGGGAAGGGTGTTTGCACATTAAATATTAATCAGTATGCATGTAAGTATTTTTTACATCATCCCACACTAGCAATTTCTCCAGTATCGTGGGTGCGTTTGACAAACATTAACTATCACAAACTCTCGGACTCGGGACAAACGCCTGTGGATCACACAAATTTTTGCCCGTGCGGGTATGGAACCTGCGTCCAATCGCTTGGCCACTGCACCAATCAGGTCGTCGTTAATTGCTCCCGAATACTAGCGAGCACTAAAATTGCAACCCTTATTTTTGTTAAGGTCTTGTTATTGTTTTAATTCTTAGCTTTATTATAATGCCCCAATTCATGAGTGTAGGTACTAAATGTTCGTTACTTATGTGAATAAAATACTTACGTGTGTAGTATCGGGGTGATAACCGGCGTCACCATTCGACGGCGACTCCATTTGAAAGCGGGGTTCTCGCTCGTCGTCCCCTTGCTGTTCCCTATTCTTTCCTGTAAGACAATATTTATGTTACTCATGCAGATTATCCTAATCTATCTCGTTATATACAATTCAGCTGCAAAATTAGTCGATAAAGCTATATCTAGACTTCTTCTTCCTTCTCTTGTGGTACATCTATTTAAGGCGTTGACATATACAGAAGTATAAGTCTTCAAAAAAACGAAGCCCAATAGGGGACGATTTGATGAAAACCTACGAGAGTAATAAATAGAATCAAGTCGTAAGATTATTAACATAGAGTTCAGAATAGCATGGTTCTCTGTCTGAGTAACTAAACTAAATGGTAACGTTACCTCAGCCAGCACTAATTGTTTGAATTGAGCAGATCGGATGGACACGTTCTTGAGTACGATCTCGTACTGGCGACCTTCGAAGCAGCCATTGGCCGCCCAACTACTGTCTGTGCACGTGCTCACAGCGCGCCTGTAGTAATAACACATTCAGTTATAACAGTACCGCAGTCATTACCACATTACAAACATATTAAACCATTTATTTGCCTCTTACAATATCATACAAAATTTAACAATAAGTTTGGATTAAAGAAGTTGCTAGCAACCGGTGGATGCAAACGGCAAGTTGTCGTTCATTATGGCGTTCTAAGGGGGAGGCCTTTGTCCAGCAGTGGACGTCTTCCGGCTGATGATGATGATGATGAAGATGAAAGAAGTTAATGTCATTATCATTGACATTTGAACATAGACACACAATGGAAGATCCGAACTACAATATTTTTTACAATATAATAATATATACATATATGTACTATGGCCCTACATTATGAAGGTAAACGATTTGGTAGTTCAGTAAAAACGTTACACTTACCGGCAAATTGGATTGTCTGGATGAGGAGTCAAATTAACTTTTCCAACCTAAGAAGAAAATTAGAATTAAAAAAAGAAAATATAAGAAGAAGAAAAGTCATTATATTTAATTAACTTTTAATCAATATTATAATACTACAATAAAAACCGGCAAAGTGCGTCTCGGACTTGCACACCGTGGGCTCTGTACGAATAAATATATAAACATATTAATATGATTCTATTAGTTAAAGGGTTAGCGCTATTATTTAAAGGGTCTAAAATGTATCACAACGACACTTACAGATAATATAAACGTGTCATGGTGACTTTTGTGAAGTTGCTCCTCTCCGGTGACCAGCAGGCGAATACCGCCAGCGTTGACGTAACAAAACGGCCACTGCCAATTCGACACTCTGGAAACATTGACCGTGCTATTAGATTTTGTTAAAGTGTAATACATTTTAGTTAGGGGTAATTTTAATGGGAAGGCATAACCTGGATAGGGCATTTTTAGTACCAAGTTAGATTAAAAGAAACGCTGTTGCGCTTCTTGTATTTTTCTAGTGCGCGAAATCCATGCAGACGAAGTTGCCGGCGCGGCGGAAGCGAGAAGCGAAAAAGAAAGATGGAAAAGTTGTTATTGCCTGAAACTATGTAATAGAGTATGAAAAAGGAATTTACTTGTACTAGCAAGCTAGTTACTGAATGAACATGCACTTACGCCCCGTTTTTTGTTCACCGTACAACACTTCCGAATGTTAACCTTTTGGCAGTAAGGTTCTAGAAAGCGACAACAGGTACAGATGACCGCGCAGTGATTATAATTGCTCTCTGCACTTCTTTAAACTTTGCCCAATATCACAATCATTCGTGCGCACAATATTATTATAAATGATGATACCACATAGGCTATATTATTAGGTATGGACAAAGATATTTCAAAAAGTACAGATAAGTTACTGGTGCGCTCATTATGCAGACTCGAAAAGTGACAATTGTTGTTTTAGGTAGTACAATTGTTGTCCGATTTAACATAAGACTAGTGCAGTTCGTGCTCATAGTTCGGAACACTTTTCTCGTTTATTTTGTGAGCATAAATATAACGTAATTTTACTTGTCAACATATCATTAAGTATGAATATCAAATAGTATACCTGTGTTCTACTTCAGCAGTCAGGGGACAGAACGAGCGCGGAACCATTTCCTTCACGAGAGATACGACGTTGTCCATTATAGCTGGTTGAATGACAGCTTCTAGGGGCGCCAGCGTGGCGAATATCTCCCACATACTATCCATGGTCTGTTACAGAAAAAATATAAAATAAAATATCGATAGTGTCCTTTTACAAGCATTTTTTAAGTCCAAAGCTTTGAAGTTTAGTAGGTGGTTGAAGAGGCAAACTGGACGTTGAAAAGGTAAATTCAGAATTTTATTATTAGTTATAACGTAGAATTTTAAATAAATTGTTAAACGGTCATGTTATATTAGTTCATGCATATGCGCATCCAGCATAACAATGTTTATTACGTAGCATACGACATAGCCCCGGCGAAAGTACTTGAAAACTGATGTTTATTGTATATTAATATTTATTGGAAAAACGCGTAATAACTAAAAACAGGTGCTACATATTAAATAACAGTACATACACTTACCGTTTTCTGTTCGAGTAACTTCGGGTGTAATTCTTCTTTCCAACTGGCAGGCAGGTTGGCTATTCTAAAAAAAAACAATAGAATTCAATCAAAATGACGTAGACTTCTCCTTTTCAAATCGATCCGAGGAAACTTGATGAGAATAGTACAGAATCGCGGCGACAGGCTAAGTTTAAAGGAGGCTTATACCCAGTAGTGGGATATTGAAGTCTGTGGATGAGGATGTAGTTGCTACCTCTACAGCGGCATCAGAGGTGTTGTTGAGATCAATGTGCAGGTGTTAGTGCTTGTGGGTATGTACAAGGTTGCAGGTTCCAACCAAGTTCTACATATTCTCAGACACCAATGACTAGCGGTGAAGGAAAACATTAAATGTTCTGAAGTTGCCGACCCGCAGTGAGCGAGCGCGGTGAACGGTGCTCAAGTCTTTTTTGTATCAGAAGATTTGAGAATAAGATTAGTTTGCCCTGCTGTGGGGCAAGCATACTTTGTTATAATTTTGTTAAATATTCAAACAAAAATCTTAACATATGTGACTCATCAATCACATTAATGTTTGTTAACACTAGTTCTACTACCACGTTATTACAAAACATGGCATCTCTCAGACGGGGTATACAATTACGAGCTAGTTTCAAAAAAAGATTGTTCATAATAAGGTTTCCTTCTTATCGTATGGTTGATGAACAACTTGGTGTCAGAGTTTAAACCGCCTGTCGGCCTCTGACATGGCTTTACACACCGTTGAAAAATCTCTTCGGTGTGCCGGTTTCCTCACGATGTTTTCCTTCACCGTTTTAGCAACTGATAACTAATTTATAATACGCACATGAATTCGAAAAGACATTGGTGCGTGCCGGGTTTTGAAATTGCGACCTTTGACTTGGCAGTCCAATGGTCATACTACTCGGCTATCAGTGCTTGCTATAATAAGGTGAAACGCTTAATTTGAAACTGCCACCTTAGTACTGAATATGCTGAAAATTTGTTATTTAGAGCTCTGTATCTATCACAGTAAGGTTTATATTACAATATTTAAATACTTATCGACTTAAAACTGGTTCACACATAACCCTTTTTAGCAATAATGTATAGTGTTGAACGAACAGTATTACTCACTGAGCCTGTGTGATCGTGACTGATAGGAAGTGATTATCTTCTTTAGCATCAGTTGGCTCTCTGGCTTCTAGCACTCTGCCTCCCAATACGCCTGGCGTCCAGTCATCACTGCCACTTCTGCGAAACATTAAAAGTGTGATAATACTTCATAGTGTTGTAATCATCATAACAGGACTGTATTTCAACAAAGCGTGGTGCCTGCGCTAGTATTTTTAAAGGAAATTAAATTTCTTTTGGTACTCTTCGGTCTGCTAACCCTTTATGAATATATGGCCAACCGAGTATTTGTAAAGTATCTTATTCATTTAAGAATCAAATCAAAAGGAATAAGTTTAATTGAATCATTCCATATTTTACCGGTCATATAGTAAATTATTGAGGTAGTTTTATTAGCTGTTAGGGAAAAAAGTGCAAACCTACAAACATACTCTGTTTAGATCGAAGATGTTCTAGAGAAAATACAGGTTAGTATGTAGTAAGAATGTGATATAAGTGAATGAGGCGAAAGAATCGACTGTCGAAACCGTTGGGGAAAACGTGTTCTGGAGTGGAGACCACGGCTCGGCAAACGAAGTGTAGGACGCCCTCCAGTTAGGTGGGCCGCCGATATATGCAAAATGGCTGGCAGCGGTTGGAAACAGAAGGCCGAAGATCGAGCTCAGTGGCGTGTTATAGGAGAGTTCTATGTCCAGCTGTGGACTGAGAAAGGCTGATAATGATCATGATGAGGCGAAAGTAGTCAGCCAGGATGGTGGTAAATCCATCCTCATGGGAAACAGGTGTGACTGAATGTAAATATGTGTATGTAAGTTACATGATACATAACATCACGCTTGTTTTTCCCGAAGGTTTAGGCAGAGTTGTATATATTGTACAAACGTATTTCGCCAGTTATGTTATAGGTCCATGTTATATGTCATCAATCGGGTACAAATTCAGACATCGTGCTGCTACTGAGAATTACCTAATGGGAAAATAGCACTTTGCCCGACCAGGCATTCGATTTAGCGACCACGAGACCAACGAGGCAGTATGTATTAATAATAATAAGTTTTATTGATTTCAGTAAAAAGTTACATTAGTAATGTTGACACTGGACGGACAAGATCCTTCAACACAGGTATCCTAGTGCAGGGTGCACTAGGATACCTGTGTTGAAGGATCTTGTCTATTTCGTCTAATACTAATGTAATGTAAGTTACCGTTCATAATGCTTGACAGTCGCGGACGCTATCTTGACCTTAAGCTGGTTGTACTGCGTCTGTATGTCTACCGTCGATATGATGTCGTCGATTTCGAAAGCCAGCTTCACAGTTTGAGAGGCCACCACCAGGGTCGCGCGGCTCACCACCCATTGGAACCATAAGAATGTCTTCAGTGGTCTCTCTGGAAATTATACAACGTAAATAGACCGCTGGTGAACGGAAGAAAAACGCAAAAGCAACAGTTTTAGTTTGTTACCAAAACCTGCTACACTAAAGGTGCTGGTGATAAGGGCGGCATTAATTATATCAGGCTGTATGGATAAGTCTACAGTTTTGTATATAAAACGTTTCATTTTTTTTAGTTTACTTTAGCTTTTATCCAGTTGTAGTAAATAGCCCAACGGACAGGACAGGATCATTTTGAGAAAATTTATTTTAATTGATTTGGCAAACTGAACTGTCTATCATACCTAATTATCCGCCTACAACAACAAGAATAATGCCTGTATAAACTTAAACCCGTCTTAAAACTATTGACTTTAATGATTGAGAGTCTATCTCTATTATTTGTTATGCAAAAAAGGGACAGGTATTAATCCATTGTTAAAAATATTATCTTTTATGAATAAAGGGAATGTTAAGAGGTAAAAAACTTACGTTCCTGCACAGTACGATCGAAAATAGATATAAGTTCTGAAGGGTCGCTGGTATCCTCTGACGGAGTGGGAACTTCCTCCATTTCTGATACTGATCTGAAAACAAATAAACATTAGTTTTTTAAGCGTATTTTTAAAATGTTGACATAGAGAAGCCACCGCGCAAATGAGTCAATCTGCGAGGACAAGCAGTGCCCGTGTCGAGACCGCTCCGTGCTTTGGAAGGCACGTTAAGACGTTGGTCCAGCGTCTGATAGACTTCCAGTCGTGTCGGTCTATGGTCCCATCGTCGGACTGTTAGACTAAGACTAGACATAGAGAGTGCACCTGTGTACATTAAAATATCTCCCGCGTAGTTCCGGTTGAGATAGGCCATCGTGACCGAAATTTTGTCTGGTTAACATTGTTATGCCTAGTTGCTATAACGAGCATTAAATTGGAAATTGTTTTGCAAACCGTACCCAGATGTAGTTCGTCATTCTTAGAGACTAGGCATATTACTAAATTGACTATAACATGAATTAAGTGACAACAGAGCAACAGAACAAGTTTGGCCGTGTGGTATCCGGCCTAGAATTGACCACCCCCTTTCCTCCCGTGGGTGTCGTAAGAGGCGATTAAGGGAAAACCCAGAAGATGGGCAGCAGCGTCTTCTGTAACTTGACCACCAACACTGCGATCCCCAAGCCGCTTGCCAAGCGTGGGGATTATGGCAACACCCCCCTTCTAAAAGGAGGAGGCCTTCGTTCAACAGTGGACGCCTTACGGCTGATGATGAAGTGACAACAGTCAGTAGACAGTCAGGCAGTAAAACATTTTACGCAACAAGCTAAATAGAATTCCATTTGAAGAATATTATCATTTACGTTATATTCTTTTCTTATTTACAGTTCCGATTTATGTAGTTCATGTATTTATGTGTTCGATTCTCATTATTTTCGTTAGTAAAATAAACACACATAGTTAAGGAAAAACGTGACATTTAAGACGAGATTCCAGAATGCAACTGTGTTTCACAATCACAAGTATTGTACCACATATAATAGTCACGCGACGTCCGTTAATTGTACGTTTTGACAGCGCGCATGGAAGTCGCGTGACTGTCGGTCAGTGACCGATCACTTGTACGACGCATTAACTATAACGACAAACATATTAATTGGTTCACACCCCTCATATTGTACTAATTGTAGTCACACATGCGCAGTTATGTTATGACTAAATACATTCTTTTACACGGTATGATAAAATATATATGGCTCTTTCTTTTAACGACTGCGTACTTAGAAATTAATCTCCCTAATCCGAATCATCGTAGAAAGTAAAAAGTTGTTGGAAGTTTGTGTATTTACGTTAAATATTATTATAAATAAGAGTTCAAAACGTGCATACCGTATAAGCGATCTATGTGACCCGCCGACAGAAGTATAAGCTTGCTTGGGGATGGTAATGGGAGCTCGCTTCAGCAGAGTGTGGATGTGTTTGAAGCAGTGGACTGCCGCTGCCACTATGTGAAGCTAGAGCAAAAGAAAACAACATACATTTATATGTGCACAAACTAAACAAAGCATTGATTAAAAGAACATAACTAGTCGTATCATACATACGTAACACTAGCCTGTTTACCCCTAAGAGTAGGCATTGCAGACAAAAACCATGCATTTTCCATGTGCTACCACCCTAAAATCCCCAGTAGCCCTAGCAAAAATATTCACGATAAAGTATTTGTATCGAATTCGATACTAATTTGTGTAGGGTCTGAAGCAGCGACGTAAAAGTAACTCATGGTAGCCCAAGCAAATTTTCAAAAAGTCAACAATCTTAAGCGACCGCTTTTCTAACTCTTTCTGAACGAACAACTGTTCCCTGATATGGCATAACGCTATACGAATAGAGTAGAATAGTGAATGTATGGGCACATGTCATTAACATCCTATTATATTTCTATTCGTCTAGTGTTTTGCCACTTGACTAAGGATGCTGGTATAAAGTAGAAATAAATTATATTATAAGAAAAAATCTCACCTTTAGTGTCATGCAATCCGGTAATGTATTTAATAAACGATATATCATATATGCAGTTAGGATATTATTTTTAATAAATATTATGGCATAGTAAAGATTCTATAGTAAAGAGAAATATATTATACTAACTTCCGCCCGCGTCTTCGTCCACGTGGATTTCGAATTTCATGAGTATACCTTTTCCGCAATATTTTTCATTGATACTTCGCTCCTATTAGTCGTATCGTGATGTTATATAGCCTATAGCCCTCGTCAATATATGGACTATCCAACACAAAAAGAATTTTCATAAAAATCGGTTCATAAGTACCGGAGATTACGCAAAACATCTAAACTTACGAACATTACCTCTTAATAATATTAGTATAGAAGTATAGATAGACTAATTTAGATAGACTAGTATAGAAGAATAGATAAGATAGACATGTGCTATATAGTTTTGCAAATAAACTACGACAGAGTTAAGTTTTATTGTTATTCACGTATATGTAATGTCAATTGTTTTTAAGAATATAGTTTAACTATAACAATAACCTTAGTGTTAGTTCACCAATGCATTTATTTTTCAACAATATACAGGTTTTTATAAACAGATCGATTACACTATACAAAAATTATGTAGATACATCACAAATAATTTAATTGGGTAAGCATACATGTTTACGATTTCAACATGAAATAATCGACAGGACAGTTCATTCATAACATAATCAATATCACGTTAATTTATCTATAATGTCCGTAATCTCAGGGCGTAAAAATTTAAACATTCCACATTTTTATCTACTTTATATATACGCATAAACAAGCAGTGCAATAGCAACAAGCAATGTCACGTATTTCATATTTCTCGCAATAAGTACGTCGCCTTGTAACTGGAAACAATCAAAGTGGCATTGCATTAGAACACGACGCATGTTCGCGATAACTATTCAAACTAACACTTATCAAATTTGCATAATAATCAGCAGAGTACCTCGAATATAATCGGTCATTCACCGGGGTTCAAGTGTTCCGATAAGGAAGGCAAGTGTAATACAACCACAAGCTTGATACAAAGTGGGCTGCTCGCAGGCGGACTTGCCAACTGCAAACGAAATACATATTGTATACAGTAACAATTACCACTTGCCTTCCTGACTTTACGAAAACATGGAAGTAATGAGAAGGAAAAGAGTCGCTTCTAAACGTTGTGCTAAGTTCGGATAACTAGTCTTGGACGTTGACTATAGACCTTAAACAATATTTCCTTATACTGTATAGTTCCTATCTACTTAACACATGTCACAATCCCAAGAATACTCAGCCCCATGCCACGGACTAAAAGACATAAACAATACGACATACAACTTGTATATCATGTTAAAATTCATATTTTATATACTATATAATATTTAGATACATGTATACATGCACATTATGTATAGTAGTAGGTGTACATTAGTAGGTGATAAAGAGTCATACAAAAAAATAGTCCGTACAAAGTAAATTGAAGCAATTCCGCTCACTGATCGGTAGTAGCGTTGTTGATTAAAATCCATTAGATAAACTGCCAAAATTGTTTACTTAGCGTAAGGCCAAATACAAGTATAAGTATACTCAATCGATCATCTACATCAGCACATAGATAAATTAAAGTAATTTCAATAAATGGTTGATAAACGACCTTCCCTTGCCATTGTGATTTAAATCGGCAAGCATTATGTTTCGCACAACAATATTGTTTTTAATTTGTCTATACTCCGCTGTGGGTGTCGTGGAATCAGCAAGAATTCTGGGCATATTTTCGATGCCATCGATTAGTCATCAAGTTGTGTTCAGAGCACTAACGTTTGAACTAGCTAAAAAAGGACATGAGCTGGTTATTTTTACTCCAAATCCAGCTCTACCGATAGACAGACCCCCGGACAATATCACAGAAATAGACACTGGACAGTCATACCAGATACTGTCGGAGATAATGGAAAGAGCTTTCAATAAGAATATTTTGAAGCGCGGTGTAGTAATGAGCCTGCGTACTATGAACGGTGATGGAATCTCAAGAGCTATGATCAAGTTAGTCTCTACCCAATTCGACTTGCCAGAAGTTAGAAACATTATAGAAGACAAATCACAAAAGTTTGATCTTGTGATTGTAGAACCCATTCTGAGTATACCCTTGATTGTTGGTAAAATATTTGACGCTCCAGTTATATTATTTTCTTCTTTTTACGGCTCCTCCGAAATTTACGAAATCATGGGTGCTTTATCCTGGCATCCTATGTATTATCCTAGTTTTTATAGAACGAAATACAAAGACCTTACGCTGTTAGAAAAAATCGGTGCTATGTATCTCGAATGGAGGCTTATAAAAGCTTCTTTTACAACGGACGAGAAGGAAAATGAATTACTGAAGACACGATTTGGACCCGACGCTCCTACGGTCAAAGAGTTGAGAGAAAATGTTCGAATGTTGTTTTTGAACGCACACCCTATCATGGGTAACAATCGACCGGTTCCGCCTAGTGTTGTATATCTGGGCGGCATGCACTTAAAACCACCAAAGGAACTGCCACAGGTACTTTTTAATTGGCCATAAAGTAATTTGAACTTTTAATTTGTGTTTTTGTTACTTTACGTAATTAAACATTTTGAATTTATTTGCAGGATTTAAAGTCATATTTAGACGCTTCTAGCCGAGGTGTGATATTCGTGAGTTTTGGAACAAATGTACGTCCTTCAAATATGGACCAGGACTTTCTTGAGGCCTTTTTAGATGCATTTGAATCCCTTCCTTACGACATTCTTTGGAAGTTTGATGGAGAGAGCTTAGGGAGGATACCAAATAATTTAAGAATACAAAAGTGGTTCCCCCAGAGGGACTTGTTAAGTTAGTATGCTATGACAATTTTTTTTTTTAAACTTCGCCCCACACTAGAAATTTCTCCTGTATCGTGGGTGCGTTTCACAAACATGAAATATCACATACACAACCACCCAGACTCGGGACAAACATCCGCGGATCACACAAATTGTTGTCCCGTGCGGGAATCGAACCCTTGGCGCAGCAGTTTAATCGCTTAGCCACTGCGCCAATCAGGTCGTTAATTTTTTTTGAAGAAGCACTAACATAGCAAGGATAGTTATAAAATCGACTTGATTTTTCAGTGCATCCGAATGTAAAAGCTTTTGTAACGCAAGGGGGGCTACAGTCGACTGATGAAGCGATAAATGCAGCCGTACCTCTTGTTGGGATACCGATGATAGTGGACCAATGGTACAACGTCAACAAGTACGTGGAGCTTGGCATCGGAGTGCAAATCGATGCGCTGACAATGACAGCCGATGACTTATCACAAGCAGTTACTAAGGTCATCAATGATGTCAGGTAAGACACAATATAATATAATTTATTTCTTTAGTAATGACGAATCGTGTCCTTAACTTACGAGGTATGTTGACTACAGTTACAGACAAAACATCAGACGGATCCGCGCCATAATAAATGACCAACCAGAGACACCGGTGGAGCGCGCCGTGTGGTGGACGGAGCACGTGTTGCGCCATGGAGGCAACTATCTCCGAGCACCATCAGCCAACACCACGTGGACTGAATACCTAATGGTTGATGTACTAGTCGTAGTCTTAGGTACTATTGTTGGTTTAGTAACGATTCTCATATTTACGTGCTACACTATTTTGAATCTATTTAAAAAGAAGTTTATCAAGCCAAAGTTAAATTAGTGTCAGAATGTCGTAGTTTAAAAAAGTAAAATGCCTGATAATTTAATAAATGTAATTATTAATTTGTTGTTTTTATTATAATTATATTGCTAATATATTAAATAATGTGTTTATTTTAGAACCATGCACCCACAAAACAGTACAAGTAGTTTCGTTATTCGGTTACGAAGAGTAAAAATGTTGTTCTGGAAATAACTGATAGAGAAGCCCGCGATGTGGTAATCAAATGCACAATAGAAGCTTATAAATAGCACTGATATTATAATTAGATAATATGATGAACGTGAAATAAGATGAAGCAGAGATATCTGATTTTAGTTCGAATGCACTCAAAATAAAGTCATGTATCTTATGATTAAGTCATAATAAGTGAGCGATTACGTCTGCTATCTCACATTGAGTGTACCTTGATGTAGGCTAATTAGGTACTTGACAAAACGATTATATAATTAATTTTACAAAATCTTAGCGTCTTCGCATAAAGAATATTGTAATCAGCAGCTTATCTTGCTTTTTGTGTTACTATGCAATTGTTTGCAATGTAGACGGATTTAAAGAAATGCATTAAGATCTGTTCTTTTTTTTAAACGTAAGTCATCGTCGAACTCATTGGCGCTGTGGCTGCAAGTGAATTTCGAAAAAAATATGTCTATTAAATCATCAGTTGTGCAAACGGCCTTATAGATAAAACCTGAACAAAACGCTTAAAGACCGTAACTATAACGGGCGCTTAACTTAGTAGAAATCCGGTTGCTATGTACTGATTGCCATAATTAACTTACAAACAGGAAACTTAGAAACGTAAGATTATTAACTAGAGTGCTTTCGTACTTTTTATGGACTAGGGTTGTTGAAGCACCAGGCTCGGTGAGCTACGGAGTTACCGAACTGCAAGGACTTGAATCTCTTTTGTTTCGTATACTTCGTATCCAAATACGGTGTTTCGCACTGTGTGCGGCATATCTATTACATAACTAGGACGATTAATAATTAGTAAAGATATACGTGTTCTGTCCGATTAATTCCTAAATAGGGTCAGTACTATAATCGCGCCCGTAATTACTTAAGGAGTAATTTCGCATTTCGCATGTCCAAAAAAAACTGGTAAGTAGACTCATTTTAAGTATCCGAGTACAAGAATATTACAGGAACTAAGAAGAGAGCCAAAAAAATACTGGAATAAGTAAGAGTTTAAAAAGTTCGTGTTTCTGATAAACAATAAGTACTACACTGTCTTAATACACGACGTATGACCTGTAAAATTTCAATTTTAAACTGTCACTGCTGTTTGCATTGAGATGCCTTAAGACTAGTTTAAGTTAGTTTAGGTATTATCTTCGTTTATGAATAAGAGGGTTAGTGTTTTGTCACAACCCTATAGGAGATCGTTGAAAGAAAGAACGAGACGTGTAATTTATAAGTGTTTAGTATGAACCTTGCTGCTTGCTATGACATTGGATATTTATGCAATGTAAAAGGCGACTATGAACATGTTAATGATGTTATTGCCTGAGACTAAGTATGCAAAAAGAGCTGACTTGTGTCTAGTCCAGTTAGTGTCCTTTCTTTTGAGCTCCCAAATCTCCCCACCCTTGGACCTTGGCCAGTCCAAACTAGTTGTTCTTGAACGTAACATTTAAGTGCATTGTCATTACCTTTACCCTCAACACGCTTAAAAATACCGCTTTATTACCTATAATTACACACATACACGCGCTTTAATTAAGCACGAGGAATAATCCTCTATAAATTAGGTCCATCCATACTTCGTATTTGACGAAGATTGAAATGACGGGTGACCCGCATCCATTGTTTGCAAGTGTAGGTCCGTGACGTCACAAACAGTACAGCTGGAGTATCTTTGTAGCGCACAAATTATCGCTTTTGTTGACTCACCAGGGTTTTCATACACAATAATGCCTAGGCGCGTGCGATTGTCCATTTATTTTTCCTAAATTACATATAAATTTGGTTTAGAGAATTTTCATCGGATAACATATTATTATTTTATCGATATGCTTTTATCATTTATGTTAGAAAAACCAAGCAAGTAATTATCAACTGAGATAAACAGTTATCTTTATAAAAGCAAAGTATAATTATATTATGTCGTTATAATTATAAAGCAATTGTAAAGAGAGGGTAAATACATATTTTATACTTGTTTTGCCTCACGTAAGTGGTGTAGGAAATTATAAGACATTACGATAAAAATATGGCTCTCCCCTGCCTGCGCTCTATAAATAATGAGAATTTTCTCGGTGCATAGCTGACGCCCCGCAGTCGCTTATGTAATAGAGACCTAACGCCTATACTTATTTGTTGATATCAAACAGACATCGTAGGTGATAAAAGCTAGTCGACGCAACCCGCGATTCACAATCTGTCGTTGACAATAGACGCAAATAAAAGCCCTTTGTGTTTACTTTAATATTTGTAAAGATTATGATTATCTAAGACTAGATACAGATTCATTTAGTTATCGTAAAATATATTGGTGATAAACCGAACGCTGCCGGCATTCTGCTTCAGATAGCCAGCCACGATGTTGCGGGCCGCTTTCCTGATTTTCCTTTGCATTCAACCACCTTTGCTGCTCGTGGACTCCGCGAGGATACTGGGTATATTTCCCATACCATCTTTAAGTCACCAAGTTGTGTTCAGGGCGCTGATGCTAGAACTGGCTAAACGTGGGCATGAACTCGTTATCATCACGCCAAACCCAGCTCTACCCAAAGAAAGGCCACCGGACAATGTTACCGAAATCGACACGAGCCAGGCATACAAACTGATAGCGGAGATGATGAAGCAAGCAGCAGGATCGAAGCAGTTCCAGAGAGGGATTGTGATGGACGCAGACACCATAACCAACCATGACGCTTCACAGGGTATATTAACACTAATCTCATACCACTTTGAATTACCAGAGGTGAAAAAACTCTTAGCAGATAAGACTCAAAAGTTTGACCTGGTGTTTGTGGAAGCTATTACAAACTATGCTTTAATAGTGTCAAGTATATTCAAAGCCCCTGCCATTCTATTCTCTTCGTTTTATGGATTTCCTGAACATTTAGAAACGATGGGTGCAGTCTCGTGGCACCCTATGTTTTACCCAAATTTCTATAGAAATAAATATAAGAATCTTACGGTTTTGGAGAAAATTAAAGAGGTGTATTTAGAATCTAAGATTTTCCGTATGGTGAGAAGGAGTGAAGAAGATGAAAATGCTTTACTTAAGAAAAATTTCGGGCCGGACGCGCCAACTGTCGCTGATTTGAAGAAAAATGTACAAATGTTATTTTTGAATTCACATCCTATTTTTGGTAACAATCGTCCAGTTCCACCCAACATTATACATTTGGGAGCTCTACACTTGCAACCACCAAAAGCATTACCGGAGGTAAGAATTTCTACAATATTATTACGTAAATTTAATAATAACACTTCATTATATGTTATTGGTTAAGAAATGATTGAATTATATTACAAATTACAAACTTTACATCCCAAACCTAAACGCATCAAAATTTAAATCTAAAAATTGATTACGTTGAAATTACGATAACATTACATAATTGTTTATTTCAGGATTTGCAGTCGTACCTAGACAGTTCTAAACGAGGTGTGGTGTACGTAAGCTTCGGAACAAATGTGCGCCCATCAGGAATGGATGAAGATCTACTTGATGAGTTTTTGGATGGTTTCGAAGCTTTACCGTATGATATTTTGTGGAAATTCGATGGCGACAACATAAAGAGGACCCCCAAAAACGTAAAGATTCAAAAATGGTTCCCCCAAAGGGATATGTTAAGTTCGTATGCGTTATTTTATGTATTAATATTTGGTTTTATATTTTCTTTGGTCATTAAATAAATCAAAGAAGAATATGTAAGGAGGTGGTATAATGGCCTGATTTTTTTAGTGCATCCAAATATAAAAGTATTTGTGACCCAAGGCGGTTTACAGTCAACTGACGAAGCCATCGACTCTGCTATCCCACTTGTTGGTATCCCTATGATGAGCGACCAGTGGTACAACGTCAACAAGTATGTGGAGCTTGGCATCGGAGAGCAAATCGACGCTGTCAGCATGACTGCTGATGTCTTGACAAGCGTTGTCAGAAAAGTCATTGAAGACAAAAGGTATAAGATTATATTTAACATATAAAATGTCTTACAACAATATTGGTGCCTTGTTCTCCACCAGTGTGATGTGATATATAAAGCTATGGATTTTATGCACAAATAAAGTTATGCATTTTATTTATGCATGTACGTAACGTTTGAGTCACGTTAAAGACAGGGATATTCATTAGTTACTATCCTACAATACAGTTTTTAGCTCATTCACTTTCGATACATTCTTTTTAAATCATTATTTGATTCAATACCACTTGTTGAAATGTAGCTTAGATACAAATATATTAGGTACTTAATAAAATAAAAATGACAGTTTACTGATTAAAGCTGTATCATTTTGTAATACTTGTGTAAATAACAGTTACAGAGAAAACATTGAACGAGTTCGGGCCGTGATGAGGGATCAGCCACAGACTCCGTTGGAGCGCGCCGTGTGGTGGACGGAGCACGTGTTAAGACATGGCGGCGAGCATCTGCGTGCACCATCTTTCAACACCACGTGGAAGGATTATCTCATGGTTGAAGTCGTATTAACAATCCTAGCTATAGTTATCGTGCTGTTATCCTTAATGTTTTTTGTGATATATAAGATTTGGAGCGCTTTTAGAGGCACTGTAAAGGCGAAGCAAAGTTAGTGTAAGGAGCGTTTTATATCAAATGTGTTCATTTAGGATTTTAAGTGGGTTTACTGTTCGTGTTGTTTTAGTGTAAATGGAGAAATTTGTATTACGTATGAAAGTAAAAGACTCAAATATGTTTTACGTATTATAGGTAAACGCTACAAATGATGAAACGTAAGTAATTAAGAAAGAGTTTTTAATTAACTAACTTTATACAGCGAATGCTATATGGTACTTATAAATAAACGTTAATGTTGGCCGCCTAGCGAGAAGCATTGCAATTTTTTTGTATTTTGGATATAAACATTAAGAAAGTATATTAATGGACTATTTTTATTTACTTAACAAGTTGGATAATCTGTGACTTCTGTCGGTGATCATACTAACAACTAACATTACTGTATTGTTGAATTTTAATTTTTACCGTATTGTATACGTATTTTTATGTTTCTGTGCGATTATTTGGTGAAATATACTAATAAACTAAAACCAAGGCGTGTACTTATTTATATTTCATATACATGAAATAACACATACATATACACCCAGACTCGAGACAAGCATCTGCGGATCACACAAATTTGGACCGATGCGTGGATAGCCACTGCAACAATCAGGTCACCGAATTGACTAATAGAATCAAGGATTACGTTAGATACCATCAAACTAACCGGACAAAGTGTATGAAGAGTTAATGAGTGTGAATGAGGCTGAAGGGGTATGCCAGGAGCGTATTAAATGATATTCCTAGTCTTTTTCTATTCACTTGTGGGACAGGCGTGGCTTAATATACTACGCAACCAGAATCTTTAGGTGAATGACAGATATAAAAGCGCAACGAAAAACATATAACAACTAACTGAAAACCATACTTCAAGAAGCGGTCGTCAATCAGTTATCACCGGCGTGCGTCTGCGCGTCACTAGGAGAAGTGCGGAGACGGAGTGTGGGCGCCGAAACCGTATTCGTCTCATGCGCCTAAAGGTTCTGGTCGCGTAGTATGTATGTAAATCAGACCTTTAAAAAAAATCACTTGAGATATCGCACTAGGTGAATATAACTCATCTTTAAGCAGCTGTCAGGTGTCTATAAAATAGTGTTATAAACACTATTACATGACCTATATATTTTGTCCAATAACTCTATTGCACTGGAAGGATATCATAAATGTATGTATCGATCATAATTTAATTACAATTATACTAGGGGCACAAGGACGAGGAAGAAAAGTATAACAAACATATTTTATAACGCATACTCTAAATTGCAATCCAAAGAATCGACAAAAAATTCCCGAGCGAAGAATACAATTAACATATATTACATATAAAAAAGAGAAAAAAAAAAGGCCTATACTCAGCAGTGGGTGATACCTACTCGTAATTCATATTGAATATGAGAATAATTACGCTTTTCTTTACATACTATTATTTTCTTCTCTTATTTCTTATTATTCTTAAGAATGAATAAAAAAATTCAGATTCAATAATTAAATCTCCTACATTTATATAACAGTGAGAAGAAGAACACCTAGATGAGCGCCGATCAAAGCAGAGGATGGCACAGGAAAAGGCCTATACCCAGTAGTGGGTGATACCGAGCATAAAGGATGATGATAAAAACCGTACAGGTTCTCTAATCAAAACCCGCGTGGACGAAGTCGCGGTCATAAGCTAGTCACCATATAAAATTGTGGTTCTGCCTAATCGTGTTCGAAAAACATGAATGAATAAATAATAATAATTAAAATCCAACAAAGAAACAATTATCTTAAGTATTTCTTTTCTGTCGATGATAGACGCGGTGAATTATTATCAATTAGTACATTGACGTCAATTAGATAAAATAACACAGATTTTGAATTTTTCCTTGTGTTGAAAAGCAAAAATTTATGAATCTTAGGGGTAAATTACCTTAATTAATGTTTAGTATGTCAGGAGGAGATAAGAGGTAATAGGAGATAAACGTACGTAGACCATTCATTGACCCGATAGTTATTTAAGAATCGCATATTCACAATGTACAATTGTACGTACGTCATAGTTAATCTTTAGTAGTGCGTGCGATACGGGCCTTGTTCGTACGGGGAGTGATCAAGAACAATTCTCTTCCGCGCAGAGATAGATAATATGCGAGCACGATGGATAGCAACAAGCTCGCCACATTATCTAGATACTATAATAATATATTAATATTATAAGGCTGAAGAGTTTGTTTGGTTGGTTGAACTCGCTAATCTCAGGAACTACTGATTTGAATTTAAATATTTTTGTGTTGGATAGTCCATTACCGAGAAGGCTATATCAGTTTAAAATCACGCTACGACCAATAGAAGCGGAGCATCAATGCAAAATGTAAATATAAAGTATTTTAGAAAATGGCAATTTAAATTATCGATCACTTAGAATGATTGTAGATAGGTAATTGCCAGCATGAATTACCACTGAGTATAATAACATACTATGATTACTGTTGCGTATCAATTGTTTAGCATTAAACGAGCTTGTAAAGAACTGCATATTTTTTTTTAAATCTTTGGATCTTAATTACTCGGCCTACGTTATCGATCCCTGTATGATGCTGTACCAAATTCTGTGTTTCGCGATTGGATTACAAATTCAAATAAACCAATAGAGATACATTACCTGCTCGTGTTCCAGCCGTGTTATGATAGGCGGCGTGTCAGCGTGTAGGTGTATGCCGAGCGATACCACGGGCCCGTCCGAGATGGTCACCGTCTCCGGAGGATACGACTCTTCTGCCGTTGCTACTGGCAACGTCTCTGTAGTGGCCGACGTCTTAAATAAAATAAAACATATTTAACGTTATACACAATGACATATTTGCGGGAAATGTATGGTTGCTGGAGAAAGAAAGGCCTTTTCGTATAGGCTAACCAAAAAAGAAACATAACGGTCACCTTTATATCTCTGACCAGATCGGAGATGTTCTGAAGCTGAGTACGTGATTAGGCTAAGAATTTTAATACAAATATTCTGGATAATTCGTGTCTGTTGCCAGATCAGTCAAATCATATTATCTCTGGGACACCCTGATCTTAATAGCGTTGGTGGTTTTTTATGGTTATCATTGTAGATCCTGGTTTACAGATTATAGTTTTATACAGGGTCCAAAAAAGTCTTCTATGCTTTAGCGGCCAAAAGCTTATCATCATTAATCAGGGTATTTTGCGTTAAAATCTTCAAAACCTTTCTAAGTAAATCCTGGAACACTATAGAGTCGGGAAACAGATGCATTTCCCAAACGTACGACTGTTACTGATTATCTTACAGAAATAAACGATACCACATGACATGTTCCTTCGTCCTGGGAATCTAAACCAAAAAATACAATTCTGCCGATCGAGCCATCAAATCAATAAGTAGATACTTTAAACAGTACATAAGCGACGCATTTTAATTGCCATCGAGCGTCACAAGTCTGTCTCCATCAATTCAATCACGCACGCTCTAGATATAAATTAGTCAATTTCCGATCAATTGTAAATGATTTGGACAATTGAAACATTTGTGCTGGTTAAATTTGACGACGTATTTCATGGAATATTTAGAAAAGGTACACAAATGATTGTGGGGCAGCGGGACATGTTAAGAATACCATTCCCTTGCGACGCTGGGAGAATGAGTCGTAAGAGTCGATGCACACGGCTTGAAATCGGTAAAATGCAGGTTTAGGCTCTTACCCCTTCCTACAACTTTACAGTTTTGTTTAGACGTGTTTGTTTAGATTACTGAAATAATAGTGTTCTTAAAACAAATTAGAAGCTCGGGTATACATTTAACAGTCACGTGAGCTCGATAACTACTACGATGGCAGATAAGATTGTGTCTCGCAATGTAATTAATCGACTGTCGTAAGTAGGCCAGCGCGGTCTTAAGAGATAGCTTGAGGTGCATTGTAGATACAACGCATAATCACTACTACACTAAACTACACACTGTTGGAATAGTTGGTCTAGTGGTTAGTGGCCCTGACTGCTAAACCGGAGGTCGTGGGTTCGATTCCCACCCAGGACAAATCTTATTTGACAAGTCTGATTTGTCTGGGTGTTATTTATGTATATTATATATGTATTTATAAATATTTACGCAACGCGAAATTTTTCAGTCCTCCTAGCTTAATACTGGCAAAAAAATCGAATTTTAGGAAAACATTATATCGTTTAATTGAAAAGAAATCATTTAGTTTTTTACCTATTCAAAATGAGCTAATGTTGCACATAATATAGGTCAACATAAATTTAAGACTTATTCTTCATAAAGCGGCAAATGCACCCTTGTTTTGTAAACAGGTCTAAGGGCGGGTTGTTTCAGCCACATTTGACGCACACGTAAAGGTTTAAATCGCATTACAAATACTAGCAGCCCTAATAACGTTTACAGCCGTTTTTTAACCATAAAACAACGCTTCTTCTTTTGCGTACGTTAAACATCTTCTGTAATCGTTATTTTTGGACATACGTATATGACGTTAACAGACTGTTTGAAATAACCCGCCTCAGGTTCTTACCACGGTGATCGATGCCATGATCAATGATCACCCACGTCAATCAAGTGTTATTAAGTGTACGGGAACCATCGATTGACGTCGACTAATCTATACCATGCACCGATGGCATCGATCGACGACCGATCAATGTTTTGGTAAAATCCTTAGTAAAACCCCTTTTTACCTGTGGTTTAAGTCATAATCGGTGCGAGTGACCTGTCTATTTATACCTATAATGGAAACGGCCATGATTTGTACTTTACAAACCGAATACTAAGCAACATTTATAACGGCATGATCGAATGATAACACGAACGTACGTACGTATGTTACGGTAGTTTTGGATTAAATACTTATCGATTCGATATCTAATGATTTATCATGTTACTTCATGTTAAGATATTGATATAACAGCTGTTAATAGCTATATGTATAGTACTACGTTACATTGACAACGGAAATACTCGATATGCTTTATTTTTAGAATAATATCGATTAATGTCTAATTGATCATAGTCTAGTTGAAGTAATAGGTAAAATGAGTTGCTGGTACTTATTCATTTTATGCCTGAAATACGACTATAACCGTCGTAACGGAACGTTTTCTATGCTAGAGATCAAGTGTTACTGAGTTTATCTATTAGTTAATTCTCAGTAGCAGCACGGAGTCTGGATTATTCCTGATTGATGACAATAGACTCGCCCCCTATTATATTGGGACCTATAACATAGCTGGCGAAATGTGGGTGTACTGTCAGTGCACAGGCCGGGGAATAGAGTCGTGATGCTATGTTTATATATGCAAAGTATACTATATGATATACAACTGCATGATTGACCAACCGGGCTAACCCAGGTATTTATATTTAGTAGTTACGCCAGGATATATCAGTGTGCGGTGACACTGCTAGATGTTGGCTTTTTAAGATCAATTATTTGTTTAGTCTGTCTATAATCGAACATAGGCTTATATTGTGTTAGACTATTATCAATGAAGGTAATGATATTTTTATTTTTCAGCCGTCGCCCCACACTAGGATTTTTCGTTACACAAACATGAAATATCACAAACACCCAGACTCGGGACAAACATCTGCGGATCGAACAAATTTTTGCCCCGTGCGGGGATCGAACCCGCAACCCTTAGCGCAGCAGTCCAATCGATTAGCCACTGCGCCAATCAGGTCGTCGAATATCGTAGTGTCTGTCTCACTGACAAACGATTAGGGGACCATAACTTGAATAAGACAATAAAGCTATTTTACGGTACTGCACATCAAACAACAGCTAATTTACTAACAAAATATTTGCAGATGAATAAAGTATACAAAATGAACTGCGCACTAACTGAGAAATATGTTAAATAATAATAATTAAAAAAATACTTACTTCGTTTGATTGATTTCGGCTGCAAATAAAAATTCATAACATTACATAATTATTTATATAACACTACTAAGGGCTGGCTTTTTAATCGCTTGATTGTAAACCCGACCCTTGTCCACTTGCCATTTGGAGAGTCTTATTTTTAGTAAAACTGTCAAAACGACAACTTTATTCATCTAGAAATGCTATGTCATGATTAAAAATCCGGCCCATAAATTAATTTTGTATTAATTAATTATATTAAGAATACAGACAACGATTTTAGTAGCAAGAAACAAGAAAACTTTATTTTGTTTTCAGTAAGTGACTGTGTCAAAAAAATACTACCTCGCTGATCTAGTGGTTGCTAAGAGCGACTGCTGAGCACAAGGTCGGATCGTGTTATTGGGTTTTTCCATTAGATAATTATCAGTCCCTATTATTTGGGACTTGTGGGTATACTATACACCTATGCCTACCCCTTTGGGTAATACAGGCGTGATGTTACGTGTGTAAATATACAGTTGCTCAGTAAAACAAATGACATACTCAGAAGTAAGATATCATACCAGCTTAGATATCAGGAAATAAAAATAGTTAGGGCCTGTTTCAGCATCGACAAGTAACCACCACTTAAAGTCAACCGTAATTACTCATACGAATTTCGCAATATTTGAGTAGCATTAATCAGGGGATAAACTGGCCTGTAACTAAAATACGATAGAAGATACTCGTAACTTTTACTTGCCGATTAGTTTGCTGAATTTCTTATTTAACAACGTTGTCGTCTTACGTTCTTAATTTCGACACACAACAACATCCGACACATTTTTTAGGCAAGAAGACTATGCAGAATTGCATACCCAATCTGGGTGATTGAGCAAGTAATAATGTCTGTGAATGACATAATAACAGGAGATGTTGCCAAGGTGAGGTTAAATAAATACAATTAAATTACAAAAATACAAATTTACCCTCCCGCAGGTCCGCGAACGAACTCCTTCAGCGTCGTCGGTTTGAACTGCATGCCGGAAGTAAAATACTTTGTCTTCTGTAAACATAATTAAAAGATTACAGCACATTAGGCTCACCGATACTTAATAATAAAGAGAGAAAATGACACTCAGAACTGAGAGGCAAGTCAGAAGAAAAGGGAAGCTTGTACCCAAGCACGTATTACACATGATATGATAATATTGTGTATGTTTTTACAAAACCTTAGTTCCTATTGGTAGTAAGTTTATATTAAAAATATATTTTTAAACACAAGCTTTCAAATCAGCTAGGTCCTTTCGTCCAAGTCCTGGTGTGAAGGCGAATTAAACAAGCCACCAGCTTTAAGCACTATAAGTATATTGTATTGTCACCTAACCTACATAAGTATGCAAAATTTTATTTCAATCGGATGTCAAGAAGTTCTTCTAATTTATATTGCAAGATCGACCTAAACAAATTATCAGACATACAAACATTGTTTTAAAGTTTTGCGTGCATTTTTTGTAAAATTAAGTATGTAATAGTCAAGTTAATATTGGTCTATATTAAAATCTTTAGAGTCAAAAGACAAAAGAAAAGAGTAGTATAAACGGATCTTAAAGGCAGTGAACTCACCTTGTCCTCAGCGGTAGCTCCTGTCTGTTTGTTCTTGGTCTCCTTCCTGGAGATAGTCTTGTACTGTATGGACTTGGTGACGACGGAGACGGTGACGGTGGTGGTGACGAGCTCTAGCACCGTCCTCGGTGCTGCCTGGCGCGGCGCCTTAGAACAGAATACAATTTATTTATTTGCTTGAAATATGGTACATACGTAGCGTGGGACACACTCTGGCCAGATGGCGGGACGACTTGCATAAGAGGGCCGGCAGCGACTGGATGCATAAAGCAGCAGACCAGGCTGTGGCGTACCTTGGGAGAGGCCTATGTCCAGCAGTGGACTGCAATGGGATGATGATGATGATAATGGTATCATCTGGATCTTGTGGATTACATCACACGTTTCTCATGCTATGCCTACTAATTCCAGCATGCAAATTAAATCAATTGATTACTACAACACTAGCTGCGACCCACGGTGTTACCCGCTACATTTTTTCGGTCCTAAAAGTAGCCCTTGTTTCAATCCAGGGTCTTAGCTACTTCCATACCAAATTTTGTCAATATTGGTCCAGCCGTTAGTGTGAAGAAGTAATAAACATACAAACACACACATACAAACTTTCGTCTTCATAATACTAGTGTAAATTATCATTATTCACCTTCAGCCGGGACTTGAGGCCGGCGCCGGTAGTGTTCCTCTCCCGCCCCACCACGTCACTGGTCGGTACGGGGTTGCGCACCTCCAGCGTGTAGCACGACACGTCGGCAAGCCGAAGCTTCCAGGGAAACGATTCGGTGTCGGGCTCTGAAACCATCACGTATTTTCTTATTGTCCTCTAGGCGTGCCCTGCGGTTTCGCACGTTAAATTTCCACTTGCATTTAATCATGACTCGAAACAAGTAACGCCATCTAGCGGCCGAAAGCAATTGGTTACTTGACACCATCAATCAATTGACATACTTTTTAATGAGCTGTCAAAAAGCTGTACTTTTATAGATTTTGTATGGTAATAGCAAATTCTGACGTTACTATTTGGCATCTCGATTCACTACCTATTTATATATTATTATAGCAACTAAAATCGAACTCTTAGTTAATGGAAATTAGTCGGGTTTTGAGAGCTAAATCAAGCATTTTTTATAGAAGTAGTACACACATGAAGTCACACCTGTTTCCCAGGGGGGAGAATTGTGACAAAATTATGATGTGTACAGTACTTTTCGGCATGAAAGGTGCCCTATCTCCTTTTCTATACTCCTGACAACGTATATACAAAATACCATGTGGATCGGTTCAGTGGTTTAACAAAGAAACAAACCAACTCTCGCATTTATTATATTACTAAAGATAAGAATTTCATCACACCAATTATTAAATCAATTATATATACAATATGTCCGAGCTTTACTGTACACACTTTAAGAGAGTTTTTGTTGAGTTGTTGTTCTGATACTAAAATTGTTTCAATTAATTGGTCAAAATCCAACCCACCCAGAATGGCAGCAATTTTTTTTATTCCGAATAATTTTTCTGTCAGAACTGAACATACCTTCCTAAAGTTTGTACAGTCATTGTCCGGACATACTGAATATGATGCAACCATTTCTGTTTACAATAAAGCATATAACAACGTTACTCACTATTCTCCACAAAAGTGGGACCATCGTGTCGTAGTTCCTGCCACAGCTGCTTTGTCGTGGAGCTAGAATGTAACGACAGACGACCGAGACTGAAAAACAAAAATTCTTTTAAACCATAAATACATACATTAGTCACGCCTGTCTCGTTACTCCATCAGATTAGCCTATAGGACGCATGATCTTAAAGCTAAAGATTACTATTCTCATGTATACTTCTCCTCATCATATTTAGAATGGTATAGTCCCCTAGACGTAAAAGGAACGCTGTCCGTTAACGTCATTATTTCAATTCCAGTCTATCCCAAACTGTTACGTAACTAGTAAAGTACCTATATTCGACAATAAAACAATTACACTTAATTATAAACCTCAAAGCTTAGGACGATAGTAAGCGACTATAATATAATATACGAGTGCAAACACAGTCGCTGACAGTCGCTCAACATTATTTTTACGTGACGGGAACTACACCACATGCCTAATAATACAATTTGCTTGCGTTTCGATCTAAGTGTTTTTTAAGGTCAATCCCAGCCGCACGCGATGTCTTGTACGCGACTTACGCGGCCGATGCGACAATAGTCACGTGACACAGTGTGCAGTGCACAACCATGTGATTTTTGCTCAATGTGCACCCACAGGATGATTGCCTAAAAGCGCAAGTTAGAAAGAAGACAATTTTTTTTATCAATAATATCAATGTAATATCGATACCTCATAGGTCAAAGCTTACTTTCACACAAATACTTTTGCAGAATTATCTCCACACTAGTTTGTTTGTAAATATGCATGTATTGCATTGTTTTATGTATATATCCATCGTATTGTTTTATGTACATATGTGTGTAATGTATTATAATTATTATGTGTGTTGATTAAATTAGCATTGATGTTGTTTGGTATTATGTGCATCTACCCAGTGCCGTAAATAGGGTGGTGCCAGCGGTACCCAGGCACAGGGCGCGGACCCTAGAGGGACACAGACCAGGAGCAGAGACAATAAATAGGGGCGCTGTTAAAGCTCGCACCAGGCGCATAATAGGCTAGTTACGGCACTGCATCTACCTAATTCTTGTGTCTGAATCGCCCTTAGGTCGACTGGTACAAAATGCACAAGGCATTAAGTCCGCCTTTGTACATATATTTGTTTTATTTGTGTACATCACTACATAGTATAAAACAAAGTCGCTTTCTCTGTCCCTATATCCCTATGTATGCTTAAATCTTTAAAACTACGCAACGGATTTTGATGCGGTTTTTTTTAATAGATAGAGTGATTGAAGAGGAAGGTTTATATTTATAATAACATCCATTAAATAGTGGAGAAATACTTATAATATATATTTTATACCCGTGCAAAGCCGGAGCGGGCCGCTAGTAAATAATAAATTAATAAATACCTAAGCGCCAGTACTCGGTGCGCGGCACTAGCATGCCGCTCCATGGCGTCGCCCAGCGTGACGCAGTCGAGGGCGGATGCCGTGCTCATGGTCACGTACACCAGCATCAGGCCCAGCTCCACGTTCAGCAGCATGTTGCGCAGGCGCGTGTGTAACGCTACCATCCGCTCGCTAGACAACCACGTTTCTTGTTGCTTTGGCTAAAAATATATCGGTGCTGCGATTAGTTATGGTATAGTTAGGTTTATGTGATAATTGTATTTAACTATTTTTTATTTATCGTTTTATAAATATTCGTTCTGAAATAGGTGCACTTGAAAACCAGCGTCAGGCACTAGATTTCTGACAAATGCAAAAGTGCACCTAATAGACTAGTTGGCTGTTTTTAACCTAATTAAGGACCGCTAAAGGACTTCCTTATAAATACAGTGCATTTAGTACTACAATATAATCGTAGACTAAAATATGAAAAACAAGCTGTAAATAATTATTTTAACTGTATATCAACGTTTGTTTACAAATCGTATGACCGCTATTGACGTGTTCATCATCATCATCAGCCAAAAGACGTCCACTGTTGAACATAGGCCTCCTGGTTTAAGCGGGGGGTGTTGCCATAATCCCCACGCTTGACAAGCGGCTTGGGGATCGCAGTGTTGGTGGTGGAGTTACAGAAGACGCTGCTGCCCATCTACTGAATTTTCCCTTAGTCGCCTCTTACGACACCCACGGGAGGAAATGGGGTGGTCAATTCTAGGCCGGATACCACACGGCACCGGATACCACACTGTTGATTGACGTATTGTTGATGTATTGACGTGTTAGCAAAGACAATTTATAGACCAACTAGCTTCGCCCCGCGGTGCTACCCGCTACATTTTTTCGCGATAAAAAGTACCCTATATGTTTATCCAGGGTGTCAGCTACTTCCGTACCAAATTTTAGCATAATCGGCCCAGCCGTTTGAGCGAAAAGAGGAAACAAACATACAAACACACAAACACACTCACAAACTTTTGCCTTTATAACATTAGTGTGATGTGTCTGTATTGTACCACTCTACTTTTTTTTTCTTTCTCTTCTTATAGAGTTCGTATGTGGTGATAGACTTCATTTACAAAGAAAAAAGCAATTGTTTTGGTAAAACTGGTCTTATACGCCGATTTAGCAACCCAGATATCGTAATCTAAAAATCCAAAACATTCCAAAATATTGAATAGATTGGTATCTCACATTTTTACTTGGGCTATCAATGCCGAAGATACCCGTTCTTTTAAAAGGCTTACGTGGGGACACAGATCCAACACGCAGAGGCCCGTTGAGAACTTAAATCTTAAAGGGAATGGGACACCAGGTAGGGGCAACACACAGCTACATGCAGCAACAAGCAGCCATGAAATGTCCCTAGAAAGTGAAGGTGTATTGGTATTTCTATTACAGTCTTTTGAATCCATCTCTACAAATAAATAAAATTGAAGTATATGTTTGTAATATTACAATAATAAGTTTTTACTACATGCACATAAAAACATATCTAACGATATTTATAACAAAAAGAAAAAATTGTGTGTTTGTTTGTTTCGGCTGGTCTCCGAAACGATTGGACTGATTTCGACGATTTCAAGTTTTTGTGTCAGATGACTGGTGTTACAAGGAGTAACTCAGGTTAATTTGAGGTAAAAAGATTTATGGTTCGGTGCAAAGTATTAAAACTAATTAAATTCGAAATCTACGCGGATATTGACCCAAGCAGAAGTTGGTATATATTACCTACAATATAATAGTACTATATGATGTACAGAAGCAAATATTAAAAAAAAACGTCGCCCCACACTCAGAACTTTTATTTATTTATGAGGTGTACAAGGCGGAATTAATGCCTGAACTTGAACTTTTCCTGTATCATGGGTCAGCAGTCCAATCGCTTAGCCACTGCGCCAATTGGTGCATCGTTAAATTTTACATTAAATTACCACGCACCTGTTGTGTAGGTATTTTATGCTCTTTCTTCTCGCTAGGCTCGCTACTAGACGCGTGGCTGCGCGTGCGCTGGTGCACCAGCTCTGCACCCGCACTCGTCTTACTAGCACCACGACCGCTTGATGACTAAACAAAAAATTAACAAAGTCAGCTATTGATAATTTTGAAATTGAAAATTCGTATTAAATTTATCTACTCTTACTAATGCAAACTTTGACGTCATTATTAAGTGAACTCAGGCGATTAATTTAGTCTCAGCTGCGCTTTTCTGAACTAAATGCGATTTAAATGGACAAAATAAGTACTTCAGAACTCGTAATGTCTGTTTGCTTCAAAAAATATAGTAGTCAAGTAAACTTTATTGAAAACCCTATTTTTATGTGTGTCCATGAATCCTACAATGATAAAGGTTTTACCATCCCACTGCAGGGCAACTACCTAGACTGTCAGTCTTGTAAGTATGCGTCCAATGTATTTAATATATATCTAATCTAAAGTACTATAAACTATATTAATATATTACTGGCGGTGTGGTACGGCGGCGCATGTAGTATTGAGTAGTTGATGCGCTCTTTGCGGCTCCTGCTTGAGTGTGTTCTGTAAAACAATAAAAAAATATTAATAGATTCCTACAGGTAGAGCTATAGATATACAACTTCTATTATTATTATTTATTATTTCAGCCATGGTCGTCCCACTGCAGGGCAAAGGCCTCCCTTTCCTTTTCCACAACTTCTATTAAAGCATATTAAATGAGTACGTTTACCAAGACTAAATTATAGTTTCAAAACATTTTTACACCAAAAAGACGCCACAACGAAACGTCTGCGCATATTGTAATGCGTTTTGAGTTCATGTCAGCAGATTTAGGTAAGGCCAGTGCGTTTCAAACCGAATTTTATAAAGACACAATGATTTACTTGTAAAAACGACATTTACATATGAAATTGAGATTTTTCAACGGTGTTTAAAGCCATGTCAGAGGCCTACAGGCGGTTTATACTCTGACACCAAGTTTTAAGTCAACCGTACGATAAGACGAAGATTAGCGATAAACATGCCTAAGACCCGCATAATGATATGCAATATAAAATATCCCTTTCTAGGCTACGTTAGTGACGTCATTTTGTCTGACGACTGGATGGAAGATTACGTATCGATAGTAACTGGCTAGACAAATGAATACGAACCGTAGGTCTTCATCACCGGCTTGTAGGCGAGCCAGGCGATGAGTAGCGGGTCGATAGACATGGCCGTGGGTTCTGCCCAAGCGCCCAAGTAATCGAAGGAATTTTCCGCTGTCTGGTCGCACCACTGTATCGCCATTCGGAAGTACGGCCTGAAAAAGGAAATTTAATTATAAGTTTTTTCAAGCAATTTTGGGCTTAATAACCTTTTCTGACTGTTCCCCTTCTTATCGTATGGTTGATCAACAACCTGGTGTCAGAGTTTAAACCGCCTTTAGGCCTTTGACATGGCTTTACACACTGTAAATCTCTCAGGTGTGCCGGTTTCCTTCACCGTTTTAGCAACTGATAACTAATTTATACTACGCACATGAATTCGAAAAGACATTGGTGCGTGCCGATGCGGTTTAAACTTGTGACCTTTGACTTGGCAGTCCAACGGTCATACTGCCTGCCTACATACTAATTTAAGACAATGCAATCAATCTCAACTGACTACAAACTAGTCAACTACACAGGGGTCACTTATTACATGACATCAGGGAACATTATAGTGCACACGTATATAGTTACACAATCGCTGGCACACTCTGTTTCCCCTACTCTTAACACTGACACCGGGTTGTTCATCAACCATACGATAAGAAGAATTAGTAAGTAAATAACGCTCTTACCAGTGACTTCATGCAGCATAATAAAACAAGTATTAGATTTATTTTGTGATACAAACAGGATCTTTTCAGGGCCAAGCCAATTTATAGATAGATAGATAGATTTCTCTTTATTGTACACCAAATACAAGCTTAAGTACAGTCTAAGGATAATGTACAATGGGCGGTCTTATCGCACTAAGCAATCTCTTACAGACAACCTTAGGATGGACAGAGTTGTATTAACAAGAAGGCAAGGGTAGTGTGCGGTGTAGCAATCGTTAATATAATAAACCTAAATAAAATATGTTCAGTAGGCATTAATTTATCTTGTTAGGATTTATCAGGAGGGTCAAAAGACCAGACGGATAGTGGCATGAGGAGGCCCTACTGTAAGAGTTCTGACACGCCCATTTTACGGCATTCATTCAGTAGATTATTTATTTCATATTAGATCCTGATTGGTATCCTTTAGGTATAGTTGATTTACCCTTACATTGACGTCAATAGTGATAAGTAAGTACATCTGGGTAAATAGAGATTGCAAGATTTTTACATTAATCATTCCGGTGGGATTTCAACAGGCAATAATAGAAAGAATAGTAATAACATTATATGTTACTTACGTGGATGTCGGAGCATCAGGCGCCGAGAATAGCCAAGCTTGCTTGAGATCTCCACCCTCTGTAATGAAATGCTGAGACTTAAATTCAATCTTATGTTAATAATAGTAAAGTTTAATTCCACCGCCTTGTTACGGCAGATAATATAAGTTATTTTTGTTTTAAGAGGGCTTACTCGGTTCGAGGCAATAAGGTCCGTTTTCAGTAGTAATTTACAGATATCTTTATTTAATTGTTTAAATGGACTTTTTCAGGTACAGAGACCTATTAACATTTATCGGGCACAATCTACACTAATATTATAAATGAATGCTGAAGTAACTCCATAATATGCTTGTCTGTTATGCTTTAACAACTAAAAACAGGAGACGTGCCTCTTTTTATCCCTGAATCCCGTTTCCATACGCACGAAGTCGCGCAAGTAATCTAGTGATCAATAATTGTGTTATTTAAGTATGTTTTTGGACATACACGTAAATTATATTATATATTGTGAGACTCACTCGGTGCGTGGAACGCGGTGGCTTTGGCTGACTGAAGCGAAACCACGTGCATGTTAACGTTTCTAGTGAGGTAGCTTCGAAGAATGAAGTCTTCCAGCGTGAAATCTATGGCGACCGACTCTGTGCACACAGAAGAAAACGAACGAAATTAATAATAATAATATAAAAATAAATTACAGTACGGCCGGTTTGAAGTCTGGCACAGACAAAGTTTTGCACATGTACTGTCTCGCTCTTCGCGACATACCGGCATTACTATAGTTAAAAATGCTACTGCGCAGCCTTCCGCGCAAACTTTAGGCCGGCCTGGATCAACGGCCATACTGTAGTTTATACTATAACTCGTCATGATGCAATATCTCAACAACTGACACCGTAAGCGTTTAATAATGCGTACGCTTGAGGTAATTTTCCATAGAAAGAAAGCGTTAATCTCAAGGTGCGCTTACACGTTCAATTAATTGCGTGATTATTGGCCATTTAGTTAAAAATGATGTCCCGGCAACAAAAAGATGTCCCGGCAACACCTAGCAATGTATGGCAATACCAAAATTGCATAGAAATTGCCCTATTTTAGTTTGCAGTATAAGCACAACCTTAACAATAACTGGGGGTTACCTTCATCCTTGAGCGCATCTTTAGGAAGAGTGGTGTGTTTCAACGGTATGTTTGTGGTCTGTTGGAACAGCGAGAGTGGCACGTAGTAGGCTGCCTGCAGTCGGGCGGACGAACCACAAATGTTCAGCTCCTCTGCGATAGAAGAACAATAATATGTAGGTACGTATCTACATGGCTACTAAAATGATAATTGGAGATGTTTCTGCGTGCCGTCCCGAGAAAATAGGCGTAAGTATAGGTGAAGAGATTCTATGCTCGATGTATGAAACAGTTTAGCTACTAGACTAAGATTATTCACACTAGCATCAACTATCTACGATTTAGCAGTATTTGTTTTCTATGTAAAATAGCGCAAATATAAGCTTCATGCACACACAGATGCACATCTGTGTGTGTATGAGGCATATGAGTTGAGAGACGTGTATGAGGTGTTAGGATTAAGTGTGAATGTGGCTGTGTGGAAGTACGTCAGGATCGTAGCAAATGGATAGAAATTAAATATAAGTACAAATGATAATAATTACTTACTAATCTTCAAATGATAGCTGATCTCAACTGGCTCTTTCCGATCGAAATACGATTTGTTCAGTAGAACTCTTGTGATGACGCGTATGTCGGCGCGTGCGCAGGGTCGCTGTTCGTTACCATTGGGCGAGGATATGAGGGCTTGGAGGCCGTGCACCACTGTGGTGATGTGTAGGCGAGCGCCCTGCCACAGAGGACCGTTGTCGTCGGGCATTTGGCACGCTGCCGAACATACCCTGCAATGTTAAAGATGTATCATTCTCGGAGTTTATTCCAATACACTATTCATTTTTTTTGCATCGTAGCAACATTATTAAAGATATGGACTACGCACATATAAAAGTAATCATCAAATGTTTCTACGATATTCTATCTAGAATTTAAAAGGAAGGTGAAACAAAATATAAAGAACTCATTTTTTTTTAAATATTATTCGATTGCTGCTTATGAATTGTATATCTTTAGAGTAAACGTAAGCAAGGCTTAAGTCCAGATGGACTATCTCATTAATGAGGGCTCCGTTTGAGACTGAAAATAGTACACATTTCCAAAATTACACGTGAGCTCAACCAGAACAAATAGACATCAATAAAATTAGAGTGTCTGTTACTAATATCAAAATAATAGATTTTTACTCAATGCATATGATAGAATACACAAATTAAATAACAAAATGAAAATGCGGTTGATCAATTTCTTGTCCGTCTGTTTGTTCCGGCTAATCTCCGAAACAGCTGTACGGATTTTTACGGGACTCTCCCTGGCAAATAGCTGATATTATAAGGAGTAACTTATGCAACTTTAATTTTGAGTATATTTAGGGAGGCGCGGAAAAAAGTAGCTTCAAATAGATACACACATCTGTTTACAGGTAATTTTAATCGATATCCACAAGGACGAAGTCGCGGGCATAAGCTAGTTATAATATAAACAACCTTAACCTGCCTGTATTATCTAATTTAGGCACACAAAATATATTTCAATAAAACCTTTTTAAACATAACACAACGAAAGTTATGCATAAACTAATTCATACTGTAAACGAAGACTAATTAAACCACCATGTTTTAATTAAGACCAATTAAACAACTTTGATCGTAAGTTCAAAATCGTAGTAAAAGAGTTTCAATTCAGAGGGAAACTTATGACATTTAAATATTGAACAGAAACTGACTCTGATCAAATCACTGAGAAACAGCGGAAAATCTTAACACCGCCATTCAGAAAACGACAAGATCGCCACCACCGCCATCTATCGAACGCGATGACAACCCAAAGTCACCACTGTGCATACGTAGCAGTAAAACTTGTCATTGCGTTTGATAGATGTCGTTGTACAAATCATGTCGTTTTCTGAATGGCGGTGTTAAGATTTTCCGCTGTTTCGCAGAGATATGATGAGAGTCACTTTCTGTTCACTATCCAAATGTTTCTGGCTGAATTGAAGTACTACTTTGAATTCACGAATAAAGTGGTTTAATTGGTTTTATCTAGAACATAGCGGTTTCATTAGTCTTCGCTTACAAGTGATGAGTTACTTTCTGTTTAATATCTCAATGTCTTACGTTTCCCACTGAATTGAAGTACGACTTTAAACTCATGACTAATGTTCTTACTTCTACTACTAAACAAAGCGAACGCATAGGATTTGGCGACGAATTTAGCTTCGCTTATGTAAAGTAAGAATAAAATATATTTTATTTTCATTTTTCAGTTTGTGTATTTGAAGGCGGTTTTATTTAAAAAATTTAATTCAGTTCCGTAGTCCCCATTCAATTGGACAGCGTTAATGAAGACAACGAGAATTCACCTGTGGTGCCTAGCATAATATTTAGGTAACTGTATTTTTTTTAAAGTTGACGGTTTTTTATTTTATTTTGTTGAGTATGATGTTGGTTAAGTATGTTATACGCAAACTAACTGAAACTTTAAAACGTTTAGTTATATCTATCTATAGGCGGAAATAAGTTGCTGGATATCCAGACTCAAGTCATTTTTTTGTATAGAACGCAACAACGTACCTATGAGGGTACAGGGGCCCACAGACAACTACATTGGACCGTGGCAGTTCTAGGTCAAGCAGAATTGCAGCTGGCATAGGTCTCTCTGATGGTATGTGGTCCCACGGCACGATTCGCACGCGAATACCTCGCGCATCCACTTTCACCCGCTTCTGAGGCAAGTTCTCACATAGAGCCTCGCATTCTTCCACTGTTAGAATGCGCATCGGTTGCTCTGAAAAAAATTTGGAAGGGTTAATCTCAGAGGGTAAATAAATCCTATAATTTGAGTACAATACAAAGTACACAGTAGCACAGTTGAATCACTGTGGAGTTAATTTTTAATAATTTAGTATATTTAATAGCATCCGAGGACGATCGCCGCACGCAGTGCTACCGCTGCGGCGAGGCCGGCCACCTGGCCAAGTCGTGCGCCAGGGATCCGCACTGCACAGCCTGTGCTGCTGCGGGTCAGAAGGCCGACCACCCGATCCGCACCAAACCCTGTGGGGCTAGTGTGCCCCAAAAGGGTAAGGGGAAGGCTGCAACCCTGCGGCTGACCCCTGTTCCAGCTGCCACGGGTGGCGAACAATAGTTTTTCTATTGTCTGCTGCGTGGCGTTCAATGACCTAAAAAGGTTCTGAGAAAACGTCAATTTGTAAGACGCTTATTAACTTCAATTGTGACTACGTAATCGATTAAATAAAAGTGACTTCTAACTGTTGAATCGAGGCGAAACTTTTCATGTATAGAACATGTAGTTTGGATAACAACACGATATACGAAGTATGGTTTCATGGAGCGGATCTGATGATGATAAATGATTTTATTTCTGCAAATAGGTCTTGAAAAACACTTTCACACGTCATTTTTTTTAAACTAGATAGATGGCGTCGGCATTTCCTAACTGACTACCTCTGAGAAGAAACGCCGAAACAAACTCAGGGGTCAATGTCTCTTTTAAAGTCCAGACAGGTAAAAATAATATTTGTGAGAACAGAGTAGGTGGTCTGAGAAGATGAAGCATAGAGGTGGCTAGTAGAACTCTTCAGTGACTATTAGCATAGACTAATCAGAATAAGCCCTCCAACCTCTAACAATAGACTTTGCTCACTAGTTTCCCCAAACTGTGTAGGAAGGTCAAGATGGCGTTACTGTGCGCGTACTTACAAGTAATAACAATAATTTCTTTACTAATTGGCTTATAAGAGTGGACAATAGATGGCGATGTCATAAATGTTGCAAAACTTAGTATACAAATTGACTTGTGCGTAATTGGAATAGATGGCGCTGTCGTAAATGTTACAAAACTAGATCATAAAGGACAATGCCAGATCCTGCCCTAGCCATTTACAGAATATATAAATCCACGAAAATAATTGTAACGACTACTGGACCTTTTCATAACAATTTGTTTTTCTTTAGAACTTGCGGATTTCAAATCAATGTTAAAAGGAATTCAACCCCGGAAATTCCCTTTTGCCATTTCCCCTATTCTATAACTATCTGCGTTTCTTGTTACGCATGAACATACCTAGGTAATAAAAATTAAATTACATAAAATAATTAATTATAGATCAAATGAAAGCGAACGTATGCATTACGTTGTACGTAAAAATCATTAAAGATTACGCAAATAATTATGTATTAGAAGAATGTTGTATAACAATTAGTTTCGCATTCATGGATTTTGTATAACGAAACGTTATTGAAGCGCATGCGTGATTAGTCTTATGTCAAAGTTAAAAGTATGACATTGACATTAATTCGCTCCAATACTATTTTTAAATATAAAGTACGTTATTGAAGCGCATGCGTGTATTAGTCTTATGTCAAAGTTAAAATTATGACATTGAAATTCATTCGCTCCAATACTATTTTTAAATATAAAATACATACAAGTACATATAAAAAATACAAGATATATGTTCTTAAACAATAAACGCAATGTATGAACATCTATTTTACCAATATATTATATATTAATATAGACTTATGGTTTATAACACTGACTGCAGATTTTATGTCACTGTGATCAAATCACAACTTCAGCTTATACTTTTTGAATCTTTTTATGTTCATATTATAATATTATGTTGATGTGTGACACAATTTATAGTAGATATATTTAAGCCACGCACAACGTCAGCTCCTCGTATTTTACTTCAATTCAAACCAAAAAATAAGCAAATTTGTAACTTAAATAGTTCGTCTTCCGGCTGATGAAAATAATCAAATGTGTTAAATAGTGTAATCAATTTTAACAGTTGGCATACAATTCTAAAATTCAAATTCACCGCGTCATAACGTTTCTTAAACAATAAAAACAGGTTTGGAACATCTATTTTGAAAAATTATTAAGTGGTAGAATAGTCTTACAGTATGTAACACTGACTGTAATGAACATGATACTGGGGTCAAATCATGACATATAAGTTCACTTTTTGAATCTTTTTATGTTAAAATTTCTACAACATTCCACTGATACAAGAACCAAAAAGTAAAACAACTACGTATGAACTGAATTATCTCTTTCGAATCCACTAAATATTATTTTATCGTATTATTATTAATTAAATTGTAAAACCATATTAAGTAAGTCTTGCACTTATTACTATCAAATATTAACAAATCGCACGTTAACTGCTTCCAACAACATAATGTAAAATAAAAAGCTTTTATATATCAGAAATAGTTTAAAAAATTGTAAAAAATAATGTCTACCACAAGGATTTGAACTTACGACTACTAAAATGAAAAGCAGAACCATAATCGACTGAACTACCATATCTTCCAGTTTTGAATCGAATTTAAAGTTCCTTTTTCTTTTAAGTCGATTAGAAAAAATACATTCAAATACATTCCAACAATGAATTTAAAAACTATTATAGATAAATAAAAAATTAGGTAAACTTACAAGTATTACTGGTAAAATAGCTCGCGGAACTTGTGCTATGAATGTGACCACTTTTTCATCTAAATCGGCCCTGAATCAACTTCAAATACCTTTTAACATGTCCTAGGTATATAGTTTTGGCTTTAACCATTCACCCACTAACTAATCATAAAAAAGCATTAAAATATTATAATTAATAATAATTATATTTTTGATGTAAATAAAATATTTAATTTCGTAATAATTATTACGAAGTAAGCGTATGTATGTTCTTTATGAGTGTTCATATAATCACTATCTCATTTATTTTCGCGCCATCTATCTATGTTATAATCAACAAGTTCATAAAGAGAAGGTTCAGTTTGTTGTTGTATCCGTAAACTAGTCTAAAAATACGCGATCGTGATTTTTGGAACTCCTAGTGACATCTCTGTTGGCATGGGGAACTAATCGATCTTGGCTTGCTGTTTTGTTAAGACACCGCCCCTCTTCTATACTTATTTTCTCTATGCTATTAGTAAACTCTTCGAGTTTGGGCTCAAAAGATTCGTTTTGACGAGACAGATAGATTGGACTTGTGACAAGAGTCAGATGAAGTCTCCAACGTTAAAGCACGTTTCTATACCTATTTAAAGTCCATAGAAAATAACCACATACAAAAGATAGTATTAGTAAGTCTAAAGGGCTTTACCAGGTTCATAGCAAAAGGAAATCTGTGGGCTCTGCACATCCTACCCTTTATCACTCATGCGTGACTATAAGTATGTATAATATAATCTATATACCATATTATATTAATGTTACAAAGCTGAGGAGTTTGTTCGTTTGGTTGAACGCGCGAATCTCTGGAACTACTGGTTCAAATCTAAAAACAAATGTTGTGTTTGATAGTCCATTTATCGAGAAAGGCTATAAAATATTCGAATACACGCTGCCAAAGTCGCGGGCGTAAGCTAGTATAAACATAAAAGTATATTTACTATTGTCGCTGGACTGTGGGACGGGCCTTTCTTTGTATATGTTCTTCAAAGCCAGCAGCCGGTGCAACAGCCCCATGCCGACTACCAACTCCATGGGCTCCAGTTTGATAGTCATGTTGCATTCTTCTACCCAGTCACTGAAAAAGAAAACGGGTTTAGAACGTACGCATTAGTGGTAATTCTTGTAATGTTTACTATGAAAGCATGTTTCAAGACGAATGTTACCGACACGGCACACCATCACAGGAAACCGTGGATGAGCGAGCGAACGAGTTATGTGACAAGTGGAAGCACCTGGACACTAAATTACGTCTGCGCAAGGGGTGGCTGATTTCATACTGGATATTTCCTACACGTGACACAAGAGTGTCCACGCTTGCGCAGCGCCCGAATGTTCAAAATACAATTGTAAACTTTGAACATCGTACCATTAAGAACGACATCCACTATCAGGCGAATCGTTAAAAACATCTATTTTAATAGCCATAACGTCACAGCGTCATTTGAAATATAAGAGTAAATTAAAATGTTTCACGATATGTACATAATAATGTTGTGGTCATAATAAGGCAACAAACAAATAGGCGTTACTTTCCCATTTATGACAGTATTCCTGTTCCTAAGAACTTACCTGTACTGGAAATCCTTCGGCGGGTTTTCGTAGGGGTTCATGAAAGGGCGGGGAGGCGAGCGGTCGTGCGTGTACTCCAAGTATATAAGCGGCGACATTTTGACCCACAGTTCATCGACCTCTTCTCGAGATTCGCGGTCTGACCTGTCCGGTGGTGTCTCCTCCGATACCTTCATATCGACTACTCCTTGACTTGGATCGCCCTCTGGGAGCTGGAAGGCACATGGAAATAAGATAGTTTCAAGCATAAGATGAGGTCTAAGGATGCTGACGCTGTATTCGAAACCGGTAAGATACCATCATCATAATTTATACAACCCTGTTTAATTATATTATCAATCAAACGACAAATTACTAGATCGTAAATTAATGATAAGAAATTTTAAAAAAGTGCGGATAGAAGACTCAAAAATATCCCAATTGGAACATTTTTCTAGTAGTGACTGGCTGGCCAGAGTGACGTTTGACATGCGCGCGCAAGTGTCAAACACAAGTTTATTCACCCATGTTATAATTACGCTATCTCTTTTACGAAAGTGTCAAGTTGTATATTTATGTATGTGTGCAATTCAGAACACTTTTCGTTCATTTTGTCAACATAATGTGTCGTGTCTATACTTTGACTGCCTCGTTGGTCTAGTGGTCGCTAAGCGCGACTGCTGAGCAAGACTGCAGGTTCAAATCCCGGGTCGGGCAAAAGTGTTACTGAGTTTTCCATTAAGTAATTCTCAGTAGCAGCACGGAGTCTAGATTTGTGCCCGGTTGATGGCAATTGGCTCGCCCCCTATTACATTGGGACTTACAACATAACTGGCGAAATGTGGGTGTACTATATGTTCACCTCTGCCTACCCCTTCGGGGAATACAGGCGTGATGTTATGTTATGTTTTCTATACTTTTGGACACATCACTGACTGACTGTACTAATGTGTTTTATCGTCATACGTGTACTAGACGTACCCCTGTTTGCTCCGGCGTGCCTCTAAACGATTCGTCGACAGCCTCAGCCGTCTCGATCTTTTCGCTCAAGTCTTCCGCAGGCCACGTCCACGGTTCCTCAGAGGCTTCTACTTCAATGACTTTCTTCAAGTAGATCGTCGGCTCGTCGTTTGCCTGCAAATCAAATATTATGTTATACGTATTTTTTTAAAATACTTACATTTTTTTTCATCTCATATAAAACTTTAAAGACGTAAACCCCATCCAAATCGGTTCAGAAGTTTTTGAGATAACTGCGGACACACATACGGGTATAATACAGTTAAAAATAAGTCAGTGTAAGCAGGAAATGCAAGACTTTCGTTAATCATTGTTTTTTAAGGAATAAGTGATTGTCCAAACCTGAATCGTTGTTGATAATTTTTTTGACCATTGCGTAAGACTTGCGAGTTATAAATAATAATGATTGAATATCTCTCAATAACCTACTCAATAATATGCTGTAAAAAAGTGATTTTTAAGTTGAGCTCGAATCAAACTTTATGTCATTTTAACTTAATGTATGTAATGCGTTCCGTGAATAATCAATGAAAATATATGATAAAATAATACTTACAGAAGTGAAACTCAAGAACCCACAGACGCACTTCCCGTATGAGCGCAGTTCCAGCTCACGCGCGCCGAAGCGCACACGCAGGGTAGTGGGGGAGCAAACTGAGCTCTTGACAGCTGCGTGCAACGCGCACACCTCTAGCACGCCGCGGGGACGCTTGCGGTTATGGCCCTCCGTCTCCATTACCTTATAGAATTATTAAAATTGTACTGTTCTCCGCGAAGGGGTAGGCAGTGTGTATAGTGTGTATTACACACACATTTCGCTAGTTATGTTATAGATAGGTCCCAATGTAATAGGGGCGAGCCTATTCCCATCAACCGGACACAAAACAAGACTCCGTCCTGCTACTGAGAATTACCTAATGAAAAACCACAATAATACTTTGCCCGACCCGGGATTCGAAACCAGTATCTCAAGCAAAGCAAGCGCGCTTAGCAACCACTAGACCAACGTCTAATTTTAGCACATTTGTCAATATTTATTACATACTTCAAGTCTTTAACAATTGCGTTTAGGCTTAGCACTGTCCGGTACGTTGAACTTTAAGAGAATCTGTATGACAGGAGCACAGCAAGATACCTTGAACACAAGTGACACATCATCGAGATACGCATTGAAGAACAGCGGCAGCGGTGACGCAGGCGCAGGAGCTTCCTCCACGCCGCCCTCGCGGTCTACCCAGGTTGGGAGCCAGGACCACGCCCACTCCGACCAGCTCTCGTTGCGGGCCGGCTCCGCTGAGTTCGCGGTCATGGTATCTGCGGAAGGAAGAAAGTACATTTATTTGCATTTGACCTGAGGTACATTGGTGATAAATGTTAAGTTAAATAGCCCATTATTTTCACCTAGAGGGGAACTCGTAGCTACGTGCCGTACGTGCCTACCGCGCAGATCAGTCGATCTGTGAGATCGTGTTTGCCGCAAAGTCTTGTAATGGGTGACCGCTTTCACATGTCGAGACCCCTCCGTGCTTCGGAAGGCACGTTAAGCCGTTGATCCAGCGCCTGATCTCCGATCGTATCAGTCTACCGTCTCATCGTACTATGAGAGTGAGGGAATAGAGATACTACCACTACAGCACTATAATATATTATTATCTCCTAAATATATGGCTAGTCTTAACTGAGATAGGCCGCCGTGAACCGCCGAACAACATACAACAATTTTCTAATAAGCACGTGAAAGTGAACACAAAATGATAGTACATAATAATAGCAATTATTATTATTATTATAGAATACTTAAATGTATCTTGTTACACCGTAAAATACAACGATTTTTTTTCGTTCTTTATAAAATATAAACACCTCACTAAAAACTCTCACAACAGGCTTTGTAAGTAAAAGGAAGACCAAGAAGTTTTATTTACGTGCACCCTTCCACAGAGAAATAGTAACAAATACAACATGACGAGGCGCGGACGATCAAGTGACGAGTTCTTCTTGCGTCCACGCCCCGTGTGCACCCTGTCGCCTGTGTTGTTCTATTTGCATATAGGAACACAAGAGGGGTGCAGAACAAGTGTCCGAGTCGCGCTCGTGTCCACTGTTCGCGTTCTGGCTTCTTTGTGTGCGTTGCGATTGACAGTTTCCTTTTCATGCCGCTAACATAATATAATAACATGTTTTACGGACAATACTTCTTTATACAACAATACAGTTCTGTCGTTTTATCATTGATTTAAAAAAAGAACGTCGCGTCACACTGGGAATTTTTCCTGTATCGTTTCTCAAACATCACATACACAAACACCCAGACTCGGGACAAACATCTGTGGATTATACAATTTTTTGTCCCGTGCGGAAATCGAACCCACAACCCTTAGTCCAGCAGTCCAATCGCTTCGCCACTGCGCCAATCAGGTCGTCGATTTATTTACGTACATCATCAACCGGATGACGTCCACCACGTCGTGAAGGCCTACTCCTTTTAGAAGGGGTGAGGTTGCCACAGTCTCCACGCTTGGCAAGCGGCTTGGGGATCGCAGTATTGGTGGTCAAGTTACAGAAGACGCTGCTGCCCATCTTCTGGATTCTCCCTTAGTCACCTCTTACGACACCCACGGGAGGAAAGGGGGTGGTCAATTATAGGCCGGATACCACACGGCACCATTATTTACGAACAATATTTACTAAACGTAGTATAATTGACTTACTAAGTGGAGTCTGCGCAGTGGTTTGTCTGGGCGCGGGCGTCTGAGACAATTGAACCACCGGCCGTTCCTTGATCAGTCTGAGCAAAAGCGTCAGCTGATCGTTGGTGACACTCCACGCTAGCTTTGAAGAACGCAGCTGTATGTTTAAACTGGAAGCGCGACGAGTGTTCGCAGATACAAGGCGGGTTAGAACTCTGAAAGAAGAAAGGAGGGGTTAAGTATAAGGTGGTCGGACTGCCTCATTCGTCTAGTGGTTGTTAGGCGCGACTGCTAAGCATGAGGACCCGGGTTCGAATTCCGAATCAGGCTATGTTATAGGGTTTTTTCATTAGATAATTTTCATTTTCATTCATTAGTTATGGTCAGAATGCTTACCCTTCATTTATGGAATCGACATAATCTGTACAATAAAAGTAGCTAAAACTGTAGAAAATGACCATCGAACCAGCAGGTTAGGTTGACAGGATAGGTTGTTAGGGTTGACTGCCCAATTAGAGATATATAATGTAGATGTCAAGCTTTTTATGCTTGAGTTTATGTGTTCCTTTTTCATTATATAATTCAAAATGTTGGTGTAAAAGCGATATATTCATTGTAAAAAAAAATACAAGTGTTGATCACCTATACATCTGTCTTATAATAAGCGTCACTAAAATATTTTTGTTGTTAATTAAGGAAACTATATGTCTTTATTATGTTAATTTTTGTTTCTATACTGTTTGTAAATGACCGCTTGCTTCTTAATAAAAAATAAAAAAAAGATGTCATAGATAATGCCGGTCAGCCAAATGTGAATGATCTCTTAATGTTTAAATATGCTAATTACACTTTGATACGGTACCTACTGAGAAATATTGTGGGTCAGTGAATAATGGCTATATAGTGAAATATAGAGTTGCTTTGGTTAACTTAAGCTTGTACAGTTTTACCGAAAACATATTTATAACATCAAGCACCGTATTCAATTACAGTCCACATTCAATGTTCAACAACAATAGAAAACAAGGAACCCTTTTGTTATTAAACAATCCGTCTGGTACTCAAATACCTGATTCCACAAGGTTGATTCATATTATAATGTGCTACGATTCTGCAGAGCCACAAAACCCTTTTGCATCTCGCTATATGATCAAATAACGGCTGATGGACAGATGTAGACCGACAACAATGGCCTGTATTGAAAGCACCCTAGCACAGTTGTTACGTACGGATTGCCAGTTTAGATAAAGAGACCTTGAAATCAAAGGGGAAACGAATCCAGCTGTGGCATTGTTATTGGCACAGATTGTGTATGGAAAAAAAGAATGATTTTAAACTAAGATTTTATTTTACCTGCCTTAAACGTAATTAATTAATAAGTATCATATAAATCTATTGTGTTTATCGTTGTAAAACTCGCTAGCCTAAAATCCTTCTAAAACCTCTTTAGGTATTATATCTATTCTGGACACGGATGGCATATAACATTTTTTTTTTCTGACAATCTGTTTACACCTACCTACAGTCCCAGATATCTTTGGGGGGTAGGCACTCTCTTTACCTACCTACTACATATTGTGATCGTCAAAAAGGCACTAATTAAACCTGTTATTACGTTTGTTGCTTTATGACATGAACCATTATGAAAAGACGTCTCTCTCTAGGTCCTGTCATACAGTTGATACTAGTACAGGAGCTAGGGTCAAAAACATATAGTAAACTGTTTTCTGTCAATAAACATTTATTATGGTTATTAGTGGTAGTACCTGAGATCCAGTTGACATCTGTAGAGCAGCGGCTCCTGGTAGTACCGTATCTTGCCGTCGGAGTCTGACTTGTCAAGGCACAGGGTGAGATCGTCCAATCTCACCAGCCGCCTGATCACCGGCACGTTCTGATCTATATCTGTGAGACAGAGAAAACACATGAGTTTGATAGGCCAAAACAGTTACTGCTTGATGTAAGTGCAGAAGACTTCAGTTTCATTTCGTATTTATTCCAGTCAAATATAGTAGAAGTCAACTTCGATTTATTTATTACGTTTGTTTATCTTTCAATAACGTCGCCCTTGCTTCTAGGCCTGCCCCAGGCATTTTTCTGTATGTTTTATCGTCGTTGCTGTAGTGATTACGGAACCTTAGATCCGATTCCCAGGTTAAAAAAGTGTTAGTGTAGTTCTTTGGATATTTCCCGGATTCATGGTTATAGTTTCGCCCCCTATTACATCAATACTATCTATACTAATATTATAACGCTGAAAAGTTTGTTTGTTTGCTTGCTTGAACGCGCTAATCTCAGGAACTACTGGTCCGATTTGAAAAATTCTCAGTGTTAGATAGTCCATTTATCAAGGAAGGCTATAGGCTTTAAAACATTCGAAATCCACGCGAGCGAAGTCGCGGGCGGTAGCTAGTTGGAACTAGAAAATACCCCTTCGGGGAATACACTAGTGATGTTAAATAAAAAATCTTATTATAATGTTTACCTGCAAAAGCCGGCCCCCAGTTAGGGCCAGCGCTATCCACGGCCAGGTGTTTGACATTCAGCGACATCACGATGTCGTCCTGCACATACTTGACGATGAGGTGGTGCACTCTCAGCGCGATGTTGCTCACTATGCGACGCACCAGCGCCTGCATGTACCCAGGCGGAGCCTCCACCACTTGAGTCTTGCGACTGCGGTGTTATATATTTAGTTAGTCTTTTTTACAGCGAGTATACACATTAAACATTAACTTAGTTTATAACTAGAGGTATACCCCCTTTTAACGACGACTTTACTTACTCACTGTGCAGTAATCTTTATGCGACAAATCGAGATTTTATAGACTGAATCATGTTATTAGGTTCTAAGAATACAGTTTTGAAATAGTACGACAATCATCGTAATTGAATAAAACCTTGTTTTGCACCCATCGATTAGTGCAAACGTTCTATTGAAATAATGTCCCACTTTATATGAGCGACATTATTTAGTTGACTCGTAGTCTAGTGGTCGCTAAGCGCGACTGCTGAGCAAGAGGTCCTGGGTTCAAATCCCGAGTCGGGCAATGTGTTACTGAGTTTTCCATTAGGTAATTCCCAGTAGCAGCACGGAGTCTGGCTTTGTGTCCGGTTGATGGCAATAGGCTCGCCCCCTATTATATTGGGACTTACACCATAACTGGCGAAATGTGGGTGTACTATATGTTCACCTCTGCCTACCCCTTCAGGGAATACAGGCGTGATGTTATGTTATGTTCGTAGTCGAAACCCAGGCTACATAACCAGTATATATACACTTAAATCTTCAGGAAACTAGTATGCAATACATTTGCATTGGCCCTATGCAAGGCGTTACAATAAAAAAATAACTTAAAGCGCAGTTTATTTCGCTGCAGTGCCATATCGCCAATTTTATTAATATATCGCTGTGCAATCATCTTAAGATAGATCAAATGTGCTTTGTGTATGACGCACAGCTCAAGTCTTTAGTACTACTAAGACTCTTATAATTCCAGAAGTACGTTTCATCATATCAAATGATCAACTGCCATGCTTCTGTGTCTGCACGGTTCAGTTAAAACTATATAGCAATCTGACGGGCTAGCCATCGTATCGCTGCTTAGGCAACCAATAATAGGTACGCGGACTTTACCTTGGTGGTTCAGGCGGCGGGGAGTCATCAGGTGAAGCTTGTCGATTCAGACTTAGGACACACTCTGCAATAAACATCGTCACACCGATATTACAAAGGCGAAAGTTTGTAAGTGTGTTTATATGTTTCTTACTTCTTCAGGCTTAAACGGCTGGACCGATTTTGATAAAATTTTGTATAGAGGTAGCTGACGCCCTGGATAAACACATAGGCTACTTTTCATCTCGAAAACATTTAGTGGGTAACACCGTGGGGCGTATTATATAACAGCGAAGCACGACTAACCGGCCACACATATGTAGGTATATACGGCGGAGTCATTTTCTTGACATATTTGACATTATATTTTTATTATACGCTTCAACATATCTGATGACAAGGAGTTAGGCCGGCTTCTTGTCAGCACCGGTTTACGTCATAACATACGTACCTATAGTGTCGATGGTGACCACTATTGGCTCGGACATGATTTTGGTCCATGGCACTTGTATGAGCAGCTCGTGGATGCGGCCGGAGACGAGGGTGAATGGTAGAGCCACCTCCTGCTGCAACACGTCGGCCTTGAGCACCAGGTTGTGGAGCGCCACGCCTCCGCCCCATAGCGACACCTGGAATCAAGCAATGAACAAATTTAACACCTCCGTTTCAACAAATAAATTTGTAGAATAGGATCAACCAAAATGTATCCTTATCTACAACAAGCATTTACAAACATAAAATCACGCCTTAACCACAGATTTCCTCGCTCATCATGACTTCGTGAACCCCATGCGTGGTATCCCGTACCACTTCTTAAGACATTCCCGGCTACGGAAGAAAAAAGGTCTTAACCCGTCCCCCCACCAACAACCGGTATTTATCAAACTAATCTAGTTTACGGCAACGAAAACTTGTTGATCAACTACACATTTGAAGTAGGTAGACCATGGTTTATGGATACTTTTATCGCTTGTTTTCCTAACTACTAGGTACATAGTGTCGAACATGTTTACATGTCTCGTACGAACCTAACTTATACATGTTACCCATAAGTGTTTATACGTAATACGTATAGTCGTATATTCTCACCAAAAAGTTCACCTGCTTATGAAGTACGTCCTACAAATATACGGTCTGAGAATAGTCTTTGTTAAATTAAAATGAATAGAATACTTTATAATACCTTATTGGATTATATCTAATTAACATATTCACATTCAGTATCGGTTGTAACTTGTAAGTTATAGTCATAGCGTTTTTATTTCATACCTATAGGCTACAAAAGAGTACCTACAAAACGCCAATTCTATGTAGTTACGTGGTTCCAAAACGTCGTAAGCATGTTGATTAATTAGAAATACCAAGACCTCAAGTCTTGTTAGTTTAATAATATCATCATCAGCCAAAAGACGTCCACTGTTGAACATAGGCCTCCCCGTTTAAGCAGGGGGGGGGGGTTGCCATAATCCCCACGCAAGCGGCTTGGGGATCGCAGTGTTGGTGGTCAAGTTACAGAAGACGCTGCTGCCCATCTTCTGGATTTTCCCTTAGTCGCCTCTTACGACACCCACGGGAGGAAAGGGGGTGGTCAATTCTAGGCCAGATACCACACGGCCTAGAATGAGTAGTACCTAGTTTAATAATATAATAAAATTATAATCATAATTCGATTTGTAACCACATGAAAACTTTGAACGTCCTGATTAGTTTTCCATTGAGCGTAAAAGACATTGATAAAGTGCCTCCACGAATGACGATATGCTACTCTTCGTATCGTTTAGCTTAATAATCAATTCTATCCACGAATCAATAAATAATTGCTTATGATTTTAAAAGAATTCATACTCCTTTTTATTTAATCGTTTTATTAATGGTCACAATAATTTACTAGGCCGAAGATATGGTGTGTCATAATGATATATCTTATCAATCAATTAATAAAACATGCATACCACAGTAAATTAATAAAGAAAATCGTGTTAGTACCGATAATACTAGTTTGGTATGAAAAGATTCCTCGGCCTCGACGTTGAACATTAAAACTAAATATACAGCACAAAAGTAATGCAGTTTTTTTGACCTCGCTCTAATAAAATATAATAGATAAATGAACGAATTTTAAAATATATATTCACAAGTTAGCGAACGGTTCAGCGCATGAGATACCCTAATGGTCGCACTTCTGCGCGGAGGTTGCGGGTTCAAGCACTACAAAATATCGATATATTTGGTCCGTAAATGGTAATCCCGAAACTTGGCGTAGACAACCAGATTAGTGCAGTGGCTATTGTGCTAAGGGTTCGATTCCCGTACGAGACAAAAATTTGTGCGATCCGCAGATATTAGTCGCGAGTCTCGGGAGTTTGTGTATGTCATATTACATAATTTGTGCAACGCACCCACGATACAGGAGACATTCCTAGTGTGGGGCGACGTATTTAAAGTATAGAACAAAAATCTGTTGTTTAAGCAGGCTATTTACAATTTTCTCAACCGATTTCGAGTTGTACTCTGTAGGATTAAGAATAGCATTAAAAGCATAAAAAATAATATCAACTGCCATCATTCATTACGAATGGTAGGTAGAGGTGTATTGTTGTATGTAAATATGTAGTAGTTACTCCTTTACAATTCAAAACAATGATCATTTAAAACAACAACTAATAATGTATGTTTACAGATATTACGGTATGTAAGTAATAGGCATCAACTCCAGTTTTGTATACCACTACAAGGATTACACATGTCATGGTATATTTATTTATTTATTTATTTCGGGAAAACAAACAGATACACATTATGTCTTAATAATAAATATTACAGATTCTAATGTATAAATGTGTAAATCACAACGTTATCCACATCTTAATTAGAAAAATATTTTAATTTGAAACTAGCTTAAACGAGTGAATCTTATAAGCCTGCAAAAATAAAATAAATATATTTGCTTATAATAATTAAGTTAATTTAATTTTGAGAGTAATATAGCTATAAGTTTTTGATATTTTGTATTACAATGTTTTTAAATTTATTATAAGCCAAGTTAAATAAATCAATGCCAGAAAATAACAAATTATAATTTTTAGTTATGCGACGTACAGGTGCACGAACACCAGCATTAGTGCGACACGAACAAACGGCGAAAAGTGGTCTAGCGCGCACCTCACGTCCCATTACAGTTCTTGGAACAATGTAGCTTAACTTATTGATTAAATCTGGGCAGTCGTATCTGTTACTACATAAGTCATAGAGAAACATTGTTTCTAAAAGAAGCCTTCTAGATTTTAAACTTATCAGCTCTACATTTTTCTTGCGTGAATTATTAGCAATCACATTATGGCAGCAACGATATTGTACTGCTTTGAGAAACCGACGCTGTACTTTCTCTAAAGCATCTATATACTTCTGATATAGGGGATTCCATATTAAAACAGCATATTCAAGTTGGGATCTAACCAGTGATTTGTATAAATGGATGTAGGTATCAGTGCGCTTAAAATCGGTAGTGGCTCTCATAACAAAACCGTACATGCGGTAGGCGTTGTTAATAACTTTATTAATATGCTGATCAAGATGAAGTTTGTGATCCAGTAGAACGCCAAGATCCCTTACCGTCGAGACTTTATGCAGAGCGACCTTATCTAACATGTAAATGTTGCTTATAATATTTTTATTTTTCGTAAATGTAATTGATACGCATTTTGATGTACTAAGTTGAATTTTGTTTATTGCACAATATGTAGAAAATTGATGCAGATCCTTCTGTAATGAAATACAGTCGTTACGGTTGCGAATTGTTCTATATATTTTGAGGTCATCGGCGTAAAGTAAGAACTTGGAATGCTCAAAACAGTTCCCAATGTCATTTATAAAGGTAATAAAAAGTAGAGGTCCTAAAATTGATCCCTGAGGTACGCCAGAGGTGACAATTACGGAGTTAGACTGGTGACCCTTGATTACAACCCTCTGAGACCTATTTGTCACATACGATGCAAACCAGCGAAGTAAGTCCCCACGAATGCCGTTATACGCAAGTTTGTTAAGGAGTAGCTGATGGTCTACCTTATCAAAAGCTTTCCGAAAATCTGTGTACACAGCATCTACCTGTATCTGTTGATCCATGTTATTAAACAAATAATCAGTGAAAGTTAGTAAATTGGTAACAGTAGACCTTCTTTTAACAAATCCATGTTGTTGAGTTATAATAATTTTATGAAGGTTAGGGTAGATTTCGCTGTGTACAAGTCTCTCAAAAATCTTAGATAAGGCAGACAGTATAGAAATGGGACGATAATTTTCGACATCGTGTTTAGAACCTGTCTTATATACTGGTGTTATATTTGCTCTCTTCCAAACTTCGGGGAAGGTACCTTCGATAATGCATTTGTTATATATAATGTGTAACGGTGTACATATACTATGGGCAGTTCTTTTGAGGAAGTAAGGTGGTAGTCCATCCGGGCCTGGCCCTTTGGTTATGTCTAACGACTTTAACGCCTTTAAGACTTGATCGCGACTAAACGTTACACGATTAATAATGACACATTTATCGGCATATTGTCTAGGCGGTGACCATTCATTATTATTAAATGTAGACGTTTCATAAACTGAGTGAAAAAAGGATGAAAAAAGATTACATATCATGTTAGGGTCATTAGAACTCATATTCTTATACGACACTGTGGCAGGTATACCAGCATTAGTTTTACGATTCGAAACATAGCTCCACAAATTCTTAACATTTTTTTTTTATATTGTCTTCAACACTTTTAATATAATTCTTGTAATTTTTAGCACATTCAGTTAGGAATCTACGTCTGAGAAGTGAAAATTTTTCGTAATCTGACAAGTTATTGTACGTCTTCCATCGAATCCAAGCACTATTTTTATTCCTGAAGGTACGAATCAGTGATCTAGAAAACCAAACTGGAAACTTTGTCGTTTTGGTTCGAGTAGTAGGAATATGGTTTTTAATATTTTCAAATAAAATATCGTATAAAGTATTGACAGAAGTTTCTGCTGACAAACAGCTAAAAGTCTCAATCCAATTAATTTCATTTAAAACTTGATTAATTTGTTCGTAATTCCCCTTATAGTAGTTGTATTTTAGTGTTTTTGCTTGAGAAATAGTTTTAATGTCGCATTTGTATGTGATTGTGGTACAAAAAGGAGGATGATGATCGTCAATAGGCAGTAATGTACACGATGGCGTGTAAGTAATGCAGTCTGTGTTACTAATTAATAAGTCCAGGATACGACCGTTGTAGTTTCTGGTATGATTAAATTGCGATGCATTAAGTAGCGACATAAAGTTGCTCACGTGTATTCCCACCGAGGAATTACTATTACAATATAAGGCCGTGGTACCGCCGACAGAATTAGGTAACCAACTAATGTCTGGTAAATTATAATCTCCAAATAAATAAAAAATATTCGTATTTAGTTTATCTATTAAGCCATGTAGAAGCTGAAAGTGTATATATGTGTATGACTGCCTCATTGTGGTAGTCACTGATTGCAACTGCTGGGTCAGATAAAGTATTACTGGGTTACTTCAATGGGTATCTCTCAGTAGCAAAACAGAGTCATAATTTGTGTCAAATTAATAGCAATAGGCTCGCCTTCTATTATATAACCGGCGAAATGTGGGTGTACTGAAAGATGTGATGTTATGTGCACATAATTAGTATTAGTAGCACATAAATAGTTCTAGCAATGTATTATATATAACCAACAGTATGACCGTTGGACTGCCAAGTCAAAGGTCCCAAGTTCAAACCCCGGCACGCACTAATGTCTTTTCGAATTCATGTGCGTATTATAAATTAGAAATCAGTTGCTAATAACGGTGAAGGAAAACATCGTGAGGAAACCGGCACTCCTGAGAGATTTTTCAACGGTGTGTAAAGCCATGACAGAGGCGTACAGGCGGTTTTAACTCTGACACCAGGTTGTTAATCAATCATACAATAAGAAGATTCTAAGTGTAACTTATAGTCTTTTTTCTAATTCTAGTTTGTGTCCAATACCTTCACTCTATTCCTACACTAATTAAAATAAAATTAGTATATTAAATAACTGTCTAATTACTAATACATAATACTGTTCTCAAACAAATGTCTTGTACACCTTTAAATTGTATGTATATAAGAACTTGTACTATAATTGTTAACCGAAATGTCTCGATATATATACCGTTGGTGTATATGTTAAATAAATAAATAACAAAATGTTCAAAGAATTCAACAATACTAATATTAAGTAATGTACAGCCCCCTTACCATGAACTCTTATAGCAAGACAGTTTACGTTGTGCAAGCGAGACGCCGCATTACACTACACGTAGCGGCGTCACGCTTCCTCATCGTAAACTGTCCTGCTTTAAGAGTTCATGGTAAGGGGGCATTAAGCAACACACACCTGTAATTACCATTTAATATTCAGCTTTGATGTTGCTATCAAGGGCAATTCATTCTAAAAGGCATTGCAATTATTATGCATATTTAATGAAAATGAGTGGTTTGGTCTATGTGTTTTACATGGTACTCCCACCAGTAGATTAATCCATCCATAATAATGTCAGTGAAAGTAACTCAATTTATCTGTCTGTTACATTTGTATATCTAAACCACTGGATGGATTTTGATGAAATTTAGCATGTAGAACGTTTAAGACCCGAGAAAGGACAAGCTACTTTTTTTTTAAATACTGCCCTCTAAAGCGTTTAAATAGGGGTTAACGCGAGCGAAGACGCGGGCAAAAGCTAGTTTTTAATAAACAAAGGTGGATGCTAAAATTACCTTGAGCTATCGCCCAGAAATATAATAATATCAAATATTTTAAATTAATGCTTTTTCATGATACATTGTAGGGTAACAAAAAACAGCTCTCAACAAATTGCTATACAAAAATTTTGTAAAATGCATTAGTTACCTTAAGTACTTATTTATTACAACATTAACATATTATAATATACAGTAATCTTTTAAGCGCCAGTCTGGTATGGAAGAGAAGCATTTCGCCACGATTTTATTAGAAGACATAAGAAATCCTAACATTTAATAAGTATTTTTTTTAATTTTATATAAGTCCATGGCACTCAAAGGATTAAATTGTGTACTAACCTGCGCATCAGCGGGCTTGAAGTCACGCACATATTTGTCGACATAGCTCAGTAGTATAGGTGTTACATATGATTCAATTTTAAACATCTTTCAGGTCAGCTATGGTAGTATAGTCCACATTACTACTAGGGTATGCTATTCCACATCATGAGCGGTATTTACTAAAACAATTTAAAATAAATTTATACTCAGATAAGATTAACAATGAGTGAAGCTCATGCAATAATCATTTATGTAGTGTTAATGAATTAACGTACTCACTACACTTTAGCAGCCAATAACATGGATGTTTTAAACAGGAAATTATATATTTACAAACAATATACGTACTAGTAGACATAGACAGAATTTTTTATGTAGCTAAGCTAAGCAACAAGGCACATTACTTGATAAGGTTTTCTGAGAAACAATTTATTAAATAATATGTTAAATTATGAACATAAAGCATCTTCTTGCTTTAGTATTGTCTGTGTATCCAAAGAAGCTACACGTTATTACGACCAAGTGTTACCACCAGGCAGGATCGCCTTGTAAGTATCTTAAAAGATGCATTATAATCCGATATTAATAAGAAATTGACTAACACTGTTAATATATTGTGCATTGGATGTATGGTATGTACAGTTTTTATACTTTAGCAAATTTATGTATGAATGCATTTTGCATTTTGAGTAAGGAACTGTTATAACGAAAAGCAATTTAATCAAAATAATACATAAAAACATCGTGATACGTGGATAATTAAATAAACAGTGCAATTCAGCCGGAAGTTTTTATAACCAGCAAATCTTACCTATTTACAAGACTATTCAGGTCCCATGTAGTAATTATATCATTGATTTGTAACATAAATTTTCACAGAAATTTTATTATCAAATATATGCTTTTAATAAAATGAAGCAAAATAAACACCGCACTTCTGTTTCCTTTATCTGTGGTGGTGAACTTCAATCTTTCATCAGTCAATGCCACTGCCAACTGGATTTCGTTCGGAAACGCAATTTGCATTATGCCAGTAGTTGCAAAAAATTGTAAGTAAATCTCAGGTAAATCTAAAATAAATCGAAAAATAATATCTGGGTTCTTCCAAGATTCTTCAATTAATTTAGGTATTACTTCTATAATTTCTAGAATACTGCTGTTTTGATTTAATTAAAGAAATTAATAAATACCTTTATAGACCCGGATTCTCAGATGAGTAAGCAAAGACCACGGATTTTCATTTGCTAATATCCTAGCTTATTTTTAACACTTTCTTTCGTCTCATATTCTTAATACGAGCTTGTCAGTTTATGTGAAGTACTCTTAGCCGGCTCACATGCTGTACTTTTTACAATTTTTTTTTAGAACTTTTATTACCGTATTTATATGGTAATAAAAGTTCTAATGGCAAATAAAGATTTTCTATTACTACCGGACCCTATTCCAATACCTACATCATCAATCTGTTCAAAGTATATTGACTCATGGCTGAGCTCTGTCTCTTAATTTCTGTTACTTCAGTAACGCTTGCCTAATATTTTTGCTTTGTTAGTTTAACATGGTTTAACATGCCATTCTTTCATCTATCTGCCGCCATCCGCTATCCGCCAAGTCAAGTTCTTTTTACACGCCGAAACCTTAACAAACAAAGTCCATCGTAAGTTTTATTCGTAAGTAATTTTAGTAACAAGGGTTATGATTTGTTTAATTTGCTTGCAACATCAACTTTGTTCATAAAAGTTTATTAAAAATTTAAAAAACCCCCAACTCAAAAAAGTAAAGCCATCATTTAAAAAGTCAAAAATAATACTTAGCATTGAGCCATCAAATCCGATCGAGTAACACCAATTTAAGACAATGTCGCGGCGGGGTACTGCTTTACTAAGTTTTGTCATAGAGTTTTATTAATGTACACATCATGCCCTTTCATTTGATACCCAATTTTGGTATATATGAAAATATTCGATTTCTCATCCCCACTTTTACCCCCCATATCTTGTAAATGGCTGAACCGATTTTGATAAAACATATCTAAGAACCATCGCTGGAAAATTTACTTTCAAATAAAAAAACCGCATCCAAATCGGTTCACCCGTTTCAGAGCTACGGTGCCACAGACAGACACACAGACAGACAGACCACATAGCGGTCAAACTTATATCACCCCTCTTTTTCCGTCGGGGGTTAAAAAACGGTGAACCGGGTAAACCATTTTCGCTTATCAAGTAGTTTTATTTTACTTGTTCCCTCATTAGTGAAAAATGCCTACTTAAAAATATTTAATGTAAAATATACTGACATGAAAATGTTTAATGAATTACAGTCTGATGAGTGTAATTCATCTGGTTTTCAACAGTGATGTGTCAGAAAGGTTTTCATTATACTTTATGCAGTAATTAATGAATCCTGTAAAATACACGTTTCTTAGCAAGGTTGGTAGGTACTAACAATTTGCATAATCTGTGAACATTAATGACAGATGTGAGACACGATACGAAAGGTCGATGGGTCAGTAAAAATGTATTTTTACAGTAGATTTTAGATGTCCGTCATGGTTTTTGCTCTTTGCCATTAAACGCTAAATGCTATGGTTTTGTTTGTATGCATGTAAGTTAATTTTGTTCTCAATAAAAATATTCTGACTAGGTTAAATGATGTTGTCATTGTTGCAATGTTTTGTCGCATATTCAACGATTTGTTTTGGTGTTGTATTCGACCAAATAAAGTTATATAATACGCAAACGTGCTGTTGCTTCAAACACATAAATTACAAATATCATTGTACTATTTATTGTGATGAAATAGTTATGTTTGGGAAAATCACTGTAGGTATAGATTGATTTTTTTGTAGGCCTATGTCGAGTTTAATAGCTGAATATTAAGTTATCTTGTTCGTCAAATAGTTTAGTAGCAACCAACAAATATTTTGTATGAGTTCTAATTGCGCCTTGCTTGTTATTTATAATAAAACAAACATGATTTTATTATAAAATAATTGTTCATTGGCCCACTACTGAGCACAATATTTTTTTTAATTACTTCTTTATAAGCAGTTACTAAAATATTTTTCTCGTACTTATGATGTTCATTACAATATGTTTTTGTGTATCAATTCAGCAATATTTAAGAGCATTGGTTTTAAAATAATTAACATTTGCCTCATTGACTATGATGGAAATAATTCGCGAATGTAATAGATAGTTAAATTCTGCAACTATAATTATAAAGTTGTTAGGGATATTTTGACTTCAAGATGAACAATCTCTACAAAACAGTTTAGTATTAGAACATTGCCAGTGTTAATTATAAAAGAAATAAATATAACAATCATATGCCATCTCTTTAGTCAATGGTTCTTGATAACTTTCAACATAAGACAAAGATATTTACATTACTGCAATAAAGTTCAAGACAAATGCAAATTCCTTGAATATTATTATTCTTTAACAATAGTATTTACCTTATGTTATACATTGATCAGAAGTCCTTACATATCTAAGAAAGGTTGTAGGTTCCTAAACAATAACAGCAATGTTTTTCTTTTATCAGTCATCACATCAAATGATATTTTGCATGTCAAAGCATTGCTAGAGCAAGGGCAACATTTGCATATCTTTGCTCTCATTAAAATCAAATGTTTTATCATCCATGATTTCTTTTTGGGGAAACATTTGATGATAAGAAATATATCAATTTATGATGATTTTGTTTCAGGATTGAAAACTAACAACAGAGCAAAATCCATGTCAACAATAAAAAAATATATTAAGCATAACTATAGTGTAACAAGGATATTAGTAATGCATGTACAAAACGCACTTATGAAACTTATGTAGCTAGGCTATTTTGAAAAAATAAATATGATTCATATATGTAATACATATTCGTAGAAAGCTATGCTGAAATTGACAAACAGTTTTTACAGATATTTAGCATTTACATGTGAAAAGGTTAACAAGACACATGTAAGGAGGTATTCACATTTAAATTGTAAAAGGAAGACATGTGGTACGGATTGTGCGGACATAAAACTAATAGCACAATTCCATTTGAGTCTACAGTTGCGACAACACAGCAACCGCAAGAAAAGATTGAAGATCAAGATACCACCTCTGGATTCCAATGAATATAAGACACATAAGCCAATGAGTGATCCTTTGCAACCAACTTTTAATCATGCTAGCTATGGAGGACAATTCGAAGTGTGAGTTTTTTAATTGTTTCTATTTATATTAAGCATGAATTATTAAGTTGTATCGCTAAATTTAAAGGCTGTGACCATATTTTTATTTGGGATATTGTATAAGCTCCAACATGTTTTTACATAGGGGAATAGAATAATACATGCATGCAAGATCTTAAATAAGAGTGGCTCACGACACATCTACCATTTCTCATGATGTGCAAATATCTAAGGTAGAGATACTTTATTATTGAATGAAATATTTCAAAATTTTGCTGTTATACATTTTATATAAGTCATGCTTAAACGAATTACATTCAATTATTTACATTATTTATTACAATTATTACAAGTTTTTTTTTATATCACTTTAATGGGCATTCAATCATAATAACATTTATAATATGGATAATTATACAGGCTGTACCAAATACCCTGTTGATCCTTCTACCTACGTTTTAAGAATTGGTATACATACGTAATAAAGTGAGTCATTAATGAAAAACTATTAATAAAATTAATTAAAATAAATATTTAAGTTAACCACTACTACAGTCATGAATTACTAGAGTGTATAAAGTTATATTTATTTTTCGATTGATTGATGATTCGGGACTGTTATCATGTAAAATGTAGTATGTTAGATTTCCCAAGGATTTTACTCTCAGACATCCTATAATATATTAAGAAATATTATAAATTTAAGACAATATTTAGCTATAAACATTGCCTACTAATACTGTGACTAGTACTATGTAGTTCTGCATTTTTTAATTCTAATATTTACTTAGTTCATATTGTTGTTAAATTTTGCTTTTCGTTGTCAGTTCGGCAGATGATGATGACCCATTTGAAGAGTGGCGACGGCAGACGGGCGAGGCGGCGTCGTCCGGCGAGGGCTGGAGGGCGCCTCTCAATTTACCACCCGACTTCAGATCGTGGGAGACTGTAGGAAAATGTAGAGATAATAGACAAGGTACGTAGGTAGTTATTCAACCGCTTATGTAAACATGATTAAAGTTTTTACCATCTCTAAAGGTTATAGCACACATATCAAATCGGAAAGGTTTCGTCACCGTATCGCTTTTCGCCTCGCCAACCTTACGTAGGCATGTAACCAAAGCAGATCAGCTGATCCCATACACGACGACTCGGCTACGGCTAGGCGACGCCGGTCCCGAGGCGAGGCGATTACCTACGTTACGAATCCGATTGAAGTGCTTGCAAGACTTGCTCGAGTTGATACATGGTTGATATACATGCCTCGACCCTAAGGATGATTCTTGTTCGCAGGTTCTTCGTTCAAGTTCAAGGTCCTCTCGTACAACTTACTGGCGCAGTACCTGCTGGAGTGCCACCCCTATCTGTACAGGGACTGCGCGCCGCGTGACCTCAAGTGGAGAGTCCGGGCTGCACGCTTGTACGACGAGATCACCAGTTTGTCACCAGATGTAATAGATGTTTTGATGTAATGCTGTATAGAAATTAGTGATTTAATTAGATATTTCGACAGCGGGCTTAGTTAACCGATATGCCTGATCAAGTACCCTTCTACTCAAAATCGTGACCTGTAAATAAACCTTTGAATTTGTGTTTTTTTTTGTATCTAATGATTCAGGCTCTCTTCTTGAACCTGTATAATAACCCAGGTGATGATAATGAACTTATGTTTCAGATACTGTGTTTCCAAGAAGTGCAAGCATCGCATTTACAAAGTTTTTACTGCAAGTTCGAGCAGATCGGCTACTGCGGCGTATTCAAACAGAAAACCGGTCATCGACAAGATGGGTGTGCAATCTACTACAAAAAGTCACTATTTGAACTTATGGATCAAATCAGTGTAAGTGTAATTTCTAACTGTTATTGTTTATGACTTTCTTGCTTTTACACTTGTAAATTATAAATAAGTACGCTGTGCGCGCCTACTTCGTAGATTTTACAAGCAGAAGTAACTGATAAAATCTGATGGTTACCTTAAATTTTAATTGTTAAATCTCAATACTGTGCGCTTCAATACTACTGTTATATCATGTCACAGTTAATACTATTGATCCCGGAAAAGACCGTTGATATTTCCCATGCGGAATACAGGCAAATTCTATGACATATAATCAGAATGGCTACCGAAAATTGTTATATCACGAAGCTGCGCGTCTCATTGTTTCCACAGCTCTCAGTTGCTATACATTTGATCCTGGAAAAATACTCCACTTAGAATTTACAGTGAACAAAAGTATTAAATAAAATCTGAAAGACAAAAACAAAAATATTTTTCGATTAATGCTGTGCATCTCAATCCCTCTAACAATCTACCATTTTTACATCGCGTCCTCTCACGTTCGCCATGTAAGGATGGACTATGAGGAGAAAATGACACAACAAATGCTTATATAATTGTCTTTATTACAATAGATCACAGATTTATATAATCCCTCTCAGTTAAAACAAGTTACACTTGCTATATTCGTACCCGGAGAAGCATTAAAGTTTTCCATGTGAAAAAATTCTTGAGCGAAAGATAGATTTTCATATCTCAATGCTGTGCGTCTCATTATTATTGTTATCTTACCTTATTACCTATATAAATATTTGATCCCGGAAAAGTCACCTACAAGTTTACCATAGGACAAAGGCACGGTGGGTAGTTTGTATAAGATACAATCAGAACGTCAACTGAAAATTTAAATATCTCAATGCTGCGCGTCTCACCTATTGTTGTCACAAGTCACAGTTCACGCGAAACCTTTGTTTGTACATTTTCCTCGACATATTTAAACTAAAAATTCCCAATACAAATGCAGAATCATTACACTTTCAAAGCAGGTCCAACCTTGGCTGGTATTATTATGAGGTTGAACTAAGTTTATTTATCGCTCTATTGTCAAGCGTTGATCTTATCGGCGCTATACATTTAGCATTTATCTGTGTTCCAATTATTTTGTTGCAAACACGTACATTGTGCTCCTAATCTCAATCTACTGATACCTTTATTAGATATAGTAGGAATATGGTATAGGAAGAAAACAGTAGCATCATATAAGAGGATCTTTTTTAGTGGCGCATAGTTGCAGACATTAAATATCACGTGCACATAGACTTATAGGTTTAAAGAACACGTGCATCTAAATCATTCTAGCATTTATCTCGTTAAAAAGGCATAAAATCTACTTTGTAAGCATTAAAGGTATATTAAACTATTCCTCTAAGGCACTACATTCTAGCCAAAAACTTTATTTGTATAATATTGTAATTTTAAAAGTAATAAAGTAATTTTTAAGCGAATTAAATTGTTTGTAAAAAATAAGTATAAAGCTATGCAACACCGTGAACATATTCATTGTTATACTAAACTGCGACTGTTAGTCTATTATATATAAATATTCTTGAGTTCAACTTGCGATGTGATTCACGTGGCACGTCCATGATCCAATTTAGACAACGTCCAAGCTTATGCGTATTTTATGAAAATGCCTTTAGTTTATGGCTGTCATAACGTAGAGTTCAAAGTTTACATTGACTTGACACGATGATTTAGGTCGAGCTGTTGCGTCTTGCGTCCTTGCATTGCACATTAAACAGATAACAAATTAATATTGAGACGATTGCCGATATTTGATATAGCAACAATAATTAGAAACTAACTCTTCTAACCTTACTATGAACTCTTAAAGTAGGACAGTTTACGATGTGGAAGTGGGACGCCGCTACGTGCAGTGTAATACGGCGTCTCGCTTCCACAACGTAAACTCCTACTTTAAGAGTAATAACCACCTCCTTTATTGAAGTTGGTTAAAAATACAAGTAAATTCTCTATCTTTGCAGGTGGAGTTTTACCAGCCAGACTTGCCTATCTTGAACCGGGACAACATAGGTATGATGGTGAAGCTGTTGCCGCGCGGGCTGCCGGGCTCGCCCATCGTGGTGGCCACTACGCATCTGCTGTACAACCCGTCGCGCACCGACGTGAGGCTGGCTCAGATGCAGGTGTTCCTAGCTGAGATCGATCGGTTCGCCTACTACGATAATGGGAGAGAGTGAGTCTGTTTACTGTTGATGACCAATCAGACTGTAGGTCGAGCCGGACCAAAATGTCTAGATGCCTTAAAATAAATTAAATTCTGATCAATCATCTAAAGTTATTAGTTAAGTTATGGAACAATCATTCAAATATATGTTTCAACGTATTTCCTGCAATACATACAAGCACTACTTAAATGAATAAAGCACATAATTTATATATATAAATAGATAGACAACCCCCTTTCCTCCCATTGGTTTTGTAAGAGGCGAGTAAGGAAAAATCCAGAACATGGGCAGCAGCGTCTTCTGTAGCTTACCCACACAACCAATACTGCGATCCCCAAGCCGCTTGCCAAGCGTGGGGATTGTGGCAACCCCCCCAATAAGGGGCAGGCCTTTGTTCAATAGTGGACGTCTTTTGGCTGATAATGAGTCTCTAAAACTCGAGAACGGCTTAACCGATTTGGCTAATTTTGGTATTGAAATATTCGTTGAAGGCCAGGGAAGGATTAAACGGTGAGAATGGTTAGAATGAGATGGATGCCGGGTCAGCTTGTGTACGATAAAAAATAAATGATCGGCTAGTTCTAATAATAATGGTAATTCTAGCAGTTTGTGTTATAAGTATGATTTCCATTGTTTTAGATGCGGCCATTTACCAATTATATTAACAGGAGACTTCAATTCTACCCCCGACAGTGTTGTTATAAAGCTTTTAGATAGAGGAAATGTAAGGTAAGTAATTTTTGTTATGAACTTATAAAAATAAATGTAAGTGGACGTATATATATATATGTATATAAATATATCGGACGTAAAATTTAGCAACAAGACCTTAAATTACATAGGTTTTAATAACTAAAAGCTTTATTTATAATGTGAAGGTAGGCTAGGAAGGTTTTGTTTAGCTCATTTTAAAAATGTGTTTACTTAGCCGTCGTGCACATAGATGAGACAGCACGTGTGTCTTGTAGAGTTATTAAACGTAACATAATTTATAAGTAATTTATTTTGATCACGTTTATGTCAGCAATGCAGTGTTGCTAACGATATACTTTTTATAAAACTTCCAACTAAACTATGGTCAAGTATGTTGCCTTTGTTAATACCTTATCGGTGTAAAATATTATTTTTTTATATCGATGTATCGTTTAAAGTATTTCATTCATAATGAACCTACAGACCTTTGTAGGTAAAACCACATATTAGCGAAATATATTAGGTTTTTTAATATCTTTCGTGGCTTCCCGTATGAGTGTCTGTGATTATGACATTGGAGTTGGCGAAGACTTTCTGAAGGCTTCTGTTACGTTACGTTAAGGTTGTACACTTTTCTACCCTCTAAGCCTAAATCTCTCAATTACTCAAAGGTTTGCTGTAAGAGAACTCAATTCTGAGTTAAGCTCGCCTCTGTACATCAAATGTCATAATGTTATTATGTAATCATTGTTTTTTTGTGTACAATAAAGAATTAAGGCTTGTAGAACTTCAGCAGTTGGTATAGTATAGTCTTAAGGCCAAAAAGTCTAACAACATATTGCCAAATAATTTGGTTAGAATACTGCTATCCAACTGCATTTTTAACTGAACGTTGTCCACGACATTTTTGGAAAGATAGATTTATATCTTTCTTTATTTATAATTCTATATATATAAATGAATTGCTGTTGGTTAATGTCGCTAAAACTCGAGAACGGCTAGACCGATTTAGCTCATTTTGGCCTTGAAATAATCGTGGAAGTCCAGGGAAGATTTAAATAGTGATAAATCGGTACGAAGTCCTCCGGGTCCGGGTCAGTAAGTATACGAAAAAGTATACTTTAATAAATTTAGGCCCAAGATCGTGGGGCGAAAACGTTTAAAAACTCAGGGCCTTCCCTCGGCAGTAGTAGTCCCAAATGGGCTAATTTAATAAAATGTGTGCATTATTCAAACATATAATGATGTGTGTATTGTTTACAGTGCGAGTCCATTCCGAGACAGCTCCGACTGGAAACGGATAGGCGTGACGGACAACTGTCAGCACCTGTCAGTGATACTGAACCGGCAGGAGAGGCGTCAAACTGACTTTACTAGCATTAAGGTTGGTCACAACATTTAAAAGTATTAGTACAAGTAGGCCGGTCTTTCTTGAATGATGCATGCCGAGTAATGTCTTTACCTAAGTATTAGGCTGGTTTCACAGCTGTCCACGAGTCTCGTACGGCTAGCGCCCGCAGTCCTCTGAGACGAGGGTTCAGTACGATACGGTTGCTAGGACGCGGGTAGCGTTGTGCGGGTCGCGTACGGACCAATCCGCGTCACTGAGAAACAATGTTTTAGCGCCTCGAGTGTGTCTCCGTTCCAGTTCAAGTGTAATCACAATATATATTTTGGAACAACATGTAATGCCTATAGGAGTACAAATAATACAAAATATTAATATTTACATAGTAATTAATGCCTTTTGTATATACAAGCAAACTGGAAAATATCTGCTCACAAGTCTGATTGTTAGTTTATTCCAAATAATGTTTTGTGTGTTTTTAGTTTACACATAATTATGTAAATTTTAATCAGTGTATACACCTAATTTGAGGTAGCTACGTGGCTACCGCGTAGATCAGTCGATCTGCGAGGTTAAGCCGTGCTCGCCGCAGTCAGCCTTGTGATGGGTGACAGTTTTCACATGTCGAGACTCGAAACCCCTCCGTGCTATGGAAGACATGTTAAGCCGTTGGCCCTGCGCCTTATCTCTCTCCGGTCGTGTCGGCCTACCGTCCTATCGGACTATGAGAGTAATGGAATAGTGAGCACACCTGTGCTTGCGCGCATACTTTTGCACTATAATATCTCCTGCGTAGGTGGTTAGTCTTAGCCGAGACGGGCCGCTGTGACCGAAACTCGGTGATGAATGCGGTGATCCATTGGTCCATGGTCCAAACCTAATGGTATTATTAAGTTTATTTAAAATTTCCATCACTCAACTCCTTTAGATATACAACTCGGAGTAC